>CM070549.1:24757396-25502261 GCA_036346405.1 Phyllostachys edulis
GCGCCGACGCCTTCTCGTGCCTCCCTCCACCACCGCCCAACGACCCCCGCCGCCACGCACCGTCGGGTTGCCGCCTCCTTGGCCTCCCTCTACAACCAGTGGGGAACGGTGAACCGTAGTGGCAGAGCCACTGCTCCTCTCGTCGGAGTTCCAAGATGACAGGGGACAAGGAGAGCTAGAGCGCTCGAGCGAGGGTAGGTACGGCACAACGATGCGGGAGCGATGAAGAAGGCGAGGGGAGGAGCGGCGCAGCGATGCGGGAGCACGGCAGAGGGGTGCGATGAAGGAGGTGAGGAGACTTGGAGCATCTGTACCGTCGAATGGTATACCGTTTTGTAGCATTTCCCATACCGTTTTGTAGCATTTCCCAGAATCCGTCATTAAGCTCTGAAAGCGAGAAGTTTTTGAGCGTATATAGCTATCTGAAATTAATGTTTTTACCTAGCACCAGAGTCCGCCCTCCGCCCTCTGCTCTCACGAACCATGCTTCCATCTTCGTCGTCAGAATTCAGATTACAAATCAACACACGGTGCAATACAACTTTAGTTGTTTCTGTAAGCAGAAAGCTTTTGAAAGTTGAAGATGATGTGTGTCTGTTGTTAGCATCTGACGTTCGTTACAAGGAAGAATCCTAGCTAGCTTCCTAGTCCGCACAAAGATACAAACCACATTCATATAAGAAGTGGACTCCAGAAAAATAATGAAATCCTAAAGTTACACCTTACGTCTTCAAATCTTTAGCAGTGAATAAAATACCCCTTGCGTCGTGGAGAGGAATTGTTGAGCCATCCATGTTTGGGTTGGCTTAACAATAATGGCAATTAATTAAATATAGCCAGGCTTGAATAAACTAAAATTTCTTCAGATTATGGTGAGCTGTCTAGTGATGCCAAAGTTTCAATTATTAATACCCATCAAGAGTAGTACATGACAAATGCAGTACTAGTATATAGCAATAATATCAAAGAGGACCCAGATAGGGGTAGCCAAATAAAGATGATGCTCTCTCGCCTAATGTATCTTTGTGATAAAACTAATCTATCCAAACACCACCCCGTCCGTATTTTTGTGTGAGCCTCTCCTGATTGCGAATATACCCTCGATCCCCGATGGAAATCGGTCAACTCATTCTTATCACGCTTACTTACCTCATGAGGACGAAATACGTACGTAAGCAGTGCTGGCGGCCTGGCGCGTACGCAGATTTATGTACGCGCGTGTATGTTTTATTGGAACATTTATATTCCATTATACCGGGCGCATAACTAAATCGTCGGCTACCGGGCATGCAAGAAAATGAGCTGCGTTATTACATGCCCTGAGGCGAAACTCTACTCTACTCGATACTCGTAAAGTTTAACAGGAGTATTGTCGGACTCGGATTCGAGAATCCAAATCCTTTATGAATCATCGTTATTCCTGGATCAAGAAGCTAGCACTTCACAAGACACATTGCTGAATCATTCATACAAGGCGTGAACTAAAACAAATATATTACAACACAGGTAACATAGACCTCATCGGGTCGAAGTTTACAAAAGGGCCGCACAAGGCCAAATATATTACATTACAAAAGAACGACCAAGTCTACAAATGGAAGCAACAGAGAAGGTAGGCTCATCTCGCACGTGCAAGCGATCGGGTGTCTCAGGTACAGCATGATATTAACCAAGGGTCGGATAATATCGGTTGTACGTGGTACCAACGAGTCTACTTAGACTGGCGAGATCTAAACTACGTAACTATCCTACTCCTCGCCATATCCTTGTCCATCGCCTTCGTACATCGTAGTAGGCATAGTCTCCTTCATCTTCATTATCCAAGGGTGGGGAGAGAAGCGAGGATGAGCACTACTACCGTGCTCATGAGCCAACACACAAATGCAATTATATATATGCAAGGCTTAACAAGGATGGCTCGGGTTCTTTTATTTATAAAGCAAGTTTTGCAATACTATAATTACAAAACCTATGACTTAGCATTTTTAACAAATTGTAATTTTTATAAAGAGAGTAGTGTGCAATAATTATTTCAGCAGAGGTTACCTCCACCTTCATGCTTATTTTGATCATGGTTACATCCACCAATATTATCACCACTGGGTACATCCACCCGAACAAACAAATTCAGGCTAAGTGAGCCCGCCACATTTTTATACCACCCACAAGGTTTTGAAATAGAACTAACTCAAGTTAAGTTCCCATGTCCGCTTTTGACCAGAGGGGCACTACTGTTTAAACAGCTTTAATACTCTGCAGAGATAGCACACTTTACCCACAAGAGACAATTAACTCATTGCCCTACACAATTCCTTAGATGTGTAGTCGAGAGGTTGTCACAATAACGCTTCGACTTATCTCGCCTTCGTCATTTCGCACATATAGGGTTACGCCCATAGTGTTGAGCGGGATGTTTTACTCACCGACCGTATAGCGGTGCTATACCTCGGCGGGCAAACGTCACCCTCTCTCCTGTCCCATTCAAGCGAATGAATCCTTGGCTCCCCATTTATCCGCCCAAATGAAATGGCATCCAAGGTTCAATAAACCTACTAAGCTAAGTCGCAAGTTTTCTCGCAACTTGTGGTTGTACTTGTTTAACACAGAGGTCGTGACCGATTAAGTCCTTAGGGTTATCTCGGGCGGTTCATTCCATAACCCAACCATTCTCGTGTTCTTGAGCACCAATCCGCCTCACCATCCGCCCCAGATAGAGCTAGCATTTTTAGGGTTTTTGAGGAGTAAACCAAACTATTTTTTCGCTTTTAGTCATTGGACCACCAATGACTACCCAAAACATTTATTTTTGAAGACATGATGATTAGGGTATTTTAATACCCTAAGATTTGGGCAAGGCTAGCATGTCGCCTAAGCACGACCTATAACTAGTATTACCATAGTATTACTAGGGTGACAAAGGATATTGATTCAAGTTGACATGGATGGCAATATTAATTAATTAAACAACAAGTAGGTGATTAACTACCTTAAGCTTTAACATATCTTTGATTAAAAACTAAAGCATGCAATTTAATAATTTAAAAGAAACTAATTTACATAAAATGTAGGAGCAACATGGTCAAAGCATTGACTCGCTTTGGTTAGAGGCAAGATGATCGTGATATTCTTGGTCTTGGTCGACTTGAGGATCTCCTGCCTTCTAATCCTAAACCAAGCGATTTATCTAAAAAGCACAACGGCAAAGAGAGCAAGTAAATACAAAAGAATACACAAATGAACTCCAACTTATCAAGTCCTATGCCATTAGCAAGGTCTTGACTTAACTAATTTTAGAAATTTAGTTTGCAATTTTGGAGCTATAACGAGGAGATATCTGATTAACGAAGACTTAGTTGGAAAGAAAAAGGAGGGAGAAAAGGGTCGTGGGTCCCTGAATATCATGGACCGCGCCCACGGACTGAGGTGACTGGGCTCACGGCACAAGGCGCTTGGGTCCACCGGGCGACCACAGAGGAGGAGAAGACCAGATGACATGTGGGGCCCATGCAAAAAAAAAAATCCCAAAATCCCCATTGCTTTCCTCTCTGCTTTCTGAGAGGAACAGAGGGCGAGGGAGCTGGCTTGGCCGGCCTGGCCATGAGGGCGGTGGCGGCGAGAGGGCGGCGAGGAAGGCCTGCAAGAGGGCCACGGTAGCCTGAGGGCGGCGGCCTCGGTGGAGATGGCGGCGGGCCGGGAAAGGCGACGCCATGGGGAGGAAGAAAGAGGGCGGCGGCGGTTTCCATGAGCTATGCTGGCGCCACGTGAGCGGGCGACGCAGAGATGGAGCCGGGCGTGCACCAGCAGCGATGAGGTGAGGAGGTGTGGGAGGAGTGGTCCGGAGGAATGGGGAGGCAGTGCGCTCATGCCGACGGCCACGGGAGTGGAGAAGACGAGGCGGTGGGTGGAGGTCTCTGGCGACGGGAGGGAGAAGGAGGTGGGGACTCCTCTGCCATGGGGCTCGAGGTGACGCGATGGTCATGGACGGGCTCACCGAGGCGCACCACACTGGCAGGCGCCATGCCAGAGGATGAAGCTCACGGTTTGGAGGTATGTTTTTCTTACCTTGCAATGGGGCGACGTGGGGGGGAAACCCAGGGTGAAGGGGCTTAAAGGGAGAAGGAGGAGCGGAGGAGCCGCGAGGTCAAGGGGAGGACGAGAGTAGGCGGTCAAGGCCCCGAGGCGGAGGCATGGGCAAGACGCGCTTGGTCCACTGGGCGAGGACGGTGGTTGGGGTGCAGCAGGAGGACGGCGAGGACGAGCGGGTGACGGGCGATGACGAGGGCGGCGAGGACACCGTGACGGGTGGTGACGAGGGCGCGGCCCATCTGGGAAGGCCAGCCGACGCGAAAGCAGAGAAAAGGGGCGCAGAGGAGTGGTTGGCGCAGGCAAAGCAGTGGAGCCGACGCAGAGAGGGGAGCAGAGGGAGTCAGGCTGCTGGCCGCAGCAGAGGGGATGGGCGCGGCTCAGGAGTTGGCAACAGGGAGGGGCAGAGGAGCTGCCTGGCCGGGTCTGCCCATCGCCGCTTAATCGCCAGGAGAAGAAGCGTGGGGAGAAGAAGTCCTCCACCTTCTTGCTGCTTCTGCCCTGTGGGGAATGGGGAGGAGAGAAGAGGAGGAAGACCGGGTCTGGCTGGAAAGGTACTGCCCGAGAGAGCAAGGAATGGGCTAAGCCCGAGAGGGTAGGTCCCTCAAACCTGGCCCGAGAAGACAAACGGAGGAGAAAACTCCGTTTAGAAAGTTTGATTTCAAATGCTACAACTAACGATTTGAAACTCAAACCGAGGGAGAACGAGGGTTTTCAAAATAGGTCTTAGTTGAATTACGGCCAAGAACGAAACGAAATCAATTATTATTCGATCGTCTAAAACGGACGTTACAAATCCTACCCACCTTAAACGGAATCTCGACCTCGAGATTCGAATGATCCGAGAACAGAACGGGTAGTCTTGCTTTAGTTGATCTTCGCTCCCAAGTGGCTTCCTTGGCGGTGTGGTGACTCCACCGACTTTGCAAAGGCGATGACTTGACGTCTTGTTTGCTTCTCGATGACATCGAGGATCTTGACCGGATGCTCGGATAAGTCGATCTTCAAGGGCGATGGCTTCAGCAAGCGCTCGCTCTTGTGTACTCGAGACACTTCTTGAGCCGAGACGGAAACACATTGTGAACTTCGACAAATTCTCCAGTAGCTCTAACTGCACGCAACTTCTCCACGCTTGGCGGTGATGGGGAATGGGCCTATATATCTTGGGGCAAGCTTGCCTTTAACCTTGAATCTTCGAGTTCCACGGCGGTGACACCTTAAGGTACACTGCATCTCCAACTTCAAAGGTTAACTTTCTTGACGGTTGTTCGCATAACTTTTCTCGGTTTTGATCGAGCCGCTTGGAGACGATCTCGATCAACGAACTTTTCTTCGCTTGCTTGAGAGTATCTCGTCCAAGATATATCCTTCACGGATTCGACCAATGCAGAGGGTTCTCAGATTTTCTTCCATAAAGTGCTTCAAACGGTGACATTTCCGCACTTGATCGGTAGCTATTATTGTATGCAAACTTCGGCATACCAGAGACACTTTTCCCAATCTACTCAGAACTCCAAAGCACAAGCTCAAGCATGTCTTCTAGAATTTGGTTTGTCCTTTCTGTCGACCATCGGTCTCATGGATGATAAGTATCTTTGAAATCAAGGTGTGTCCCAAGGGCATCATGCAACCGCCCGTAAATGCGAGGTGAATTGGGATCCTCGATCGGAGACTATCCTCTTGGGTACTCAGTGTAAACACATAATACGAGCCATATATAACTCGCTAACTTGTCTCCCTTGTAAGTTGTCTTGATCGGGATGAAATGGGCTACTTTGGTCACCTATCAACTATAACCCATATTGAGTCACAACCGACTTGGTTCGGGTAGACCGATAATGAAATCCATTCCAATCTCTTCCCATTTCCACCGAGGGACTTGCGGGGTTGGAGCAATCCTCGGTTGCTTCGATGTTCACTTTGATTCACGACATACATCACAATAGGCTACATACTCGGCGATATCTCTTCATGCGGCCACCAATACAAAATTTTCATGTCTTGATACATCTTGGTGCTACCGGGTGCGTGGTATCTGCCGTTGTGGGCTTCCTTTAGATTAAATCCTTGAGTTCCTTTCGTGGGGAACAAAGAGACGCTTTCCCATACCATAGGATTCCTTGTCTGATCTTCAATCATCTTGGGGCTTTTCCTTTTGCCATGAGATGTTTGAATCTCTCGACTCCGAGTGTCCTTGTTGAGCGGTCTTGATCGCTCTTCTAACGTTGGATGTGCTTCCATAGCATCTGCAGTGCCTTGTTCTATCAAATATAGGTTGAGAGCTTCAAATTCCTTATAAAGCTCGGGTTGATGCTCTTGAATCATAACATTACTGTGGAGAAGACTTACGCTTAATGCATCAGCAACTACATTAGCCTTTCCGGGATGATAATGGACATCCAAATTGTAATCCTTTATTAACTCTAACCATCTTCTTTGTCGGAGGTTGAGATCTGATTGAGTGAATATGTATTTGAGACTCTTGTGGTCCGTATACATGTCACAATGATTTCCAATCAAGTAATGTCGCCAAATTTTGAGGGCGTGCACCACTGCTGCTAACTCCAAGTCATGAGTTGGATAGTTGTCTTCATGAGGACGGAGCTGTCTGGATGCATAGGCTACAACTTTTCCTCCTTGCATAAGCACGCAACCAAGACCTTGGCGCGATGCATCACAGTAGACTTCAAAGTCTTGATGAATGTCTGGCAGGGTCAACACTGGTGCAGAAGTTAACTTCTTCTTCAATTCTTTAAAACTCTTCTCACAAGCATCTGTCCATTCATACTTCTTTTTCTTTCTTAAGCAAGTGGGTCATCGGCTTGGAAAGCTTGGAGAATCCTTCTATGAAGCGTCTGTAGTATCCGCTAAACCGAGAAAACTACGGACTTACATCATCGATGTAGGTTGTTTCCAATCCATCACGGCTTCCACTTTGGATGGATCAATCGCTATTCCTCCTGCGGATACAATATGTCCGAGGAAACTGATTTTTAAGCCAAAATTCACATTTATCAGACTTGGCATAGAGCTCATGCTCTTTTAGCTTTTCCAGACCATTTGCGATGTTCAAGATGCTCTTCATTGGTCTTGAATAGATCAAGATGTCGCCTATGAACACGACTACAAATTTGTCCAGTATTCCATAAATACCTTGTTCATCGATTCATGAAGTAGGTCAGCATTGGTCAAGCCAAACGACATGATTTGTGAACTCATACAAGCCATACCGAGTGGTGAAGGCCGTCTTAGGAATGTCCTCGCTCCGATCTTGAGTTGATGGTATCCAGATCTTAAATCTATTTTGGAGAAAACCAAGCTCCCGCTAACCGGTCAAATAGATCATCAATGCGGGCAAGGGATACTTGTTCTTGATTGTCACCTCGTTGAGTGATCTCGTAATCCACGCACAACCTGGCGGAACCATCTTTCTTCCTTACAAAAAGAATGGCGAACCCTGTGGAGAAGAACTAGGTCTAATGAATCCTTTCTCGTAAGTCTTCGTTGTGTCTTCAACTCTTCAAGTTCGTCACCGCCATTCATATGGTCTCTTAGCAATTGGGGCTGTTCCGGGCTTCAAATTGATCACAAACTCGATATCTCTGTCAGGTGGCATGCCTGGCAATTCTTCTGGGAAGACGTCGGGGTAAGCTTGAACTACAGGTGCTGTCTCCAAGGACAACTCTCCAAGGTGGTGGATTGTTCGATCCAAAGGAGGGGAACGATCCACACTAATCCTTATTGTGGTTTCAGGATCCTTGGCAAGTACCACTTTTCTGTTGGCGCAATCTATTAACCCATGATATGCGGCCAACCAATCCATCCCTAGGATGATATCCAAAGGTTTGGGATTCTAGCACAAGAAGAGTAGCTAAGAATCGAGAATCCTCCAAAGCAATTTCTACTTTGGGACTAATCAAGTAGCATATAGGGTTCCCGGGTGATCTAAGTACCACGGGTTTCTTTAGCTTATAAGTCGGCAACTTAAGCCTTTCAACAAACTTTCTTGAAACAAAGGAGTGTGAAGCTCCGTAATCAAACAATACTTGTCTGGTCATCAATTAACAGAGAACGCATCCATCAAGACTCCTGCTGCCTCTTGTGCCTCCTCTGCGGTGACATGATTCACATTGCCACGGCTTTGTGCCGGGGTAGACCTTGAAGCTTGGGAAGTCTGGTGACTCTTGCTCGAGCCGAGGTCCGACCTTGAACCTGGGCGGCCTCGGGTTGTTCTTTGGAGCGGGTTTCTGCGATGAGGGCACCGTTAGCAAAGTGACCTTTCTCCACAGCTTGAAGCAATGGAGGTGTCTGCGGGGTTGTGATTCTTCGTCTGGCCGGGGAAGAGTGCGAAACCACCGCTTTGAGAATGGGAGGCCGAGCTGAGCTTTTTCGAGGTCGAGCCGCAGATGATCTGAAGATGAACTGCCCTGGAAGGTTGACTTCTGGGGATAGCTTCCTTGGGGCTTCTGGAAGGGCATCTTCCTCTTGCGGCTAGTTTCTGCTAACCTATTCTCATTTTCTAGCAGTAGAGCCTTGTTGATCAACTGGTGGAAGTTGGCATAGTCATGGAGGATAAGCTTTCCACGCATGTCACCACGCATACCTTCCACAAAGCGGTCTATCTTTTCTTCTTCATCGGCTACGTCATTGGGGGCGTAGCGAGCAAGTCAGTAAACTTAGTGACATACTCGCTGACCGTCATATGTCCTTGTTTGAGTTCAACTCATTCTTCTTCAATCTCATTGTACCGGTGGTACGGTTGGTGCGAAGGTCGCTGAATTCCGCCGAGGATTGGCCGCAGTCGGTTCATCCCCATCAAAGCTGCTTCGCAACTTCTTCTACAATTTGCAATTTGCGGAGGTCGCCGGTTCTCCATCAGAGATGCTACTACCGCTTCTTCTTCTTCTTCTTCTGACTCTGGACTTTCCTTACCTCTGGCGGCAAGGTAATTCTCCCACCATGCAGCTGCAAAGACCTTTTAGTTGGTGGGTGGCAAAGTCCACCATGTCTTTGTTGGAGCACGGCGAGTGAAGCTTCTTTTCAAGGTCCCCGAGCCGCCTTCTGGCTTCAAGAGGTTTGTCCGCGCGCAGCAAAGGTGAGGGCCTTGTCCTTAAGAAGTCACGAGCTTGAATTGCGGCGGGCAGTTCTGTCTCACGATTGTTGAGCAAAGCTTGGAGAATTTGGGTCTTTGAACATCACTTGGGCCATTGTCGGATTTGTTTGGTGGTGGGGGCAGTGTCTTGTCCTTGTCCACGACCACGGCCACGCCCACTGCCTCTTCCTCGCCAAAGGGCAAAGGCTCCACTGACGGGGCGGCTCTTCTTGGCGGCATCCTCAAGAAAAGATGAGACTTAGAACTAGGGAGAACCAAGGAAAAAGGGTATATGAGGGTTTACTAGCCCTCTAAGGCACACACAAAAGAACCAAACAGAAGATCGAACAGATACAATACAAAGCCTAGAATGGCTGCATTATATTAAGGGTTAAGTGTTACATGACTTCCATACAAAGCTTATACGCTAAGCTAAGTCATGACACAAGATACACATCGTCTACAAAAGGGAGAAACAAAAGTGCTTGCAACCCAAAAGGCGCTTAGCAAGCATCGCTAGCTATCCTAGCCTATATCGACTACTCCATCGAGGAACGGAGCGGAGCGGCTCGATCAAGCTCGCGAACGAGAGTGACCCGAGCTGATGTCGGCGAAGTGAACGGAACAGCGGGTCTGGCCCACGCCGACACCGGAAGGTCGCCGAAAGGCGGCGGATCGGGCGCGCGACGCTTCTTGCAATCAACCCGTGCGGAGTCCTCGGGGCGGAGGAGCTGGAGCTGGTGTAGAGCTGAAGTGGCGAGTGCCAGGGCTGCTGTGAGACGTGCTACCTCTGCAAGGGCGGCGTCTCTCTCCATCTTGATGATGTCTCGCCCACGCCGAGCCGTTTCTCCCACATGGCATCATGGTGGGCTTCATCGCTTCTGATCATGTTGGTGCGAAGGGTGTCGGAGTGGGCCTCACTACCAGTGAGAAGCATCCGAACCTGGCGGATCTCGCTGGTATGGGAGTGGATGTTGTGGATCATCGCCTGGGTCAGCTGCACCTGCTGGGTCAGGCGGGGCTCATCGTCGATGGCGGCTGGCGACTCGGGAGCTCTTCCATCGTAGAGACACGGTAGAAGCAAGATGGTGACTCTGCAGAGGACCTCATACTCGACACAAGCGTGATGGCAACACGGCCGATCTGGATAGCGCCGAGCAGTGAGGCGGGTGCCTCGGCAAAAGAACTCGTGGGTCGTGAACTCGCCGGTCCTCGCATAGAGGAAAACCTCCATGTCCCAAGACTCGTGAGCTATAACCATCGCCTTCCGCCCTCAAGAAGCGGAGGCGGGGAAGGTAAGGAATCGTGATCATGAAGGAGATCGACGAAACCGCCTTCATTAATCCCATGAGAGCTATGGTCCCATGGGCCTGCAATGGGAGAAGCCATCTACAAATTTTGAAACAAGAGAAAAGATTAGTAACACTTAATGAAAATAAAGATAAGTATGGAACTAGGAATGATGAGTAGAAGCAATAAATACTCTATATTTTTGGCAAACTTTTCTTAATTTTAAAAATAAGATCCAAGTCCTTAAGGCAACGACCAATCTAACTAAGACTCTACATCAGATGCTCGATATCGGCTACATGGGACTCGGATTTCGAGAATCCAAATCCTTTGTGAATCACTGTGCTATTCCCTCGATCAAGAGCTAGCACTTCACAAGACACATTGTGAATCATTCATACAAGGCGTGAACTAAAACAAATATATTACAACACAGGTAACATAGACCTCATCGGGTCGAAGTTTACAAAAGGGCCGCACAAGGCCAAATATATTACATTACAAAAGAACGACCAAGTCTACAATGGAAGCAACAGAGAAGGTAGGCTCATCTCGCACGAGTAAGCGATCGGGTGTCTCAGGTCTGACAGATATTAACCAAGGGTGGATAATATCGGTTGTACGCTGGTACCAACGAAGTCTACTTAGGCGGGCGAGATCTAAACTACGTAACTATCCTACTCCTCGCCATATCCTTGTCCATCGCCTTACGGTACATCGTAGTAGGCATAGTCTCCTTCATCTTCATTATCCGAAGGGTGGGGAGAAGCGAGGATGAGCACTACTACCGTGTTTCATGAGCCAACACACAAATGCAATTATATATATGCAAGGCTTAACAAGGATGGCTCGGGTTCTTTTATTTATAAAGCAAGTTTTGCAATACTATAATTACAAAACCTATGACTTAGCATTTTTAACAAATTGTAATTTTTATAAAGAGAGTAGTGTGCAATAATTATTTCAGCAGAGGTTACCTCCACCTTCATGCTTATTTTGATCATGGTTACATCCACCAATATTATCACCACTGGGGTACATCCACCCAGGCAAACAAATTCAGGGCTAGGTGAGCCCGCCACATTTTTATACCACCCACAAGGTTTTGAAATAGAACTAACTCAAGTTAAGTTCCCATGTCCGCCTTTGACCGTAGGCACGGCTGTTTAAACAGTTTAATACTCTGCAGAGATAGCACACTTTACCCACAAGAGACAATTAACTCATTGCCCTACACAATTCCTTAGATGTGTAGTCGAGAGGTTGTCACAATAACGTTTCGACTTATCTCGCCCTTCGCGTCATTTCGCACATATAGGGTTACGCCCATAGTGTTGAGCGGATGTTTTACCTCGATCGGTATAGCGGTGCTATACCTCGGACGGCAAAACGTCACCCTCCTCTCTGTCCCATTCAAGCGGAATGAATCCTTGGCTCCCCATTTATCCGCCCAAATAAATGGCATCCAAGGTTCAATAAACCTACTAAGCTAAGTCGCAAGTTTTTTACGCAACTTGTGGTTGTACTTGTTTAACACAGAGGTCGTGACCCGATTAAGTCCTTAGGGTTATCTGGCGGTTCATTCCATAACCCAACCATTCTCGTGCTCTTGAGCACCAATCCGCCTCACCATCCGCCCAGATAGAGCTAGCATTTTTAGGGTTTTGAGGAGTAAACCAAACTATTTTTCGCTTTAGTCATTGGACCACCAATGACTACCCAAAACATTTATTTTGAAGACATGATGATTAGGGTATTTTAATACCCTAAGATTGAGCAAGGCTAGCATGTCGCCTAAGTATTTCGACCTATAACTAGTATTACCATAGTATTACTAGGGTGACAAAGGATATTGGATTCAAGTTGACATGGATGGCAATATTAATTAATTAAACAACAAGTAGGTGATTAACTACCTTAAGCTTTAACATATCTTTGATTAAAAACTAAAGCATGCAATTTAATAATTTAAAAGAAACTAATTTACATAAAATGTAGGAGCAACATGGTCAAAGCATTGACTCGCCTTGGTTAGAGGCAAGATGATCGTGATATTCTTGGTCTTGGTCGACTTGAGGATCTCCTGCCTTCAATCCTAAACGGGCGATTTACCGGAAAAAGCACAACGGCAAAGAGAGCAAGTAAATACAAAAGAATACACAAATGAACTCCAACTTATCAAGTCCTGTGCCATTAGCAAGGTCTTGACTTAACGAATTTTTAGAAATTTAGTTTGCAATTTTTGGAGCTATAACGGAGGAGATACGAATTAACGAAGACTTAGTTGGAAAGAAAAAGGAGGGAGAAAAGGGCTGTGGTCCCCGGAACAGTCATGGACCGCGTCCACGGCACAGGGGGTGACTGGGGCTCACGGCACAGTGCGTGCGCGGGTCCACGGGGCAGTCACAGAGGGGAGGAGAAGACCGTATGACATGTGGGGCCCATGCAAAAAAAAAAATCCCAAAAATCCCCCATTGCTTTCCTTCTCTGTTTTACAGAGAGGAACAGAGGGCGAGGAGCTGTCGGGCCTTCCTGGCCATGAGGGCTGCGGCGAGAGGGGCGGCGAGGAAGGCCAAGCAAGAGGCGGCGCCGGTAGCCTGAGAGGGGGCGGCCGGTGGAGATGGCGGCGGGGTCGGGAAAGGCGACGCGCATGGGAGGAAGAAAGAGGGCGGCGGTTTCCATGAGCTGCCTTGGCCTTGTGAGCGGCGACGCAGAGATGGAGCCTGGCGGCGTGCACAGCCATGAGGTGAGGAGGTGTGGGAGGAGTGGTCAGGGAGGAATGGGAGGCAGGCGGCTCATGGCGGCGGCCGGGAGTGGAGAAGACGAGGCGGCGTGGGTGGAGGTCACGGCGACGGGAGGAGAAGGAGGGGGGCGGACTCCTCGGGCCATGGGGCTCGAGGTGACGCGATGGTCATGACGGGCTCACCGAGGCGACCACACGGTGGCGGGGCGCATGCCGAGGATGAAGCTCACGGTTTGGAGGTATGTTTTTCTTACCTTTGCAATGGGGCGGCGTGGGGGGAAACTCCAGGGTGAAGGGGCTTAAAGGGGAGAAGGAGGAGCGGAGGGAGCCGCGAGGTCAGGGGAGGAGAGTAGGCGAGTGCCCGAGGCGGAGGCATGGGCGACGCGCTTGGTCCACTGGGCGAGGACGGTGGTTGGGGTGCAGCCTTGAGGACGGCGAGGACGAAAGCGGGTGATGGCGATGACGAGGGCGGCGAGACACCGTGTGACGGGTGGTGACGAGGGCGCCCATCTGGGAAAGGCAGCTGACGCGAGCAGAGAAAAAGGGCGGCCAGGAGTGGTTGGCGCAGGCAAGCAGTGGAGCCGACGCAGAGAGCGAGGAGCAGAGGGAGCAGGCCATTGCTGCAGCAGAGGGGATGGGCGCGGCTCGAGTGGAGTGGGGCGTGAGGGAGGGGCAGAGAGCCGCGCGCTCGGGTCTGATCCCATCCGCTTAACTGCCAGGAGAAGAAGGTGGGGAGAAGAAGTCCTCCACCTTCTGTTGCTGCGCTCTTGCCCGTGGGGAATGGGGAGGGAGAGAAGAGGAGGAAGACCTGGCTGGCTGGAAATTTGGGTGGCTGGCCGAGAGAGCAAGGAATGGGCTAAGCCCGAGAGGGGTAGGTCCCCTCAAACCTGGCCTGAGAAGACAAAACGGAGGAGAAAACTCCGTTTCGCGAAGTTTGGATTTCAAATGCTACAACCAACGCATTTGAAACTCAAACCGAGGGAGAACGAGGGTTTTCGAAAATAGGTCTTAGTTGAATTACGGCGAAGAACGAAAGCGAAATCAATTACTATTCGATCGTCCGAAAACGGACGTTACAAGTATTGACTTCAATTAAGATCAATCATCTCATGTTTACTTAACTTCCTGCCTTTAGTTTATGTGGTGCGCCGTTATACTCTATCCATTTCACAATATATTAATTTGCTATAGGCAGGAAAAGAACAGGTCTTACAGGATTGTTTTACAGACAGCATCAGAAACAGTATTATTTTACATGATATGATTTGGAGCAAACTTAATTCACAACTTGGGGGAGCACAAGATCGGCCAGTCGTTTTCGTTGGAGAGGCGACCACTTGGCTTGATCCTGAGCACATTTTCGCGACATAGATCCTTGTGCATTGGTGTTGATGTTCGCGCCAAAGCTTGCAAACATGTGGTGCAGAAATCCTCGTCGCAAACGTGCATGGCCGCGTCACTGCCTCCTAATTAATATAATTTAACTATGGGGTATATTTTTCCTACTACTTCACATTACATATTATATGTTATATGCATGCGCCGTTTTAATTGAAAATGCATGCATGCATGCTATATACGTCCGTGCAGTCGACCACACCGAGGAAAATCCAAGCCGTAAATTCTTAAGATCGTTACAAAATGAGGGACTCGTGCATACCTATATATGTACATATCAGATGTGTACATATATGGCCGGGTTCCCTTGGAGGGAGATGAGCTGCCTTTAATTTCCTGTTTCTTCAGTAGTACTCTTGCAGCTGCTATGCTGTTGTAATGCAGAGCTGAGCCTTCCTACGATCTCCTCTGCTGTGACAGTGAAGCCCTCCTCCACCTGAAACGGAAAATGAATTAGTTGATCTGAAAGCATGTTAATTATGTCCTCCTCAATGTCCAAGCCTGATGCACTGTACGTACATGCATGCATGATTAGTTCAAAAATATGCTTCTGTTCCATAAACGATCTTCATAGTGGATCGAATTGAGCATCTATATACTGATATCAAGGTGAAATTAAATCTTAATATTGGGTAAAAATTAAGTTAATATCACATGTTGATCCCTACCTCTACAGTTCACTTCAACCACAGAAATTGGGGTTTGACAAGGTAGTACTACCTGCAAAATTAAGCCTGTAACTCAGTGGGGGCATGTAGGCCAAGCATGCCCATATCAACTAGCTTGAGTTTTCGTCCTCTAATTAAGATTTTTTGTGCAAAATAGTTAATGACTGGCTAAAGAGAAATAACTTGGGCCTTACCACTTTCACCGTTACTTGTGGTCAATAACTAATTGGTGGATAGTGTGAATTAATTAAAGAGAAATAACTTGTCAGTAATTAAGGATACTAGTAAAAATGGGTGTATACACAAGGAAAAATGTATTGCATATTACCCTCTCTTTAATCAAAATTGGATAAAGTACACAGATATTTGGAACATATTAAAGCACGCAACATATAAATAACACACACAAACACACTTAGTATTGGCAAAATTTTCCATATATGAATAGCTCATAATTAACACCCACTGACAAACGGGGAGCACTTAAGACTCCGCTGGCTATGGCACTCCTTGCGAGTTGCGACGAGGTAGATCAACAGCTCCTTGCGGCAGCCACTAGAATTGTGCTAGGTTATGGAACCAAAACCAATTTCTCTCAATCTGCATGGCTAGATGGAAAGCGGCCAAAATATATTGCGCCAACCATTCACAAGATTGCCAACCGAAAAAACAGATCGGTGAAAGAAGCACTCCCCAACACTACTACAAAAAGACTAATACTGGACGTCTTACCACAGACGGTTGACTAAAATCATCTATATTACATGCAATTACAAACGGTTTTGGTTTAGAGACCGTCTGTTATCGATCGTGTTAAAAACCGTCGTGAAAGGTAATATCACGCGCTCATATTGAAGTCCGTCGCGGAAATATCACGACGATTCAACAAGAACCATCTGTGATACTACTAAATTCACGACAGCTTATTTATTGAACCGGCTCGTAATTAGAAACAATCGATTAGCGATTCGACCACTCTGATTGAGCGAATTGATCTTTTGAAGTGGTCGAATTGAAGCTGATTTCCCCAACAGAAGAAAGCAGAAGATATGTAATCCGGTAGGCGCCTTGTTCCGTATCATGTGTAACTTCACTGTCTTGACGTGTAACATCCGATCAACAGAAGAATGCAGAAGTACTTCACGTGATCGATCGATCAGAAGTTACACATCATAGATAGTGAAGTGCTCACCTCATCGTAGGGATATGATCTTCTACCAATTTCTTGAAGACTTCAAATCCATAGACCAAATTGACTTTCCGACCACCTAAATTGAAGTAGTCATCCATGGATTTTGTTCTTTCCATGCACGGTGCTCGAAAAGACAATTTGTTCCATAAATTTTGTCTTACTAGAAGGGTATGGAGATGAGAACTTTAAGAAGAAATGGAAGTAAGAAAAGATGAGAAGTTTGTGAGTGATTTTTTCTTAGTTCTGCCCATCTAATGGTTATTTATAGGCTTAACAACTTATGGCAAGATTAAATTAACGAATAAAGATGGAAGTCCGACGGATAGGATTTATTAGAATATGCTCCTAAAAAATCGTTGGTAACCAAAGCATCACCGTCTTTTCGGGAATTGTTTTTTATAAATACGGTTGATGCTCCTTTTCCTATATTTACAACTGAAGCTGGAGGGCTCATCACAGACGGTTTTAAATAAGAACTGTATGTGATTACAAACGTCACAGATGGTTTTTAAATATAACCGTCTGTGATAATTCAATCTTTTGGCTCTCGTGCGATGCGTCTCTTCGTCTTGCGCACCGACGTTACGATGCGTCTCTTCGATGTTTTATAAGAATGATCATTGTGCACCATGGTGAGCATGCATGGTATTGAATACGTACGCCATAGTGAGCACACGGAGCATGACAGCGACGACCAAGGCGAGGAGGTCGGTGATCATCGTCGCTTTTCCTCACGATGTTGTCGTCCACATCGTCGGCTTCGTGGCCGCGAGCTCTCCTCAGCCCATTGCTGACCTCTGTAGCCTACGAGCTACATACATATTCTGTTCTTTTATTTTTGGTAGGTCTGAAGAGTCAGTATTCTGTTCTGTTTTTGTTCAGAGTCAGTTTCTGAAGATGACTGTAGCATATCATATCCTATTTATTTGTTGAAAAGCTTTAGGTGTTCATTTCAGTTTCAGGTTCTGATAGAAAACCTGATTGTAATTCCTCTGAAAATCTATAAAAAGGAGAAAAACTAAAAAGTCGTATCAGTTGATACGGCGCAAAATAATCTTGTGTTGATTTTGTTTTGTATCCAATATCTAGTTCTGAACTGAATTTGACTAGCAACAACGAACTTAATTTGGCCTTTTAACTTTGTCTTATGGAGTAATTCTTGTATTAAGATTCTATCATCTTGAATTTTAGTTGCAAAGCCATGAACAAGGCATCCAAGGAGTGCGTCATGGGGAGGCGCGTTGTGCTAGTGCTAGAGGAGGCGATGAAGTGGCAGGACAAAGAGCGCTAGCTCGCCGTCGTCAACCACCTAGTTGGCGCCGGCAACCCGGAGGCCTACTTCATCGTCGGCCTCGCGCATGTCTTCGCGCCCCAAGACATGCAGTGCGGCCTCATGTTCCTTGAACGAGCGGCCGTCGCCGGCCACAAGGCCGTCGCCTATGTGCTCGGCTTCCTCCTTTACACGGCTGGTGAGACGCATGACGTTGGGGAGGACTACATTAGCTTGGTCGAGGGTAAGCCGGCCGACGGCGGGTGTGAGACGGCCAAGATGACCAATCGGGAGTGCAGGCGGTGCCTGAGGCTCGCTATGGACATGGTCCAGGAGGTGGCATAGAAGAAGATGACCGGGCCGCAGGGCCGGGTGTGGGCGCTATCGGAGGACGGCCACCCGTGCACGAGCACTAGCTGTGGTGTGATGGAAGGGTGGGACAACTACGTCATCTTCTGCAGCGACGATTGCAGGATTAGGTATGAGTATGCCAAGTTCTTTACAGAGGTGTTGAACTACTTACCGTAAAATTAGCGGTTTTAGCAAATATTCATATATAATTCTTTACTAATATGTGAATGTGTCATATGTTCTAAATTTGTATTTATGTATGAATATTATCACAAACGATTCTATTATGGAACCGTGTGTGATGTGAGACCATACCATGGACAGTTCTATTATGGAACCGTCTGTGATAAGTATCACTGGTGGTTCTATAATAGAACCGTCTGTGATATCCCTTTATTAATAGGAACCCGCTAGGGTTTGCGCCCTAACTCGTCACTCCCCAGCGCCTTTACTCTCGCCCGTTCCCCTCCCCACCCGAGTGCCCCCGACCTCGACGCCGCTGCCCAAAGCCTCCTCCTTGACAGCCACCCCCAAGTCACGCCTTCTCCCTGACCTCGTCGCCGATGCCACCCTTCTTCCCGTCACCGTCGGTTGTGATAGCACGGTTCACTGCATAAGACACTCTTATCGTAAGAGTCTTGTACAGTGTCACCATTGTGACACAACTATGGTGCCGCCACCGCCGGTCCAATCGACCTCCCCCCAGCCAAATCCACCTCCCCACCGCCAGATCTGCCTTCCCCTCTTCGACCTCTCCACCGCTATGGTGGATGTTCTGTGATGGTTGGATGATATGGGTGGGTTCTCTGTGTATGATGTTGGTTCATGAGATGTGGTTCGGATGGGGCAAAACATCAGTATTTACACATACAAAATTTTCCATTCTCTGTTGCTTCAGTTTTTGGGTTTGAGTTTGACTTGTTTACTGATGTGGGTTGTTGTTGCTTATGGATACATGAAGGAGATGGATGTGGTGAGCTACTGCTGGTGGTCGATTTGCCAGTTGCACTGGGGTAACTACTCCCCTTTACTCTCTATGCCTTTCCCTCCCCTTGCTCTGTGATGTGGGTGATGAATGATGTGGGCTGTGGTGGGTGTTCTGTGATGGGTGGGTTCTTTGTGTATAATGCTGGTTCATGAGATGTGGTTCGGATAGGGCAAAACATCAGTCTTTACACATACAAATTTTTGTACATGTAATTAATCTTGTAGTATGTTCCTATATGGTATTATGCTTTTGAAAACTGCAATTAACTTTTCAGATTTGTAAAGGTTAAGCTAATTTGTAAATTTGCAATTAACATACAAATTTCTGGAAATTTTTACCTAGCTTATACCTTTGATCATCAATTATTTGTTAATTGGTGTGTATTCTATTCCAAAAGAAGACCAAATGAGTCAAAAACTACTACAACACCTCTTCACCTGCCTCTCGCAATTCATTTCACCTTGGTCTGTGTAACTATGTTCATGTTGGTCAAGTTCTCCTCCCTTGCGTCTCAGGTACGTCCTATCATTCCATTCCTGATCCCTTCTCTATAAAGTCTCCCAAGAAGTGGCTGCTTGTGCCTTTAAAACCGGCTTCATATACATACATACATACATACATACATACATACATACATATAGATATATATATATATATATATATATATATATATATATATATATATATATATACTGTTTCATATTCTTAGGAGTACATACTCCCACTCCCAATATACCACTTAAACGAAGAAATTATACTTCTTTATCACTTTCAAGATACTTAGATACCGATTATAAGATACTCCAACGTGTCTTTATTGAAAAATTTTCATTGGAGCCCTTTATTTTTGCTATATACCTTTTTTCATATATAAAAGAAGTATATACACTGATTTTGGTATAAAAAGTGGATTTTCATGAAATTTTTCATGGAACTCACTTTGGAGTATTTTCTAATCATTATTGGAGTATACTCAAATTGATAAGAGGTATCATCATACGATTTAAGTAGTATATGAGAAGTGGGAGTGCGTGCTCTAGAAGTACCATACCATTTTCTTTTATATATATTTATATATATATATATATATATATATATATATATATATATATATATATATATATATATATATATATATATGTAGTCCTTAGCCACTTTATATCCATGCGACGAGGAGGATGATGACCACGGGTAGCTTCATCGAGTCAAGTTCAAGCATAGTATCACGAGGCGTATGGACATCCAATTACGGATGTCGTTGATGTAATTGGGATCGCTATGTTCAAAAATGGTGTGGGCGTCTGGTATCGGTGGAAAGTGGCATCCGAACCAACCATAGAACTTGTCATGATGCCATTTTCTAGTTGGTTGGTTGCTGATACATGATGGCACTTCTCAGTCGGAGTATCTGCGCGTCCACGCCATTTTCTAAACATAGCGGCGTCCAATTACCTATCGACCATATCCAGGTAATTGGATGTCCACGCGCTCTCCTGACAGCCATGCTTTTTGAAAATGCAGGCTCGATGAAGTTGCATGTGGCTGTTATCTCATCCTCCTCATGCTGCGTGGACGACCCCCCAAAAGTAGTTAGGGGACTACGAACAATATATATAATATGAAGCAGGGTTTTAAAGGCACAATCAGCTACTGCTTGGAGACTTTATAGAGAAGATTCATTACAGACGGTTTCATCTACAAACCGTCTGTGATACATCAGCCATCACATATGGTTTTATCTACAAATCGTCTGTGATACATCAGCCATCACATATGGTTTTATCTACAAATCGTCTGTGATACATCAGCCATCACAGACGGTTTCATCTACAAACCGTCTGTGATAGTCAACTATCACAGACGATTCTGAGTTAATAATTGTCTGTGATGACCTCATGTTATTACTGATCCATAAACTCAGACGGCCCACGAAACTGTCTGTAATAATATTTTTGAACTGTCTGTGAAGATCTTTTCTGTAGTAGTGAATAATACATGGATTCAACACATCGACCCAAGCAAAATTACAAAGGCACAGCACCTAGTGGGATTCGTCGAGCTATGTCAGCTCACCCAAGCAATACATCCCAACCCCAATGCCCCGGACAACATAATATGGAAACTCACAAATACAGGGGAATTTCTCGGCAATTTCGGCCTACGCAGCGCAGTGTTTAGGGGCCACAGATAGCAACTTCCATGCTGTAATCTAGGAGGCTTGGGGCCAAGTGCAGATTTTTTTTTATTAGCTTGCTGTTCACTTTTAGTCCTTTGTACATAAACTTGTTTTTGCTCTTGGTATGTCAATATAATAGGTAAGTCTACTGCCTGTTCGTTAAAAAAAAAATCCCGTGGTTTCACAGTGTGCGGGTCTGAATGCCTTTTATGGGCACGGATCGAGAAATAAAAGTTACAAGGACTCTTGTTAACACGAGTACTCTAATAACTAGTTTCTCTCTATCCCAACTTTAAAGTCACATGTATGCAAATGATTTAATTTTCTTTTAAGGTGAACATTATTGAAGCACTTCAGAAAAAGAAGTACTAAATACGCTCTCTGTTTTGCCTTTGGACTTATATTGCGAAACAAGTATCCCGATAAAATGGAGGGATTATAATATGCTTAATGAAAGTACTGGCATTTTGTACGTTGACCGTGTTCTTTCCATCAGGAACTCCAAATCAGCATAGCTTTATGGATTTTGTACACCACAATTAAGGCCATCACACTGCTCTAAAAGACAGTGCCGATCAAACAAAAAAGAGGAAATAAACTTGCCTTTGCTGTGATGGTTATGATCACGGTGCGCGCCGGGAACGGCATGACATTGGTGTGGATGATACTCAGGTGGAGCTCCTCGACCTCGGCGAGCACCGTCACGACCACCCCCTTGCTGTTCTCGCAGTGGATTCTCACCATCACGCTGTTCTCCGAGAACCTCGCCTCGATCTCCGGCAGCGGGTTCCTCGCCGTCGGCGTCCCTGACGATACCGACGACGGCGAGCCGTTCTCGTCTGGTGCTGCAAGGCACGGCCTCTTGACGAGCACCACGGTCTCGATGTCGATGCTCCTGCCGTTGCTGCCGGCGGACTCCAGGGCCTTGAGCTTTTCTTGCAGCTCCTTCACGTAGCTCGCCGCGTCGGAAAGGATCGTCGCCTTGTCCATCTGAATCGGCAGTAAGATTTATCTGAATTCTGAATGGGTGTTGACTGTTGAGAGTTGAGGCATGTAAAAGTGCAGGTGTTTAATTTGAGGACCTTCTTGAGGCCGGGGATAACGGCGGAGAGCTCGATGAAGCGCTGGTTGATCTTCTCCCGGCGCTTCCGCTCCGCGATGATATGGTCCTGCGCGTACGGCGCAGGCGCGGGTCCCGTGCTGGGAGCGCTCTTTCCGGAGGCTCGCCTCGTTGGTTGAGATCCATACACCATCTCCGGCACGCCGCGCTCGTAAGGTCTGGCAGCGGCGGCGTCCAGCGTGCCGTCGCTGCCCGGCTGCACGGAGGCAATGCAGAAGTTCCAGCTCATCACGGGCAGGTTGGCTCCACTGCTGCCGCCGCTCAGGGCGCACCTGGCCGAGTTTGGGGACGGGGGCCAGACGTCGTAGTCCATGGCCGCCGGGGACGAGAAATTGCCGCCGCCACCTCCGCTGCCGTCGGTGTCGCCGGAGCTCCAGCTGTTGGTTGCATGGGCTTCCGTGATGAGCTCCGGGAGGACGAGGGTTGCGTGCGAGGCGTCGCGGATAGCTTGGAGGGAGGGGAAGGTTGTCTCGCTGCAGTCGTCGGCGACGGCCACCGGGTGCTCGTTCTGCAGCGTGTCCATGGCCCACTGCATGAACAGCGTCGAGTCGTCCATGTTGCCTGGCTAGCTATGGGTGTAACTGCAGCAAATGATCAGACCCTTGTTAATTCCACAGCACGAATCTTTTTCTTCTGTTTCTTTCAAAGAAACGCATGTTGGCATAATTGGATGTAAGGCAAGGATCAATTTCATTTCCTCTTTCCATGTACATAGGTAAATGATGCAGTATGTTCAATTTTTTATTGTTAAGGTGCATGTCTGCATGATGGGAAATAATGATGAAATAGCTCAAGAAACCTATTTGGAATCATTCGTTAGTGCGACCTTTTTGGAATCATGGAGGCGCCTTTTAGAAAAAGCATTATGTAACCTGTTGCTAGGTAGATCCAGTGCAGATAATCAAAACAACAAGACCAAATTAAAGATAGCTGTGTGGCCTAGTAACAAATGTACTCTCTTTTTTCAAGAACACGCAAAAGAACGAAAAAAAGAGTTCAAACATTGTCCGGCAAACAAGTAACAAATGTACTAGTAGCAAACTTAATTACCTTGCATAAGATATCACTAGCGAGCTAGTCGCCTGCACTTAGTACTAATATCCAAGGAAGCATGGGAGAGCGTCCCCTTTATAGCTAGCGCCACCGCCTGTCACTGTAATGTTTGCTCACTTGAGGGCTGAGGGCTGAGGGCTGAGGCCTCTATATGGCCCCTTCTCTTCTCTTCTCTTCTCTTCCAAAGGCCAAGAAATGGGAATAAACAATCATTTCCTGGGATTCTGGTTATGTGGCCTAAATCCAGCGAAAATGATATTTTGCACCCCACAAAGTGAAAGTGATACTTGGGGGTAAAATACAAAAATATGCATGCATGATGTGCTGATTTGACCTCCTATCCAAAGATCATATATGTGGGCGATATTCTTTGAAGCGATCGATCAATTAATGACCTAGTTCTGAAGGGCGAAGAGACTGTCCATTTTTATACATGACTCAGTTCATACTTACTTATGTCCCCTTACTACTAATTATTCTTCTTTTTTTTTTTCATGTTTCGTAATATCGCCGCGCTCATTTTCTTTCACTTCAAAGTGACACTGTCAGAAAAGGAACATGCTGGAAACTAAAATATCCTTATAGATTTGGATATGTTAATTTAGTTGCGGCCAAAATGTCAAGTTACTTGCAATTACTCAATTCATTTTTTTAATCTATGGTGATGTGGGTAAATCCTAATTGAAAAGGTTTGTACTGTTAATTCTAGGATGTCGTATATATGTAGAGTTAACCTTTTTCCTATTACTTCTCTGATAGGGAAGAAAAATATATAAATATTAATTTTCATCTGCAACTCGTCCCCTTCTACAAATTAACACTACTACAAAAAGGTTAATACTCGACGTTTCATCACGCACGGTTGACCAAAACCGTCAGAGTTATATGCAATCACAGACGGTTTTGGTTTAGAGACCGCTCAGGTTACGGGCCGCGCTTAAAACCGCTCGTGAAGAGTTAATATCACAGACGGTTCATATTGAAAACCATTCAGTGAAGTATCACTGACGGTTCAACATGAATAAATGCTCGTGATAATTAGACTTCACGCACGGTTTTTAATTATAACCGTCTGTGATAATATCGCTTTAGCTCCAGTGAGCTTCTTCGTCGCCGTCATCCCTGATGCGTCTCTTCATCTTACGTGCCGAATTTATTCCTTATTTTATAAAAAGGATCATCCGTCATCGAAGATGATCATCCCCACATATAACTCTATACTTCTAAAGCAAAAATGGCTCCCCCTTTTGTTTCCTTATCGCCGGCATTGATGGCCTACACCGCCATACTTGTCACAGCACCTCTCCCAAAGACGTTGGCGAATCGTCGCGGAAGGACACTATTTCAATAGTGTCTTCACTCCTCTGTCCGAGGATTTGCCGGAGCAGGTGACGGCCACCTTCTGCCGTCTTGACATCCTCCTCCTCTGCGTCTTCCGGGTGATCTCCCACTTTCGACGAGTGTACCGCGTCATTGACGTGGTCCTTCACAACGACGTTGCACGTCGCCAGGAGGCTTGCCATCAAGCAAGGGAAGAGACCCCTCAAGCAAGGGAAGAGAGCCTATATATAGGCTCAATTCTTCTTGATTCAATAGTCTGAGGGACTTTGAGAGACACTCGAACGAGCGCGTCAGCAGGTGGATGCATTTCGGGCTTCGTTCGCTGATGATCACGACCCGTTCGATGCCGACGCCACCGCCTACGAAGTTTTAAAGATGGAGATAGCAGCCTACCTCCACCACTAGAAAAACTTTGTTTATTTAGGTTTCTACTTTTTTTAAATCTTTGTAAGAAGTGACTGGCCACGCTGTTTGGCCATATGTAAATTCCAAAATAAAAAAAATCTAGTTTGGAGGTGAAGTTACTATATTATATGTTGAACTATATATCACAAACAGTTTAGTGGAACAAATTAATTATATCCGTCTGTGATATGTATCATAGTTAAAGCAAATTTTCAACAGCATTTAAATGACAAAATTGACATATAAACATGTAATTTCTTCATGTCATATAAATGCATACATGATAATATGCTCAAAACATAGAACTTGAGAACAACCATATCACAGACGGTTGGATAATAGAACCATCTGTGATATGAGACCATATCACGGACGGTTCCATAATAGAACCGCCTGTGATATGAGACCATATCATGGATAGTTCTATTATGGAACCGTTAGTGATAAGTATCACTCTTTATTAGTAGGAGCCCGCTAGGGTTTGCGCCCTAATTCGTCACTCCCCAGTGCCCTTACTCTCGCCCTGCTCTCCCCACCCGAAAGTGCCCCGACCTCGCCGCCGCTTAACCCCATCGCCGACGCCACCCTTCTTCCTGTCAGCTTGCGGGCCAGTTGTGACACCACGGTTCACTGCACAAGACACTCGTATGATAAGATTGTCTTGTGTAGTGTCATCGTCGTGCCATAACTACGGTGACGCCTTCCCCTTCCTCCCCCCCCGGCGCGACCGCTACCTCTCCACCGACCTCGGCCTTGGCTACCTCACCACCGACACCGGCGATGTTGAGGTAAGACAGATCTATCACCTATTGGTTTGTGCTGTTGGTATTCATGTGAACCGAGCTGCAATGTGGGCTACCTTGTCGGTTGATGGTCGGTTTGGACACCCTTGGCCTTGCTGTCTTGCCCTTTGTGACTGTTGGCTGGTTGGATGGATGGATCTGGAGGTGGGGAATGGGGTTGTGTTCGGGTGTGACTGCTAGTGCTGCTAGTTGTGGATAGAAATGCTTGTATGCTTTGTGTGATTTGTTTGTACCTAGCACTTGGAGGTATTGCAAATTGGCATTTGTATGCTCTGTTGAACTGCTCAATGATGTTAATAGTCTTATGCTGGAATTGAATTGATAATTAGTTCATACTTGATCTCTAATGAATTGCTAACTGCTGTCACTTTGATATTCAGTTTATCAGTTTGAGGCCCGGTAGTTTGGGGCTTCCTCCTCCCTGGACTCAATTTAGTTTCATGCTTGAGCTTGTTTTGGTTTACTGATGTGAGTTGATTATTTACTGATGTGGGTTAATTTATTGATTAAGCATGGTAAATGAAATGAAGGTGGGTTAATGCATGGTGGAGGCGTCGCACTGAGGTAACTACTCCCCTCTACTCTCTATCGCTTTCCCTCCCCTTGCTCGTGATGTAAACCGAGGGCTATTGGTGTATGTGTATTCGTGCATCTTGCTTAGTTCATCTTTGTGGGTTGATTGACAAAATGAATGGGGCAAAATGGTGGGTTTGATTAATGCTCTCTGATGGATACTAAGGGTTATTGATGCCGGTTCTTTGTGCTTGGTTGGCTAACATGGGATGTGGTTCGGATGGGGCAAAACATCAGTCTGTACACATACAAATTTTTCTACATGTAACTAATCTTGTGGTATCTTCTTATATGGTATTCTACTTTTGAAAGCTGTAATTAACTTTTCAGATTTGTAAAGGTTAGGCTAATTTGTAAAGCTGTAATTAACATACAAATTTCTGAAATTTTTACCTAGCTTGTGCCTCTGATCATCAATTATTATTAATTGGTGTGTATTATAGTCCAAAACAAGACCAAAGGAGTCAAAAAACTACTACAATACCTCTTCAGCTGTCTCTCGTCATTCATTTCACCTTTGTCTGTGTAACTATGTTCATGCTGGTCAAGTTCTCCTCCCTTACGTCCCAGGTACATCCTATACCATTCTATTCCTGATATCTTCTCTATAAAGTCTCCAAGCAGTGGCAGCTTGTGCCTTTAAAACCGGCTTTATATATATATATATATATATTGTTCGTAGTCCCCAGCCACTTTCGATCGTGAGGAGGATGAGATAGCAGCCATGGGGCAACCTCATCGAGCCTGCAACATCAAGAAGCACGGTAGCCAGGAGAGCGCATGGACATCCAATTACCTAGATGTCTTCGATAGGTAATTGGACTTGACATCAAGGAATGGTTGGTTGCTGATATATGAAGCTACTTCCCAGTCGGAGTACCTGCGCGTCCACACCATGTTCAGAAAGTGGCGTGGATGCGCAGGTACTTCGATTGGGAAGTGGCTTCATGTATCAGCAACCAACCATTCCTTGATGTCAAATCCAATTACCTGTCGACGATATCCGGGTAATTGTATGTCCACGCGCTCTCCTGGAAACCATGCTTCTTAAACTCGCAGGCTCGATGAAGTTGCCCGTGGCTGCTGTCTCATCCTCACGATCCCCCGAAAGTGGCTGGGGGACTACGAGTAGCCACTGCTTGGAGACTTTATAGAGAATATATGTCATAGACGGTTTCACCTACAAACTGTCTGTGATACATCAGCTATCGTAGACAATTTCATCTAGAAACCATCTGTGATATCTAAGCTATCACAGATGATTTCATCTACAAACCGTCTGTGATAGTCAGCTATCACAGACGGTTCTAAGTTAATAACCGTCTGTGATAGTCTGCATCACAGACGGTTCGAAAACCGTCTATGATGACCTTATGTCATTACTGACCCATAAACTCAGACGGCCCACGAAACCGTCTGTAATGACCTTTTTAAACTGTCTGTGAAGATATTTTCTGTAGTAGTGTAAGTACACTGTGGAGCCAGCAATGCAAATACGTTATGAGATCCCCACCCCTTGTAGCAGAGGATTAGGTAATGACTTTAATTATTGATCATTAATTAATCTTGGTAATAAATATTTGTGTAGGGTGCTAGTAAGTATATGTCACAATAATTGAAAGATCGAGCTAGCTAATGCTTTCTTTTGTACATATAGTACTAGCAAGTGATCATATTTTACATGGATTATTTAGTACATACTGTCCAACATGCTGTCCTTTAGCTCCAGCTTATATGTTTTCCGAATTACTTAATTGGAAATTCAACTAATATTACATGCCTAATTATAACGCGGATTGTGAAATACGGAAATTTCTCATGTATTGATAAACTTGTGCTCCCTCTATTCACAAGGTTTCGCCGTGCAGGAAGCATGTGATACGTCAAGAAAATTTTTATATCTTTGATCAATAATATTTGTCTAAATACCTTAATTTTGTGAGATGATATTTCTCTAAATATTTAGATATTGGATCAATGAGGGTAAACAAATTTGGTATTTTGGGAAACCGATCTTTTGCGATAAAGCGACGTGCCGCTTTGTCCGGACTCCAACAAGTAAACGCGCGCGCGTCAGCCCTCATGCCTAGCTGATGGGTGCCGCTGATCTTTCAGCTGCGCTGCGTGCGTATCTTTTACTACTACTATTAGCATTTTTTTAACCAACACTCAGCGGTTAGTTTTAACAATTTTTAAGCCGGCGGGCGATCGACCGACCGTCCGACGTACGCACCGGCTGTCTGGCCGTGTGCAAAACCACGTGCGTGTGCTGTGCAAAATGAGGCCGGCCAGTAAGAACTCTGCCCGCTTCCTGCGCTTGATCAATTAGGCCTCCTTTTTTTTTAAATCGTTGGTGTCGTTGTTACCGTATCCACTACACGTGAAAGGTTAGTTTCTCCAGAAAATCTCATGGAGATCTAATACACGAAAAAATTTCGCAGAAGAAGAGACTAAAATCCCCGGAAACTATATGTAGCTGCTAGGCTAGCTAAGACTGAGCCGTACGTAGGTAGATACATATATTGATGGGCTTTTGCTAGAAAACTTATGACTGTTTTTTTAAGTTCAAAACAGTCACATTATGAGTCGTTTGATATGCATTGAGATATGTGCTGAATTTCTTTTTTAAGTATGTTTCTAAGATGAATGATATCTGATCTCATTCTACGGTTCATAATGTAACTGTTTTAAACTCAAGAAAACAGTCGTAAGTTTTCTAGACAGTTCCTATATATATATTGATACATACTCACGTAATAATACAAGAGTACCGCTTATATATGATTTTACCTAGGTTGCACAAATCTTAATATAGTACGGTTAGTCATAGCGAGCGTGTATGGGCGCAAATCAGATCCTCCATTTCCTTCAAAAGTTGTCCCGTTCACTTTTTGTAGAGGATTCAAGCACTTCCAAAAGGCGTCAATTGACTATTGGAGCACACACTGCGCATGCAGTGGTTAAAGGCGAACAAATCTGTTACGGACTAGCTGCTACCAAGAGGATCAGGGAAGGAAATGTGGTAGGAATTAGGGGTTCTGGGAAGAGACCGAGAGAGGTGGGAATGGAGGAGAGGAATTGATAGGAGCCTGGGAGAACAAAGAGATAGAGCCAGGATGAGGAAGCTTCGACACACCCAACAAGTAAAATCAGTGCAAATTACCCCCCTAGAGCTGCTTTCAATATTGGTGATTTTTTGCCACGTGGCCTGGTTTTGCTAGTTGGGGTGGAAAGTGATTTCAACTAGTTTTGCTAGTTGTGAGTGGAAAGTGAACGTTTTTGTATTTTAAGATGTCTTTCGGATGTTTTTTTTTAAAAAAAAACTATTTTTAATCAATTTAGGAAAATAAACCATGTTTCATTTTTTTTTACAGAAATAACCCACAATCGCAGTTCCACTGAGCGAGTGGGCCCAATCGCGAGGTGGAACTGTGATTCTGGGCCCAGGCGCTTCAGCAGAGCGAATTTGCCCATCACCTACCACGTGGCTCAGTCGCGCTACCAAGGCGGCCTGAGTCAAACCGCGTCGCGCGACGAGTGGATGACATGCGTCCACATGGCTTAGTCATACTATTTGGTTATAATTGCCCTCAATTGCGTAGCCGGCTAGCGACTAAGGCCGCATATATGGCCAGCCGGTCGGTGGCTCCCCCATTCGCAAAACAGAGAAGAGAAGAGAGGAGAGAAGAGAAGAGAAGAGAAGATAGGAGATGTGAAGAAAGGAGGGGAGAGGAGAGGAGAGCAGAGGAGGAGACTCTGCCCGTGTTCCCCCATCTACTCGCGTTGAGTTTGCTTCCCTCATGTGGTTTATTATTCATTCTGATAAAAACACGGTAGGTTAGCAACGATAAACATAGATTAGTGGTAGACGCATGCTTTGTAGTTGTAGATTGACATTTTTAGGGTTTATGTCGCGTGTAGTGTTAGAACGTAGGTTATTCATTTACATGTTTTAGCATAAAAACACTAGGCTACTCCCATTAGTAGATCGATTTGTGGAGGACCTAGCCTGCTTAGGCATCGATCCGCATGACCTAGGGATTCTAGTTTTAGGGTATTTATAATTTTAAATTTTAATTGAACATTTGTAGTGGTAAATTTTTAATTTAATTGAAATAGAGAGAGTATTTTGATATGCACGGTTGCATGCTTAATTAGCATCCGTTCTAAATATCTTGAGTCGTGTGACACGTATGTCAGGTCAACATTTTTTTTTGAGTATTTTACATGTAGGGAGAAGTTTGTGAGGGGCCATATGGGGTTGATTTGAGCAGTTTTCCACAAACCACACTGTATCACCTGAACCCGGATAATCTTAAAATCTGGGAGGTGTTGCATTGGCTAACATGTAGCTTCTCACTAGACCCAGCACTGTAGATGTCACTGTTAAATGCTTGTGGAGTCGTTCGCCGGAAGTGGTCTGTTGGGAGTTGAGGCCCATGGAGCGAACGGGGTTATGGAAGACTTTGTTGGAAGCATGCATGTGTCAAGGCTATGAATGTGTATTGTCGGTGCAGGCATGTTCGAGTACACTTGGTAGTGCCCCTAAAGTGGAGGAGAGTAGTGCAAGTGTGCAGGTGGAAGTTGAGGATGGCAAGACAAAAGGTTGTGGTGTAGATGTAGTTGTGGTGGCAGACAGGCATGTCAATCCCAGTGGACAGGCGGATGAAGGGGAGGACATTGAATTGATAGTGGATAACTTGGAGCAGGAAGACCGGAGGGGCGGGGATGAAGAACAAGTATTGGAAGAGGACGAGGAGGATAATGAATGTTTGGATGATGATGATGTCCCTAATGCACTAGTGCCTGATGCTTGAAATATACATGACCAAGGGGCCATGGTTGTGAGTGATGGCCACGATTCCCGGTGGGAGTATGGGCAGAATGTGGTGTGTGTTAATGCCTTGTTTGCAGATAAGTTAGCTCTTCAGGATGCTGTCAAATTGTGGGCGATGTCAATGCATAGGTAGGTAAAGGTTACGAAATCAAACAAAGGGCCATACATTGTGAAGTGTGAGAAAGATGGGTGTCCTTGGCGTGTTCATACCTACAAGCCGAAGTATGAAATACACTAGATCGTTTCGAAGGTGGAGGACCACTTGTGTGTTCTGAGCAATGTACGTACTGCCAAAGCACCGCAACCTCAGTTCTTCTTTCATTGCAAATGTCATGTATGGGGAGAATGTGGAGAAGAAGGACATGGAAGTGCAACACATCATGCTTGAAACAAACCGAAATTTCAAAATTTCAAAAGTTTTTGAAGTCTTTCCTTGATTTTCGATTTCTTTCCCAATTCGGCAAAAACCCTTTCCCTTTCGCTTTCCTCTTTTGGCATTGCCATTTTCTCTCAGCCGGAAACGGGTTTTCCTCCCCGGGCACCTCCATCTTCTTCCTTCCGCGCACGTCACGGTCGGTCGTCATCGCGCCTTCGTTACCCCGCCACCGCCTCCCTCCGTCACCTGCCACCTCCCGCGCCACCGCACCGCCTCTCGTGCCTTCTACCGCCTTCACCGCCTCCACCTTACCCCGCTGCCCATGCCGCTACCCACGCCGTGCCCTGCTCCCACCGCCTCCCTGTTGCCGCCGCCCTACTGGCGCCACCGCCTTCCCCTTGGCTATAAAAGCCGCCCCTGGGCTAGCCTTCATCACCACCTCTCACCCCCACCACCTCCCTTTCCCTCCCATCGCCAGCGCCGGCTGAATTTTAAAGAAAACGCCGCCGCCGCCTCCATTTCCTTCCCCGACGAGCATCCGGTAAAATCCGCCACCCCCTTGCTTCCCCTTGCCTCCTACCTCCGGCTAGGGCACCGCCTCTCCTCCCCGCTTCTTTCCTCTAGCTTCCCCACCCACCTCCTTCACCAGAGTGCGCCGCCGTCGAGCTCCTTCTCCGCACCTCCTTCGGCCACCGCCGCCAAGCCACCACACACCACCCCAAGCCCCACCAAAGCCACCCCTGTGATCGCCACCACCCACTGGTGCTCACCGCACCATCCACTTGCCTCGCCAGCCACCGGAACGGCCGGAGCGCCGTCGGCCGCCACCTCCTCTACGCAGGGGCGAGCGCGTGGGCTTTTCGGCCGCGCGGCTCAAACCGCCTATCACTGGGCCTTATGGCCTAGCCTCACAGGCCGTGGGGCGCCACAGTAATGGGCTTAGCCCACCCATTACTGTTCGACCATTTTGGCCTTCACTATTCATTTGCACAATAATTTCTTTGATGTTCACCCGAAAACTAGAAAAACATTGTTCCTAATCCGAAAAATGCACAATAAACCCTAGTTACTGTTCATTTCGAACCAAAAATAGAAATTCCAGGTACTGTTCAAAATCCAATATTTGTAAATGAATAGTAAAAATACTACTATTCATTATCTGACCCTGTTTCCGCCCAAAACCCTAATTTGACACTTTATACTCCTTTCGACCGTTTCGAGCCCGTAAATCCAAATCTCAACTCCGTTCAGTCCAATCAAGCACCAGATAAATCCCCACCATCCCACACCACCTTCCTTTAAATTTCTTTTTGATTTATTTACTTGCATGTTGTTCCCAGCTCATTCCTTGTCGAGCCGGATTTTACTTGGTTTGTTTTATTATATTGCTTCTCGTTAGGTCACGACTTTGATGACCAGATTCCAAAAGACATCGGACAAGACCAGTATTTAGAAGACTTTGTGCAAGAAGGCAAGTTGCATTCCTTGAATAGTTTGAACCCACATTTCATATATTTATTATTACTTTCATTATTGTATTTGCGCCAATTACTTTAAATATTCAAATGATACTTTTGAATGCCATGATAATTAGATAAATCCTATTACCACACATACAAACCCACCTAACACTTGTAGGCCATATTCATCTTGACAAATACCCAACATTTGTAGGCCATATTCACCTTGACAAGTTCACGTAAAATATTATCTATATAAGTAGCTTTATCACGAAAGTGCTTAAATCCTGAAAAGTAGTATTGGCGGTTCGCCAATGGTTTTGGTGGTGAGTTGAGGGTTGTGTCTAGTAAGTTGGACAACCCAATAGACTTGTGGTAAAAGTGAGTCATCAGTGAGATCTGGAGGTGGACAGCCATGAGTTGGTGTTGGGCCATCGCCTCACCGGATGACAAGTAAGGACAAGAACCTTGTCCCACAGTAACAGACACAGAAAACCGCTCAACCACAAGCGTGGTCATTACTCCTTGGCTAAGTACACTGCTTATCCGATTGAATATCTACTGGACAGGTAACTGCTCTTGTGTGATAGAGTAGTTACGGAACTAGGGTGTGACAGGAGTGGGCCTGAAGGGACACTCGGTAGTCAACACAACGGTAGGTGCCGTCAGCATAGGGGTGCAAGATCCACTAGGGCCGGTGGAGTCTCCCTAGGGCTATATGGAGTTAAAACCTACTAGGTAGAGGCTAGAAAGGTTGAGCAGTGAAAAGGCTTTGTTATCCCAAACTCAGTCGCACGCTAATGTGTTGCGTGTCTATAGCTTGACAGTATGAGTTTGAGATATCTTGTGGGTAAAGTTGGGCAACTCTGCAGAGTAATTAATTAAAGTTATTCAAATACGCCGTGCTTCCGGTTAATGAAGCTGTGTTAATGGGTGATTCCAGTACATGAGGCATAACTAGAGTTTTTGAGATGGTAAGTTGGTAATTGAGTTTGTTGAGAAACCCCTGTTGCTATTATTTATTATTGTTTTACTGTTTTAAATACACTACTACAGAAAAGGCCTTACTGAGCGGTTCGTAACGCCATCACGAGCACGGTTCCGTGAGCCGCCTCGAGTTTATGGGTCAAGAATGCTAATGGTCATCACAGACGGTTCTCGAACCGCTCAGTAATACATACTATCACGACGGTGCAGCAGATGCAACCAAATGCGTGATAGTCGACTACCGAGCGGCTCAGATAAAACCGTGCGTGATAGTCGACTACCACGCACGATGCGTAGATAAAACCGTCGCGATATTCGACTACCATAGGCGGTCCGTAGATAAAACCGTGCGCGATGATCGACTACCACGCGACGATGCGTAGATAAAACCGTGCGTGATATTCGACTACCACGCACGGTCCGTAGATAAACCGCTCGTGATAGTCGACTACCACGACGGTCTATATATGAAACCGCTCGCGATAGTTCACTATCACGAGCGGTTTCATATACGTATCGTTCGCGGTAATGATCTATCACGCACGGTTTCATCTACGGACCGTCTGTGGTAGTCGACTATCACGAGCGGTTTCATCTCTGCACCGTCTGTGGTAGTCTTTGCATTGCTTAATCTATTTCGTTTATTGGCTAGCCTCAGAAATGCTAGCCATGCCCTCTCAAACAAGCACATCCAATTCTCATTCATTTCGAAGCACATCAAAATTGCATTCATTTCGTAAACAAGCACACATCCAATTCACAAATCAATTAACTAAAATTAACCATTAATGTACATTAATTTACACACATGTACCATTATGTTCAATCTATCTCAATCAAGTTCAATCGCTACATCGTGGAAACTCCCATTTGGATTTATGACCTGTCTGTTCAGGAATGCCGCAAGGTGTGATCGAATTTTTATGAGCTCGCTCTGTTCCAACGCAGTTTCAGCGATGTTTGCAACCTGTCGATATGAAGGTTAAATTCGGGCTTATATAAATTGGTAAGTATATATGAAATAATTGTTGAAAGATTGACAAACCTGAGGATCATTGGTGATCGCGGAACCGACGAGTAGTTGCATGTTGTGGCAAACATAGTATCCACAGACGTATGCGGCCCGGCGACTGCTGGTGGCACTGCAAAAATAGAATTGGTTAGTTCAAGAGGCATTGCTACGAAGTGTTATATAGGATTAATGTGTACTAGCTAGCAAGTACCGGGAATGTTTGATCATGTTGCAGCGTCCTTCCCTTGATATTCCATCCTCTAGCATGTAACACGTCGAACACCCTACGTGACTCCAAGAAGTTAGCCTTAGCCATTGCAAAGGAAGGAAAGACTACAATAGAGTTTCTATGGAGGAAATGTGTTTACGATGATTAAACTCCGGATAGTCTGTGAAGTTGTGGTGGCCCTCTGAGGAATCTAGGTATATTATGTATTTCGTTTTGGTATAATTACAATTAGAATCCAATGGAACCTACGGGTATGTCGGCATGGTCATTAAACCTAAGTTCGTGTTGCTTATAAAGTACAAATCAACATTAAGTATAGCCAGAGTGCAACACTACTTACTTCGGTTGTAGGGCAAAAGTATGAATTCCTTGTTGCGGTGAGCCATGAAAAAATCTATAACGTAATTCTCGGCGAATGTTGCATTCGCCGTGATGCTTTGCTCGGACACAACGTGTGGGTCGAGAAACCTACCGTGATTTCCTTCTTTCGGCTTCACGGATCATGTATCTATTATACAAAAGCTAGGAGTTATATATAACATTTATCGATATTACACGAACATTGACCGTGATTGTACACACTTACGATTGTCCAAAGATCGTATGATTGAGATGTCGAGCTCGTCGAGGTTGAAGAGAGAACAAGTCGCCGAAGGTCACCGTGAAGACAGCGTCTTGATACACGTGGTTAAAATGATGCTCCTTGAACTTGACGGTGACACCCGAGCATCGTTGATCAACCGCTTGTTGGATATTCCATGTACCATGCATGCAATTCCGTGCAATCCGGTCCTAGGGTAGGGTGTCTAACTTCTCGAGCAACGGCTCGCTGGCTTGTATTTCCGCCAGCGGCAAGAAGGGATATCAGAGAAGACTCGATCGTCTTCGATTTGCCCTTGCCCTTGCTGCCTCGCTTTGTATAGGTCGACTTCACAAGAGTCGATTGAGCACGAGGTGTAGATGCATGTGATGCAGCGGGCCCTTGCCATGTCAAGGCAGTAACCGGTGCGATCAAGTCCGTGGACTTGATGCCGTTCTGAGACATTCCGTGAAGTTGACACCGAGCGAGTAGCTCGGTAGATGTCCTCCTTGGGCCTTTGGATGAATGTTCCAACGGCTTGCCCTAGAGTCATGACCTCATCGTTTGGGGGAATTTTCAGCGGGACGGCCTCGAAATTGGCACAAACACCGTCCACATTCACTTTTGCGAAACACGGAGCTAGATTTGCACCGTGCACCAAAGCTCGACATCTTGGATGGATACACCGCCCCAAGCAAACATCTAGGGCAACAGAGACATATCTCACTTGGAGCTTGCGCCGTAGCCACCCACGCACATAGCGGTACAAAATTAGCTACTCCAACAAAGCTTATGAATGGATTGAGCATTCCGGAGATAATAATTATTACCCGGATGTCATCGACGGAAAATCTGTCATCACCTATTGTGGTAGGGTTAGGGTTGGACGACTACTACTCGGATGTTTGGGGGGCTAGCTAGCGGTATAGTAGGGGCAGGGCTTCCAACCGACTTGGCATTTGCAATCCCTAATCCTTTCCTCAAAAGTCTCTTCTTTGCTTTTGCTCGAGCATCGAATCCTTTCCTCAAAGGATTGGTGACTTTTCACCGACCTCGCTCCGATTTTTTGGTGAGCTCATCTCTCGAGGATGCACGAAGATCCTCTCGTAGCTTTGCATCGTGCTCGGCTTTGGCTCTCCTCCTACTCGATGCACGATCCTCTGTCGCTTGGAACCATTGTTCCCATGTGACAAAAACACGGCGCCTCTCGTGCGACCGGATGCTCACATTGTTTCCTAGGGCCGCAGAGAGTATATCTTTCTCCCTATCTGCTGGAATGAGCCTTGGGAAGATTGTGCACTCGGCGTTATCGCAATATAGCCCGACATGTCATTTCACTTCCTATGAAGTTATGGAGTAATTACAAACTAGGTAGTTCGATATCTTACGGCGTTGGGACACTTCCGGTCTTCGGGTTTGGAAAGTACACTTCCCGAGGTCGAATAGCTAACCTCGCAAATAACCACCGCTGTCGGTAGCGCACATCGGTGATCTCGAAATAGCAGGAGAGATTCAAACCGCTTTTCGCTGTTCTGATCCCTCCATATCGGGCTTTACCCGCATACCTAGCGGTGCCGAGTGCGTGGGGTGCTTGTTTTTGCCTGGAGGGCCGTAGCGCCGACTTTCACTCTTAAATTCATCTGTCGTCTTCTTCGCCACAAACTCGCCCGGGACTCTTCCAATAATAGATACTTGTGGAAGGGCGGCAGATCCTTCTCCACGTAGTTCTTGACAAGCGTGCTCTTGAAGTTCTTCCACGCTTTGCACGCTTGTAGCAACGCGTGTCGTCGCCGGAGTCCGTGAGTTCTACAGGGATCTCGAGCGATGCAAGAATTTCCGTCGACCTGGTTAGTTTTCAATGGTCGGGCACCACCTTCCACGAATCGTAGGTGATCTTGACCCGTTCCGTGCAACTATTCCGACCATTCTCCGGAATCGGACCGCTTTCGGCGAGGATTGATAGGGTCCTGCATCGATCGACCTCCGTGATGGTAAATCGGCCCGTGGGCCTTTTCGATATTCCTCTTCTTCTACGCGGTTGGATATTGTTCGAGAGGATGGTGCATCATCGAGACACATGAGGCGCTACCGACTCGAGAATGAGCGGAAGACATCTTCACAAGAAATAGAACATCATGTGAACAAATGAAATCAACATAAAGCTAAGATTTAACATTTTGATATTGCTATCAAATGTAGAGTAAGCATTCCAATTAGAGCTCAAGTACAAACCCGATTATCAAAACAATTTCAAGACAAGACTATTATCATCACAGAGCATTCATCTCAAGCCCAACACACCACATTGCAATGTATTCGAAGAGCGATATCAAAACAAATACCATATGAATAATCGACTAGAGCAAATACAAATTCCTAAAACAAGTACAATTATCACGAAGGACCATGACAGATTATTGATAGAAATAGTTAGGAAAGGGGCATGGGGTCGATCGGTAACTTCGGCATTGGTTACCTTTTGGCGTCGAGGAGAAGGACGAGCAGGAGCGATCTGAGCAAAGCGGCGGCGTCGAAGGGGAGGCGCCGCTGGCTCGGGGAGGAGGAGGCGGCGGGCTCGGCTGGTCAGAGGAGGAGGCTCGGCGGGCTGGGGGGGGCGGCTGGGCTGGAGGAGGAGGCGCCGACGGGATCGGGAGGAGTAGCGCCGGCTCGAGGAGGCGTCGAGGAGAGTGGCGGCAGGCTCGGGGAGGAGGAGCGAGAGGAGTTGAGAAACTTAATCGTTTGAGAGTGGCGGCACGGCAAACCCTAGCTAGAGTCCGAATGTAAATAGGGATGGACATCACGAGCGGTTCTAAATTAGAACCGCTCAGGATATATACTATCACTGCCGGTTCTAACTTAGAACCGCTCGTGATATGTGATGTATCCTGACGGTTTTAATAAACAACCGCTCTGTGATATTGATGAATCATGCACGGTTTTAATAAACAACCGCTGCGTGATATATGATTATCACGAGCACGGTTCTAATTTAGAACCGCTCGTGATAGTGTATGCACGAGCGGTTCTAAGTTAGAACCGTCAGTGATATATGATGTATCTGAGCGGTGTTAATAAACAACCGTCGTGATACACATGTGAGACGATGCGTAGTTCAAACCGTTTGTGATATTATTTTGTATTGGTTAATATCTAGATCGTTACATTTATTGGCTAGCCTCAGAAATGCTAGCCATGCCCTCTGAAACAAGCATAAAAGACAACAATGTATATCCAATTCACATTCATTTGAGAAACAATCACATCCATTTCACAAGTACAAATCTCAATTAATTAACTCAAATGAACTAAAATTAACCATGATCATCGTAATGTATATAGTACATATATACACACATTGTTCAATTAATCTTTAAAAATTAGCCCTTCATGATGATCGACGCGTATGTAGCTAGTTTCGTCATGTTCTTCTTCCTCGACCCTTATGCCGTTTCGAAAGGAGGCAACTCGTCAAATTGATTGTATTCTTCCTCGCCCACTACATTCTCAACTCCGACAATCCTCCTTTTTCCATGAAGAACTACGTGGCGCTTCTTATTTGCCGGTCGGTAACATAGAAGACTTGAACAACTTGGTTAGCTTGATCTGAACGGTTCGTCTTTGTATCCGACACGTTCGAGGTCCACGGTAGTGACGCCCGCATTTGTCGACCTTCACTGTGGGAGATGGACCCAACGGCACCGAAATAGGGGATCTTGAAAAGCACGAGTCGAGCTCCCATATCTCCTCTATTTGCCCATAGTAGGAGCTCCTCACCCATCGGTCTTGAATGCATCTATCACGGACACCGCGCTACACGTTAGTGCTTTTTATATCCCGAGCTGCGTATAGAATGTGTACCCATTTATGTCGTATCCTCGCCATGTTACAAGCTGTAAATGTTGGCCCTTTTGCCAACCATGTCAAGATATCACTTGACGAGCTCCTAGCAAGTCGCTCCTTCAACCATTGGTTGAACCGTGCATTGTGTTGTCTCGTGATCCAAACATCGCCGCGGCGGATTACATTGCAAGCACGTCCTTGTCTTTGGTCGATATCTGAGGACACTTCGGTCATGTGTTGCAAGACGTGAAATGGGCTTGAGCATACGCATCCATATTTGGAGTGATTGCTTTCCTTCCGATGGTCCCGATACCCTCGAGCCTCCCCTCATGGCGAGATCGAGGCACACCTATCGGTTCGACCTGAGCCATGTAATCGAGGCAGAACTCAATGACCTCTTCGGTTGCATAACCTTCGGCGATCTTGCCCTCGCCGAGATCGATTTCGTACATATGACTTGAGAATTCCCATGAACCTCTCGAGCGGGTACATGCTACGAGGAACACGGGCCCGCACATCTTTATCTCCTCACAATATGAACAATGAGATGGACCATGATATCGAAAAACAGCGGAGGGAAATACATCTCAAGATCACATAGTGTCGTCACCACCTCGTCTGCAGAGCATCTAGTCCTTCGAGATCGATGACCTTTCGAGCAATTGTGTTAAAAAATAACACAACCTCATGATTGTCTCTCGGACCTTGATCGGCAAAATACTTCTAATTGCAACAGGAGCATTTGTGTCATCAACACATGACAATCATGAGACTTCATGCCAATTAACTTCAAATCTTTTATCGAAACAAGTTTCTTCATGTTGGCGAGTAACCGGACGGAACTTTCACGCCATGCAAGCACCGCACACGATTCGGTTCTCTCGGCCTTGGACAGAGTGTAACAAGCGGGGAAGGTACGTTCGTCTTTATCGGTCCTTGTTGGTGCTAACTCAGTCCGATGTCCATATCAACCAAGTCAAGCCGTGCGTTGACACCATCTTTTGTTTTGTCACGAATGTTCAAGAAGAGACCAATCAAGTCGTCACATACATTCTTTTCTACATGCATGACGTCGATGCAAAGATGGCGAACTTCTAGGTGCTCCCAATAAGGTAAGTCCCAAAATATTGATCTCTTCTTCCACATGTTCTTCTTACTTGTCCTCGATTTACATCCCTTTCCAAGCACAACATCTAAATCCTTAACCATATCATAGACCTCTTTTCCGCTTAAATGCCTTGGAGCTGAATTGTCCTCCTTCTCTCCGTCAATTGTTTCTTCATCTGCGGTATGGGTGAGCCCTCGAAGGAACCTACGATGACGCATGTACACGGTTTTGCGCGAGTGATTGACCACACACTGGGTATCATCTAGCGGTGAGTACTGTGCTTTGGCCCCTTTTGTACTCGGCCCGACAGATTAGCAAGGCGGGATAATCATTTATGGTGCGAGAACAACAAGGAACGTAAAGTGAAGTTCTCTCGTTTACGCATCCCATAATTGCATGCCCTTCAATCCACAAGTATTTTTAGATCTTCCATCAATGGTGCTAGGTACACATCAATATCATTCCTGTGTTGCTTCGCCCTTGGATAAGTATCGACAACAAAATATACTTCCGCTTCATACACAACCAAGGAGGAAGGTTGTAGATATCTGAGCGTCACGGCCAAGTGCTATGTCACGCTCATATTACCGAAAAGATTCATTCCATCTGTACTCAATCCAAACCTTATATTCCTCGGTTCCTTTTGACCAAGTCGCAAACCTCCTATCGATGTTTCTCCACCGGGCGGAATCGGCAGGTGTCTTAACTTTCCGTCATTCTTACGCTCCTCTCGAGTGCCAATCTGGCAGCTTTTGCATTCTTTGGGTTATAAAAACCGCTTCAAACGGAGAATTACAGAAGATACCACGCCACCTTAGCAGAGGTCCTTTCTTCACCTCGATTCCTCGTCGTCATCCGATTGCTTTTACGCTTGTATCGGGATCGTTGCACACCGGACATACATGCATGTTTGTATACTCGTTACGGTAGAGGATCAATCGTTCGGACATGCATGTATTCTTTCTACTTCCATTCCCAATGGACAAAGAACCTTTTGGCTTTGTAGGTGGTTTTGGGCAACTCATTTCCCTCCGGAAGCATGTCCGCTAAGAGACCTATGACTCCGTGAAACTCTTGTCGGACCAACCGTTGCTTGCCTTCAATTTCAGCGGTTTAAGCACGGATGACAACCTTGTGTATTCCGACTTGCGGCCGGGAACAAAGGTTTCTCTGAGTCCTCCATCACGCCCGAATTGAACATACTCCCTCTCATCACAGTTTCCTTACGCATCGAAGCATCTCGATCTAGATTGTCATCGTGCGGCCTATCCGAATCGGAACCACAATCGACATTGGCGGCATATCGTTGACTTCTGTATAATATGCATATCGTTGACTTCTGTATAATATGCTCTTCACCGTGGATGGTCCAACATGTATAACCCTTTTGAAACCCCTTGAATCAAGTGTGCTTCGATCTGCGCTCGGTTGTTAAACATCTTGATTCTCGTAGTCAATGCATGGACGGTACATATATTCCGCCCCTTATTCAACATATCCTCCTCGGCGGCTCTTGTAAGCAGACCGCCATTAATGTACTCTTCACTCACACGGTTCTCGGTGTACATCCAAACTTCGGTCCATCACACGGTTCGTATTGAAAACCACGAAAATAAATAAAAGGGTGATGACTTTCAAAGCGTATTTTCCGAGGCTTAATTATGATTTTTTTCATTTTTACATTTTTTGGATTTTATTAACTTACATGTGGGCCCTACTTGTCGCTGACTCATTTTTATTTCATGATTTTATTTATAAAATCTATGGCGATCCCACATGTCATAGACTCGTTAGTTATTAACTAAATGATTAAAAACAGAGGATTAATTAATTTGAAGCTCAAAGCTGGGCTTAGGGTGACATCGCATTGCTATATAGTCGTGGCTCTCGGCCCTAAGGTCTCGCCGAGGCGTAACCGACGGTGACGATGTCCCATGAGGCGCTGAAACTAGCGATTTGGCGTAAACGCTGAAACTACTCAAATTAAAGGATGCTTATGCTTCAATATCTCACCTCGATCACGAGGAAGGTGTCAATGAAAGTCGGGGAAGGTCAAAGCGCGGGTGGTCGCCGATCGGTGAGAGGCGACGGGCAAGCTCCTCGGCGACAATATACAACCGAAATGGACCAGCCGGCTCGGTGAGGTGAGGCGATGTACTCAAGCCGCACGGAACGGCGATGGACCTATCGTGGCGCCTAGAGATATGGAGATCAAGAAGACTATATCTGTTTTTGGCCGGGAGGCGGAGCTATATATATCGTCGTGGTGAGTTAATTATCACGGACGGTTTTAACAAAACCCGTCGTGATATTGGGCAATATCACGACGGTTCATTATAGGCAACCGCTCGTGAAGTATCACGACGGTTCTAAAACAAACCGCTCGTGATATTGTGTAATATCACAGACGGTTCATGTTTGGAACCGCTCGTGAAGTATCCTGACGGTTCCAAACATGAACCGCTCGTGATATGACATCTTCCTGAGCGGTTTTTAGCGGAGAATAACACGGCGGTGGGTAACAAAACCGCTCGAGATTGTGTTTATCTGAGCGGTTTCGATGAACCGCCTGCGTGATCGGCGTCGATATTAGCATTTCTGTAGTAGTGATATAAGCTGCTTTAACTACAAATTGCATCCACATATGCCTGTTAAGGTAAACCCTAACCTTCCATTGAACTCCTTGCATGTAATTATTTAACTTTTCCATGTGGCTTGTTGAGTACAGAAGTTGTACTCATTCTTGCATAATCTGCAAAATCATCTACAGAGGAAATCTGGGAAAATCTCGAGGATCTTGATGAAGAAGGCTTTGGCAGGATCACCAGACGGCGGTGATTGCAGTTTTTAGGTCTCGACCACACTCAAGTGTGCTTGTGGTTTGAAGTTCTTTTGTCTTGTATTATATTAACTTTGGGCTTGGATGCCCATGTCAGTGTTAAAACTGGTTATTAAGCCTTAATCTTATGTAATAAAATGTTGGCTTTTGTTGTAATCGAAAGCTTGCTTGAGACACTACTTACTTCGTAACTACACATCCTGGGCGGTTGTGAAGAGTTTAATGGTCCCAAAAATTAGGGTTGTTACAATGCTAGCCATTGAGCAAAGGTACCAGTATAAGATCAGCTATGTGAAGCATGTGGAGGTCGAAGTAGAAGGTAATGGATAGAAGGCTCGACACGTTTGAGTCAGTCTACGACAATCACCCTCGACTATTTGAGGTGCTAAGGAATAGAAACCTCAGAACATACATTGCTATGAAGGATAAGGTTTCAAAAAAAAACTAGAGGGGTACATGGTAATGCAACGAGCTTTCATTGCATTTGGTGTCTGCCTTGATGCCTTTCGTCACTGCCGCTCGCTCATGTGCATGGATGAAACATTCTTTACCGGGAAGTACAAGGGTAGATCTTGGCGGTAATAGGCGTGGATGCCAACAATCAGATCCTTCCTATGGCTGCTGCATTTGTGGAGTGAGAACTTCAATAGTTGGTTGTGGTTCTTCAGGCACCTCAAGGTTGGGGTCGTTGGTGAATGCGCCCAGGCGTTGGCATAATACATGACCGACATGTCAGGTTGATTAAGGCCATCAAAAAGCTACAAGAAGATCTAGACGAGCTTTTTCCATGGCATAACATGCAAAACCTTTGGTGCATGCAACACCTGGGGGCCAATTTTTTTTAAGCAGTTCAAGAGCAAGAGGCCTATGAACCTGTTCAAGAGCTTGTGCAAGCAAAACTATCAAAGAAAGTTTGATGCACTCTGGGAGAAGCTTAATGAGTTCACCACCAAGCACGTCGAGGAGAGGAATAACCAACCTGCTGGAAACACAGCCGATGTACCGGAACAGTTAGCGCCATTTCTCGAGATTGACCTACCCAACTTGAGAAGTAGGACAACAAGGAAGATCAAATGTTTCTTGCATTGGATCGAGGCTGAGCCAGTGGAGAAGTGGGCTTTGCTTTATGACACCGATGGCGTAAGGTACGACGTAATGATGACCAATCATGGAGGGTATGTTGCATGGTATAATCAAGTACTTCAGGGAAAGACATAGTATTGCTGCATTGCATATGCTGAATGTAGAGACACCATACTATACCAAGATGATGGAGTACATGATCGATCAATGCATATTGATATTATACTTAAGTGAGCTTAGTTTCCTCAATATAAGCTGGTTTTTCAGGGACAAGCTGTTTGAGAAGGATATGATTCTGATGCGCTACCTGCTTGGGGGATGGGGCTTGTAGTACACTACTCTTCTCATGAAAGAGAGAGGGAAGGAAAAACATTGTGCGACAAGCAAAAATGTTGTATTCTTGTGTATTGTATTTGTGCGATCGGGTAAGGGTATTGTCGATGATTTAGTGGTTGATCTTACGAGATAATGAGGGAAAGTACAACTCTCAAGACACTACATAAGAAAGACATGCCTTCATTGTGCTAAATATATTACATGGGATGCTCACTGATCATGATAAACAAACAACGTAGTAGTGTTACAATGCAGTGTGTTCTGCCTTACTGTTCAACTAGTCCTTATATAGCACCAAAGAGGTAGTAGTTGCTGTTGTCAGAGAGGCGCCTTGTTGATTCTTGTAGAAGGTGCATGTGTTGGAAATTGTTGTCAGTGACTTACCCTCTTGGTGCAGTTTAAGGAAAGGTTTCTTAGGTGGTTTTTTCTCAGAGAGATGGGCGCTGTCTTTCCATGGCATCACACAGCAACGGCTCCTACCCAAGGTTCCCTCCCCCTCTCTCTCTCTCTCTCTCTCGCCTTCTTTCGCAGGATCGTTGCAGCATACAGTGGTGAAGCCAAGACGGAAATGGATGGTGAGCTCAAAGGACTAGGCTAGATTGACACAAACTTTGTCTTTTACTCTTACGCAATCCAAGTTCATGCATGAATAGACATTACTACAAAAAGGGCCATCACAGACGGTTCTAAACAGTCATCACAGACAATTTCTCAACCGTCTGAATTTATGTGTTTGTAATAACAAGCAGTTATCACAGACGGATTTTTAGCTGTCTATAATATGCAACAACACAAATGGTTTTCTGGTATAAACCGTCTGTGAAGACCAACTATCACAGATGGTTATATGTACCAAATGTCTGTGATTAGATACATAACACAGACGGTTAGTAAAAATAAGCGTCTGTGATATCATAAATATCACAGATGGTTTTTTTGTAGTAGCCATCTGTGATATTCGACATATCATAGATGATTGTTAGTGGTAGCCGTCTGTGATTGGATACATATTACATGACGGGTGTTAGTAGTAGTCGTTTGTGATTGGTTACATATCACAAGCGGTTGTTTAGTAGCCATCTATTGTGTGTGTATATATATATATATATGTATATATATATATATATATATATATATATATATATATATATATATATATATATATATATATATATATATATATATATGGTTATATATAAAATATATCTGTCTGTGATTTTAGTAAAATATATCACAAATGGTTATTGGTGGTAGCCGTCTGTGATTGGATACATATCACAGGCGGATAATAAAAATAGTCGTATGTGATATCCTATATATCACAGATGGATTTTGGTGGTAGCCGTCTGTGATAGTATGCATTCACAGATGGTTTTTTGTAGTTGCCGTCTATGATAGTTTGTATTCACAGACAGTTTATGCCACAAAACCGTCTATGATAGTTCGTTCTATACCTAAATATTTTGGTTTTTCGGCTAGTCTCAGGTAATGCTAGCCATGCCCTTTGAAAATAAGCAAGCAGAAAATAGATATATCACAATTGATTTGATATAGAACAACTCAAAGTGATTTAAAAACACAATATCAATTTCAAAGTGATTTGAATTACAATAAATCGGTGTCACCGGGGTGAAACTCTCCATTCTGCTTAATGATCTTCCCCGTGATGAAGGCGGGGAGTAGTCCTCAAACATCCACAAGTATGTTCAGATGGAAGCACTTTCTTCAACTGTCATGCCCTGTCGCTAGCAAGAGTAAAGTAGTAAGCATATTGTCGACGATCGATTCGCCGATCTTACAAAATAAATAGAGAAAAATGGCAAAGAGTTCTTGGGAGAGAATAAGACTGCTCTTTATTTCTATGAACTGGCTATTACAGGGGGTGCCCTTGACAAGGAACTGGACTAATCCTAATTAAACTAAGCGTAATGCTTGCTATACTATAGAATTAGACTTGAAACATGAATCTAATGCCGATTGCCGTGCTTCAATCTGATGCAGTTCGATCCGCACTCCATCTTTGAATAATCATCGAAGAGGTGGCAGTTGCTCCTTGAAGAGACGCCTATTGAAAATGCCGCGACTGGTCGGAGCGTGGCAGCGGTTGATAAAGTACCAACCGTTCGGCGGTTGTGTGTCTATGAGACCCTCAACCGTATGGTGGCTGTTGTCAGTGTCTTAGGACCATGAAACGTCACATGGTTTGGAGCAAATATGACATGTGTTCCATTTATCACACGGTAAGGAATATGTTTGGAGTTAAATATGAATGCCAGTTCATTACTTATACGAGCAGTCATCTGGTTGGAGACTGGGTACAAGACCTCATTCGAGCAGGATACTTATTATGTAACCTCTGGAATCCCTATGACATAGGGGTCGTTAGCCTTAGGGGTTACGACCACAAAGACATATGGTCTTTTATTATGTATTAAAGTAATACATAGAGATTTTAATCCTCGTCAGCTAGCCCCCGAACTTTAAGTGAATTGGTCATGTGAACACTTTCTCCCAATCAAGTCGTATCGGGTAGACCCTCATTTAATCCCGTGACATATGAGATGGTCTGTATTCACTTTAAAGTTGAGAAACTGCCTTGGGACCCGAAGAGTTTTTCTGTCCGTTAGACTTTACGTAACTCCCCGATGCAGTTAAAGAATTACGGCTATAAAATCCCTTCAGCGCAAGGCTTTAGGGTTTTTACGCCTCCTGCTTTCCCTTTTCATCTCCTGAGAGAAAAAATTGTCGCCAACCTCCTTTTGTCTACAACCTTCTACGACCTCCTTTCTTCCTTTATCCAAAACTCAGCCATGTCGGATTTTATCGTCAACTGGTCGGTTTCCAATTTGAGCGAGAAGAAACTTGAGAGCTTGGAGAAGGTCGGGTTGCTTCTTGGCAAAGACCTGATTTCTTGGAGTTCAGCGGCCGGAGAGCATTCTCTGAGCAATGGAGATGGGGAAATTTCTGTTTTCCTCGCACATATCGAATGCGGATTCAGGTTGCCAGTTCACTCCTTCCTTCCCAAGATTTTTTAGCATTACAGAGTTGAATTGGTGAACCTTGCTCCCAATACCATCGCCAACCTCAGCCTCTTTGTCTATCTCTGTGAAGTGTACTTGGGGATTACCGCAGATCTGGATCTCTTCAAGTACTACTATAGAATGGCGAAGTCGGGGAAGACACTGGGACACCTAGAGATTGTACCTTGTGCCTCCACGACGGAAAAGACGATGAGTACATTTGCATGTACTCAAAGTCTTCGTGGTCGTCATGGAAGAAGAGCTGGTTCTACATGATGGTCACTCAAAAATATAGCCTTTATTATACTGGTAAGAAAGCGGTCGAGAATCTAGAGTGGTGCTCCTCCGTGGAGAAGGAGGGAAAAGTAGGGAGATGGGTTGAAACCATCCAACTCCTTAGTGCCAGGGGTTTAACCTCCTAGCACATAGTAAGGGATTTCTCCATGCGCCGGATTAGCCCCTTGAAGGCTCAGGCACATTCGATGCTCTGGTACATTGGTCGCGACGACATGACCAAAGATTCCAAGGAGGGTAAGTCCTAAAAGATTCTGACCAGTTTGCTTACATTGATTGATTACTTTTGTAATCTTAAAGTCTCTTGTTTATCTTTACAACTCTTTCTCCTGATGAAATCAAAAGCCGGATCAAAATGATCTGCGCCGGAGAGTTTGGCGAGAAGGCTGATTTTCCTCGGATTTTAGCAGTTGTTTCTGCAAACGAGAGGGCTGAGAGACTGAAGGTAAAAATATCAACCACCTTTCATCATTTATATATTTTCTGATGGGTTTACCATAAATCCTTTTTGATGTGTAGTCGGTTGGATTAAGGATCAGTGAGGCCGCCGAAAGTTGTGAGCCGATTGACGCTTCGACCACTCCTACGACCACCCAAGATGGTGGTTTTATAGAGGTAGATAACCAAACAGAAATGTATATTCTAGATGAAGGATTTTTCGTCATCTAATCAACTTTGATTGTTAATTAGGTGGTTGTCGTGGACCCCAATATGGTCGCTCAAGACTTGCCAGTTGCTATTGGAGTAACTATTTCGGTGGTCGACGAATCTACACCCTCCGACCAGATGGTCAGGGATCTTATCCTCGATCAACTGGTCGAGAATATTTCTTCTGACCTCCAGTTGGAGGATGTGAAGGGTCTAACCAGCCCTACCGGTTCAGAACCGGTGAAGTTGGTCAAACAGAAGAAAAGGAAAGCGAGCGCGACGGATTTCGCTTCAGCGCGCTTCAAACTAAAGACCAAGAAAATGACCAGGTACGTATACATGAAAGAAGGACTTATGTAAGTACTTACCTCTGGTGTTTTTAGAGTCTTGAGCTTCTTTTCTTCTTGTCATTGTAGATCTTCTTGTATTCCGATCGATTTCAACCAGGGCACCCCTAAGGAGAAAGCTCTTGAGGAGAAAGAGGTCGAGCCAGCCCCCGAGCAGGTGGCAGAGCGAACGCCTGCTTAGGAACCCATGGTGGCTCCAACCCCACCTGTAGAGGTGGTGGTTCTGAGGAATCTCAACAGGTTCTGACCCCTGCTGGGAATTCTTCTCTTCGAGTCGCCTTCCTCATCGCTTCTCAATGTTTAAAGATGAAGATCTTAACGAAGCTTGGGGAAGAATTTCGGACCATCAAGAAAAGACAAGTCCTGACTCTATTTTTGCCGAATATAACAATATGGCAATCCAGGTAATCTTCCATGACCACTTTAATAGCTTTTCCTTTAAAAAAAATACTTAAAGGAGTTTGTTATTTTTGTAGCATTTGGTGGAGAATTTCGCTATGCTCGGATGACTGACCCAGTGAATAAAGCTCTTGGAGAAAAATAACTCCGAATTAGAAAGTAAGTACCATTTTGGTGTCTTCTTTTCTCCTTCTTTACCACTTGGCTCTTTTTTTGTTAACCAATTTCTCCCTTTATCGTGTTTGATAGATTTGGAGAAACTTAAAGAAGAAGTTATGGCTAAGGAAGCCATAATCGCCAAGCTTAAAGAAGAATGCCAAAACAAAGACCGGTCGATTGAATACCTAATGACCAGGTACAAGGAAGTCCTTGAGACTATTAAGAAGAAGAGCGAAGGTAACCGATCGTAAACTCGACCAGTGTGCTTCCTTTTTCTAGTCATATGTACCCATTCTTTGGTTTACTCGTACAGAGCAAACTCAAGTATTGAAGAGAACATAAAAAGCTCTTGAGTTCGAGCGTGGTAAGGAGGTAGCTTTTGGGCAAAATCTTGAAGAGAAGGTTAAAGCTTTCAACAAGATGCTCTTCGATATGGGATCAAGAACACAACTGCCCAATTTAGGAGATCCCACAGAGAAGATCAACTACCTTGGCCAACAACTCGAAGAACTCAGGAGTGTCCTCAAGACAATTCGGGAGAACAATGCGCAGACTTTGTTTGAAGCTGTTAAGAATGGAGTCAGTTTTGCTTTGGCAAAACTGAAAGCCTTTGACCTCACCATAAATCTCTAAGCTGTTAAGGAAGACATCAACTGCTCGGGAGAGGAAGCAACCAAAGTTTTCGAGGAAATGACACCTCCCAGACACAAGGTTGCGGATAAAATGGAGGTCGAGTCTCCAACACGCAGCGACCAGTTTGGTGGCTCCGAGAAGTAAATGATTGTAATGTTTATACTGTTGTAAATAAAACTTACATTTTATCATCAATGAAGTCTTTTTTTGTCTTCTTAAATTCGATGAGCACTCATATATTTCCTAACCCCCGACTGCTTGTATTAGTAGAAGAACTTCACTAAAGAAGCAGCAGACCAAGAAGATGAGCAATAGCTACGACCACGATACAAAGTATATGCTGATTATGTTATAAAAGTGATCTAAGGATCACTAGGAAATCAATGTGGTTGGAACCAGCATATGACTTTGACTAGTTTTAGATCTATTCCATAATCGAAAATACTGTGTAGTAACTTGTGTGGTTGGAAGATGTATAAGACTTGTATTGATGATAAGGAATCATGCAAAAATGTATGCAAAAACGACAAGTGAACTTGTTTATATATCTTATCCAGAACTAGTCGTAAAGGTTGCTAAGTATTAGAGACTAAAAGAAACACTTCGTGAAATGTGTTCGTGCTCAAGTTCCAACTGGCAGCGAGGATCATAAGAAATAGACTGTTGCTAGGAAGCACCTTCCAGTGGGCAGGACCACGTGCGGAGAAGGAGAGACTTCGACTTGGAGGCTTTTTGTGTCCCGACCAGTAGCCAAAACAAGAGTAGAACAGAATGTTGAAGGTAAGAAATGTAGTCTCTGAAATCTTAAGCATGTAAAGTACTATATGTAGTTATTTGTGCAATGCTCTTGTTACTCGTATATTTTTTTTTTAAGAAAAGAGTGTTGGTCGCGCCCGTGTCCCGACCAGTAGCCAAAACAAGAGTAGAATAGAATGTTGAAGGTAAGAAATTTAGTCTCCGGAATCTTAAGCATGTAAAGTACTATATGTAGTTGTTTGTGTGATGCTCTTGTTACTCGTATATTTTTTTTAAGAAATGAGTGTTGGTCGTGCATGAGAACCATTGTCTGAATGGTCACGACTAGAACCCTTATGGCATTTGACTCGTATGGTGTAGCCATAGAGTAATAGAGATCCTTAAAAAAGGATATCGGAGAGAATCTGGTCTTCTCCGACCAATTAGACAATAATAGTATGCAAACCAGATGATGAGACAGACATATAAACAATATCATTTGTCGCAAAGTAAAGGAAATGCATCTTTATTAAAAGATTGAAAAGAAAATGAAAATACATTTATACAAATAACTTACGCAATTGGTCAATATTCCAAGAGTTTCAAAAAACACGCCCGTCTGACATAGCTAGTCGTATCGAACTAGGTCTAGTGACTTCGACCACAGTGTATGGACCTTCTCATTTGGGAGAAAGTTTATTGCGATTAGCCGGGTTCTGAATTCGTCGTAGAACCAGATCACCTACAACTAGGCTGCGAGGTTGCACCTTATGACTGTGGTATCTTCGCATAGCTTGTTAGTAAACCACCGATCATATGAGAGCTTGGTTTCATCGTTCTTCAAGGAAATTGATGCCGTTGAGTCTTCGTTGTATCTGATTGTTCTCATTGAAACAATCAGTGCGAGCAGAGCCTATCTTCAGTTCTGGAGGAAGCATGGCTTCAGCACCGTAAACCAGAAAAAATGGCATTTCACCAGTCGCACAATTGTTCATGGTTCGAACGGCCCATAATACAAAAGGATGTTCTTGAACCCAAGCTCCTGACTGTTTGATTAACTAGTCGAACACTTGGCGTTTCACTCCTTGGATTATGATACCATTGGCACGCTCAACTGCTCCATTGCTCTGCAGATGAGCGATAGAAGGGAAATGTATCTTGATACCTAGATCCTCGTAGAATTCCTAAAAAATTTCCGCTAGAGAATTGGGTACCGTTGTTTGTGATTATACGACTGGGTATGCCAAATCGTGTGATCACGTTTTTTTAGGAACCTTTTAGCGGCTTCAGTCGTTGTTTTAAGAACTGGCTCTGCTTCTATCCATTTTGTAAACGTGTCAATCATGACAAAAAGAAATTCGAAGCCCCGAATGCTCTTGGGAAAGGCCCTAGAATGTCTAGTCCCTAGGTTGCAAAAGGCTAAGAAAAAGGTATGGTTTGCAAAGCTTGTGTTGGCTAATGTACTTGTCGACTATGAAATTGACACTGTACGCACTTCGTCACGAGCTCTTTTACATCATGAAGGGTAGTTGGCCAGTAGTATCCTTGCCTGAAGGCTTTACCGACCAATATTCTGTAGGAATGATGTGTTCCACAGACTCCTCCATGAATGTCGGATAGCAATTTAGTGCCATCCGTTTGAGATATGCATCTCATCAATACAACATGATATCCTCGTTTATACAAGATATTTTCGATCAGAGTGTATGATTTGGCTTTTTGAGCTATACGATCAGCTTCCCTAGTTCCCTGTGCGACCGCTGGCCCACCGCTACTCTATTAGGGTTTCAGCTCTGCTTGGTGCCTGCTCAGGTACGCTACACTCGTTCGATCTAGTGGGGTGGAGTGGTTGCTAGTTGCCCATTTAGTTGTGGGACAACTGCTGAGAAATGATCCATCTTCATATGACTTCTAATCTCTTCCTCCCTCAACCTTCAGCTCTTGCATTCATGGTCCATTAGACGCCGCCTCCGAGGAAGGAAGGTGTAAGAATCCAGGGTATTTAACTTATAATTCTTAACCATCCAATTGGTCCTAGCATTACAAATCAAATATCCCAACTCTCGGTGTATTGTGTACGTCCTAGGAGAGGTACACACACACCTCACAAAATCTATAGCATCAATTCCATACATAGAATAATACAATACCGGGTCTTCATAATTTACATTACAAAAGATTTTCAAAACTCAGATTACACAAAAAAGGGTTGACCGGCCAAATGACAAGGTAAATAATTAAAGTAGCAGTGGAAGCAAAAGCCATAAGATGGTGATAAACAAAAGCCAACCGGCTGCCCTTACCCACATGGCAACCGACCGACCCGCCAAGCTAGTCGTCAACTTCGTAGACAGTCTCTGTGAAGTAATTTTTCTACCTCAAATAATTTTTTTTGAGAGCTTGAAATGTAGACTCAGCATTTTCTTGTCCAGCTTTCACCAATAAACACTCCCTGTGAAGTAAACAAAGGCATAAGTTATTTATTTAAATTAGAATCTTACGATCGAATAATGACTTCTTGTACTTACTTCTCTTTTTCCTCTGCAAAAGTTTTGATCTCCTCCACCATGTCAATATTGACTCTCCAGCACTTTTTGATAGATGTCATGAGGTCCTAAAGATCTTTCTTCTCAGTTCTGGGAGGCGAATGTTCTAGAGGAATCTGATCCTCAGGCTGGTCCAGTTGAACTAGACAAAAAAAACTCCTCTAGTTGGATCATTACTGGTACTTTGCGGCTCCTAAGACATTCTATGAGTCAGGTTTTATACTGATAAATTCAAAGAAATATTATCAAGATAAAAATCTAACCAATGTATGATCACCTTTATCTTGAGTTTCGATGGTCTCATGGACCACCTCCTCTGAACGGCTGGTCTCATTGACCACCTCTTCCATTCGATCCTCTAGAGAGGACCTCTTTGTCTGGACCTCCATGTCCAGCGGTGCACCTTGGGACATCCCAACAGTTGTCGCTAGGGCGTCTTGGACCACTTCCTCAACGGTCCTAGGAGTCCTTCCATTAGTAGAATTTCTTCTACTGGGGATTCTTCTGTCGCTAATATAATCGGTGGCGAAAATTGTTCTTGAGCAGTCAGTTGATCCCTTTCCGGGTCTGACAGCAAAGAAAGGCTAAAAAAATGGATTAGTCTTTTTTGAGACAAAATTATAAAATTACAATCGAAGAACTTACTCGATCTCAAAGCTACTTTCGCTAAAGAGCGACATAAAATCCTCATTTACAGTGAAAGTGGGTTCTCTCCTTTGCTCTGATGAGGAGGGAACTAAGGCTAGGGAGGTCCTTGGCCTTGGAACCCTCTGAAGAGGGACCTCCTCTTCGGACTCTTGTGATGATCCTTCACTCTAGACCACCCCAGCCAAGAAAGTTGATATAGAAGACATTGGCTGGGGGTTAGAGACATATCGGGAAATGGAAGTCTTAACTTTTGTTTTCAATACCTCTCGTGTAGAAGTTCTTGGAGGAGTTGGAATTGAAGCAAGAGGTCTTGGAGAAGCTAAAGTTGAAGTTGGAGTGGTTTTTATCTTTTTTGGCACAACAGGAGGTATGGAAGTAATCCTTGCACTCTTTGCCAAAGAAGGAGAAGAGATCACACTGACATCTGAGATGGGACGTTTCTTTGACGTCGTCTGTTCGGAAACATAAAAATTAAACATGAGCAAATTCACTTCTTATGTCTAGTTAATTTCTATGAAGACTTACCACTGTGCGATCTTTCCTAAGTGATAAAGTTGCCCCAATCAAGCTTGGGGGTTGATCCTCTATATTGATCGGTTCCTTTTCTAGAACCCAATCCTTTAACAGGACTGAGGTCCTAGCTAGGACCTCATCATTTGAGAGAGCTACAGTATAATAAACAGTTACTTTACTTTAACTATGAAATTTCGGTTTGAGTAAAAATATGAGTAAGATGTTACCATTTTCAGGGACATCATGATTATAGGATAGTATTTCCCTCTTCTAAAGAGGAAAAATCTTGTTCTTGAGGAAGTCATGAACGATCTTTCGTTCAGTCAGACCTCCTTCTATCAAGTTGCTGATCACCAGGACCACTCTCTTCTCATCCTCTGAGAGCTTAATTTCCTTGTCAGCAGCTTAGTTTTTGGTGGACCACTCCGGTGGTGCATTGCGATTATAAGTAATTCTACTTTCTTTTGAAACTTCGGAATAAAACCATTCCTTGCTCCACGACTAGTTGGCATCTTTGGTAGCCAAGAAGGGGAATATCCTCTTACTAGCATCTTGAAATTTAAAATAAAAAGAGCCCAAAGCACCAACACCTTTCTTGTTGCGGATGATTTGGTAGTAAAACCTAAACAGACACAGACTAGGGGCTATCCCTAAAAATGCCTCAAACATGTGGACAAAAACATTAAGTACCAAAACTAAATTCGGTACAAGGTGAACCAATTCAATTCCATAATGATTAAGAACTTAGATCAGGAAATCACTCTCAAGCAAGCGGAGTCCTGCCCGAAGGTAAGGCACGATAAGTATCATGAAACCAGCCAGAGGGTTTGGTTCAGTCTCCCTCTCCGGTGCACACCACTCGATGAGAGCCTTCTCCAGTAGATGCCCGTCCTGCTCCAGTCCTTTGAGTTCCTCTGCTGTCAGCATTGATGATTTCCATCCCGCCATTGCTTTGGTTCAATAGCGAACTAGAGGATCCTTCTTTTCGAAGGTTCGTAGAGGACGAAAGGTACTCGATGAAAGGAAAAGTGAAAAGCAACTAGGGTGAAAACGTGCTTGAGGGGAGGTAAAAGATCCGTATATATCCCCTTGGTTCATTTAAAACCCACTACCTCAAGGATGTAACAACTGCACCTCGATTAACGATGACATGACACGTCACGTTTGGTCAAGGAGGTTGTTCCGCGCGTCAGAGATATGTAAGAGAAGTGGTTGCAAAGTTTTTCTTTTTCTTTTTTTCTTAAAGTTATCTTCATCCCGTATCCATCGTGGGTGGAAGGACACAAAAACTGCTTAAACATAGAAGTTACCTCGATATGCATCTCAAGAGAAGATCACCTGATCATCAGGATTTTCCTTCCGCCAATTTCTTAAAGATTTCACAGAATGAATTGACTTCTTGAAAACCTTGGAAGCATAGAATCCAAAGATTATAACATCAAGGTTTTCAAAAAGTCAAATTTATTCTATAAAATATGTCTTTTTCACGATCTCTACTATCATGATACATCATCTACTCAAACTAAGGGAGTTTGAGGATAAGATTTCTGCGATAAAGTGGAGACATGAAAGATAGAGAGTCTCTAAAGAGATGTTTCTTCTTCTTGCCTTTCTAGAGGTTATTTATAAACCAGTAACTTATGGTGGAATTAAATAAACTAGATGGAATTCTAATAGATAAGATTTTATTAGAGTTTGTTCCTATTAAATCGATGAAGAATAAAGCATAATCGTCCCTTCGGAAATTGTTTCATAAATATATACGACTTATACTCCTGCTTCTTAAAGGAAATAATTATTTACAACTTAAGTAAAACTATCTTCTTGACCATGTCCAGTTCTGGTCAAAAAACCACTTCAAGTAAGTTATTTTCACTTGAAGTTGAAGGGCTAGCTGACGAGGATTGTTGACTAGTCAATTATCCGGGTATATCTTTATTTGCTTATTAATAGATAAGCTAGGTTTTTAGTCGGCTTGAGTTAATCTTCTGGGCCTAAGATCAATCAAGCAGTCGGAAGGTGGGCCTATAAAGTCTTTCCTTTGACCATTCCTGAAAACTCTCCCGGAGGCCTAGTTGGACCTCCTCTAGGACCTCTCCAGGACCACCCCCCGCGGAGGTCCTAGAAAGCAGTTACCCACGTGTAGTTAATAATAGTTACATGTGGAGATGTCAGTGATAATGGTCATCACGAAGGGACATGACGATTGGCGTGAAGAGATGCAACCATTGGCACGAAGTGGCACCACTACAACCAACTGCCGACACTTGTAAAGCTATAAATAGCCCGGCCTATGTGCCCTTGTAACATAGATTCACATCCAAGCCCTAATTCGCGTGTATTCATAGCCACTTTTCCCTGTAATCAGAGCATACTCTTCGCAATACACATTCACCATCTTGAGTCCTTTGACGAACAAATAGTAATCTCTATTTCCCTTTTTATATTCTTGTTTGTCCGTGTTGTGACGAGAGTCCCAGACGTCGACACATGGCTTGAACGGCGCCGACGAAGAAAACGATGCTAACAGGCGGGGCCCGCCCATTAGCGGCTACGAGAAGCGGTGCGGCAAAGAGGTTCGAGCAAGAGTCGGACTTGGGTCCGGTGTGAACCAACGTGGTTGAGTCAAGACGCGATGAGGTGGTCCGGTCGGACTTGGTCGAATCAGTCGGTCCGAACGACACCAACCAGATTGGTCGGACCAGATGGCTTGTGATCAAATCGGACGATCCACGTGATAGGTTACGTTCAGACTGGTCTAAACAGCTTCGCTCAAATTGGACAGTTGAGATCAAATCGGACGGTCCATAAAGCTTTGAGTTAGTTCGGACTGGTCCAAATGGACGCGCTAGGGTTAGGTTTTGATTTCGGTTTGACTGAAAATAAAACTAGTTTGACTAGGCTGTTAAAATAGCAATAAAATTCTAAATTTTTTTGGGGGGTGTTCTTAAGTGCAACTAGGACTTAGGAAAATTTATTTTGTCCACTGTTCATAAGCCATTTGTCTGAAATAAATTCCTTTTCGAATCAGCCATACTGACTTGGCTAGAATTTTAGTGAGGTCAAATTAACTTGTAAAAATTTGTGAAAAAAAAATTAATTCATGATAAATAATCTAGTATTTTACAAAATTATTTCCAGAGATTTTTATACACACATTTTTCTGGAATCAAGTAGAAACTTGATTTGAAATCAAAATTCGAAATTCAAGGCAACTTCAGAAAACTAAGTGCATACTCATGAGTTTCATCAAAAGTTTTTGAAATTATCATACTTTTTATACATTTGAAACAAAAACCAAAGTTTAGGATGTTAACACTGTGGCAAGTCGATGGGTTTCCGCTAGAGTTAATTTCGTTCCGCTGCCATCTCTTTATTAAGTGTCAGCCCTGAGTAGCTTAATAAATGTAAACTCGACCAAAATGTCACAACTACTATTTATTAGTGAAATTAGTCATTTATTCTTATATTCGTCTTGTGTGAAATGATATTCATATATGTTGACATTGTGTGCAATAGCGTGATCCTGGACTAGTGCATTATACACAGAGGGTTGAGAATTGCATTTTTGGGTCCCGATTGTCGGCGTGGCACAACTCGGCCTCAATGGCTTTGCCTCGGCACAGCTTCGCTTTGCCTCGATGGCGTCTCCTCGATAGGGGCTTCCCCTAGCTTGACAGATTCACCTTGGCGAGCACCACCACTCCTCGATGGCTTTGGCCTCGGCGTGGTTCAACTTGGCCTCATCGGCTTTGCCTCGATCGAGCAAGAACAGACTCACCCTCCGGGGTCGAGTGCGTGAGTGAAAGACTCACCCTCTGGGGCCGAGTACGATATAAAGATTCACCCTTCGGGGCCTAGTACGCGATAAAGACTCACCCTTTGGTGCTGAGTACACGAGTGAAAGACTCACCCTCCGAGGCCGAGTTTGCGAAAAAAACTCACCCTCCGGGGCGGAGTACGCAATTGTTGACGATCGAGTCTTGGCAATGAATTCTGCTATTGCCTGGGACTTGATTGCTGTTTATAAGATGAAATAGAGATCGAACGCCCCAAGCTCAACCGCCTATTTTGCTATTTGTCCTGATGATTCCCTATTCTTAGAACTTGACCTAAGGGATATCCGGTTGGTACAACCACTTTGTGGGCCTAAAAGTAATGCCTTAGTTTCCTTGAAGCCATAAGAAGACGATAGAGCAACTTTTTTTTCATGTGGGTATCTTTCCTTTGGACCATGTAAGACTTCTCTTACATAATATATCGGTCATTAATTGTTGTCACGTTCTACGACCAGTATACTGCTGACTGCTTGTGGCATTGCAGCCACGTAAATCAACAATGTTTCTCCCGATCTTGGAGAAACTAAGATCGGGACACCCGTAAGGTACTTCTTAAGTTCTTCAAAGGCATTATTTGCCTCTTTAGTCCACTCGAAACTCCCATGTTTCCGAAGAAGCTTGAAGAAACGCATTCCTTTTTCACATAACCGTGCTATGAAATGACTTAGCGCTGCTATACATCCAGTTAGTTTTTGGACTTTCTTCTTTGTGGTTAGAGGGCGCATCTGATCGATGGCCGATATTTTTGCTATGTTTGCTTCAATTCCTTTAGCCGAATCTAGGAATCCAAGAAGCCTTCCCGAAGAAACTCCGAACACACACTTATTTGGATTCAACTTAAGGTTATGCCTTCTTAATAATTGAAAGTCTCCTGTAGGTCGGAAATGTGGTCGCCAGTGTTGACACTTTTCACAACAAAGTCATCAATGTAGGCTTCTAGGTTTTGACCTATCTGAGGATTAAAGGTTTTTTTTGCATTAACCTCTGAAGCACCAGCATTTTTGAGACCAAATGACATCTTAATATAGCAATAAGTGCCATATGGTGTGATGAAGGAAGTTTTCTTTTCATCATCTTTACTCATGATAATCTGGTGGTACCCTGAATACGTATCTAAAAAACTTAACAACTCACACCTAAAAGTAGTATCTACAAGTTGATCAATGCGTGGAAGAGAAAAGTCATCCTTTAGACAAGCTTTATTAAGATCTGTGAAGTCAATACACATTCGCCATTTCCCATTGCTTTTTCTAACCATTACAGGGTTGGCGAGCCACTCTGGGTGGTCGACTTCATGAATGAATCCAGCCTCAAGAAGCTTATCAATCTCTGACTGGATTGCCTCCTTCCGATCAGGTGCGAAGCGCCTTAGCTTTTGCTTGACCGGTTTTTTGTCAGGCTAGAGAGCTAGCCTATGGTCGATCACCTCCCTGGGGATTTTGGGCATGTCGAACATCTACCAAGCGAATACGTCCAGGTTTGCTCGGAGGAAGAAGACGAGCGACTCTTCCTATTTGAGATCGAGTCCTGCCCTGACCAGTACCTTTTGGGTAGACACATTAGTATTTCCTGACCCAGACGGCATTTTGATGCTTCTAGGAGAAACACCTTTGCCGAGCGGGACCTCCTTGGTCTGGTTGAAAGGTTTCGGCACTATCTTTGGCCTCAAGTGCTTGACCTGCATGGTAGACGGATTAGTTTCCCTGGTTGGAAGCTCATCGATCAGTTCTAAGGATTTTCGATCACATGCATAAGCCATTTTTTGATCTCCTCGAACCGTGATGACTTCTTTTGGTCCTGGCATTTTTAAACTCTAATAACCGTAATGCTTGGCTATTAGAAATTTTGCTAATGTCGGACGACCAAGGATTCCATTGTATGCAGTTTCGAAATCCACCACATCAAATGGAATCTTTTCTATTCGAAAGTTGTTAGGACTTCCGAACGTAACCGGCAGGGACAGTTGCCGTATCGGTTTGGCGGTAGAACCAGAAACTATGCCATGGAAGGCATATTTCACAGGCTTTACCTTCGACCTGGGAATTTGCATTTCTTCCAATACTCTCGTAAATAATTTTTTTAAAGATCTACCTCCATATATTAAGACTCGATTAACTTTACAATTGTTAATGGTAGGTTCAACAACGATAGGAAACCGACATAGTTGAGTCGACGGGATGGGGCAGTCTTCTTTGCTGAAGGAGATAATTATTTCTGACCACCTGGATGGCTTGACGGTGATCGGAGACTCGGCAAGGTTCACCTCCCGCTCCATGGCCTTCAGATGATGTCTTGACTTGTATGAGGAGGATCCACAAAAAATCATATCGACTATGTGTGGCAGCTCCTGGTACTCTATCTCTTCATCACCATCTTTGTCCTTCTTGGAGCTTGGTTCTCCGAGTTCTGTTATGGAGGGGAAGGGACCCTTACCTGAGTAGTAATCCTCTAGTTTCTTTTGCCAGGCTCAGCAGGTGCGCAGATCATGCCTTACCGCCTGGTGAAGTGGACACCACTTTTTGTTCTTTTTGTAGGCGCCGGTCAGGGCCTTAGCCTTGTTCTGACCAAAAAAGTCTTTCTTGCTCTTGGAAAACTTTTCTAGAATCACAAGGACTTCTTTATTATCAGGCTTGCGAATCTTCCTACTCTTGAGAGACTTCTTGCTTTTCTTCTCTTTTTTCTCCAAGCCGGGTTGAGGGATTTTGTCTTTTCGATCAATAGCTTCGCACCTTTAAACCGCTTCACTAGTGGCTGCGTATTTGTCAGCCATGTCGAAAAGTTCGACAGTCGTTCGTGGAGGATTCATTGAAATATCCTCTGTAAACCACTGATTCCTCAGCCTTGCTTTAAAGGCCTAGATAGCAGAAGACTCTACGACTTCTGGGATAGAGTTTCGAACCTAGCTAAACCTCTTGATATATTGCCAAAGAGTTTTATTGTACTTTTGCCTGATCCAATGGAGATCATCCTCCTTTCCACGGCAGCCGTGCGTCCCTTGAAAGTTGGTGATCAGAGTCTCGCATAGCTGCTCCCAAGTGTAGATAGATCCGACCAGTAGGTTGAGAAACCACAACCGTGCAGACCCTTCAAGGACCGTGGGCAAGTAATTTTCCATCACGTTGTCATTACCACCAGCAGCTTTGATGGCGGTAGTATAGATTTGAAGAAATTCTAATGGGTTCTGATTCCTATTGAACTTCTCTATGTTGGTTGGTCAGAACCTGTCCGGCCAACGAACAGCTTGGAGCCCTGCCAAGAATGCTCGACAGCCCATAATGGAGTTGTGGCGCCTTCTCTGAAAAGGAGCCGGATTATAGTCAGTTGGGGACCGGTTCCTAAGGTTTGAATACCTTGTGTCCGGTGTCCCGATCCGGTCGTAGACGTTAGTGTTACGCCTTTGACCACCTGCTTGGTTCAGGCGATGCCGAAGGTCATCAGAACCAAGTGGTCTTTCCTCTTGACGACGAGGAGGAGAGGCTACTGGGAAGAGCCGTCTTCCCTCGTGATTCCCTGGTCGGAATCTACGAGGGGGGTCTTGGTGTCGATCGATCCTCCGTTCGACTTTGTTGCCCTCTATTGAAGGAGGAGCGTTGGGATGAAGTCATGGTGTGACTTTGCGAGTTCCTTTGCTCCTAGTATATTTCTGTACGCTGCATAGTTTTTTGGAGGATCTCTGACACCTGCCCTGCAAGTTGGACATAGCCTGGAGTTCCTGCCAGAGTAGGATCTGGGTCATTCAGAATGTCCCTAACTCATTGTAGGTTATGCATTGTTACCAAAGGTCTTGGAGGATTCTGACTCGCAGTGGGCGTTCGATGAGTCAAATGTCCTTCCTACCTTCCGTCTTGTCCTGTCCGACCTGTCACGCGTTGTGAGGTAGGAATAGGTGAATTAACTGAACGACATCCATCAGTTTGTTCGCCTCGGGTAAGTGGTGCTTGAGCGCCCGTACCATTTCCACCAACAAGTGATGGCGGGACAAGCCGTGGAGGACTGTGCATGGCATCTTGATTGGTATCTCTGATTGTGTTAACCTTGTGGCACCAATAGTGATTTTCCCGATGAGCTCCCGTTGTAGCTAAGGGAGAGCCTTCCAGTGCTTCCGCAAGGAGCCTCCATGATTGGGAGCGATTGGAGATCACCACCTCTGGTGGGCTTTGTGGTGGACTTAGCCTGATCCGGTGGATTGCTGACTGTGTGCCGAATTTCACCATGCCCACTTGGCCTACGATCGGTGATAACTTCATTGATACACTTACCAGATGTCGGTTGGCCCTCGGAATACATAAGAGCCGTTGGCGAATACTAGTCGCTCATGATAATATCGAGAGTACATGGACTCTCTGATTGCAGCGCTAGGGTCCCATTGCCATTCTTGCTGGTCGGATGGACCGGGCTTGTGGAGGCGTTTGGACGTTCCGAGCTGGTCAGAGCGATCAATTCCTTTGGGAGCGCCATGGGTAGTGGTGGTGAATCCTCATCCATCTGGCCGACCTCGCTAACCTCAGCGAATGGTGAGCTGGCGGAGAAGGATGACGACGACATCCCGTTTTCTTCCATGGCACTAATGCATGTGTCCATGTCGAGGTCAAAGTAGTCCACCAGGCTGAATCAATTTTCCTCATCCCATGTCCCTGCCATGTTCGCATGAGCGATGATGGAGCAAAGGGAGTGAATGAGGAATGCTTGAGCGAAGTAACCCTCAAGAACTCAACGCTTCTTCCCCATGATGGCGCCAACTGTCGACGATCGAGTTGCTGATCTTACGAAATAAATAGAGGAAAATGGCAAAGAGTTCTTGGGAGAGAATGAGATTGCTCTTTATTGCCATGAACTGGATCCTTTACAGGGGGTGCCCTCGACTCGGCAGTGGACTAATCCTAATTACACTGAGCGTAATGCTTGCTATGCTATTAAATCAGACTTGAAACATGAATTTAATACCGATTGTGATGCTTCAATCTGATGCCCTTATTCCTCCGTGCTCCATCTTTAAATAACCATCGAATGTGTGGCAGTTACTCTTGGAGAAGATGACTGTAGGAAGTGACACATCTGGTCGGAGGGTCAGTTACAGTTAGTGAAATAGTAACTGATCATCGGTTGATGCCTGTGAGACACTAAACCGTATGGTGGTTATTGTTAGTGTGTTAGGACTATGAAATGTCGCGTGGTATGGTGCAATTATGACATGTGTTCTATTCATCACATGGTAAGGAATATGCTTGGAATCGGATCCAAGCACCAGTTCATTGCTTCTTCAAGCAGTCATCTAGTCGGAGACTGGGTACAGAACCTCATCCGACCAGGGTACCTTTTATGTAACCTCTCGAATCCTTACGACCATAGGGATCGTTAGCTTTAGGGTTTCGACCACGAAGACATATGGTCTTTTAATTATTTATTAAAGAAATACATAGAATTTTTAATCCTCGTCAGCAATAAAGACTCACCCTCCGGGGATGAGTATGTGACAAAGACACCCTCGAGGGCCGAGTATGCGAGCAATACTCACCCTTTGGGGCCAAGTGCGCATGCCAAAGACTCACCCTCTAGGGCCAAGTGTGTGAGCCAAAGACTCACCCCAAGACGCCTTCATGGCTTGGCCTCGGCGTGGGTCAATTCAGCCTCAACGACTTCGCCTCGGCCGAGCTTCGCTTTGCCTCAATGGTATCTCCTCGACTAGGGGCTCCTACTAGCTTAACAGAGTCACCTAGATGAGCCCCAACACGTCCCGATGGCTCGACCTCAGCGTGGTTCAGGTCGGCCTTGGCGGATCTACCTCGTCCAAGCTTCGTTTCACCTCGATGGCGTCTCCTCGACTAGGGGCTTCCCCTAGTTCAACGGATTCACCTCGGCGAGCCCCAACACGCCTCGATGGCTCGGCCTAGGCATGTTTCAAGTCAGCCTTGACGAATATACCTCGTCCGAGCTTCATTTCGCCTCGATGGAGTCTCCTCGACTAGGGACTCCCCCTAGTTTGACAGATTCACTTCGGCGAGCCCCAACCTGCCTCGATGGCAAGACCTCGCATGGTTCCACTCAGCCTCGATATCGTTGCCCCGACTAGGCTTTGCTGTTGCCTCAATGGTGTCTCCTCGACTAGGGGTTTCTCCTAGCTCGACGGAGTCACCTCAGCAAGCCCCAACACACCTCGATGGCTCAGCCTCGGTGTGGTTCAACTCGGCCTTGACAGATCTACCTCGGTCGAGCTTCATTTCATTTCGATGGCGTCTCCTCAACTAGGGGCTTCCCCTAGTTTGACAAATTCACCTCGGCGAACCCCAACACTCCTTGATGGCTTTACCTTGGTGTGGTTCAACTTGATCTCGATGGCTTGGCCTCGGCCGAACTTCGCTTCGCCTCGATGGCGTCTCCTCGACTAGGGGCTCCCCTTAGTTCGACGGATTCACCTTAGCAAGTCACAACACACCTCAATAGCTTGGCCTCAGCGTGGTTCAACTCAGCCTCGACGTCTTTGCCTCATCCTAGTAGAGAAACACTCGCCCTCTGGGGCCGAGTGCGCGAGAAAGATTCACCCTCTCGGACTGAACATGTGAGAGAGACTCACCCTCCGGGGCTGAGTGCGTAGCAAAAGACTCACCCTTCAGGGCCGAGTGCACAAGAATGACTCACCCTTTGGGGCCGAGTGTACAGCAAAAGACTCACCCTCCGGTGCCGAGTGCGCGAGAAAGACTCACCCTTCGGGGCCGAGTGCGCTAGCAAAAGCCTCACCCTTTGGGACCGAGTGCATGAGTAAGACTCACTTCCCCTAGCTCGATTGATTCACCCCGGTGCATTGAGTTTAGCGCTCTGATGCTTGCCGTCACACTTGAAAGCCATGCCTCGGTTGGTCGAGCACTCCTCGCTCCGCGAGCCACGCTGTCCAGCGTTGAGCGGCTACATCCTCGCCCCTGGGGCAGAGCGAGTGAACACATACTCACCCTCCGGGGCTGAGTAGACTTAACCTAGTCTGGACTTGTCCTCACCCTCTGGGTCGAGCAGGTAGACACAGGCGCTCTCAAGCTCGTCTCGAACGCTAAGTTTTTTTGATGAGTGACGTCGATGTTTTGGCCTCTCCACAACCTCAAAGTGCTCTTGATCCCCGTCTCGAGTGCTAAGTTTTTTCGATGGGAGATAGCGACGTTCCGGCCTCCCCACAACCTCAAAGCACTCTCGAGCTCCGTCTCGAGCACTAAGTTTTTTCGATGGGAGGCGGCGACGTTTTGGCCTCTCCACAACCTCAAAGCACTCTCAAGCCCTGTCTCGAGTGCTAAGTTTTTTCCATGGGAGCCGGTGACATTCCAGTATCTCCATAACCTCAAAGCGCTCTCGAGCCCTGTCTCAAGCGCTAAGTTTTTTCATTGGGAGACGGTGATATTCTAGCCTCCCAAGATGTGAAGTGCTCTCGAGCCCCATCTCGGGTACTAAGCTTTTTCTATGGGAGACGGTGACGTTTCGACCTCCCTACAACCTCAAAGCGCTCTCATGCGCTAAGTTTTTCGATGGGAGGTGGCGACGTTTTGACCTTTCCACAACCCTAAAGATCTCCCGAGCCCTGTCTCGAGCGCTAAGTTTTTTCGATGGGAGACGATGACGTTCCAGCCTCTCCACAAGCTCAAAGCACTCTCGAGCCCCATCCCGAGCGCTAAGTTATTTCGATGGGAGACGGTGACGTTTCGGCGTCTCCACAACCTCAAAGCGCTCTCGAGCCCCATCTCGAGCGCTAAGTTTTTTCGATGGGAGATGGCAATCTTCCAGCCTCCCGACATGTGAAGCGCTCTTGAGCCTCGCCTCAAGCACTAAGTTTTTTCGATGTGAGACGGCAACGTTCCAGCCTCTCCACAACCTCAAAACCCTCTCGAGCTCCATCTTGAGTGCTAAGTTTTTTCGATTGGAGACAGTGATCTTCCAGCCTCCTGATATGTGAAGCGCTCTCGAGCCTTGCCTCAAGTGATAATTTTTTCGATGGAAGACGGCGACGTTTCGACCTCTTCACAGCCTCAAAGTGCTCTTGAGCCTAGTCTCTAGCGCTAAGTTTTTTTTATGGGAGACGACAATGTTCCAGCCTCTCCACAACCTCAATGTCTTATCGAGCCCCGTCATGAGCGCTAAGTTTTTTCGATGGGAGATAGCGACATTCCAGCCTCGTGACATGTGAAGTGTTCTCAAGCCTCGCCTCAAGCCCTATGTTTTTTCGATGGGAGACAGCGACGTTCTAGCCTCTGCACAAGCTCAAAGCGCCCTCGAACCCTATCTCGAGCGCTAAGTTTTTTTCTCGATGGGAGATAGGGTAATAATAATAACTTACCCCGTCAACTAGAACCAACCAACAAGTTAGAAATATTAGCTCCTTCCGTCCATGGCCACACATTGGTGAGTTGAGCACTCCGTGCAAAGTCATGCCTCAGGCAAGCCAAGTATCTGATGCTTCAATGCACATGTCCTCCTTATCACTCAGCCCCCAGCTCCAACTACAAGAACTTCGGCGTACATCCACTCGCACCACGGGAGACCCATCGGTGAGTCAATTAGTATGCGCTTCACTGCATCCGCAGGAAACCCACCAACCTCGAGTGCTTCGGGCCTTCGCCTCGGCTTGGCACTACTTGGCCTCAATGGGAGACAGCGATGTTCCAGCCATCTCGATCACCCCTCAATGGCTTCACCTCGACATGATACGATTCGGCCTCGACGACACTCTCTCGACCGAACCCATCTCAGCTCTATTGGAGACTCCTTGATTAAGTGATCCCCTTTGATTGGTGGTTGTACCTTGGAGAGCGCCAACACGTCGCCTTGGTGTGGTGTGACCAACCTCGAGAGCAAATAACACACTAGTGCATATCCCCTCACCTCGAGGGCCAAGCCTCGTTAAGTTGGCCTTGGGCACGTGTCGGCCATGCACATCTTGGCGCATTGATGTGCATCGACCGATCGCATCTCAATGTGTCACCCAACTCAGTGTCGCCCATCGAGCTTGTACCAGTTAACGCGTGCGCCCTTGTCGGCCTCCCGCATTTTGAAGCTCCACTTCACCTCAGACGAGCGGTCCATCCACACACATCTCGATGCATTTGCATGCAACGACCCATTCACTTGAAAGTGCCACGTGTCACAGACTAACTAGTCAGCCACGCTCATTGCTACATGTTCACACGTGTCAACCTTGCGCACATCGGCATTATGTTGCTTCTCAAGGGCTATGCCTCGACCATGCCCAAGCGAGTTGAGCTTAGCACCTCAACTCGAAACTTCACATCTCGAAGGCCATGAGTCAAGAACTCCTCCACGTAACTTCAGCGTCCTGGTCGGCCAAGGCATGATCCCATGACTATATGTGACTTCACACCCTTTTCACGCGATAGTGACCCCCCGACGTGACCCAAAATTGTCCCAGTGGAGCAGCGACCCTTCAGTGAAGACCAGCGGAACCCACCTCAGGGTGCATGCCCAACTCATCGCCTCGAATTCAGGTGAGTATGTTGGAGTATGTTGTAGGTTATCAGCGGAGTCATCAGTCCAAAGCTGTGCGCTAGCCCATTTTACTAGTTGGTGCGTTGGCCCAGGCGAGCGGTTGATGACCACTCGGATCGGCAAGGCGCTACTATTGGAAGAGGGTCCCCGCGCTACCTCGAGCCGACGGTAACCCCGCGAAGGCATGACGCCCAGACGGATGAACCCCAGACGAGGTCCGGGGACCGACCTCGGACAGGGTCCAGAGGCCAACCTCACCGAGGTATGACACATCGGTGGACCAACCCTAGACGGGGTCTAGGGACCAACCCCATATATGGTCGAGGGGCCAACCTCGTCAAGGTACAACACATCAGCGAACCCACTCCGGGCGAGGTCCGGAGACCAACCCCAGACAAGGTCTGGGGGCCAACCTCGTCGAGGTACAACATATTGGTGAACCCACTTCGAGCGAGGTCCGGAGACCAACCCCGGACGGGGTCTGAGGGCCAACCTCACCAATGTACGACACATCGATGAACCCACTCCAGACAAGGTCCGGGGCCAACCTCACCAAGGTACTACACATCAGCGAAACCACTCCGGGCAAGGTCTAGACACCAACCCCGGATGGGGTCCGAGGGCCAACCTCGTCGAGGTACGACACATCGACAAACCCACCTTGGACAAGGTTCAGGGACCAACCCCAGACGGGGTCCGGGGACCAACCTCACCGAGGTACAACACATCAAAGAACTCACTTCGGGTGAAGTTTGGAGACTGACCCCGGATGAGGTCTGGGGGCTAACCCTAAATGGGGTCTGGGGGCTAACTCCGCTGAGGTACGACACATTGGTGAACCCACTCCGAACGAGGTCCGGGGACCGACCCCGGACGAGGCTTGGAGACTGACCCCGGACGAGGTGTGGGGGCCATCCTCACCGAGGTGCGACACATCGGTGAACCCACCCCGGACGAGGTTTGGGGGTCAACCTCGCCAAGGTACAACACATGGGCGAATCCACTCCGGGCGAGGTCCAGGGACCAACCCCGGATGAGGCCTAGGGGCTTACCCCGGACAGGGTCCCAGGGCCAACCTCACCGAGGTGCGACACATCGGTGAGCCTACTCCGGATGAGGCACGGAGACCGATCCCGAAAGAGGTCCGGGGCCAACCTCGTCGAGGTACGACACATCAGCGTACCCACTTGTCGAACACCTGGGCGTGGAATACCCGATGATCCTATGTGTATACCGTACTAGTCCCATGATCAGTGGCTAGTACATATATTCATAACATTTGGCATTCACATCCATACATTCGCATATAAAAGTAAAGAAAAGGGGTACTTAACTTAAGCGGTAAAGTTATTACATCAACGGGCGACTGACCAAATAAAAGCAAGTATCAACAGAGTAAAAGTAGCAGCGGAAGAATTAATAAAAGTAGCAAAATTCCAGCAGCATGCCCATCCAATCCCTTAGGAAACCGACAAGAAACAAGGCCTAGATAGGCTCGTCACTGAACCCTCCGGTTCCAGGTACGAAGAACATATTGTTGGGTGTTGGCTCATCTTCGAACTCTGAACAACAATATAAGCAAGATTGAGCATAATGCGTACTCGGCAAGACTTGTAGTGTATCGCAAAATTTATATATAAATGCAAGGCTATCAAAGGATGAGGCTCTACTCTATATGTTATTTTCTTAAAGCCATTTTTATTTGCAATATCAATATGTAGTAATTTGCAACGAGTGTTTAAAAGCAGTTAAATAGATACAGGATAGTAAATAAAGAACTGAATAAATAATAATAATAATTCGTACCCTTCTCGGTTACGAGCACAAAAGATTTATGACAACAACTCGCAACCCTTCTCGGTTACGAGCAACAAAAGAATAATGACAACAACTCGCAACCCTCCTCGGTTGCGAGCAACATTTCATGTTCAGCCATAACTTGGCAGTGAACTCAAACAAAAACCCACAAGTCATTACCCATGTTTTCCCAATAAAACGGTTTTTGAAAATCCAAACTAAACTCATACCATCTGCACTAAGCATGCTCATGACCACGAGTACGGCTATTTAAATAGATTTACACTCTACAGAAGTGTGCAACTTTACCCATAGTACACGAATTCTCTAGTTTGTTTAACATCCGTCAATGCCACCGCTCACTACCGTAGGTAAGCAGTCTAGAACACGTGTCGAAGCCTTTACATCATCTAGTCCTAACCTTGCACTAGCCTAGTGAATGTTTATCCTCACTTCACCCGGGTACCCTCCGTCTCAGCGAGGCATTCGCAGTTGTGTTGAAAGGCTTTGTTCCTAATGCGTCAGTGAAGGGAGTACCTTCGAACATGCCTACCCGGTCATGTCCGCACACTACTACAAAACAGGCTATAGTAGACGCCCCATCACAGACGGTTCCTTTGGAACTGTTTGTGTTGGGTCTGTCCGACCTCCGGTGGCGTGGCGAAATTTATCACGCACGATATTTTTAGAACCGCTCAGTGATAGTCATCTATCATGATGGTTTATTAATAGAGCCGTCGTGAATTATCACAAACGGTTCTATTAACAAACCGTGCGTGATAATCTCTAATCACGCAGCGATTTTAGTTTACAACCGTCATGTACTATCCTGCAGCGGTTCTATTAACAAACCGCTCGTGATTGGCGGATATCACGAGCGGTTACGAATAAGAACCGTCGTGATATACACGCAGCGGTTACGAATGAGAACCGCTCGTGATATTTAGTTATCACAGATGGTTCTCGATTAAGAACCATCTGTGATATCCTCGCTTCATATAAATTGAGCCGACACAACCCTCTGCCAGTGTCCCTTTGCGCCAAGACTTCTTGCCTCTCGCCCATCGCTCTACCGCTTTGGAGCAACCCCCTCACTGGCTCCACTTAGATCTCTTGCTGCCTCCCTAGGTGCCACGCTTCCCCCCTAGCTCTCCTCCAACTGCGGCTCCTCCCTAATTAAGCAGATGGAGTAATACTTATTATCCTTTATCCACTCTATTGATTAATGATTTTCCTTATTTTGCTACTCTGTACATGGACCCTAATGTTTTGTTTTCTTTGTTGTATTCCTTAATCGAAAGCATAGGGTTTAAGTTTCAATTAATACTTCTCACAAAATCTATAAATTCTTAGAAAAGGCAAAACATCTAGCTCTCAATTTGATGGACCCTAATTAAACCTAAACTATAGCGACCATTGGATGTTATTGAACCAAAACTATGATATAAATTCGAGAAAATGAAAAGCAAAACATGTAGCCTTTAATGTGGTGTAATTCCTTTGTGCAACGATGAGACAAAACGAGTAAGTACGCATAAAGAGGTGAAAGTCTTAATCGTAACTAATTTCATGAGTAGTTTTCTAGAACAGATTAAAAAGAAGAATTTATGACACACCAAGATAAGTCACATGTGCAATGATCTATTTTATATTTCCTCCATTTATCCATGAAGAAACGCGTCATCAAAGTGGTTTATTGTTTCAATTATATCAAAACGGATACCCAAGCAATCGTGCGGACCAACTTGCTAGTTATTAGGATCTTCCTCTTGTCTTTTGTCTCGTATCTAATCAACAATCATGCAGATAATCAATAATTATCCGTTGCGCCAGCTTAGAGAGGAGAAGGTTGGACCCCTGCCCCTAGTGCCTCCATCACCCGCCGCCTCCTCCCCCATTGCGCCACCTTAGAGAGGAGAAGGAAAGGAGAAAGGAATCGTATTTTCTTCGTGAGCTCCAAGGGTAACGATCTATAACCCTTTATGTTTGCTATAAATTAATCGCTAATCAATTTGACACTAATTTGTTACATGCGTAGTGTAGATGGATCGAATGGATGTACGGTGTGAACCGTGTGAGTCAAGAGTACATTAATGGCGTGGTTGCTTTTAGAAGAGTCACGAAAGGTGATATGTTGAAGGGATAAATTTTATGTCGTCCATGCATTGATTGTAATCAAGATGTTTAACAACGCGCGCAGATTGAAGCGCACTTGATTCGAAGGGGTTTCAAAAAAGGGTATACATGTTGGACCAGTCACGGTGAAGAGCAAATTATACCAGAAGTTAATAATGACGACATCGCCGAGGAAGTCAACGATTTCCGGATGTGGTGTGCTTTTGATGAGGATAGGTGGACGATGACAACTGGATCGGATGCTACGCGATCGTAAGAGAACTACAAGTGAGAGAGAGTTTTGTAAATTCGAGGGCTTAAGGAGGACTCGATGAGACCTTTGTTCCCTCGTTGCAAGCCGGAATATACAAGGTTGTCAACCGTGCTTGAACCGCTGAAATTGAAGGCAAGCAATGGTTGGTCCAATAAGAGTTTCACGTCGTTGTTAGGTCTCCTAGCGGACATCCTTAGGAGAAAGAAACGTGTTGCCCAAAGACCACCTATCAAGCAAAGAAGGTTATTTGTCCATTGGGAATGGAAGTAGAAAGAATACATGCATGTCCGAATGATTGTATCCTCTCTAGTAAAGAGTATGCGACATGCATGTATGTCCCATGTGCAAAGCATCCCGATACAAGCGTCGAGAATCTTGCTAAGGTGAAGCAAGGACCTCTGCTAAGATGTTGTGGTATCTGCTGTGATCCCACGTTTGAAGCGTTTATTTGCGAACCCAAAGGAGGCAAGATTGCTACGTTGGCACTCGAGAGGAGCGTAAGAGAGATGGAAAGCTAAGACACCCGCCGATTACGCGGTGGAGAAACTTCGATCGACTTCAAGAGTTCGGTGCGGAACCGAGGAACATAAGGTTAGGGTTGAGTACAGATGGAATGAATCCTTTCGGTAACATAAGAAGCCGACATAGCACCTCGCCCGTGAATCTATGTATGTACAACCTTCCTCCTTGGCTGTGTATGAAGCGGAAGTACATTTTGATGTCACTACTTATCCAAGGGCCAAGCAACACGGGAATGATATTGATGTGTACCTAGCACCATTGTTGGAAGATCTTGTGACACTGTGGAACGAAGGGGTACAAGTATGGGATGCGTACAAATGAGAGAACTTCACTTTACACACCATGTTGTTCTGCACTATCAATGATTTTCCTACCCTTAGTAAACCCGACTCAAGCCAAGACAAAAGGAGCCAAAGCTCATTCAAGACCGCTTAGATGCTACGGAGAGTGTATGGTGAACAACTCGCAGAAATCGTGTATATCGCCACCGTAGGTTCCTTTCAGAGTCACCCATACCGCAAGATGAAAAAACAATTCGACGGAAATAAGGAGAACGATTTAGCTCTAAGGGCTTTTAGAGGAAAGAGGTCTATGATATGGTTAAGGATATCGATGTTGTGCTTGGGAAGGGACATAAATTAAGAACCCGTGAGAAGAACATCTGGAAGAAGCGGTCAATTTTTGGAACTTGCCTTATTGGGAGCACTTAGAAGTTCGCCATCGCATCGACGTCATGCACGAGAGAAGAATGTATGTGATAGCTTGATTGGTCTCTTCTGTCAACATTAGTGGCAAAACAAAGGATGGTGTTAACACACGGCGTGACTTGGTTGATATGAACATAAGGACCGAGTTAGCAGGAAGAGACCGACACAGATTTAACGTACCTTCCCCAAACTTGCTACACTTTGTCCAAGGCCGAGAGAAATGAATCGTGCGAGCTTGCATGGTGTGAAAGTCCCATCCGTTACTCCGCTAACATTAAGAACCTTGTTTCTATGCAAGATTTGAAATTAATTGGTATGAAGTCTCATGATTGTCATGTGCCGATGACACAAATGCTTCTGTTGTAATTAGAAGTATCTTGCGAACAAGGTCCAGTGGCAATCTTGAGGTCGTATTATTTTTTAACTCAATTGCTCAAGATCATTGATCCCCAAGGACTAGATGCTCTGCAGGCCGAGGTGGTGACGACTCTATGTCATCTTGAGATGTATTTCCCTCTGTCATTTTTCGATATCATGGTCCATCTCATTGTTCACCTTGTGAAAGAGATAAAGATATCTTGGTCCTGTGTTCTTAAGCGCCATATGTACCCATTCGAGAGGTACATGGGAATTCTCAAGTCCTACGTACGGAATCGATCTCGACCGGAGGGTAGCATCATCGAAGGTTATGCAACCGAAGAGGTCATTGAGTTCTGCGTCGACTACATGGCCCAGGTGGAACTGATAGGTGTGCCTCTATCTCGCCATGAGGGGAGACTGGATGGTATCGGACCATCGGAAGGAAATCAATCACTCCCAATCTGGATACATACGCTCAAGCCCATTTCACGGTCTTGCAACACATGACCCAAGTGTCCCCGTACATCGACGAGCACAAAGACATGGTGCGCCAACAGAATCCAAACCGGTCGGAGGTTTGGATCACGAGAGAGCACAACCGTCGGTTCAACGAATGGTTAAAGGTGCGAATCACTGGGAGGTCATCAAGTGATGATACGCTGATATGGTTGGCACGAGGGCCACAGTTTACAATTGTCGCATGGCAAGGATACGACATAAATGGGTACACATTTTATACGGTAGCTCAGGATAGGAAGAGCACAGTCTAGAACAGCGGTGTCCGCATAGATGCATTCAGTACCGATGGGATGAGGAGCTCCTGCTATGGGCAAATAGAGGAGATATGGGAGCTCGACTACGTGCTTTTCAAGATCCCCCTATTTCGGTGCCGTTGGGTCCATCTCCCATAGGTGAAGGTCGACAAGTACGGTGTCACTACCGTGGACCTCGAACGTGTCAGATACAAAGACGAACCATTCGTACTGGCTAACCAAGTTATTCAAGTCTTCTATGTAACCGACCCGGCAAATAAGAAGCGCCACGTAGTTTTTCATGGAAAAAGGAGGATTGTTGGAGTTGAGAATGTAGTGGACGAGGAAGAATACAATCAATTTAACGAGTTGCCTCCTTTCAGAAACGGCATTAGGCTCGAGGAAGAACCCAGTGAGGAAGCTAGCTATATGCGCGTCGATCATCAGGAAGGCCTATATTTTAATTAAGAATTTACTCCAATGTAATTAATTTATTCCATAACATCATGTGTTATGGACTTGTAATCTCTCATATATTTTGATGTCAACATGAAATTGTCATGTGTTGATGTGTTATGGACTTGTCATATTTGATATTGATGTCAATGTGGACGTACATTGTAATGTGGAGTATCAAAATTGGTTTCACTTGATTTGGAGTTGAGTTGAATTAGATATGAAAATTTGAAGTCAAATGTGTTATGAACTTGTTATGGACTTGTCATATTTGATATTGATGTCAATGTGGACGTACATTGTAATGTGGAGTATCAAAATTGGTTTCACTTGATTTGGAGTTGAGTTGAATTAGATATGAAATTTTGAAGTCAAATGTGTTATGAACTTGTTATGGACTTGTCATATTTGATATTGATGTCAATGTGGACGTTCATTGTAATGTGGAGTATCAAAATTGGTTTCACTTGATTTGGAGTTGAGTTGAATTAGATATGAAATTTTGAAGTCAAATGTGTTATGAACTTGTCATCATACTTGTCACCAGGTTCGAATTCATATGGACTTGTCATGATTGTCATCATACTTGTCACCAGGTTCACTATGTTTTGTGAGGATATCACACATTGTCATCAGGTTTTGTTAGGATATCACACATTGTCATCAGGTTTTGGCTATCACAGACGGTTTTATAATACAACCGTCTGTGATAAGAATATTACAGACGGTTTCTGACGAGAACCGTCTGTGATATTATTATCACAGACGGTTCTTTAATAGAACCGTCTGTGATATACTTTTTATAAGGCGGGAATCGCTAGGGTTTTGCTCTCACTTGTCACTTCCTCTCCCGCGCCCCTTAGGCTCTCGCGCGCTCGTTCGCCTCCTCTAGGGTTTAGGGCTCGCCCGTTCACCGCCGACTACGACCTCGGTGCCGCCACCCCCGACCTCGGTGCCCCCGACCTCGGCGCCCCCGAACTCGGCTCCTTCGACCTCGGTGCCGCCGCCCCCAACCTCGGCGCCCCCGTTCACCTCCCCGGTCGTAAGCCCCGACGTCGCCGCCTCCGACCTCGACGCCGCCGTCCTCCTCCCTGTGTCGGCCTCCTCCCTCTGCACTGGCCTTCTCCCCGCGCCGTCCTCCTCCTGCTTTCGGCCTCCTCCTCTGAGATCGGCCTTCTCCCGCGCCGTCCTCTTCCCGTGTCGGCCTCCTCCCCTGCACCTCCTCTCCTCCTGCGTCGGCCTCCTCCCCCACCGGCCTCCTCCTTACACCGTGAGTTCTTGTGCGGCATCCTCTCTGTGAGTATTGCTCCTCCTGTGTTGCTTGCATATATGCATATCGGTATGATCTTTATATATATATATATATATATATATATATATATATATATATATATATATATATATATATATATATATATATATATCCTAGTTGATACCTTGATCGTATTAGTTCTCGATTTCGAATCTAATATCAAGATGTTGCAAATTGATCGGTGGGCTTTGTTGACATGCTCGTGATGAACTCGCCTTATCTTGAGATTGAATGTGATAGTTAGTTCATACTTGAGCTCTATTGTATTACTTGCTACTGTCAATATGATGTACTGTTAATTGGTTACTTTCGGTTGAGCTCATAGTTCTATTGCAAATTGATCAGTTCTATTGACTAGTTTGTGATTCTTCTAGTAGTCTGTATGAGCTCATTCAACTTTTCATTTGCCATCGATCTCTATAGTCAACCTCTGCTTGATCGAAGTTTAATCTATTTTCGTTAACAGTTGAGATCATTTGACAGTTAAGCAAAGTATTGTTTAGAGCTTATAGTTTGAATTTATATTATCATATTCATTTAATGAAGAGTATAGACAATAGGATTGAGATGGCAAAGACTTGTTCTTTAGCTACTCTCCTTCTGAGAGCACATAATATCATCAATCAATATATTGGAATAGTGTCTGTGCACTATTAATCTCTAGACCTTTTATTGGCTGAGAGTTTAATCCAGACGGTTCTTCGTCGATCCTGACACACTTGAGTGTACCTTTGCTTCATGCCAATCCTCCACGGCATGAAGCAAATGGTACACTCCAGTGTGTCGGGCTCGATGAAGTAGGCTCAGGCAAAGATAGGCTCGGGCAAAAGATTCGTATCACTAGTTTCTATCTATACAAAGATCACAAGAGAAGCTGGTGGATTAAGGAGTGTTAGAATAGGAGTAGGGAGGCGGTGAGCCCTAGAGGATTAAACCTTTGCTTAGCAATTCCTTCGTCGATCGTTTTACTTGATTCTATTTTGTTTCTATGTCTTCATTAAAGGCTAGTCTTCTGTACATGCCAATCCTCCACGATATGAAATAAATGGTACACTCCAGTGTGTCGGACTCGATGAAGTAATGCTTAATTGTTTCATATTTATGCTGGAATTAATTATGATTATTTGCTAATATTGCACATGTTGAGCATATTATTAAGTTTAAATGTATATGTTAATTTGGGACACTTGCAATCCATTTTATTGCATATGTAACTTATATAGATAGCAAGTAAGCGAGATGGCAGAGGCACCGTCTTCGCCACCATCACCGACGCTTGCATGAGATGGAAGAGGGCCGACGAGGCCGCCGCAGATGGAAGAGCCGCCGACGAGGCCGCCGTCACCGTCGACGATAATGACACGGAAGCGAGATGGCAGAGGACAATCGAAAATACCTTTGGGCCGACTGGTCATCATGGAGGTCAGTGACTTTGGGGTCCCTCCGAGTCCCAAGAGATCGTGGAGATTCCGGACCATCTGCGGGATACTTGGAAGGGAACAGGTCCCCATCACCACACCAAGGTGGAAGGACCTGACGAAAGAAGCGAAAGGCGCGCTGTGGACAGAACTTTCAGAGAAGTTCACTATTCCAGAAGCAGACGTGGCACGCGTGCGACGGACGGCGATGCTCACGATGGATAAATCGTGGAGGACCTTCAAGAGCATTCTTCTCACGGCATGCGTGAACACGGGTCGACGCGCTTCAAGAAGATAGATTCTTGACGCGGAAGCATGGGACACCTTTATGGCTATGAAAACGACGGTCGAATTTAAGAAGCAAAGTGCGGCGCACAAAGCTCTCCAGACACGAAACACTCACCCGCACAGACTCGGCACCGCTGGGTACGTGGGTAAATACGAGGCATGGGCAGCGGAGGAGGAGAACTCAATCGGACCATTTCACGATATCACAGACTGCGTTCCCTAAAATTTGGTTAAAAGCGAGGGCAAAAGTCTCGTCTTGGGCAACATCACTTTCACAAACCCGCGGAGACTGTGAAGTGTCCCAACGTGTGGTAAATATGTCGAACTACCTAGTTAATAAGTCCATAACTTCATAGTGTCTATAATAACATGATGACCTCTTGCAGCGTGACTTGACTGCCCAAGCTTCCCAAGGCTCCTTCCATGCAGACAGGGAGAAGGATATACTATCTACGACCTTGGGAAACAAGGAGCAGCCGGGTCGCATGCGAGGCCTTAGGGTTAACATACCTTGGAGTCATGGATTCGCGGACGACTACTACACGTATAGGAGTAGGATGAGATCCAAGGCCGAGCACGACGACCGGTTGGTACAGATGATTACTAACAAATTTGAAGAAAAGATAGCAGCATTGCAGGGTCAAATGGAGATACTCTGAGCGGTGATGCATAAGCCGCCCAGATTAATTGGGAGGCAGTCCTCCTCGACGTCGGAGTAGCATCACATCTGCACATAATTCTAAACATGACAACGTCCGATTACTGATAGACGACATCAAGGTAACGTACATCTATGGAATGCACCAAAGATAGACCTATAGGACGCCTTAGCTAATTGCGTATCGTTTTATAGGAGCCGACGCCCTGCAAGCTCCAAGTGAGGATGGATGGGTCCCTTTGTATTGAGGTCGCACAGGATGGTGTATCCATACGAGGAAGGGCAAGTCAAAGACGGTGCACGGTGGCGCAGGTTACGCCAGGTCCAGTGGATATGGTACATGTCAATTTCGAGCCGCCCCGCCAAGATTCGCCCAAACGAAGAGATCATAACACTAGGGATGCCGTCCACTCTTTTATCCGATGGCCCAAGAAGGACATCACCTCGACCCAGCGAAGGCCGCGATCCGACACAACCATTCCTCTCCAACGGGACCCTCGATGACTCCATCTCATGTTTCGCCTCGAAGGCCACCTCTTCGATTCCGTGGAGAAGACGCCAAGGAACAAAGAAAAGCGTGCCCGACGTCGGTTCGAGTCGTCTCACAAGAAGACGCCGCCAATCGCTAAGGCCAAATCGAAATCGACGAACGTTAAGGCGCCTCCCAAGTCCGGGAAATCCGGGAAGTCCGGGAAGTCCGCGATACCCGGGAACTACATCATCAGAAAACCGCAGTTCTCGCATGAGATAATACACGCTGGATATGCTTGTCAGGCTTTGCATGCCTGGTACTTGGAGAAGACCCAAAAGAAGGGGTGCGATACTGGAATCACCGTTAGATACGAGGAGAAGCATTTCTTCAACGGGACGAGGTACTTCGTCATGGGCTTCAACGACTTATATGAACTATTCAACCTCATTGGCCTCGACGTCTCGCTTCTATGATGTTGGACAATCGTAAGCGCGCATAATCAAGTTCTACATTAATGTAATACCGATAAATATCACAAATCATTGCTTATGTATAGATACATCTTTGAAAAATGTCCGGAATGGAAAGAACCGGTGGGTTTCCTCGACCCACATGTGGTATCGTTGCAAACCATCCAAGAAGACTCGATCCTTCGCCGAGAAATACATAACGAGGTCATTGCTTCGTCGAGCGAACATGAAGTACATAGTGGTGCCCTACAACCGAGGATAAGTGTCACTACTTGCTATACAAATTTCATTTGTACTTTATCAAAGACGAACTTAGGTTTAATGACTATAGTGACATATATGAGTAGGTACCATCGATCCTTTTAGTTATTATACCCAAGAGGAACCATGTGATATACCTTGATTCCCTAAACTGCAACAAGCACGACTTCAACGTTCTAAGAGGAATACTCGAGAGGTATGCTCATTTCCTCCTTACATAACTCTATTGTAGTCTTCATTCGTTTGAAATGGCCGAGGATAACTTTTTGAATCATGTAGGTCGCTCATCAATTATGTTGCCAACAAAGGAATATACAATGGAAAGAGCGCCTAACTAACACACGGGATGGATTTTCCTAAGACACGCTACAACACGATAATCCTATATCATACTTCATAATAACGCGTCTCAAACCGACTATACCTATATATGTAATTCTATTTTTGCGGTGCCAAAGAAAAAGATGATGAGTTATGTGCAATCTACGTGCTGCTATCATATGCGACTAATCCTTAGAGCTAGGAAGAAGGATCACGAGGTTTGTCAATCTCAAATAATTATTTCCTAATTATAAATTTAAATATATATAGCTTACCACTTTACTCTTGCTAGCGGCAGTGCCTTGGATTTACAATGTGATTCACTCGTTGCGGAAGAGAGCAAGGACATTCGAGGAAGCTCGCACCTTTATCAACTCGAAATCATTAACGACAACGGAGAGTTTCACTCGTCCGCCAACCGAGAGCATCACCCGCCGACACCTCTCAACGTAAACAATTGTAATCCGCTTGTAACTATAGCGACAATACTTGAACAAATGCGATCTTTTGTAATTTATTTTGAGTAATGATCACTTTGAGTTGTCAACAATTGATTATCTCGATGAATCTATTTTGTGCATGCTTGAATCTGCTTTTGTGCATGCTTGTTTTCAGAGGGCATGGCTAGCAATTCCCGAGGCTAGCCGTAAAAATAGCAAAAATGTGGTCAGGGTATGAGATATCACGAGCGGTTTTAATCAAAAACCGCTCGTGAAGTAGTATCACGAGCGGTTTCCAAAAACCGCTCAGGATCCGCATGAATATCACTGAGCGGTTATCAAAACAAACCGCTGCATGCTATTCACTGAATCACGCACGGTTTTCTTTACAACCGCTCGTGATATTCACATATCACGCATTTTTTTAGTCGAAACCGCTCGTGATACTACACTTCACAGATGGTTTTTGATTAAAACCGTCTGTGATATTGCGTATCCTGCGGTTTTTACCGTCAGGATAACGGCTCGTTATCACAGCACCAACAAACATAGACGGTTGAAACCGTTCGTGATGACGATTCGAACCGTGCGTGATGTGGTTTCCTGTAGTAGTGGCACTCTACGCCTACCTACGTGCAAGGCTAGTTTTCAATGACTTAATTAGCTAAGTCTGTCCCATACCAGCAATATGGTTGTATGTTAGGTTTTATATTGGAGTTGCTGGCGTCCGGTCCTTAATTGATCTCGGGCGAGAATCTCCCCTATCTACTAGTGAGGTACACCCCTCACTCTTGCCAGAATATAATATAACTCACCCGCGTCCAAAACTAGGTTTTGCATTTTTCTTTTTATACAAAATAATAGAAGTACACCCCTCTGGACATTTTTCATAAATCTCTCAAATTCACATTTATCATATTGTCCTTTTATAATTTTTTAGGAAAATCTATCGCTCTATTTAGTAGTTGTGCGATAATTGAAGGGATACGGGTAGGCTACGATAGCTACAATTCAAAAATTCTACCACGTAAACCAGGAAGCCAAGCAAGAAGATGATCACAGATCATTACCACCAAACGCGTAGAGCAGCGGAAGAAGAATTGGAGCAGCTTGTAACATCCCAAAATCCTAATCTTGGGATTAAGTAGTATAAATGCATTAGGAAAAATTCCATTGAACATTTGCATTTGAACTTTGTCTTTTTGAAAATCTTGTGTTGGTTTTAAAACTAAAACTTGAACAACATTAGGTGCTAAAAGGAAATAGAGAAAACAAAATAAAATTTATCTAAGTAAGAGAATGATTTCGGGCTTTTATCCCAGGAACTATTCAACCAAAATTTCTATATGAAATTTTGCTTAGGAAAATCTTTGCAAGCACCTAAGATCAGCACCTCATTTGAATTTTGTAGAAATTCCTGAAAGGTGTCAGCCTCTAAAAATTTTACTGTTGGAACTACTTGAGCCTAGTAGCCTACACAAAGATTTTCATAATTTTTGGACTTTGTTTGGGTGGTGAATTAAATCGGCAAAGAAATCAGCTGATAATTCAAAACCCTAAAGCTGGTACTGTTCATCGGGCTTGAGTCAAAACCTCATTGTTGAACCCAATCCTCTTCCCAATCGCACCAGTTCAAAAGAGCGCAAGTGGTTTGGGCTATTGGATTTGCAAATCAACCGCCCAGATCTAATGTGCCGTTCAGACTGTCCAAACAGCACAAGCCTTATGAGCCGTTGGATCGATCTGAAACAAACCGCCTAGATCAACTGGGACATTCGGACCATCCGAACGTTTATGCAATATGGGCCACTCATTTTTGATCGGTTCATCCTAGCAAACTTATGCGCGCACTGTTGGATGCTTATCGGACTAATCAGATTAAGTGGGCCATTCGGACCATCCGAACAACACATTTCATCTGAGCCGTTGATTATCAAATGAACGCTCTAGATTAGTTGGGCCGTTCGGACCATCCGAATAGCACAGTTCATCGCAGCCGTTCATTTCTAATCGTACCGTCACGATCTGATCAACACTTACCGCCTCGTTTGAGCCACTGGCTGGTGGGCCCCGAGCGTAAGGACCTTCGTCCACCTCGCGCCCGGGAGCTCCAGCGTAGCACAGCGTGAGCTCCGCCGCCCATCGTTTTGACCTCACCGCCCACCGTTTTGCTGCAGCTCAGCTACTCCAGTCACATCGCCATTCAATTTTGTGCCCATGCCTGCCCGTGCCAACTCGTAGCTGCCCGTACAACGTTGGAACGCTCCGCCCCTTTGACCATGGCTGCCTGAGCCCTTTCTTGTTCATCTCCGCCGCTCAGCCTATAAAAAGGCCACCCCGAGCTTCGCATTATCTTTTCCAACTCCGTGCGCTCACCCATTTCTCATTTCGTCCATTCAGTCCAACTCTAGAGCTCTGAGAGCTAAAACCCTAAAACCACCGTGCACCGTCGTCTTCGTCTCCGGTGCCGTGAAGGGTTTGGTGTCGTTTTGTTCACGTCACATCGCGTCCTTTGACACCTTGAGTATTTCCCCTCACTCAATTTAGCCTTTGATCCACAGGAGCTCTCGTTTGGCTCCTTCTTCCTTGTCTCCGGCCAGAACCACCGCGAAGGCCTCACCGGCGATTCAGTGCACCTCGAGCCAATTCACTGCACCTGAAGCATCCCCAAGACTCACTGCCCAAGACTCACTAAAGCTTCTACGATCATTGGATTTCACTCTCCTTCACCCTATTGTCTTCTCCACGCACGATCAACATCGCTGTCGCACCGCATCATTGACAAACCATCTCAGCCCCTCCGCGTCATTCCGGTACATTCCTAGTAGTCCCTAGATGCTTATGCACACACTAGTTTGTCACGAGCGTAGCTCGTTTGCCTTGTCGTCTTTTGCCATAGCAACCTTTCCGCTCACCGCCGGCACGCCACCGCGTTGATCCACCCCAGGCCATGCCGTCTGTGTTAGCAGGTGCGCATTAGTACGTAGATCCCATTTTGATCACCCACTTGCCCCGCCGTGCCCCACATCGCCGGCGAGTAGCGCAACCGTGAGCACCACCGCGGTGACGGCACTCTAGCACATCATCAGCGTGTCAAATCTTGTCATTAGGGTTAACAAAATGTTAAACTATTTAGTTAATCCTAATGAGTCGTTGACATGTGGGACCGAGCGTTTAAGTTAACTCAAATCGTTAATTTCGCTTGAGCCCATGACATACGGGCCCCACGGTTTAAGTGCACAATGAGAGCCCCGTGGACCTAGTCACTGACAGTAGGCCCACCTATTAGCCTGAATTGGAAATCCAATGAAAAATGGAAAATACACTTTCTCTGTTAGAAAACGTACTTTTTATTTATTCGGGATTTATCAAACCGGTTGTAGTAAAACCTTAATAACTTTTGCTACACAACTCCAAATTTAGTGAAATCAGTCTCTAAATTCGTATAAAATCATGATCTACCTAAATATGTAAAAATATTTTATTTTGGTTGCTGTTGCTTTTGTTTGATGTTATTTTAATTCTTTTCCGGCTCTTTTTAGACATTGATTATTCGGGTTATTCTTGCGATGATCAATCCGTTATACCTCCAGAACAGCAAGAGCAAGGCAAGCACCCCCTTTGACCATATTGATCCCAGTATTTTACTTATTATACTTTGTTTTGCAAATCCTATTATGCATGCGTGTATGTTGGTATGAAAATGCTATTATCGGGAAAATGGTAGTTGTACATCCTACTTGCTGCATATGTCTCCTTGGATTATTGATCACTTACTGTTGTAACCATTAGAATATGGGTTAGACAATATGTGATGTCATTTGGGATTTTTTTTTTCAAGTGCAGTTATTGCACAAATGCAATTAGAGCAATAGAACTTCTGAAAAATTGATTAAAGGACAATATCTTAATTTTGTGAGTTTGGGAATATTTTGCAAAATGTCCAGAGGAGTTACCTCTGTTATTTTTATGAAAATGACATGAAAACTTTAGTCTTTAGACATGGGCAAGTTATTGTTGTATTCTAAAAAAAAGTGAGGATTGAAACTCACTAGTAGATAGGGTGGAGATCTTGCCCGTAGTCGATTAAGGACTAAAGCCAGCAAATCCGGGACTAAGACCTAATCGTACAACCATATGTGCTATTATGGGATGGTCGTAGCTAACTAAGTTATCAAAATCTTAGCCTTGCATGACAGTAGGCAGAAGTAGTGCGCACATTGCCGGAGGATCGGTAATGCCGACACAACTGCGAATGCCTCACTTCGACGGGTTTCCATCCGGGCGAAGTGAGGGACTTGCTCAATGGGTTTCCATCCGGGTGAGTAAGGCTCCTCATCCGATGTGTTACCTTGTTACTATCAGTGTTGTTATTATTATTTTTCCCGGTGGATGAGGATAATGATTCGTAGGGCTAGTGCAAGGTTAGGACTAGATAATGTAAAGGCTGCGTCGCGAACTCTAGGTTGCTTACCTTCGGCAGTGAGCAACGATATAAAGATATTTAAGGCAATTGGAATACCGCGTACTATGGGTAAAGTTGTACACCTCTACAGAGTAATAAACTATTCGAATAGCCGCGCTCGCGGTCATGAGCATGCTTAGTGTGGTTGGTATGGCGGTAGCTTTTGTTTTCCAAACTGTTTTGTCACAAAAGATTCGGGTAATGACATGGGGTTTTACTTTGTTGAGTTAACTGCCATGTCTATGGTTTTGTTACTATGTCTATAGCCGATTGTCATTTTATGACTGATTTGCTATTTCTATAGCAGTATTGCCATGTCTATGGTTGAACCGAATCTGTCAGTGCCATTTCTATGGCGAAACATTGATTATATTTTTGCTTACAACCGGGCAGGGTTGTGAGTGTTTGTTGTTACTTTCAGTTACTTTATTTATTGTCCTTTACTTACTTTTTCATAAACCGCTCCTTCAAATTTCGTTGCAAATTATTACTTATGACTATTGCAAATAAACTTGGCTTTGAGCAAATGAACTTGTAGAGTAGAGCCATATACTTGTTGGCCTTGCATCTAATGTAATTTTTGTGATACACTACAAGTCTTGCTGAGTACACAAGTACTCAATCTTACTATTGTTGTTGCTTTAGAATTTGCAGATAATCCGACGCCTGACAACGAGTTCTTTGCACCTTGCACCGAGGGGTTCGGTGATGGGTCTACTTAGGCCTTGTTTCCTTGTTGGTTGCCTGAAAAATCAGATGGGCATGCCGCTGGACTTTTGCTACTACTACTATATCTTCCGCTGCTATTTTATGTTCTCTGATGACTACTTTTATTTGGTCGGTCGGCCGTGGTTTGTAATAACTCTTGTAACAGCTTAAGTAGATTACACCCTTTTGCTTTACTTTAGTATGTGAATGTATGAATGTGATGCCAAATGTTGTGAATGTGTGTGCTAGCCTTTATTCCTGGGACTAGCACAGTATACACATAAGATCCACGGGTATTCCATGCCCTAGGGGTCTGACACAGCTTGGTCCAACGTAGAGCATGTCGATGTAGTGGTCGTAGTCGATCGTCCAGCATCCTCGCGAGTCGATCGTCTCCTCTAGCAACTTTTGTAGTTCCTTATGAAGATCGCGGATCGTCCTCAAGCGCAACAGCAACCGCAGTAGCGTTTCTACGGCATCCACACGTCCAGAGAAGGAACAACCGTACACCGGTGTGCTAGCACCAAGTCGCACGGCAAAGCTCTTAGGAAGATGGTGGCTAGGGTTTCGTTGGAGCAACTCACGTCTATCACCCCCTTTTTCGATAGCCTCAAGTATCTTCTTATATAGTGCCCATGACAGATCCTATCCGAACATGTTTTGTTCCAACCCGCTAAGTATGTGACCCATTAGGTTTATGTGTAGTCGGTTGTGACTCAAAAACCCTTTCTGATCACGAGTCATTAGCGGTTCCTAGCAGGAGATAACAATTCCCGAATACACACAAATTATATCGGACGAACCTTAATGCAATACAATCTACGACCAAGTCCTCATCACTTGCGACCAGGTCATATCTTTATACAACTAGTTTGTATTTGGTCACAACCAGTTCGTAACTCCTTACAACCAGGTTTTGACCACTCTGCGATTACGTTCGACTAATCTACGAGCAGCTCGTATCTCCATACGACTAGTCCATAACTGATCGAACTAAGAGACCTATTCGTGTATTCTCCTCTTGCCTCACGATGTTTGGTTGAACTCCAGGTGAGATATCATGTCATCCACGGACTATTCAATAATTTCTCGATCGAGTGTCCGATAACCTAATGTGGTCGAACTCTTCGACCACCAGTGGCATGGCCATGGACTTTCTTTAACTGACCACTTCGAGGGGCCCAGAAACATCTCTCCTGTTATGTTAGGAGGGGCAAATCCCATATCCGACCAGTCACATCCCTCCGCATGTTTCATAACATACCCGAAAGCTACCTTTATAACTACCCAGTTACGAGTAGCGTTTGGCAAGCCCTAAGAGTGCTATTACACATGTATAAAACCATGCTGATCTCAGGTATAAGGATTATACATCATCATTGCTTGAGACCGACTAATGACACTTAGAATCATAACAATCTCAATAGTGTCTCAAGGTGGGTCAATCCAACACCATGTTCTCCAACATGTGCTCACATTATTGATTCGATATCCCTATATCCATGACCTGTGAAACATAGTCATCAATTAATACATGTCTTTGGTCGAGAGTAATGGCGGTGTTCCGACCAGGGATTCATTTAGAATGATATCATATAAGTTAAAGAGTTTCACCAACAAGTGACATACTTGTTAATCTTTATAACCAATGATTCATTCAAGGAACATAATAACATTTATTCAGTAACTCAGAAACATAGACGTGATACAATCATCTCTATGATTGCCTCTAGGGCATATCACCAACAATAATCACTCAAAAACTCCCAAATGACATTATATATTGTCTAACCCATAATCTAAGAGCTACAATAGTAAGGGATCAATATTCCAAGGAGATATATGCATCAAATTGGATTTACAAGTACCGACTTCCCAAACATAGCATTTTCACATCAAACATATACGCATGCATAATAGATTTTGCAAAACAAGGTACAATAAGTAAAATAATGGGATTAGCATGATCAAGGGAGGTGCTTGCCTTACTCTTGCTATTCTGAATATATGGATGGTTGGTCATCGAAATAATCGCTCCAGCAATCGACGTGATCTAATCCAAAAAGAGCATAAAACAAATTAAATAATACCAATAAATTCAACAGTGACCAAATTAAAATATTTTTACATATTCCGGTAGAGCATGATTTTAGAAACAAAAATCATTCAATTTGGAGTTTTTATACAAAAGTTATTAATGTTTCAATTTGGTTCGGTTTGGAAATTCCAGAGAAAAAGAAATATGCTTTTCAGCAGAGAAAGTGTATTCTCTCATGCGTTCTATTGAGGTTTATGCTTTCCAATAAGAAAAACGTATTCTCCTCTGGACTTATTGAGGTTTATGCTTTTCGAATAGAGAAAGCGTATTTCCTCAAAACTAAAAGCGTACTTTACATTTTCTTCTGATTTTCTTTATTCCGACGTGTGTGGTCTGTTTGTCAGTGACTTGGTCCACACGAATAGTGCGTAGACCGAGGGTCCATGCGCATAGTGCATGGGTTCACCGAGACGTTCACTGTGCACTTAAGTGGTGGGACCCACGTGTAAGTGACTCATTTAGAATAACGTTTCAAATTAGATTTTCTTTAATCTTTTGGCTCGGTCCCACATGTCAATGACTCAAGCATTAATTAACTAATAATTTAAACACAGATTTGTCTTAACAATTGGGATTATGTGAGTTAATGGCGCTACTACAGTGCTTGTCTATTTCAGACAAACCTGAACATCGCTTCATGACCGCGCTCATTCTTCGGCGTGGTGGCGCCGCATGGTCTTGGGAAAGCCAAAAATGGGTTCCCCGTGCTCTTGTGCACCTGATGGTGCCAGCGGTGAGGGCTGGGGTGGCCTGACGCAAAGGCGCGACACGATGAGTAGTGGTGAAGCTACGGCTTCAATGCGCTTTGCAACCTGACGACGCTTCCAACTAACAAACATGTGCATGAGCTTCTAAGGGATACTAGGAGTATACCGGAAGCGAAGAGGGGCTCCAGAAAAGCTTGGAGAAGGCCGGTGATGGTGAACCGAGGTGGCGGCGAGGTGCTACACATGGAGAGCTCGCTGGAGAAGATGGGGAGGCTCAGGGAGGCTTGAGGAAGCTCAAGGATGTCCTAGGGATGCTCCTGGTGCAGCCAATCGGTCAAAGGTACGGTGTAGCTCCAGTGGTGACTATGGCAGCGAAAATGGCGGAGATGGGGAAGAAGTCGGCTCGGGCGCATTCCTGTGGACCAAAGATGAAATCAAGTGAGGGGACACGCTTCTTGTTCTCTAAAACATGAGATGATGCAAATAGCACGAAGAAAAACCCTTTGGGTAGCAGGAATGGTGGTGGTGGCGCGGCGGTTGAAGTAGAGCGCAAGCTTTACTCGTGCTCAAGCTCAGTGGAGGTGGGGAGGTGGAGGATGGTGAGGAATGGGAGAGAGGAGGCTCAGGCGTCCTTCTTATAGATGGACGGGCGGAGGAATCGCGAGAGAGAGCAGGTGTACCCACGGGCAAGGCAGCAGAGTTCTCGGAGGTGACAATGAGACGGTGGGCAGGGTTGGCGAGGAACAGGGCAGGCATAGGCGAGTGGAGGTGACGGGGGCGGTTGGACGGTAGAGAAACCGTGGGCGGCACGGTCCAAAACGGTGGACTTACGGCGGAGATCTCGCGAGCATGCGCTGGCGAGGGCGAGCGTGAGGTGGACGAAGGTCCCTGCCCGTGGGGCCCACTGTTAGCGAGAGGGAGAGAGGATTTACGTTTAGGTTTTGGATTTTTTGGCTGATTTGTTTGCTGAATTTTTATACTAAGCAACGACCTCAAAATTGTATGGAAATTTTTGTGAGGGCACATGACCTAATGTAGTTCCTACGTAAATTTTTTAGAGGTTTATCACTTCTATGATTTTCTCTAAAATTCTTATAAGTTTATGTTCTTATGTATTTGTATTTGATATTCTTAATAATATTTACATAAGTTGTTTAGTAAATTTTTCACGGGAGATTATGCCCAAAATAATTCTCTTACCTATTATTTTTATTTTGTTTTATCTAATTCCTTTTGAGTGCATGTTTGTTTGTATTTCATGATTTGCTTTTAAACAAAAGTTTAAAATTCAAACATGAGTATATTTTCACATACAAAAATGATCAAGGTGATTTTCCTAATGTATTTATATTATGTATTCCCAAAATATGAATTTTGGGATGTTACGCCACTCCGAATGAGATCTGGGGACTGTCCCCGGACAGGGTCCGGAGGCCAACCTCGCCGGTGTATCAGGGGCGGATCTAGTATAGGGACATGGGTGTACAGATGTACACCCATTATTTTTGGAAAAAAAAAACCCAGTATTTATTAAGTATATTAGGTATATATACTAGTAAATACATGAAATAAGTATTTGAACTGCACAGGAACTCCTCCGATCGCATTTTCTGCCCCCGCGCACGCCGCCACTCGCCAAACCTGCTTGCTTGCAGCCCACCACGGCCCACAACCGGCGGCGCTCGCTCGGTCGGTGACTGCCCGGCCCAACCAAGCCGAGTCGGTGACAAGCGATCACCAGACCTAACCCATCCGGCCATCCCATTCGACCTTCATGAAATTTGAAATCCCCAAGCTCCGTGGCGGCGGCGAGCAACCGCGCAAGGGCACGCGACGGCGGCGGCGTTAGCGAACGGCGGCGGCGCCACCGGCCGGGATGGAGGGAAGCCCTATGGCACCGACGCAAGAAGCAGTGGTGGCTGTGGTCAAGGTGAGCTCAGAGCTCCTCACCTCCTCGGTTGCGCTGATGAGGTGGGGACTGGGGAGGTGGCGCCTTAGAGCAGCCGGGGCAGAGCTGACGAGCGAGCGAGCAGCGTGGGAGGAGCGTCGTTCGGCGCGGTCTCCGCACTGGGGAGACGAGCGTGGGCACAAGGCCGGAGGCCGGACCTGGATCTTTGGAGGGGAACCAAGAGGCAGGAGGAAGAAGAACTGAAGATGGATGGATTGGGTGGGATTTAGGGAGTTCAGCTCATCGGCTGGATTGGATTTGGGGGAAGTACGATATTTATTGGCATTTAGGGACTGTTGGCATTGAAAGACTTGTAGATGAGTAGATATTCATATTGGCATTCAATATTTATTAGCTTCATATAGTTCAATAGACAATAGTTGTATGTATATGTTAGTGAATAAAGGAGAAGATTATTTTGTCCAAATGTCCAATTAAAGATGTCACTTCCTTTTGTGTGAAGCATGGCATCAAAGTTGCTAAAATGGATGATTTCTATATACCAGTTGCAAGATCCAAAAGGTTCTTCAAAAAAGTCAAGAATCTCCATCGCTTCCATGTTGACATATTTTTAAGTGTCATTGATGAGACAACTTCAAGAGCTTAATGGTAGGTTTGATGAGGTAAACACGGATTTGCTTCTTTGCATGTCTTCATTCAATCCGGTTGATTCATTATTTGCTTATGACAAGGACAACTTGGTTAGGTTTGCTCGGTTTTATCCTAAGGATTTCTCAAGCCGAAATTGATACATTTTCCATTTCAATGTACACACTTCATTGCTGATATGCGTAGAGATGAAAGGTTTAAAGAAGTAAGAAATATTGCGAGCTTTCCATTATGCTTGTTGAAACAAAGAAGAACCACCATTATGAAATTGTTTACAAGCTTCTCAAATTGGTGTTGATTCTTCCGGTAGCAAATGCTAGTGTTGAGAGGGTATTCTCCTCAATGAATTATGTGAAGAATAAGCTAAGGAATAGGATGGGAGAACAATACTTGAATGATTGCTTGGTTACATTTCTTGAGCGAGAATTTTTTGTGCAAGTTAAGGATGATGACATCATATCTCGCTTCCAAGCCATGAATGAACGTCGAGTTAGATTGTAATTTTCTTAATTATTTTGTAATTTCTTTAAATTATTTGACATGTTGTCTCTAGTAAGAACAATTTGAACTTTGTTATTTTTTATGTTATGATTATGAACATTTATGTTTTACATTGTACAACATGTTTATAACTTCGAACACCCATTTTGAAAATTCTGGATCCACCACTGCGGGGTATGACACACTGGTGAACCCACTTGAAGGTGGCGGGACCTGCTTGGTCAAATGGACGAAAGTACCTCCGGGACAAGCTATGTCCAAACGGCAACGATGTAACTTGTCATGCCTCCCTCTCTCACTTTATAAATAGGCACCATGTAAATTGGAGGAGAACGAGGCCATTTTGGAGCAAGTACTACACATATGCAATACATAGGATAGATATTAGTGTTTGATTCTAGTTGAAGTCCCCTTCACACCCCCCAGTATACATGTGTAGCAAGTCCGAATGTGCATAGATAGTGGTGTTTGATTCTAGTTGAAGTCCCCTTCACACCCCCAGCGATCGACACATCTGAATGTGCATTTACATGTGTAGCAAGTCCGAATGTGCATATACATGTGTAGCCAGTAATACGCATATGCAATACATGCATACAGCCTCTTTTTCTTTAGTGCACACTACATGCAACGTATGTTCAGCAGCTGCATGAACGACTCCTTCCACGCACAACAGGAATCACATATATCCCCCTTTCCTTTTTTGAATGACATATATCCCCCTTTCCTCGGTGTTTCTTTTCCACGCACAACAGGAATCACATATATCCCCCTTTCCTCATACACCGTCGGCCCCTTTCCTTTTTTGAATGACATATATCCCCCTTTCCTCGGTGTTTCTTTTCTCATACACCGTCGGCCCCTTTCCTTTTTTGAATGACATATATCCCCCTTTCCTTTTTTGAATGACATATATCCCCCTTTCCTCGGTGTTTCTTTTCTCATACACCGTCGGCCACGGCACACAAGTTCTTTTTAGTATTATCACTTCCCATATATCCTTGCTTGCCCCCATTATTCCTAATTAGCACAAAATAATTTAATTTAATTTACTAATTCAGTATTAAAATTTTGGGATGTTACGAATTCGTATTCGTGTGAAGCTGAAAAATTGGAGATTAAGACATATGTAACCATCAGCATATCGCGTGGCAAATCCCCGTGAATTGGAGCCGAAGCCACTCATAAATCTTCTTCAGCTTTGGTTAAGCTAGCTGGTGATAAATTATGGCCAGTTATACAAATGGATAATCTTGATTGCTTGTTGAGTGGATCCATAGACCTTGAGCGAATAACACTCGAACAAATATTAATAAATTTGATTTGATAAGAGCAAAATATAATAACACTCAAATGGTAGGCGGCGCTGAGCTGTTATCCAGTCACTCGCCGTTCTTTCATTAGTATGAGACCATCGTTGCATGGATTCATCTGATCATGACATTTTCTGTCTTGTTTCAAGAAATGACATTTTGTGTGCCGATGGATTTGGTCAGTAGTACGTGTACCTCGTTTTTTTTAAGACAACGACTGCATCTATGGCTCTAGCATGTGTATACACTACATAGCGTAGGGGCCCCAAGCTAGCGATGGAACAATCATAAAATTGTTCAGTTCTTGCCAAAAAAAAAAAATTGTTGTCAGATCTCCAGAGGTTGGCAATAAACAAGGATTGTCACCTCATTTGTGGAGAAATCGGAAATTTTTGCATTTATGGCTCCTTAATTTTCTCTATTTTCAAAACTAGTCCTCTCCCGCCATAATTTACATATTTAGCCTCTATACAGTGCTCCTACCACGGTTTCCGGGAGCGGCAGGGCACCTGCCCCCAGCGGCGAGCGCGGCAGGCTGCCTCTCCATGCGCCGAAAGCAATTTTGGCTGCATGCCATTTTTGTTTTTTCTTCCTTTACATAGCGTCGTCGTCGCGTCGCGTCTCGCTGAATCATTTGTTGTCTACGTCTCTCATGCCTATTTAAGGAACTCACGTGGCCAACGTTTTCTTCATAAGTGCTCTCGTTCCGATTAGATTAGCTAAACAAATTTCGATCGATCGTTCACTCACCCGTGTTATTTAATATTTTTGTCATTGCAATTTGTAACGTTAAGTACTTACTTAATAATGCACATGCATTATATCAGTCGCAACTGTTACATGCATAATTACTGTCAATCTGCCATGTAATGAATTCGCTAATTATGAGTTGTTCTCTATTTACAGCAATGGCATGTAATCGACCACCCCTACTTGAGGAGGCATAGGACGTCCAGCATCGCTGTCACGCTTGGATCAGTGGCGATGGGCCGCCAACCCTGGTCACATGGGGACCGAGGGAGACCTAGTCGTTGGACGACCGGTATGTTGGGAGGCTTCATCGATGCAGATTGATGCGTTCGTCAAGATGAATATGGGGCAGATCCTCCAGATTGATGCCTCCCTTCTTTTCGCCCTGGTTGATCATTGGCGGCCGGAGACCCATACGTTCCACTTTCGGTGGGGGGAGATAACCGTGCAACTGCAGGACGTCAGCTTCATTACCGGCCTGCTGTTGCGAGGCCTTGTAGTTATTCCCCCTTCGAGGTCGCTGGACTGGAAGGCGCGTCTCGGCCATCACTTCGAGTAGCCTATCCCCGAGAAGTGTAAGGGCGTTCCACACGCCTGGCTGCGATGATTCATGCATTGCCCAAATGATGCAACAGAGGAGGTGGTTCGATGCCACCTAATTGCATATTTGCTGTTTATATTCGGGTGGGTCTTATTCCCTAGCACGCAGGCGGATATGGTGTACCCTAGTTACATTCACCTTGCGGAGTCCATCGTGGACTCCGGCGATGAGGATGTGCTGTAGTACAGTTAGGGTTCAGCTATACTATGTACTATGTACGCACACAGGCAACGCTTAAAGATCGCATGGGAGCAGAGCTCGTGCTTTCGAGTTGCCACATCTTTATTCATGTTGTGGTCTTGAGAGCACTTCCCGGTCGGATGGTCATACTTCCGCTCCACAGTCCACCCTTACCCGCGCACAGAGCATTTCTATAGTGGGGCGGACAACGAGAATCCCGTGGAAGGCCCGACCATGGGATCCCGATGGACTATGGCAGTACTGGGGTGGGCTAGGGAGAGAGCGCGTCGCATATACCCCGAGTTCCACAACAAATTCAAGGCCCTACACGAGAGCGGCATAATATGGGCTCCTTGGACGGATGCCCTCGTGTAGGACACGGCGCCCAACGGCTTGAGTTTGCTATGCCACCAGGATGTGTCGTACTGGAGGACAACTTGTCATCTGGTGTTCTCCTACATGGTTGAGCCCTACAACCCGCAACGGGTGATGAGGCAGTTCCAGCTGCACCAGGAGATCCCACCTGCTCTAGGGCGACCGCTTGTGAGGCGTAGCCACTTGTAAGTACGTTACATTGCTTAATATTGTAGGTCTGTTACTCATATGTTATGTTAGTACCATAATTTATTTATTTTGTTCCACCATCAGGCAGATGAAGAAGGGCACAAGGGCGATGAGTGGCTTTCAACGCAGTAGCCGTGGATAGATGCATGGCAATCTGCCATTGATAGCATTTTCCACAAGGCTGACCTTGCGATCACGAGGACTTACTAAGACGCGTGCTTGGAGTGCGTCACGGCACACACACAGGTGAGATTGACAGGTGCCCCCCTGGCCCGACATGTAGATCCTAGCCACGCTGAATGCTTGGGCTTGGGGCTGGACCCGCACCATGCAGCACGCTGTGACGATTCGGTACGTTGAGCATGTAGCAGATAAAACACCCTCCCAAATATGGTTAACTAACAAAATTTTGTTTGTTCGGTAACCATGCAGCTGGAGCGTTTGCAGAGTGTTGTGGAGCGTGGCCACCGGCCGGAAAATTGAGCGGGGTACGAACAACACAGTTGAACACCTTTATGCGGTCATGAAGACTCTTGTTGACGATGTTAAGCATGTTGTTCATAGCATGAGCTGTGGAAGGCCCACCGATGTCGACTTGAGGCATCAGATGGAGCATTGTCGCGTACCCTCACCCCCTCCATCTTCCCGTCCGAGCGAGTCGACCCAACGGCACAGCATCGGTGGCCAATCGTCCACGCAGTTACGACGCAGGGACTCTACGCTGATGCCGTCGTCGTCACGGAGGGACTCTACGCTGATATCGACGTCATCATGGAGGGACTCTACGCTGGTGTCATCGTCGTCACAGAGGTAGGAAGAGGCCATTCTAGAGAGCACGAACGTGCAACCCAGAACCGCTGAGGTTATTCCAGGTTCTCCCGCCGAGCACCACACTCTTGGACAATTTTAAATGGGTGATACGGCCCCATGGTATTAGTACGGCTACACGCCATACCCCGAGCAGTTCACTCCGCAAGGTCAGTCGTACCCCGAGCAGTTCACCCCGCAAGCTCAGCCGAGTTGGTGCCCCTCCACGGATCCTACTACTTGGATCATCGAGATGTTCTCAACGCCACTACCCCAGGTGATCCCCCCAGTATGATGACACAGTGGTTGAGGAGACCCTCTATGACCTGTGGCAGAACCCACGGTCACCCGAGAGGCTGTCGTTCCCGCAGGAACAGATTCGTTGGAGATCTACGACAGGAACACAGCGTGGAAGGCCACTACAGGGTCCTATGGCCGAGAGCCGTGAACACCAGCGTGAGCAGTAGTAAGATTAGAAATGCTAGCATGTTGTAACTTGTACTTCAGTTAGTGATTTGTAATCCGAACAGAGTGTGGTAATGGTATTGTAATTGGACACTTGTACTTCGTGACCTATCTCAATAGAACAATTTTATTCTCATTCATCAAGGACTGCGATGCATAGATAAAGAGTGGACAGTACAATCTCATTACAACTGACGCTCTACTAGGCAAGAACAACATATAATAGAAGAAAAACCACAAAACTAACTATCTTAACTTATTTCTGAAGCATCTTCTGAACTCTTTCCATCCTCTCATCCAGTCTTTTAAGCCTGTTCTCTTCATTTTGCATTGGTTGATCAAACGCTCGAGCCACTAGACGAATTGCAGCAACACCATGGGAGTCTTCTTGCAAGGCAGCAATTTGCATTGTAATATCTCGAACCACTAGGGCAGCTTCATCAGCCCACTGCCAAAACTGACATGTTGTGTTCTACAAAAGAATTGCAGCTTCAAATGAAAGTAAGAAAACATGGTATTTGCAATGGAATTCATTCGTGCTCATTTTGCATAAGTTACTGTAAGATTTGAACACTTCATGAACACTCGGGACGGATTCATTGGCGTATGCGAGGTGAACACATTCGTCGGATCCCTGCAACGAGGGCAAACCAGGTGTTGACGTAGTGATTCTAATTGTCTGCTCACTCAAAAGTTAGATGAGGCCGAAGACATCCCATTTTACACTGGAAGAAAGGAGAAGAGGAAGAGAAGAGTGAGGTGAATAGTAGCCAAAGCATCTATATATAGCATTGGGAGCATGAAGGGGTCACTGTGTGGAAAGGAGAACGTGACCACATAGTGTGGATAGCAGGACATGACCACTCTCTGGAAAGCAGGACATGACCACTCTCTAGAAAGCAGGATGTGACAACTCTCCGCAAAGCAAGAAATAACTACTTTCTGGAAAGCACAACGTGACCCAAACGAGGCAGATATCCGTACTTATAAATCGATAAAAACAACTTCAAGCGGTAATAACAACTTGTTACATCGTACAAAGCAGTGCAGGTTACAACTCACTACAACACTCACATCACTACGACCAACATGACTCAATACACCGGATAGCTTAAAGATACTAAGTGGCACCGGAGGAAGAAGGTTTATTCGGGCAGTTCTTGAACGAGTGCCCATGAGTCTTGCATATCCTACACCTCAGTGGTCTTGGCTGGTCTCCACGTTGGCTCGCATCCATATCGTTGCGAATGCGCCTTGACTGACACCTCCCACGGCCTGGATGCCGCAGTGCTTCATTCGGTAACCACTTCACTTCTCTCGTCCATAGGTCCCTATAGTGGTCTTCCACGCCGTAGGAGTTGAACTCCCCGTTCCAAGTATCATACAGGTGACGTATGTCGTAGTACTCCGACATGTACATGCTACAAGATTGGTGAAATATAGCACATGCAGCATATACGTGGGAGTAAGGCTTGTGCAGTAGTTGAGGCTTGTTGCAGGTGCAAACTGTCACATCGCCTATGGTGCAAACATGCTCCCGGTCACCTCTCGTGTGGCCACGAACGTACTTGTCCTGCAGGCAGATCTCGAACTTCCTCCTCACGCCATCCATTGTGTGAGCTACATGGGATCGGGCCTTGGTAATCTTCTTCTCCATGTAGGCAAGGGTAACCTCCAAGTACTGCTTCCCTTCGTCCAAATGATGCTTGGCCATCATTGCCCGATTGACGAAATAACCGACCGTGCGGTTCCATGTCTCGTCGACAACAGCGGTGATGGGCAGGGCACGGACCCCTTTCAACACACCATTGTACACCTTGGACATGTTGGTTGTCATGATGCTGTACCGAGCACCATAGGTGTCATGAAGAAGGGACCATTTCTCATAGTCTGGGGCATGCACGCTCATCCACTCAGCGAACTCGCTTTGCGGTGCGCCTAGCCCAGAACCTCCACTTGCACGCTCGGTTTCGACCTCAAGCTCCCACCACACAGCATCGAACTTCCAGTTGTGGTTCTGCAGGCAGAGCTTCTTGAACTTTCTCATGAGGTCCTTGCTCCGGAAGTGCGTGTGGAAGTTGGCGGCTAAATGCCGCATGCACCAACGTGTGCGCATGTCGTTCCATTGGAACGGCGGGCTTGTACCGTGCTGCATGGTGTGCAGCGCGGACAACAATCCGGCATGACGGTCGGTTATGATGCACACATTTGGCCGGTCCCTCACAACATGTTGCTTTATGTTGGCTAAGAACCACAGCCAACTGTCAGTGTTCTCATTCTCCACAATTGCAAAGGCAACTGGGAGCAACTGGTCGTTGCCATCAGCAGCAACAGTGGTGAGAATGATGCCCTTGTACTTCCCGCAAAGGAATGTACCATCCATAGTCAGGACGGGATGGCAGTGGGAGAAGGCTTGGACTGCCGGGCCAAATGCCCAAAAGACTCGATCAAGGATTAAGGAATGTGAGATATTCGACAGGTGGGGCATGTCCACCCTGTTGATGCATGTCCCCAGATTAGCATCTGCAATTTGCTTCAGCATTCTGGGGACTAGGTCGCACGTCTCCTTGTAGGTACCGTACAACCCTTTGAGCACCTTCCGCTTCACCCGCCAGACCTTACTATAGCTAACGGCATACCCTACTGTATTCGCTACGTCAGCCATCAGGACCTTCGGTGAAATGGTCAAATCGACAACAACTACATGGCTTACGATGGTTGCGATGTAGCCCGAGGTCACATTCATATGCATTTGCAATGGCTCCTCAAGCTCACATGTGTGATCTGTCACGACTATGATGCGGAAGGCCGTTCCCACCCTAGGGAATCTCCGCGCACGAACTTTGCCAAGGCAAGAGCTAAGCACGCACTTAACTATGTATGTGTCAGGATTAGACCTGCAGATAATGGAAGATAGATAATGGTTAGTACGACTTACTGTAGATAGTTCAAGATACAACAAACAACATCGAAACTCACCTGTAAACTCGATAAGTCCGAATGGTCTTCACCGTGAAACTAGCGATAGCTTGCTTGGCGACAGCCTTGTGTGGGAAATGTTGCCCCACAAGCAGGGTGCCCACATCGAAGGCCCACGAAGACTCGTGCTCCTGTGGCAGAACAAGGGAAGAGGCCGCTTGGCAATCCAACCGACTTGGAACATAGTCCGTGTCAGTTGAAACAATGCCACCGACGATCCCACCCTCATCGTCGGCTTCGTCCTCGCTGGATTGCGAGTCAAAGTTGTCATCATCTTCGGTGGCAGTGCCCTCGGACATGCCATCGATAATCTGATGACAATCAACACGAGCACCCCCGCCATTTATCCACACCTTCCTTCGGTTGGAAACGACCAGAATTTCCATCAACTGGAGCATCCTGCCTAGCGATGTCTGGCGCTCTTGAGACCTCTCCTGTCGTCAACAAACCGAAGAGGGGGACAAGAGCGTCGCTGCCCCCTTCAACGGTGCCCCCTCCCCTAGAGGACTGAGCAGGATAAACAAAATGGACATGCACCATGGGTCATCGATAGATCGGAGCATGAGGATTGCTAACAATCTCCATGTACTGTGCCCACATGGCACTGCTGGTCACCTTCGCTAGGCCCCACAACATCTGCCCATGTGGTGGGACCGTGGAGGCAGTGATAGCCTCTATTACTATCTTCTTCCTAGCGACGTGCCTATCGAACAACTGCCGAATGCACCGTCGTAGCTCGAGCAAATCCACGTGTGCCAGGTTGGGAACGTTTAGCAAGGCACGCTGGCAGCTCGACATATCAACTCCGTTTAGACCGGCACACACGTTACTGTGGAACGCGTACAATGTCTCCATTTCTGATGAACATAACACAATATTTCAACCAAAACACAACACAAAAACCATACGTACATTGCTAAAATGAACTTACCGTTACGACGTTACCGTCTTTTAACTCTGACACGAAAGACTGCAAATTCAAACATGCATCACATTAGTTATGACTTCGGCAAATGGTGACAACAAAGGACAAACAAAATGGTTAAGTACTAATTCTCTTGCTCAGACAAAGGGAGGCACCTCGCAAAGAGGGAGAGATGCCTGAGAGGAACGAGCAACCAAGTGCGAAAATTTCCCGAGTGAAACCTGAGGCTTGTGAAGAATGAGTGTGCGACCGCGCATTTAAATAGCCGAGCACGGAGACGCAACGTGACGGTGCCCCCACAGGGTGAAGGTCACCTACCACGCCTAGCACAGGGGGCAAGTCCCTACCGCGCCCCACACCGAGGGCAGCTCTGCGCGCGACGTGACCCAACGAAGCAGCTTTGCGCGGAAACGACGCTATGCATGCTCCAAGATTCGTCCTACACAGACAGCGAGTGACTCGACGAGACGCAACATGAAGACGACGTGATGGCGCCCCCCAGAGGGTGCAGGTCACCTAGCACGCCTAGCAGAGGGGGCAGGTCCCTACCGCGCCGTGCCCCACACCGAGGGTAGCTCTGCGCATGACGTGACCCAACGAAGCAGCTTTATGCGGAAATGATGCTATGCGGCTCCAAGATTTGTCGCATACGCATAACGAAAGTGACTAGACGAGGCATAGCGTGGCGACGGCGTGTGGCGCGACTCCTGAGGGTGCAGGTCACTTACCGCACCTGGCAGAGGGGGCAATGTTGGAAATATGCCCTAGAGGCAATCATAGAGATGATTATATTTCATTATGTTCATAATATTTAATAATATTTTATCATGTTCGTTGAATGAATCATTGGTTATGAAGATTAACAAGTATATGACTTGTTGGTGAAGCTCTTTTAACTTATATGATGTCGTTCTAAATGAACCCCTGGTCAGATGTCAATGGTCGGAACACTAGTGACTCTATCAGCCAGCACATTGTATTGATTGATGACCATGTTTCACCGGTCATGGATATAGGGATATCAAATCAATAATATGAACACATGTTAGAGAACATGAGGTTGGATAAGACCCACCTTGAGACACTATTGAGATTGTTATGATTCTATGTGTCGTTAGTTGGTCTCAAGCAATGATGATGTATAATTCTCAGACCTGAGATCAGTATGGTTTCCTACATGTGTAATAGCACTCTTAGGGGTTGCCAAACGCTGCTCGTAACTAGGTAGTTATAAAGGTAGCTTTCGGGTATGCTATGAAACATGTAGAGGAATGTGATTGGTCGGATATGGGATTTGCCCCTCCTAACATAACAGGAGATATGTCTCTGGGCCCCTTGTTGTGGTCGGATAAAACAAGTGCATGGCTATACCACTAGTGGTCAAAGTGTTCGGCCACGTAAAGTTATCCGATACTCGAAGAGAAAGTATTGAACAATCCATGGATGACACAACATCTCACTTGGAGTTCAACCAGATATCGTGAGGTAAAGGGAGAATACACGAGTAGGCCGCTTAGTTCTATCAGTTACAGACTGGTTGTATGGAGATACGAGCTGGTCGTGGACTAGTCGAACATAATCACAGAGTGGTCATAACCTAGTCGTAAGGAGTTACGAACTGGTCGTGACCAAATACGAACTAGTCGTATAAAGATAGGACCTGGTAGTAAGTGATGAGGACCTGGTCGTAGATCATATTGCATTAAGGTTCGTCCGATATATTTTGTGTGTATTCAAGAATCGTTATGTCCTGCTAGGTACCGCTAACGACTCATGGTCGGAAAGGTGTTTCCGAGTCACAACCGAATACGCATAAACCTAATGGGTTACACACTTAATGGGTTGGAACAAACTAGTACGGATACAATTCGTCAAACGTGTTCGGATAGGATCCGTCACGAGCACTATATAAGGAGATGCTTGAGGTTGTAGCGAGGGTGATGAGTTAACGTGAGTTGCTCCATCGAAACCCTAGCCACCATCTTCTTGAGAGCTCTGTCGTGTGATTTGGTGCTAGCACACCGGCGTATGGTTGTTCCTTCCCTAGACGTGTGGATACCGTAGAGGCGCTACTACAGTTGCTGTTACACTTGAGGACAATCCGCGATCTTCATAAGGAACTACAGAGGTTGCTGGAGGAGACGATCGACTCGCGAAGACACAGACGATCGACTACGACCACCACATCGACGTGCTCGACACTGGATGATCGACTATGACCACTACATCAACGCACTCTACGTTGGACCAGGCTGCTCCAACTCTTCTTCCGCTGCTTTGCGCGTCTGGAGGTAACGATCTATGATCATCTTCTTGCTTAGCTTCCTGGTTTACATGGTAGAAAATTTTGAATTATTGCTATCGTAGCCTACCAGTATCCCTACAGGCAGGTCCCTACCGCGCCTAGCACACGGGGCAGGTCCCTACCGCGGCCCACACCGACGGTAGCTCTACGCGTGACGTGACCCAAAGCGCGCTTTTATGCTGAAAGCGACGCTTCTGGCGGCTCCAAGATTCGCCCCACATAAATGAGTGACTCGACGATACGCAATGTGACCGAACAGACATGACTCTGCAAAGAAAGACATGACAACGCTCTGCAAAGCTAGACGCGACCTGACAACTTCTCTCTGCAAAGTAAGATGAGATAACACTCTGCCTCACTAGCTTTTCAGATCGACATGACAACACTCTACCTCCTCAGCTTTTCAGACCGAAAAAACAGGACTCTACATGAAATTAACCACACCATGCCAACCATGTGGCTTATAAAAGAAGGTGGACGATATCTGGGAGAGAACACTACACAACCAAACCCAACACGACACCAGAGCTTGCTTCACTACGTCGGGATGGACAACATGCAGAAGAAGCAATGGGACGAGATCCACGAACAAGCAAGGGCTGCTGGGGTGCGGGACGACCAAGCGAGGTTTACTGCGGCCCGGGTCCGGCAAGAGGAGCTTGCCAGGATGGCAGCTCTCCGCAATGACGCCCCTCCGTAGCAGCAACCCCTACCAGAACGTTCCAACCGAGCATTCGCCGCAACACCCGCCAGAGGGGGAGACATCGCCCCTCTGTTGGTGCAGGGATACAAGCAAATTCTTCAAATCCAAGCAGCAACCCAGCCTGGGCATGCGTTACTGGGGTTGTTCAAACTACTTCAGTGACTATCCCGATCACCGTTGGGATACGAGAAGCTATCGACAGCCAGTAAGGACTAGTTACAGTGTCTTCCCCTACCAATTCTCTTTCAAAGTACGCACTAACAACCTCTCCTGTCTACCCGTAGTCTGCGGATCCGCTATGTGGCTACCGCAAGTGGATCGACCAGGAGATCCACCCACACGACCAGTGGCAAATCGACTATGACGAGTGGGATGCCAAAAGGGCACGCGAGATCCAGGAGGAGGAGCGCCACAACGACGAGCACAACGAGCGCATCTATCGGGAGGAGAATGCTCATCTTGAGGGGTGCAGGCGCAGGAAGTGCGAGGCTCGCGAGAGGGAGTGCGAGAATCAAATCACAGGCCATGACCAAAATATTGCGAAGACAAAACTATGTGTGCATTTCAACAGTTTAATTCATGAGATTTGTACGAAATATCACCGACAAATGAGACCTAGCTAGCTAATTAATATCTTGGCGACCTGCCTTGTCAGTAATCACTCGTCGTAGCGTTTTCATAAACCATTTATATATAACTAGCTATTCCATAGAAGTTTTACTCGCTAAATTTTCTTTTGTTAATTGCACTACCGAGCTCCATTAATATGTTAAAGCAGACAGAGAAAGCACTTAAGAACAGGAGAAGAAAAATTATTGGATATAATGGGGTGGCCTATCCTGAAATGCTATCAGATGGAGTGGCAAATCCCTAATGTTTATTTTGTTTACACCTAAAAGAGATTTCTTGCGAGTTAAAAGAAATAGTGTACACACTACCAGAAACAGGATATTTCCCGAGTGCCAAAAACACTCGGGAAAAGAAGGTAAACACTCGGGAAATGTATTTCCGAGTGTCACACTCGAGAAAAAACACTCGGGATAGTTTAGTCGGGATAATAACAGTTTCGAGTGTTACACTCGAAATTTGACTTTCTGAGTGCTCTCATTTACTCGGGAACCTCGCACACTCGGGAAAAAATCCAAATTGAGCGGCTTCGCACCAGAACGGGAATATTTCTTGAGTATTGACACTTTGAATGTCGTTGAAAAACACTCGGGAATGTGTCAACGTTTGACCGACAAAACCATCGAAAATTGACACCTCGCGATTTTCCCGAGTGCATAGCGAAAACGACACTCGGGAAATATTCCGACAAATCCGGCTGGAATTGTCACATGTCATGTTTTCCCGAGTGTTGACACTCGGGAAAGTTTTGTCGGCTCCCCGAGTGTCTTTTCCCAAGTGTCGACACTCGGGAAATTTTTGGTTTATTTCCCGAGTGTCGACACTCGGGAAATATTTGTCAATTTCCCGAGTGCCAAAAACACTCGGGAAATGCAAAAAACACTCGGGAAAGCAACAAAACAGCTGAACCAATTTTTTTGCAAATTCATTTAAAATCCATTCCACAGCAATCAAATAATCCATCCATCCATTCCACAACAATCAAATAATCCATCCATCCATGCATCCATTCCACAGCAATCAAATAATCCATCCATCCATCCATTCCACAATATATGTATGTATGTATGTATGTATATATATATATATATATATATATATATATATATATATATATATATATATATATATATATATATATATATATATATATATATGTATGTATGTATGTATAGACATCATAACAGCTTCAAGCTCACAACATTCAAGTTCAAGTTAGAAAATGTAAGCATCGGGCATTATACATATGACGATTCGAAATAGTAATTTCATACTCTTATGTACATAAAAGAAAAGCAAGTATCAGTACAACCATTTGCATGCAAATTTCTGCTTCAATCTTACTGCACAAAAGCATCATTTTGGGAGTTCTCTGAGATAGAGCAAAACTTAATATTAGTGCCATCTTACAACAAAAGTTAGGAATTGATATTACATGAAAAGATAATTAACCGAACTATTGACAAAGCAAAAAATTCCTTTAAATCATGATGAACAACCTAATAACATGGCAAATCGATTAAGAACATGAAAAGCACAGTGCTAAAAATGTTAAACTCAACTCTCAATATTTTGTCATTGTGAACTACTAATCAACATTTATGTCTCAAGCACTTATCATCAAATTCATAGAAAGGAGTGTACATACAAATTATTATATGTTGACACATTTCAAAAGAATTTATGATATAGATATAGAGAATTAGTTATATATGTAGCCATTTTTTAGCAATCACCTGATTGTGAATGTTTTCTAATATTGGTATCCTTTTAGTATATCATGAAAATAGCAAGCACCTGGTGGTGGCCTCTTGGCGATGGACGTCATGTGAACATTAGGAGCAAACATCTTGACTTCAAACATTAGCATGAGAAGCAAGCGATCCGTCGTTCCTACATTTTCATAAGAAATCGCATTATAAGAAATTTGCGAAGGCGACCAATAATTACATTGCATGTCATTGCAATGTCTTCGAATCAGCGGTCATAAGAGACAACAATATAATAATCGATGCGCGATTACTAGCAGGAGCGAGATAAGTGAGGCAATGGTTCCCCGACGGAGACATTAAGTCGAGTCCCGGTCCCGAGTGCCTGCATATTTGTTTGCACATTGCCATACATTAGCCAAGTATGAATATATATATATATTGCATATTACTTTGTTATTGTACTACCACGCTCCAACTAACCTGCAGGAGCATTTGCTCCAACCGCTGCCTAGCCTCAATTTCTGTCGCATTGCGCTAAAGCTCGTAAAAGCGAGATCGGGAAACATGTGATGGTCATTGTCGACTTTGAAGGTACTTCATCCATTGATCACGACACTCGTGGATCGGACCTCGAGAGGGTTGTCGGTGTGCTAATGTACCCGGCACCCATGAAGAAACGACCATGTTTCTTCCCTTTCGACTTTTGTACACACTTTCGCGTCTAGTGGTGAATTCATGGCGTCGTAGTCCGGGCCATGAATCTCCTTAGCGACATCGATATATGCGACTGTTGGACAAAATCATCGGGGGCGAAAATCATCGGGGACAAAATGATCGAAATTGTACCAAGTTCTCGTCATATTGGCCGCACAAGGTGCCCTCTGATCACCCTCCTAGCTGCTACATATGCCTCCATATCGAGAGCAGTCTCTGCTTCTTCTTTTCTCGCACCCAAAAAACCACGGCGGTCAATACATATGTATCTACAACATACAATCAATATGAACATGTTGACCTACGGAGTTCTTCTTGTAGCGTGCCATGGAGGAGTTGCCTTGACGATGTGTTGTCCCGTCCATCAACAATCTCCGCTCCCTAGCCGCACGAGAGTTACAGTAACCATCGTTCGTTGCACCACTGTCTTGGACAATCTGCGCCATGCATTTTCACATAAGGGCCCACCAAGGTATTGCCTAAATTAACCAAGTGTTAAATATGAATAAACTAGAATTGATTGTAATCAAGGACATCGTTTGTTCGGTTGGTTACCTGCATGTACTCGTCCAAAGTGATATTAGTTAAACAGCGTCGGCCCTACAAATTTCTTGTCCAAGCACTTGTGTGTGGTAACAGATCACCGCTTGGATCGTGCCGTAAAACATCGTGGGATCGACTTCTTAACACAATTCATGACACTCTCCTAGAATTAGCTTCTGTCCCTCGGCCCATCGAAACCACCACTACAATCCAAGAATAAAGAATTGATAAAGAATAAGATGATTAAGTTAGTTGATGAAAGTGAAAAGGAATTGATAAAGAATAAGATGATTAAGTTAGTTGACATTTATTACTTGGCTACTAAACATCCAAAAGAAACACACACACACACACACACACAAAAAGTATCCACCTTTCTAGTAGTTTAGCTCAGTTTTACTTGCTTGTCCTAGAGCAATTGCAAAGACTCACATATTACTTTGACAATTTGTTGCTTTACATGTTCACTTTTAAGACAGATAACATTTTTTCTGTTGCTTCCGAATTTTTACAAAAACCATCATTTTCATGGTTATGCATCATCTAGTTAAATAAATTAGAAACAATGGTTCTTTAAATCAAATGGGTACAACTCATTGCGACTCGAAGCATATTTGAATATTCAGTCACTTACCCAAACATCCATAGGAACACATAGAAGCATATTTGAATATTCAGTCACTTACCCAAAAACTTTCCTCCACCGCGCAAGCAATTTGTCAAATGGAACCTCTCCAAAGAATGGCGGTATCTTCAATGACCTTGTAGTGGCACCATGTCCATGTAGGCTCCCGCCTTTCTCTATAGGTGACCAACCCAGGGAAGTGCCACCGAATCAACACGCCAATTATGCCATTCGAAAGTCTACATTTGTCACCCCCGCCTTCTTCTCGCCATTGCCTGCATATTAGTTTTTTTGAGGTATGCAATTAAGTGGGCTAAATTAGTGAAAGTGCAAACAGTTTCTTACGTGTCGCCAACAGGAACGATGACAGTCTTCTCCTCCTCTCGGGTTGGTCATTGTGGCAGGTTCGCAGGTCCTCGCATCCAAAATTCTTGTGTCTCATGGTGCTCATCCTCCTCACCCTCCGCCGCCTCAGGGTACTCTCCCTCCTCACCCTCCGCCTCACGGTGCTCATACTCCACATCATCGACGCGAGGGCATGGCTGCAGTCTGAGGCCCGATCTACTAGAGATAGACCCCGCTGCCCCCTCAAGGGCATGGCTGCCCTCTGCCTCGCCGAGTGGCCACGGCTGCCCTGTGCCTCTGGAGGGGCCATGGCTGCCCTCCGCCTCGCCGAGTGGCCATGGCTGCCCCTGTGCCTCTGGAGGGGCCGAGGCTGCCTCGATCCTCTGGAGGGGCGGCTGCCCTCTGCCTCTGGAGGGGCCGTGGCTGCCCTCTGCCTCCTCGAGTGGCATGGTGCCCTCTGCCTCCACGAGTTGAAAACAAGCGTCTGCCTCGACTAGAGTATCTTTGCCTCGCCACTCATATTTTGGTGTCTGAAATGAAATGAAATAAAATAAATCAATTAATATAAGCGTAATCAAGTAAGCTCATAGAAAAATGTAATATAACGTAATCAAGTAAGCTCATACAAAAATTAAAAACATGCAAAGACAAATAAATGGAAGACATACAAGATCATGCTCAAGTAGTCATCTACAATGGGATCCTCATGAGATGGGCCCTCCAAAAGTCATCGTCACTATCATGAGGTGTTGACTCAACCTCATCCCTGCGGTGCCATCAATGTCTAAGCGATTAAGTAGTTCCAAGTCCTCTTGGTTTACAACCTCATCGGCATCGATTTGAATATCATCCATGTGATCGTCCTCTTCCCCAATTATTATTTCAAAAGTCCTGGTAGCCCATCTTCTTGAAAGAATAGGTCAACACCATTGTTGGTCTACATGTTGTAGTCTCGCTCACTAGGGGTAGGTAGTTTACTATATGGTTGCACCTTATGTACTACCCACCAATCCACTAGACTACTCATAGTTTTGCATGAGTGCGGATGTAGTATACTTGGGTGGCTTGTTGAGCCACAATAAATGGGTCATTGCTGGTAGGATTGATTGATGCGCAACTTCAACCAGCCCAAGTGATGTATCGTCGACTCCCTAAGCGGATGGAACCAATGACATTTAAATAACATAAGTTTGAGAGGTTTGCTACCATGGAAATATAGTTCAATTATTTCTTCAATTACTCCATAGTATTCAACAGTGTATCACTCTCATCTTGTCCTATAGTCACCAATCCTTTGTTAATTGTTGTTGCATTAGGCCGTTCCTCTCATGTGTCGATGTTGGAGCGGTACCCATTCACATCGTAGGTACTATAGGACAAGACCGAGTGTGGCATCCTTGAGCAACTTGCTTCAATTCATTTGCTCATAGACTTGTCCTTGAAACTCTCTGACATAAATAGAATGGGTTTCATGTATTAGTTCCTCTTTACTTAGTAAATATTATGTGCAAGGGGAGTAGCTAATAGAGAAGTTACTACGATAGAACCAAGTCGGAAATTAGGTTTACAATTCGGCACCCTTCCTAAGAAGGGTCGCAACTTGTTTTTCGGATGGGTCTCGGCGTTGCTTCCACTCGCTCCTAACAAATTCCCTATAGGCAACAAGACAAGTAGATTAAAACACTCATACATCAATTATTGGGAAAAAATAATTGTTGCATACCTAATGTAATCATCCACGCCGGAGAGGTTGGTAAAGACATACAACATCACGATCAACCACTCATCCCGCGATAAAACTTTGGGAGTACCACCGCTTGAAGTGTCACCTCTTAGGTGAAGAGGCTAAGTTGGCAATTATTTTGAGGATGCCAATATTGTATCGTGAGGTTTGATTGTGCCGTCACGAACATTGTCGAGAAAGTATATTGATGTGAAATGGGAAATTTCCTCAATTATATACGCCTCGCTATGGATGCTTCAACACGCGATCGATTTTTGCTTTGCCTCGTAGTTCCTTTTGTTCCTCTCAATTGGATACATCCACCGGTTTTTAATCGTCCCCCATCCTAGCTTCATAGGGAAGATGGAGAATCAAATGTTGCATTGGATTGAAGAAGCGGTGGAAAGATCTTTTCCAACTTACAAAGCAACACAGTACTTCACGCTCCATAGTTGACATTACCATGGGATCTATCTCTTTCGCACATAGTAGTCGATAAAAGAAGCTCAACTCCGCCATCACTTGCCAAACACACTCGGGGACATAGCCACGGATCATCACAGCAAAAGGCATTCCATGAATATGTGGTAGTCATGGCTCTTTAGACCATTGATGCGCATGGTAGCTAAATTCACTCCTCTCCTTAGATTTGTTTGCATACCCATCAGAAACTTTAGGTCTCAAACCATTCCAAAATCTCCTTCCTCTGAACCCTAGTTAGGCAATAACTAGCTCTTGGCTTCTCCCACTTGCCAAGAGTCGGCTTATGGATCATATTCGGCGAGGGCATTGCAAAGCTCCTCTGATCAAGGCGAGCCTTCACATTGTCCTTCGTCTTATGCGGAATGTCAAAGAATGTGCTAAATATGGCCTCTGCAACATTCTTCTCATTATGCATTACATCTATGTTATGGGGAAGAATGAGCTTATGGAAGTACGCCAGCCACCACAAACTTGAAATGTGAGTCCAATTGTGCTCCTCACCATATTTCTCGAACCCATCACCATCATCAAGAGGCTTCAAAGCATCTAGCCGCACGAACCTCCTCACCGCCAGACGACGTGGTGGTCCATCTGCGGATAGCAATATTGGCCCTAAATCCGGTTGTGTCACTTCAATTCGTGGTCAATTGGAAGGAATTGACGATGACAATCGAAGAAGGAGTGCTTGCGACCATACTTTAGCCAATGACCACATAACGTCTCCCTCTGATTGGGCATGGCATCTTCCCATGTACGCCACCCACGAATATCCCGTGACGCAGGAAGTCATGCATGGATGTGTGGTACGCGACCGCATGGTGAAGTTCTGTTTCAATGCCCGATCATATGTCACTATGCCTTGTTCCCAAGCATGTAACAATTCATCCACCACCGGCTCCATGAATACACTCATATTCTTCCACAGGTACTCGGGACCGAGGATTATCAAGGAAAGGAATATGTCTCGCTTCGCATGCAAACGCGGGTGGGAGGTTAAGGGAATGACAAACACAGTTAACAAGTTGTATGGCATGCCCCCATACCAAATAGGTTAAACCCATCGATTGCAATTGCAATTGAGCGTTCCGAGGCTCATGACAAACTCTACATAGTCTCGATCAAATTGCTTCCATGCTTCACCATCGATGGGTGGACCATCTTGTCATTATGGTACCGACGACCATACTTGTGCCATACCATTTGTTTGGCGAAACCTCGGACATGTATAACCGTTGGATTAAGTGGCACAAATGGTAGATAGCGAAGTATTTTTACGCCAATAGGAAGTCAGCCTCTTGACCATCACCGAGTCAACCTCAACAAACCTAGACTCACCACACTTATCACAGTGATCTTTGTCCATATTCTCATTCCTAAATAGCATGCAATGATTTGGACAAACATCTATCTTCTCATATGGCATATTTAGTGCGCTTATCAATTTCTTGGCCTCATACAAGTTAGCGGGCAGTTTGTGACCATCGGGAGAAGGGTGCTAAACACGCTTAAGAATGCATCAAAGCAAGCAATGCTTGTCTTTGAATCGAGACTTGACAAACAAGTAGTCGTGTGATGGCATCTAGTTGGGACACTGTGTGTGCCCATGAAGTGGTTGACTTCATTGCGGACAACATATCAAAGAAAGCCCTTGTTGCGAGCTCGGTTCTTCCTCAGCAGGTGGCCCATATGCATGACGCACATCATCTAGCATGTCTTCTATCCTACTCTCATTGTGGCCGCCATCGTCCGTTTCTTCCCTTAGCACATCTGATCTGCTATCTTGTGACTCGCCGTGATACACCCACACGGTATAGTCGCCCTAAATCCGTACTTGCAGGTGTGTGATCATTGTTGCCCTCATTTGTGGCCGTGTGTTGAACAACACGAACAAGGGCACAACACACCTAAATCCATTACTCCTAGCAAATGCTCGATCCACAAAATCATCGACTTTTCCATCCATTCTTGGTGCAGTCACCCATCGCTCACGCCCAAAGTGTACATCCAACTACGATCCTCGGCCATCCTAGTGTGCAAAACATAACGCATATTTTAATCCAACTTTTATTTATGTCAAAAATTACAACTACTGAGCTAGCTAGAAGCTACCCTATGATGCATGCCCTATATATGTACACTAAAAAGCAGTTGACATGAAGACAATATACATGATCAGCAGACATAAAAACACTTTCTTTCAATATATATGAATACCTTTATTTATTAACACGTTAATGTAGCATTGTAATGACAAAGATATCAATCCACCATAAATGGACAACACAAAAGAAAATAAGCAAACTTTATTTCTTTTTGCACTTATCCATTACCTTACAGTACTTCTTGGAGCCGAGGGAGCTGCGGTGGGGAAGATGGCTGCAGCTGTGTGTCGGTGGAGGCAGTCGGCGAGGGGAGGCGGCGGCACTGTATTGAAAACCATGAGCTATATTAGGACAGAATCGGCACTTAAGCATTGAAATTTAGACAAAACAAAAAAAATCGCTACACACAAACTAATTAAGTTTGCACGGGGAATGTGTACGTTGAAAGTGCTACACAACCAATCGTTGTTTCATGTTTGTCCATATTGATATAGCTCAACAAATTATACGGCAATATCATTTTCTAGTACTATACCCATTAATAACCCGAAAGGGGAAGAAAATATCAGCTCATGAGTACTTAACTTTCTATCTATATTCCAATTCCTACTCAAGTGATCTTTTTCCCTAGAAGAAGATCATGTACAATGCATACTTATTTACTTGGTACACTATCTCGCTACAATTGCTAGAAAAGGTCTACCTAACATTCAAACTATCTAAATCATCATTTGATCAAAATGATAAAAATAATAATATCGAAGCTCACACGATGCTAGTTTCAATTAACATGACAGGTCTCAAAGGAAACTAGAATGGATAATGACTAATGAGTTAATCAATTGCCGTGCCATTTAAAACATTGAGAGAAAATATCAATCCTAAGTCGCCTCGCCTCTCCACGATCATCAAAATCAAGAACTATATTTTCTTTGCATGAGAAGCGGTGGTCGATGACAAACAATCAATTACCCTTGTGGATCTTATGTGCCTCAAGGATGAATCAAGTTGCTTTTCAAGCTGCTCAAGCTCTTTGATTCCGAGTGACCCAAGATCTTCACCAAGCAAATTCTCGCAATTGTCAACAAATTAAAAGGTTGCTATAAGTAGTTACGTACATTTAAAACTTATAATCACAAATTAAAGTTTTCTGCACCTAATTAAATTGATGAAATGCATGATATATAGATGTGACTTACGGCTTCATTTAGCCTCCATAAATTGATATCTATCCTCAAGGGGTTGTGATTTGTTAAACTTCGTTTTGAGATTACAGTGCGGATGCTCATATCATTTGACTAAGACCCAATGCATGCATGCACTAGTTATGCTATCTAAATTTCTTTCACACTCGCTCATTGGTAATCACCGAATTAAATAGGCCAAAATGTAGTAAGGTACATGCATGCATAAAATTTTCTTCACACCCCAAAAAAACCTCGAAATGAAAATACCTAACTAGTTTGTCCTCTAGTTATATCATTTTTCAATAGAAAGTCTGCATAAATTAGGTTTGAGCTGTGGGTCACTTCATCTTGATAAAAGTAACTCAAGAATAAAAGTCGACACTTACCTTTGAGTTCTCTGTAAATTATCCACCCATGCTTTCAATTTGAGATACTCATTATGCATCGCTCGCACTAACTAAAAGATAAGTGCTATTTCAATTACAAAGAACTTTAAGGAAACAAGTCTTAAATATTTTTTAACAAAGCGCAAAAGGGAAAATAGGGACCAATTTACATATCTTGCATGCATGGAGATACATGAAGCTTATCTTACATGCAATGCTATTGGAGCAAAAACTAAATGAACATGATTTTCATCTTTCACACCAACTCAATGGCAATCTCTTTTATATTTTGTTCTCTCAATGATTGTATTTCTTCTTGATTAGTGCGATCACACGTAAAGAAAGGACCATATAATTTATAGTTATCGGGACTAAGAATTAAATTACTAGAAAAATTTGAAGTCCTTTGGAACTATATATTGAGCTTCTTTAATTACTATATATATATATATATATATATATATATATATATATATATATATATATATATATATATATGTTTCAAATGATCAAAACCACTATATATGTTTACTCATGAAGTGACTAAAGATAAATATAATTTGTTGAAAGTGGAAGAAGTTTTGGCGTTGGACAATATAGTTTTTGCAATGTTCCTATTTTGCGAAAACTTCAAGACTTTTGGCGAGAGATTCATAATTTAAGTAGTCACGGTAAACATTTTTCACACGTACATTATATATGTTGGTACTTAGTAGTTAGTAAAGTAGTACACATCGATCATCGGTATTACGATCCAACCATACTTGGGCCGTTATCATGAAGACAAGCATATATCATAATTGAACTATGACCCAACCAATAACAACAAATTTTGGACCAACCACATTGAGACATTCCTCTGACATAATTTCAGATCGACAGCCCAAACCTCATTTGTTTACAAACCGGCAAGTCAAACAATGCCCTATCAGAGATAACAAAAATTCCATCTAAACCACTCAAGAAACCAAAACATAATAGCAATCAGCGCACATAAAACAACAGTCAATCAAAACATTACATTAAGTAATAGAGTACTGAGTCATCTATCATAACAACTCCAAATTCAAAACAAGAACATACGTGCATAGCCATGCATAGATACAACTGGATGCTAAGTCCTACCAAGTAAGCTAAAACAAGCGAATCCACTAAAATCTATGGCCATCCAACAAAGCCATCTCATCCATAAAAAAACATAAGTAGCTGAAGCACACAGTACATGCGTGGCATTAGTTGAAGCAAATAGTAGTTCTAATACGAGAACATCAACAATAAGAGGAATTTTGCTAATACTATGCACTAAACATAATCCACTTCTCAACTGTTGCACATTAGAAACATAATCCGGTGGGGTCTTGGGTATGCCCCAAGCACCCTAAAATTTCAAAAGCGATCGAGTCCGATGCATGATATGTCCGCTGTGCAGGGATGAGTGAGGGAGCTGAGTAGCTAGCTAGGGCTTGGCACAACAATTGAGCATACATGCCTAATACATACATGAGCTTCTTCTTTGGTAGCTAGCAAAGACCTTGAAATGAGCATGAGCTAGTAGCTAGTAGCAATTGAGCATACAGGCCTTCTATACATACATGAGCTATGAGCTAGTAGCTAGCAGCAATTGAGCATGCAGGCATGCTATAAAGAAAAGAAAAGAAAAGGTAAAATGTTCTCTCTAAATGGTTGGAAATTACCATGCTAATCAGTGATATACACACACACAATGCAGAGAAGCACGGTGATACCTCTAGCGGCGACGGCATCCGACGAGGGGGCGGCGCCGGTCGGAGGAGGGAGCCGGGAGGCGGCAAGGCAAGGAGGAGGGAGCCATGAGGAGGCAATGGGAGGTGGAGCCGGGAAGGCGAGTCGAGGCAACAGACGGCCAAGGGAGGAGGGAGCCGGGGGAGGCGAGGCCAAGGGGAGGAGGAGGGAGCGGGGAGGCAGAGTCGCCAGTGGAGGAGGTCGGGCGGCGGGCTCTGGAGGAGGTCGGGCGGCAACGTCGAGGAGGTGGGGAGGAGACGAGGGGAGGCGCGGGTGTGGCGGGCGTGACGAGGGGTGACGGCGGGCGGAGGCGGTGGAGGCGGCAGGGACGGGAGGAGCAGGGCTGGGGATTGGGAGGAGTGGGGGGGTTGGGAGAGGGAGGCGCGCCTGGGGGTTTTGGGAGCAGGCGTTAGGAACGAGCAGGCAAGCATGTGGGGAAAAAAATGGCGTGACCGGATGTTTTAGCTCGAGTGTCGACACTCGGGACATTGTTGCTCCGTCAAATTTTCCCGAGTGTTGATTGGACACTTTCGGCGTTAATTTCGAGTGTTTTATTCTATTACCGAAAGTGTTTCATAAGGCACTCGGGAAGTTCCCGAGTGTATTACCCAAAACACTCGGGAAACTTCTGAGCACTCGGGAAATTAGACGATTCTGGTAGTGACATGTACAGGCAACCGGTCAATAATGTTGTCATGTTCGGATGCATGAGATTTGCCTTCAATATATTAATAGATATTTTAGGCTTGTAGCAATATACTTTTAAGTAAGGGAAATGCTCCAGTGGACTCTGCCTGGGTCTTCCATTAACATGTATTCTAAAGATGAATTATACCATTACTATCCTAATAGATGTTGAAGGTAAAATTTGTTATCTGTTTGTAAAATGAACGATGTTAAAAGGAGTTACTATGTTCACTCCTGGGGCTATAAATTCAAACAATAATCGTACAAAAAGATAAAGGTCCTACATCACCTATTTTGATGTGTCCAGCATATAGCAGTGTAGATTAATTAGACATAAGATCGAAGTAAATACTAGAGTTTCATGATGAATATACATTTATTTCAGATATATGTTATATATTATATATAATTTACCTGTGCATCTAGGTCATGTGAGTCATACGTATATTTCAATTAAATTTCATGGCAATACTATTTATTATTTATGAAAGAACCACCACTATTATAGAAAGGGTCATCATAGACGGTTCTAAACAGTCATCGTAGACGGTTTCTCAATCGTCTGAATTTATGTGTCTGTGATAACAGGCAGTTATCACATATGGTTTTTGAGCCATCTGTAATAAGCAACAACACAGACGGTTTTCTGGTATAAACCGTTTGTGAAGAGTAACTATCACAGACGGTTATATGTACCAACCGTCTGTGATTAGATACATAACACATACGGTTAATAAAAATAACTGTCTGTGATATCATAAATATCATAGACAATTTTTGGTAGTAGCCGTCTGTGATATCCGACATATCACAGACGATTGTTGGTGGTAGCCGTCTGTGATTGGATACGTATTACAGATGGGTGTTAGTAGTAGCCATCTGTGATTGGATACATATCACAGACAGTTATTAGTAGTAGCTGGCTGTGATTGTATATATATCATAGATAGTTAGTAAAAATAGTTGTATGTGATTTCCAACATATCACAGACGGTTGTTGGTGGTAGCCGTTTGTTATTGGATACATTTCACAGGCGGTTAATAAAAATAATCATCTGTGATATCCTATATATCACCGACAGTTTTTTGTGGTAGCCGTCTATGATAGTATGCATTCATAGACGGTTTTTTGTGGTAGCCGTCTATGATAGTATGCATTCATAGATGGTTTATTCCACAAAACCGTCTATGATAGTTCCTTCTATACCTAAATATTTTATTTTTTCGGCTAGCCTCAGGTAATGCTAGCCATGCCCTTTGAAAACAAGTAAGCAAAAAATAGATATATCACAATTTATTTGATATAGAACAACTCAAAGTGATTTAAAAACTCAATATCAATTACAAAGTGATTTGAATTACAACTCAAAGTGAATTACAATAAATCGGTGTCGCCGGGGTGAAACTCTCCATTCTGGTGAATGATCTCCCCCGTGATGAAGGCGGCGAGCAGTCCTCAAACGTCTGCGAGTAACTCCAGATGGTAGGCACTTTCTTCGATTGTCATGCCCTGTCGCTACCAAGAGTAAAGTAGTAAGCGTATATATTTAAATTCATAATTATGAAATAATTATTGTGAGATTAACTGACAAACCTTTGGATCCTTCGCCTTAGCACTCATGATTTCCAACATATGATGACAAACATAGAATGCACATACGTTGCCTTGTAGTAGTTGCTGGTGGTACTGCAAAGATAGAAGTGTGATATAGGATATAGGTATAGTCAGCTCGAGAGGCTAGGTTACGAAGTGTGATATAGGATTATTGTGTTGTAGCGGGTACCGAAAATTGTGTCCTGTGTCGCAGTGTGGTGCTCAGTTCCTTGTGTGTCCCTCCCCTGGCAACATAGGCGCTAAACGACCTGCGTGATTCCAAAAAAGTTATCATCAGCCATTTCAAATGAAGGAAGACTACAATAGAGTTACGTGTGTAGGAAATGAGCATACCTGTCAAGTACTTTTTGCACAATGGTGAAGTCGTCGTTTTTTCGACTAGGGAATCAAGGTATATTACCTTGTTCCATTTTGGTACAATGACTAAAAGGATCCAGTGCCACCTACTCATGTATGTTGCTATAGTCATTATACCTAAGTTCATGTTGCGTATAAAGTACAAAAGAAATTTGTATAGCAAGTAGTGAAGCACTTACCCCTAGTTGTAGGGCACAACTATGTAGTCCTTATCGTGGTGAGCAAGCAACCCATTCGTTATGTATTTCTCGACGTAGGATGCATCTAGGTTGATGCATTGCTCAGAGATCAACTGTGGGTTGAGGAAACCCACCGGTTGTCATGATCGCCGGGCTTCTTGCATCATGTATATATCTATACATAAGCAATGTGTTATGACATTTATCGGTATTGCGTGAATGTAGAACTTGATTGTACACACTTATAGTATCCAACATCGTAGAAGTGAGGCGTCGAGGGCGTCGATGTTGAATAGATCAAATCAATCTTCGAAGCCCACGACGAAGTAGCCCAACTTGTGGAGGAAATGATTATAGTGTTATGATCTCTTCGTTCGGGCGCTTCTCCAGCGGGACGGCCATCAAATTATCATGTGCCATGTCCATCTGGACCTTGGCGTAACCCTACGCCAGCTGGGCACCGTGCACCACTATCCCTTCCTAGCATGGATACACCACCCTCCACCCAGCCTCAACAGAAATGGACCCAACCAGCCTCACTTAGAGTCTGCAGGGCATGGGCACCTACAAAATGATACACAATTAGCTAAGGCATCCTACAAGTCGATCTATATTTGGAGCATTCCAGAGATGTACATTACCTAGATGACATCTATAGGTAATTGGACGTCGCCAAGTTCAGAAAGTGTAGGCGTGGACGCGACGCTACTCCGATGTTGAGGGGGATTGGCTCCCAAAATCACGGGGACAGCTTGCGACTGGTTGATGAGTTGATTCATTTGTTCCTGTAATGTTGTTATCTGTCCTTGAAATTGTGCACTAATATGTGCACTAATCTCCTCTTTCAAATGTTCCTCACGCTCGGTCTTGGATCTCTTTGACTCCGATACGCCTCGAAGTCGTGTGGGAATCCCTGCCTCCAAGGTACGTAAACCCCAAGGCCTCGCGTGTGACTTAGGTGTTCCTTGTTTCCTAGGGCTGTGGATAGTATATCCTTCTCCCTAACTGCTTCAAAGGAGCTTTGGGAAGATTGGGTACTCAATGTTTGCTACAAGAGGCCATCATATTATTTTAGACCCTACGAAGTTACAGACTTATTAACAACTAGGTAGTTCAACATATCTTACCAGGCGTTGGGACACTTCCTCATCTGTCGGGTTTGTGAAAGAGATGGTGCCCGACGACGTGATTGTGGCCCTCCCTCTTAATCAGTTTCGTGCGGGCTCCTCTGTGATCCCGGCAAATGGCGGGGAGACCTCCGACTGGATTGCCACATCGTCCTCACTCATCCATCCCTAGATTTTACCCGCATACCCAGTGAAGCCAAGTCTGTGGGGGTGAATGTTTTGTGCCTGGATAGCCTTGTGCGCTGCACATTGCTGCTGAAATTCGTCCATCGTCTTCATCCACACAAAGGCGTCCCATGTATTCGACAACACGAAATGATACTTCGTGTAGGGCGTTCGATCCTTGTTCATGTAGCCTATGACAAGCTTGCTCTTGAAGGTCTTCCAAGCATTTCCTATCGAGAGGAACTCCTGCCATCGCACGAGTTCAGAGACTTCTGCTGGGATATCGAACGACGTTGTAATTTCAGTCCACAGCTGTGCTTTCTCTATGGCCATTAGATCCTTCTATTTATGTATGGTGACGGCGACCCGTTCCCTTCCAAGTATACCGCAGGTGGATCGGAATGCTGCCACTGCTTTCTTAGGAAACAGAGGGACCCCAGCGGTACTGATGGTCGTGATGGTCATTCGGCCTACAGGCATTTTCGATATTCCTCTATCATGTCGCTTAGGTACCACTTTTCTCGGAGATCCAGACCATTCGGCAATGTCAATGATGGCGGCGAAGACGCTGCGAACATCATCTCACTTACTTGTTATCTCGTAAGATTAACAAATCAGTACTGCATCAATCAGGATAAAATGCTCAAAAGATAGAACTTCACAATAAAATAAATCATCAATTAATTGTCAATATTTTAATTGAACTAACTACACAATATTTCAATTGACAGGAATATAAACAACGACAGAACAATAATCACAGTGAACAGAAGCTACCAACAGAATGGAGCAAAATGACTAGACAACATCAACATAATGAAACAGAGGGATCTAATGAGCATGAATAACATGACAATATTAGAGAATCCAAAGCAGTGAGCTCGTACCTCCCACAACATTACTAAGCAATATCTCCCAGTGTTGGAGTCAATCAAATCAGCATAATTTGAAACATCTACTAGCACAATCCAAAGCGGTGAGCTCGTACCTTGACGAGAGGCGTGGACGAAGAGGGAGTCGAGCTCGGGGGAGCGAGGCATCGTCGAGGTTAGGGGTCACAGAGGGAGGTGCGGGGATGACGGTGGCGTAGGGGAGGAGTACGGTGCGGGGACGACGGTGCAGAGAGAGGAGGCTCAGGGATGACGGCGGCGTAGGGGAGGATGACGGCGCGGAGAGAGGAGGCTCAGGAGGAACACGGGAAGTAAGGGCGCTGGGGAGGCAGACCGGAGAGTGAGCTCTGAGGAGTAAGGATGCAAACCCTAGCGGGGCCCTACTTATAAATCCATATCACAGACGGTCCTCTTAAAGAAACGTCTGTGATAAGCGAGCATATCACAGACGGTTATATTTTAAGAACCATGTGTGATAAGTATCACAGACAGTTTTATTATGGAACTATATGTGATGCTCAGCGCGGGTGGGGGAAATTTTTGGACGCGTGCGCAGGAGGCGAAATGTTTTGGCGCCTTAGGAATCGTCTGTGCTACATATATCACAAACGATTTATTCCACTAAACCGCCTGTGATAGTTCCTTCTATAGCTAAAAAATATTTTGTTTTTTGGCGAGCCTCAAGAAATGCTAGCCATGCTCTTTGAAAACAAGAAAGCAGATACAATCATAGATGGAATAATTTCTTAATTAGTGAATCAATTACATTAGAATAATTGCTTAATTACATGTCGAGTTTCTTAATTACAATGGAATAATTTTCCAAATAGGTGTTCACCGTGTGGGATCATTCCACTTGCTATTTCGTTTTAAAAAATAGCCCTTCACGATGATCGACGCGCATATAGCTAGCTTCCTCACTGGGTTCTTCCTCGAGCCTGATGTCGCCTCCGAAAAGAGGCAACTCATTGAATTGATTGTACTCTTCCTCATACACAACATTCTTAACTTTGATAATCCTTCTTTTTCCATGAAAAACTACGTGGCGGTTCTTATTTGCCGGGTCCTTTACATAAAAAAAAACTTGAATAGCTTGCTTAGTGAGTATGAATGATTCGTCCTTGTATCCAACACATTCGAGGTCTACAGTAGTGACACCGTACTTATCGACCTTCACACCCTGTGGAAGTTTGACTCAATGGCACCGAAACAGGGGTATCTTGAAAATTACATAGTTGAGCTCCCAAATCTCCTCTACAAACCCATAGTAGGAGCTCAACCCAGCGGTATTGAACTTCTCGTGAAACGCATCTATGTGGACACCGCTGTTCTGGATTGTGCTCTTCCTATATATCCCGAGTTGTCGTATAAAATGTGTACTCATTTATGTCGTATCCTTGCCATGTCACAATTGTAAATTTTGGCCCTTTTGCCAACCATGGCTGTTGTGCTCTCTCGTGATCCAAACCTCCGACCGGCTTGGATTCTCTTGGTGTACTATGTCTTTGTGCTCGTCGATGTACGGGGACACTTGGGTCATATGTTGCAAGACCGTGAAATGGGCTTGAGTGTATGTGTCAAAATCGAGAGTGATTGCTTTTCTTCTGACGGTCCCGATACCCTCCAGCCTCCCCTCATGACGAGATAGAGGTACACCTATCGGTTCCACCTGAGCCATGTAGTCGACGCAGAACTCAATGACCTCTTCGGTTGCATAACCTTCGATGATGCTGCCCTCCGGCCGAGATCGATTCCGTACATAAGACTTGAGAATTTCCATGTACCTCTCAAATGGGTACATATGACGTAGGAACATAGGGCCGTATATCTTTATCTCTTTCATAAGGTAAACAATGAGATCGATCATAATATCGAAAAATGACGGAGGGAAATACATCTCAAGATGACATAGAGTCGTCACCACCTCGGCTTGCGGAGCATCTAGTCCTTCGGGATCGATGACCTTCTGAGCAATTGAGTTAAAGAAATAACACAGACTCATGATTGTCACTCGAACCTTGTGAGCAATTGAGTTAAAGAAATAACACAACATTGATATCATTAACCATATCATAGACCTCTTTCCCTCTAAAAGCCCTTGGAGATGAACCATCCTCCTTATTTCCGTCAAATTGTTTCTTCATCTTGCGGTATAGGTGATACCTAGAAAGGAACCTACGGTGACGCATGTACACAGTTTTGCACGAGTTGTTCAGCCACACACTCTTGTTAATAACCTTCTGTGATAATTATATATTACAGACTGTTGTGGTTTATAACCGTCTGTGATACATATCACAGACGGTTTATTCCACTAAACCGTCTGTGATAGTTCTATAGCCAAAAAATATTCGCACGCTAGCATAGTAGTTCCAATCCTGAGCTTTCTCATCTTCTTCTAGTAGTTGAGCTCAGCTCTTTCTCCTTCTAGTCTCACCTCACCTCATCTCCTCCTCTTGAGTGAGGGCCATATGTCTGAGGAGTAGAGCTCACCGAATCGGAGGGCCCTAGCGCTAGCCACTACTAGGCGGGTGGATTGCCCTAACTGTCGTGTGCAAGAAAATGTGTTCTACGCCCACTACTACAGGAACCGACATCACAGACGGTTCGGAATCGTCATCACGAGCGGTTTCCAACCGCCTAAGTTTGTTGGTCTGTGATAACGAGATATTATCACGAGCGGTACAAAACCGCTCGTGATAAGAAATATCACGCAGCGGTTTTATTAAAACCGCTCAGCGAAGGCAAGTATCACGAGCGGTTTTGGCGCAAACCGCGTGATAGGAGAATATCACTGAGCGGTTCTAAATAAAAACCGTGCATGATTTGTGAATATCACGAGCGGCTTTTGTATAGAACCGTCGTGATATTTTCTATCCTGAGCGGTTTGCGGTCAAAACCGCTCGTGATACTTGCCTTCCTGACGGTTTTAACAAAAACCGTGCGTGATAGCTCATACCCTCCCACAATTTCTTTGTTTTCTGGCTAGCCTCGGGAATTGCTAGCCATGCCCTCTGAAAACAAGCATTCACGAAACATATTCAAGCATTCACAAAAACATATTCAAGCAAACCATGACAACTCAAAGTGATCATTACTCAAAATAAATTACAAAAGATCGCATTTGTTCAAGTATTGTCGCTATAGTAGTTACAACTAGATTACAATTATTTGCGTTGAGAGGTTTTAGTGGGGTGATGCTCTGGGTTGGCGACGAGTGAAACTCTCCGTTGTCGTTAATGATTTCTTAGTTGATAAAGGCGCAGAGCTTCCTCGAATGTCCTTGATCTCTTCCGCAACGAAAGTGAATCACATTGTAAATCCAAGACCTGTCGCTACCAATTAAGAGTAAAGTGGTAAGCTATATATATTTAAATTTATAATTAGGAAATAATTATTTCGATATTGACAAACCTCGTGATCCTTCTTCCTAGTGTAAGGATTAGTGCATATGATAGCGCACGAGATTGCACATAACTCATCATCTTTTTGTGGTGGCCTTTGCAAAAATAGAATTACATATATAGGTAGAGTCGGCCGAGACGCGTTATTACGAAGTATGATATAGGATTATTGTGTTGTAGCGTCTTCGAAAATCCATCCTGTGTGTTAGTTGGGCGCTCTTTCCATCGTATATTCCTTTGTTGGCAACATAATTGATGAACGACCTACATGATTCGAAAAAATTATCCTCGGCCATTTCAAACGAATGAAGACTACAATAGAGTTATGTAAGGAGGAAATGAGCATACCTCTCGAGTATTCCTCTTAGAGTGCTGAAGTCGTGCTTGTTGCGGTTTAGGGAATCAAGGTATATCACATGGTTCCTCTTGGGTATAATAACTAAAAGAATCCAATGGTACCTAAGTATGTCGCTATAGTCATTAAACCTAAGTTCGTGCTGCGTATAAAGTACAAATGAAATTTGTATAGCAAGTAGTGACACTTACCCCTGGTTGTAGGGCACCACTATGTACTTCATGTTCCTCTGTAGAAGCAATGACCTCGTTATGTATTTCTCGACGAAGGACGAGTCTTCTTGGATGGTTTGCAACGATACCACGTGTGGGTCGAGGAAACCCACCGGTTCTTTCCATTCCCGGACATTTTGCAGCATGTATCTATACATAAGCAATGAGTTGTGATATTTATCGGTATTAGATGAATGTAGAACTTGATTGTACGCACTTACAGTGTCCAACATCGTAGAAGCGAGACGTCGAGGCCAACGAGGTTGAATAGTTCAAATAAATCATTGAAGCCCACGACGAAGTACCTCGTCCCGTTGAAGAAATGCTTGTCCTCGTATCTAACGGTGATTCCAGTATCGCACCCCTTCCTTTGGGTCTTGTCCAAGTACCAGGTATGCAAAGCCTGACAAGCATATCCGGCATTAATATCATACGAGCACAACGGTTTTCCGATGATGTATTTCCCGGGTATCGCGGACTTCCCGGACTTCTCGGACTTCCCGGACTTGGGAGGCGCCTTAACGTTCGTTGATTTCGATTTGGCCTTAGCGATTGGCAGCGTCTTTTTGTGAGACGACTCGGGAACCGATACGTCGACGCTTTTTCTTGTTCTTTGGCGTCTTCTCCACGGGAATCAAGAGGTGGCCTTTTGAGGCGAAACATGAGGTGGAGTCATCGAGGGTCCCGTTGGAGAGGAATGGTCGTGTTCAGATCGCGACCGCTTTGGGCCCGGCGATGTTCTTCTTGGACCATTGGAAAAAAGAGAGGATGGCATCCCCTAGTGTTGTGATCTCTTCGTTCGGGCAAATGTCCAGGATGGCTCGGAAATTGACATGTACCATATCCACGGACCTTGGCGTAACCGTGCACCACCGGCACCCGGTCAAGACCGCCCTTCCTCGTATGGATACACCATCCCTCGCGACCTCAATACAAAGGGACCCATCCATCCTCACTTGGAGCTTCAGGCGTCGGCTCCTACAAAACGACACGCAATTAGCTAAGGCGTCGTTAGGGTCTATCTTTGGTGCATTCTATAGATGTACGCTACCTTGATGTCGCTCTATCGGTAATCGGACGTCGTCATGTTCACAATTATCTTGCGACGCGACGCTACTCCGACGCCGAGGAGGACCGCCTCCGAATTAGCGGGGCTGACTGCATCACCGCTCATGAGTATATCCATTTGACTCGCAATGTTGCCATCTCTACTTGAAATTGGTTAGTAATTATCTGCACCAACAAAGTTGTCGTGTTTCGACCTTGGATCTCTTCCTAGTCCTATCGTGTAGTAGTCGTCTGCGAATCCATGACTCCAAGGCACGTTAACCCCAAGGCCTCACGTGCGACCGGGTGCTCCTTGTTTCCCAAGGCCGTAGATAGTATATCCTTCTCCTCGCTCGCACGGAAGGAGCCTTGGGAAGCTTGGGCGATCAAGTCACGCCGCAAGAGGTCATCACGTTATTATAGGCACTATGAAGTTATGGACTTATTAACAACTTAGTAGTTCGATATATTTACCACACGTTGGGACACTTCTGGTCTGCGGGTTTGTGAAGGAGATGTTGCCCAAGACAAGACTTGTGCCCTCGCTTTTAACCGACTTAGGAACACGGGTGCGTGACATCGAAGCGGGTTCTCCTTCTCGCCACCCATTCCTCGTATTTACCCGCTGCCCAGCGGTGCCGAGTCTGTATGGGTGAGTGTTTAGTGTCCGAGAGCTTTGTGCGCCGCACTTTGCTCATAAATTCGCCGACGCGTTTTCATAGCCACAAAGGTGTCCCATGCTTCGCGTCAAGAATCTATCTTCTTGAAGGCGTCGACCCGTGTTCACGTACTTCGTGACAAGAATGCTCTTGAAGGTCCTCCACGATTTACCCATCGTGAGCATCGCCGTCCGTCGCACGCGTGCCACATGTGCTTCTGGAATAGTGAACTTCTCTGAAAGTTCTGTCCACAGCGCGCCTTTCGCTTGTTTCGTCAGGTCCTTCCACCTTGGTGTGGTGATGAGGACCCGTTCCCTTCCAAGTATCCCGCAGATGGTCCGGAATCTCGCCGCTGATCTCTTGGGACTCAGAGGGACCCCAAAGTCACTGACCTCCGTGATGACCAGCCGGCCCGTAGGCATTTTCGATTGTCCTCTGCCATCTCGCTTCCGTGACATTATTGTCGACGGTGACGGCGGCCTCGTCGGCGCCTCTTCCATCTGCGGGGTTGGTGTTGGCGACCTCGTCGGCGCCTCTTCCATCTGCGGGGTCGGTGTTGGCGGCCTCGTCGGCGCCTCTTCCATCTGCGGCGTCGGTGATTTGGCGAAGACGGTGCCTCTGCCATCTCGCTTACTTGCTCTCAGGAAGAAGTACAAAGGTTGACTATAGAGATCAAGATGGCAAATGAAAAGTTGAATGAGCTCATACTGACTACTAACATTCCAGCATAAATATGAAACAATTAATCTCAGGAAGAAGTACAGAGGTTGACTATAGAGATCAAGACGGCAAATGAAAAGTTGAATGAGCTCATACAGACTACTAACATTCCTAACACTCCTTAATCCACGAGCTTCTATTCTAACACTCCTTAATCCACCGGCTTCTCTTGTGATCTTTGTATAGATAGAAACTAGTGATACAAATCTTTTCCGAGCCTATCTTTGCTCGAGCCTACTTCATCGAGCCCGACACCTTTGGAGTGTACCATCCGCTTCATGCCGTGGAGGATTGGCATGAAGCGAGGTACACTCAAGTGTGTCAGATCGACTAAGAAAATGCTAAGCAAAGGTTTAATGCTTCATGTCTGTAAGACTAGCCTTTAATGAAGACATAGAACTAGAATCAAGTAAAATGATCGGCGAAGGAAATGCTAAGCAAAGGTTTAATCCCAACATAGAAACAAAATAGAATCAAGTAAAACTTTCTTTTTGGATTGTTGTAAAAATGCAGCTTTTAGAAAAATTTCAGAATTAATCCCAACAAAATTAATTAGCATTAAAGCATAATTCCTAAAGAATTTAACACTCCTTAATCCACCGGCTTCTCTAAGGAAATGCGATTGATGATATTATGTGCTCTCGTAGGAGAGTAGCTAAAGAACAAGTCTTTGCCATCTCAATCCTATTGTCTATACTCTTCATGAAATGAATATGATAATATAAATTCAAACTATGAGCTCTAAACAATACTTTGCTTAAGCTGTCAAATGATCTCAACATTAACTAAAACATATTAAACTTCCATCAAGCAGAGGTTGACTACTGAGAGATCAAGATGGCAAATGAAAAGTTGAATGAGCTCATACCTACTACTAGAAGAATCACAAACTAGTCAATACAAGCGATCAATTTGCAATAGAACTATGATTTGAACCGAAAGTAACCAATTAACGATACAACATATTGACAAGTAGCAAGTAATACAATAGAGCTCAAGTATGAACTAACTATCACATTCAATCTCAAGATAAGATGAGTTCATCACGAGCATGTCAACAAAGCCCACTAATCAATTTGCAACTAGCATATATATATATATATATAATATATATATATATATATATATATATATATATATATATATATATATATATGCAAAGATCAACCGAACTACCACAGAGGAGCAATACTCACAGAGAGGATGCCGACAAGAACTCACGGTGCAAGGAGGAGGCCGGTCAGGAGGAGGAGGCCGATCTGCGGGAGGAGGGAGCTGGGGAGGAGGTCGACACGGGAGGAGGAGGCGCTGGGAGAAGGCTTTCGGTCAGAGGGAGAAGGCGGTCAGAGGGGAGGAGGCCGACACGGGAGGAGGACGGCGGCGTCAAGGTCGGAGGCGCCAATGTCTGGGCGGCGGACCGAGGTCGGCGGCGGCGACGCCGGGCTTCTGACTGGGAGGTGAACGGGCGCCGAGGTCGGGCGGCGGCACCGAGGTCGGCGCCGAGGTCGGGCGGCGACATGCAGGTCGGGGCACCAATGTCGGGCGGCGCGCCGAGGTCGAGTCGGCGGTGAAGGTGAGCCCTAAACCCTAGAGGAGGCGAACGAGCGCGTGAGCGTAAGGGCGCGAGAGAGAAGTGAGAAGTGAGAGGAAAACCCTAGCGTTTCCGCCTTATAAAAATAATATCGCTGCACGGTTCGTAATGAGAACCGTCTATGATAATAATATCACGAGCGGTTCCATAATAGAACCGCTCGATAATATACGCACAGTTCTCATTACGTAACCGCTCATGATATTATTACCACGCACGGTTGTATAATAAAACCATCTCGTGATAGCCGAATACCGAGGCCAATTTATGATATCTCGACAAAACATCTTGAACTCGGTGAGACATAAATATCCCGAGAAAACATAGTGAAACTCTTTGAGACAAGTATGATGACAATTATGACAAGTCCATATGAATTCTAACCTGGTGACAAGTATGATGACAAGTTCATAACACATTTGACTTCAAAATTTCATATCTAATTCAACTCAACTCCAAATCAAGTATGATGACAATTTTGATACTCCACATTACAATGTACGTCCACATTGACATCAATATCAAATATGACAAGTCCATAACACATCAACACATGACAATTTCACGCTGACATCAAAATATATGAGAGATTACAAGTCCATAACACATGATGTTATGGAATAAATTAATTACATTGGAGTAAATTCTTAATTAAGATATAGGCCTTCATGATGATCGACGCGCATATAGCTAGCTTCCTCACTGGGTTCTTCCTCGAGCCTAATGCCATTTCCGAAAGGAGGCAACTCGTCAAATTGATTGTATTCTTCCTCGTCCACTACATTCTCAACTCCGACAATCCTCCTTTTTCCATGAAGAACTACGTGGCGCTTCTTATTTGCCGGGTCGGTTACATAAAAGACTTGAACAACTTGGTTAGCCAGTACGAATGGTTCGTCTTTATATCCGACACGTTCGAGGTCCACGGTAGTGACACCGTACTTGTCGACCTTCACCTGTGCGAGATGGACCCAACGGCACCGAAATAGGGGGATCTTGAAAAGCACGTAGTCGAGCTCCCATATCTCGCCTATTTGCCCATAGTAGGAGCTCCTCATCCCATCGGATCTTGAATGCATCTATCACGGACACCGCTGCTACGGACCTTTGTGCTCTTCCTATCTGTTTGCCGTATAAAATGTGTACCCATTGATGTCGTATCCTTGCCATGTGACAATTGTAAATTGTGGCCCTCGTGCCAACCATAGCAGCGTATCATCACTTGATGACCTCCCAGTGATTCGCACCTTTAACCATTCGTTGAACCGACGGTTGTGCTCTCGTGATCCAAACCTCCGACCGTGCGGATTACATTGGCGCACCATGTCTTTGTGCTCGTCGATATACGGGGACACTTGGGTCATGTGTTGCAAGACCATGAAATGGGCTTGAGCGTATGTATCCAGATCGGGAGTTATTGATTTCCTTCCGATGGTCCCGATACCATCCAGTCTCCCCTCATGGCGAGATAGAGGCACACCTATCGGTTCCACCTGAGCCATGTAGTCGACGCAGAACTCAATGACCTCTTCGGTTGCATAACCTTCGATGATGCTGCCCTCCGGTCGAGATCGATTCCATACGTAGGACTTGAGAATTCCCATGTACCTCTTGAACGGGTACATATGACGTAAGAACACAGGGCCACATATCTTTATCTCTCTCACAAGGTGAACAATGAGATGGACCATGATATCAAAAAATGACGGAGGGAAATACATCTCAAGATGACATAAAGTGGTCACCACGTCGGCCTGCAGAGCATCTAGTCCTTGGGGATCAATGATCTTCTGAGCAATTGAGTTGAAAAAATAACACAGCCTCAAGATTGCCACTCGGACCTTGTTCGGCAAGATACTTCTAATTGCAACAGGAAGCATTGGTGTCATCAGCACATGACAATCATGAGACTTCATACCAATTAATTTCAAATCATGCATAGAAACAAGGTTCTTAATGTTAGCGGAGTAACCAGATGGGACTTTCACTCCATGCAAGCTCTGGCATAGTTTATTTCTCTCGGCCTTGGATAGAGTGTAGCAAGCTGGGGAAGGTACGTTCGTCCTGTATCGGTCTCTACCGGTGCTAACTCAGTCCTTATGTTCATATCAACCAAGTCACGCCGTGCGTTAACACCATCCTTTGTTTTGCCACTAATGTTCAAAGAAGAGACCAATCAAGCTATCACATACATTCTTCTCACGTGCATGAGCGTCGATGCAAATGGCGAACTTCTAAGTGCTCCCAATAAGGCAAGTCCCAAAAAATTGACCGCTTCTTCCAGATGTTCTTCTCACGGGTCCTTAATTTACGTCCCTTCCCAAGCACAACATCGATATCCTTAACCATATCATAGACCTCTTTCCCTCAAAAAGCCCTTGGAGCTGAATCGTTCTCCTTATTTCCGTCGAATTGTTTTTTCATCTTGCGGTATGGGTGACTCCTGGGAAGGAACCTACGGTGGCGATATATACGCTTTCTTGTGAGTTGTTCAGCCATACACTCTCTGTAGCATCTAAGCAGTGTGGATGTCGGACCCGGGAACGAAAGATCCCGAACCCTCTGTGTTCATACACCAGTCCAGGATTTCCGGTGTACACAGTTACAAAAATGATAACATAACCAAATCTTGCATTTCATTAATAGTAAATGAGAGTTCGATACAATTGGGCATGAAGCCAAATAAAGAAGTAAATAACACAGCGGAAATAAAAAGATAGTAGTAGGCCAGAACGATCCACCACAGTAATAAATGCTGGGGCGTAACCTAAGCGTCGGTGTCCTCACCGCCCCGATAGTAGTCTTCTCCTGAAATTTTGTTGCATAAAGCAAGCATGAGCACAACTACCGTGCTCCCAAGTTACACCCAATATGGATTTGTAAGGCATGCATAAGGTAAACAAAGGACTTTGGCAGGGTTATTTTGCGTAGCGGCGGTTTTAATTTAAATAATCATAATAGATTGCAAGGCCATTTTCATACATTAATTAAAATCATATTGTAAATGACAATTGAATAATGTGGATAACCTCCAAGAAAGGTGATGGATATCCTCCAATCACAATGGCTAACCGCCTAATTTTTCCCACAGGACTAACCATCCACGAAAACATTTGTTGAAACCATTTTAAAACCAAAAACAAGTATAACTCAAAGTGGCTTTGCTAGCATGTCCATAATCATGACGCGGCTATTGAATAGTTTTCTACTCTGCAGAGTTTGTACGGCTTTACCCACACGAGATATTATACCCTTTGTGTCGGCCAATCCACGCTTCCTAAGGCGTGTGTGAGCAAATATCACAAGGCCGTTACAATGATCTACCTCACAATACTCATGCCCGCTAAGGTTTCACTTCCATTGGACTAACCATCCTCAGGAGCCCCTCTTGCGCCATGTGGGACTCTTGTCTAACCAACACCCACTCATACAACATGGCACGAATATCTATGAGGTATCCCAAATTATTAAGCCGAGTCCTTCCCATACAGACATGTGGTGGTACGTTTTGGCATAGCAAAGGAACGCCAAAGGCGGTCCTTAATTGACTTGGGCGTCTTTCCAATTAAACCACAGGCTTTAATCCTAACCAGATTAAACCCGTGCATAAACTCGCACCCACCTTTCATCCGTTACACCCAAGTCCAAACCATCTTTATTTTATTTAGTAAAACCACCTTTACGGATCTATGGTAAGACAATACCATAGGTTCAAGTTAAAACAAGTTTGTAAAGATTTGGCTAAATCCTCCCCAAAATCAAAATCATGGTCTAAGTATTTGCTAAGCATTTCCAAACAATTTATCTGTGGGGACAAGGGATGACATTTCAATATTCAATATTGGCCATACAAGGACAGTTGGAATATCTAATCATTTAAACAGGAATTTAAAATACTTGAATACAAGTATGCATGCACTTAATAATTTGAAAACTAAATTTAAATAACTTTAAAATAGTAGGTGCAAGATGATCAAAGTATAACTTGCCTTCGCTGAAGTCTTGAAATTCTAATTCTTCGGAAGAATCAAATTCCTAATAAATAAGTAATCTAAACGTGAAAATACGACAATCAATTGAAATTCAATAAAAACAAGACAATAGTTTAAACTAACTCCAAATAATATATTATACTCTATTTGGCTAGATAATAATTTTAGAAGACTTTATAAGTCTGAAACACTAAATTTTGGAATTAGGAAATAAAATATATGAATTTTACCAGTTTAAATTCTAAATTTGCAATTTAAATAGTTTTAAATTAAAAGAGACAATTTAAACTAATTCTAAATAAACAAATTTTAATTTATTACGCTAGATAATCTTTTTACAAAATTTTAGAAATTTAATTCAATAAATTTGGAGCCGAAAAGCAGATGATATGAATTTTACAAATTTAAATCTAAATTTGGATTTTAAATGAATTTCTAAATTCTAAAACAGAACTAAAATGAACTCCAAATTGAGTAATTATATTTTATTTAGTTAGATAATAATTTTCTAAGAATTTAGCAATTTGAATCATCTAATTTGGAGCTAGGATGAATAATTTATGAATTTTACAATTTAAATCCTAAATCTGTTATTTAAATCAATTTCTCGAATTATTTTTCTAAAGGAAAATCTATTAATGCGCATAAAGTGACGTCGATACGAGGTTTTCGTAATTAGATAATTAAAATTTAAAAGCGACAATGGGGCCTTTGTGTCGATGGCAGTCCATATGGACTTGGTCCACGGGCTTAGCTCCTGAGCGCGGTGGCACACGGCAAGATCGATGTGGTTGCCACGTGGCGACCCACGTGGGATTGGGCGCCGATGTGGCGCCGATGTGGAGTGACGTGGCTGAGCCACGCCGGCCGGCGACGTGGTGGTGCTCGATGATGGCATCATGGCGCTTCTGCTGCCATGTGGCGCGTGGGTGGTGCCAAACGCGAGAGGTGTGACGCCGAGTATGATGCTCACCGGAGATGCGCGAGGTTGCGGCGAACGCAGCGTCGGCGAAGCTTGAGCGGCGCAGGCTACGGTTGAAGGCGACACGGCGCTACGGGGGTCTCCGACGCGGGCGCGGCGCGGCAACCAGCGGCGCCGAGGCGATGCGACAGTGGTGGCGGCGAGACCGGCGTCGGCGGCGGCGCAATCGACGGCGGCGTCTCGCGGTGGCCGACGGCGACGATCTCCAATTCCGGCGCACAGAGGGGAAAAGAGGAGGAGTGAGTGATGGCGGCGGGGTGAGGGGATGCTTGCGCACCCGGGGCTCCCATTTATAGGGGCCGGGGTGGTCCTAGGCGGCGTGACGACGTGGAGGTCGTGGGTGACGGTTGCGGCGGATTCGTGCGCCCGCTCGCGGAGAAGGGGGAAAACAGGTGGGGCTCGTGGCGGCGTGGGGCGCGGGTCGTGCGCACCGACGCGGAGAAGGCGGGGTGGTTGAGGAGCCGTTGCGGAGCTTCACGCCCGCGCGGTCATGGCGGTTGGAGGCGGTGGCTGCGCGGAGAAGAACGCGGCGGGGACGAAGGGGTCGCGGGCCCACGCGGCAGCGAGAGGGAGAGCAAGGGGGGCAAGGGCGAGGCGAGCGAGAGAGAAGAAGTGGTCACAGCAGGTCTTGACTGCTGATTTAGATCCAACGGTTGGCGTATTGAGGTTGGGGGAAGTGCAAGCGGGCTGGGCCGTACGGCGGAGTTTTGGCCCAAGGATTGGTTTAGAATTTTTAATTGATTTGCTAATTCATTTAATCCAGAAAATCCATTTAAGCTTTAGAAAATAGCAGATTAATCCCAAAAATTCCAGGAAAAATCACCTAAGCTCTTAGAATTGTTGTGGACTTAATTAAAATTATTCCAAGTTAAAGTTGACAATAGATTTTGAACTTAAATTTATTTTTGGCTTTAACAATTTAAAGACAAGCTTTTAAAATTTCAGAAAATTCACAAATTCAAATAAGTTTTAAACTTTAACCAAAATTGAAATTTTGGGCTGTTACAGTGGACAGGCTTTGGCTCCTTTTGTACTGAAGCCCGACAGGTTACCAAGGGCAGGAAAATCATTGATGGTCCAGAACAACATGACGCGTAAAGTGAAGTTCTCTCGTTTGTACGCATCCAATACCTGTACCCCTTCGTTCCATAGTGTCACAAGATCTTCCAGCAATGGTGCTAGGTACACATCAATATCATTCCCAGGTTGCTTTGGCCCTTGGATAAGTAGTGACATCAAAATGTACTTCCGCTTCATACACGTACCAAGGAGGAAGGTTGTACATACATAGATTCACGGGCAGTGCTATGTGGGCGCTCATGTTACCGAAAGGATTCATTCCATCGTACTCAACCCTAACCTTATGTTCCTCGGCCCACATCGAACTCTTGGAAGCTCCGATCGAAGTTTCTCCACTGGGCAGAATCAGCAGGATGTCTTAGCTTTCCATCTCTCTTACGCTCCTCTGAGTGCCAACGCAGCAATCTTGCGTCCTTTGCGTTCGCAAATAAACGCTTCAAACGTGGGATTACAGGCAGATACCACAACATCTTAGCAGGAGGTCCTTGCTTCACCTTAGCAGTATTCTGACGATTGTATCGGGATGGTTTGCACACGGGACATACATGCATGTCTGCATACTCTTTACGGTAGAGGATACAATCATTCGGACATGCATGTATTCTTTCTACTTCCATTCCCAATGGACAAATAACCTTCTTTGCTTGATAGGTGGTGCTGGGCAACACGTTTCCATCCGAAAGGATGTCCGCTAGGAGACCTAACAACGCCGTGAAACTCTTATCGGACCAACCATTGCTTGCCTTCAATTTCAGCAGTTCAAGCACGGTTGACAACCTTGTATATTCGGCTTGCAACCAGGGAACAAAGGTCTCACCGAGTCCTCCCTTAAGCCCTCGAATTTACAAAACTCTCTCTCCAGTAGTTCTCTTACGCATCGCGTAGCATCCGATCCAGATTGTCATCGTGTGACATATCCTCATCAAAAGCAAGATCCACATTCGCATATCGTTGACTTCTTGGCGATGCCGTCATTACTAACTTCATGTGTAATAATCTGCTCTTCACCGTGGATGGTCCAACATGTATACCCTTTTGTGAAACCCCTTGAATCAAGTGCACTTCTATTTGCTTGGCGTTGTTAAACATCTTCAAATTACATAATCAATGCATGGACAGTACATAAAATTTATCTCCTTCTTCAACATATCCTGCTCAGTGGCTCTTCTAAAAGCAACCACGCCATTAATGTACTCTTGACTCACACGGTTCACACTGTACATCCAGTTTCGATCCATCTACACTACGCATGTAACAAATTAGTGTCAAAATTGATTAGCGATTAATTTATAGCAAACATAAAGGGTTATAGATCGTTACCCTCGGAGCTCACGAAGAAAATACGATTCCTCTCCTTTCCTTCTCCTCTCTAAGGTGGCGCAATGGGGGAGGAGGTGGCGGGTGTTGGAGGCGCTAGGGGCAAGGGTCCAACCTTCTCCTCTCTAAGCTGGCGCAACGGATAATTATTGATTATCTGCATGATTGTTGATTAGATACGAGACAAAAGACAAGAGGAAGATCCTAATAACTAGCAAGTTGGTCCGCGCGATTGCGCGGGTATCCGTTTTCATATAATTGAAACAATAAACCACTGTGATGACGTTTCTTCATGGATATAAATGGAGGAAATATAAAATAGATCATTGCACATGTGACTTATCTTGGTGTGTCATAAATTCTTCTTTTAACTGTTTCTAGAAAACTACTCATGAAATTAGTTACGATTAAGACTTTCACTTCTTTGCACGCACTTACTCGTTTTGTCTCATCGTTGCACAAAGGAATTACACAGTTAATTAAAGGCTACATGTTTTGCTTTTCATTTTCTAGAAATAGGGTCCATCAATTTGAGAGCTAGATGTACGTGACGCTTTTGTCTTTTCCCATCAAGTAGTATTAATTGAAACCTAAACCCTATGCTTCCGATTAAGTAATACAACAAAGAAAACAAAACATTAGGGTCTATGTACGAGTAGCAAAATCAGGAAAATTCACTAATCAATAGAGTGGAAAAGGATAATCAATATTACTTCATCTGCTTAATTAGGGAGGAGCCGCAGTTGGAGGAGCTAGGGAGGAAGTGGCTTTGCACTGGGAGGAGAAGCTAGCCACAGATCTATTGGAGCCCAAAGAGCAGGGGGGGTTGATTATATATTATCCAAACATGCGCAGAGGAGTGGCAGAGGCAGAGGCACTGGCGGTCTGGCGGTGGACCACGGCGGTCAAGGCGGCGAGAGGGATCTGTCGCGCTCAATTTATACGAGTGGGCATATCACGATGGTTCTTAATAAAACCGTCGTGATAGTCATCTATCACGAGCGGTTTGTAAATAGAACTGTCGTGAATTATCCTGACGGTTCTATTCACGAACCGTGCGTGATATCTTCATTCGCTGCACGGTCCTTATTTAGAACCGCTCAGGATATTACACGCACGGTTATTAAATAGAACCGCTCGTGATTGGTGATTATCACAGGCGGTTTGTGAATAGAACCGCTCGTGATAATTCACTGACGGTTCTATTTACAAACCGTCTCAGGATAGATGACTATCATGCATTTTCTAAAAAATACCGCTCGTGATAGGCTTCAGCGCCACCCGCAGTCGGCAATGCCCAACACAGACGGTTCCAAAGGAACCGTCTGTGATGGGGCGTCTACTATAGCCTGTTTTGTAGTAGTGGCCAACACCGAGGGAAATATTGGTCGTGTGTTTTACAAATGTCCTTATTTCTCAGTAAGTAATCTTGAGTTTGATTTCTTGCGGTTTGGATGTTTCTCCAGTAGCTATGAAATGTGTGTGCTATTTTGGTGTTTGTACGGTTCTGTAGGCTAGAGGATGTCAATATTTCCAGTGGACAGACACCATGGACAAAGCAAGGGAGCGCAGCAATACAAGGCAAAAGATGGATTCTAGGCTGGAGCAGAGAATGGAAGTTGTGTTGAAGATGGAGTGCATTCTGGACCACATCAAGTGGTTGGAGAAGATGTGTGTGTGTGTGTGTGTGTGTGTGTATCATTGTTGTAATTTAAGGCATATTTGTGAAGTAGCTGGTTTCCTATTGTAGTATGCAAAATATCACAGACGATTTCAACCATAAACCGTCTATGAAAAGTACATATCATAGACGGTTTGTTCTGCTAAGCCGCCTGTAATAGTTCCTTCCATTTCTAAAAAATATTGTGTTTTTTGGTTGCTAGCATCAGGAGTATCACTAAAAAAACCTCTAATTTTACAAGTAGTTCAACACCTGTGTAAAGAACTTGGCGTACTTATGCCTAATTCTACAGTTGTCGCTGCAGAAGACGACATAGTCGTCCCACCCTTCCGTCACGCCATAGTCAGTGCTCGTGTGCCGGTGGCCGTCCTCCAACAACACCCACACCTGGCCCGGCAGCCCGGCCATCTTCCACATCACCGCCTGGACCGCGTCCGCAGCGAGCCTTCGGCGCTGCTTGCACTCCCGGTTAGTCCTCTTGGTCGTCTCGCACTCGACGGCCGGCTCACCCTCGACCTGGCTAATGTATTGCTTCCAAACATCACACGCCTCACCGGCCTTGTAGAGGAGGAGGCCGAGCATGTAGACCACAGCCTTGTGGCCGGCGACGGCCCCCCCATTAGAGGAACACGAGGCAACGCTGCATGTCCTGGTGTGTGAGTTGCCAGTGTTGGCTAGGTGATTGACGACGGCGAGGTAGTGGTCATTGTCCTGCCACTTCATTGCCTCCTCCCACTCCAACGCCATGCGCCTCCCCACGGCGTGCTCCTTGGACACCTTGTATATGGCCTTACAACTCCAATATACGTACACAATTCAAGACGTCAGAATTACTCCGTAAGAGAAAATTAAAATTATGGCCAAATTAGCGGCGTTGTTGCTAGTCAGATTAGTGACATGTTTCTCTAGTCAAATTAAAAGGCCAACATGTATGCACACATGGATTGTGTCGACGATCAAATCGCCGATCTTATGAAAATGAAAAAGAAAAATGACGTGAAATATCCTGGGATGGAATGGGGGCCGCTCTTTATTGATATGAACTGGATTTACAAGACCCGACTAGGCACTACCCTAAATACATCAATGTGAGGAATGTTTAACTAATAATCGGGCTTAGACTCTAAGTCTAAGACTGACTATCTTGCTTCTAATTCCACCGCTTAGGCTTCTATGTTTGTCTTCTCCTGTTCTATTGTTTTTGTCTCTGAGCTGCCAGCCGCAAGCCGCCCCGATTAATTTGGGAGCCGATCCCCGCCGACATCGAGTAGCGTCGCGTCACAAGCATAATTACGAACATGACAACGTCCGATTACCGATAGGCGACATCAAGGTAGCGTGACATCTATGGAATGCACCAAAGATAGACCTATAGGACGCCTTAGCTAATTGCGATCGCTTTGTAGGAGCCGACACCCGCAAGCTCCAAGTGAGGATGGATCGTCCCTTTCTATTGAGGTTATGCGGGGATGGTGTATCCATACGAGGAAGGGGCAATGCAAAGACGGGTGCCACCGGGCGCAGGTTACGCCAGGTCCGTGGATATGGTACATGGTAATTTCCTAGCCATCCGTGAAGATTCGCCCGACGAAGAGATCATAACACTAGGGATGCCGCCCACTCTTTTATCCAAATGGCCCAAGAAGGACATCGCCTTGGACCCAAAGAAGGCCGCGATCTGGACACGACCATTCCTCTCCAACGGGACCCTCAATGACTCCACCTCATGTTTCGCCTCAGAAGGCCACCTCTTCGATTCCCGTGGAGAAGACGCCAAAGGAACAGCAAAAGCGTGCCGCCGTATCAGTTCCCGAGTCGTCTCACAAGAAGACGCTGCCAATCGCAAAGGCCAAATCAAAATCGACGAACGTTAAGGCGCCTCCCAAGTCCGGGAAGTCCACAATATCCGGGAACTACATCATCGGAAAACCGTTGTGCTCCGATGCAGTATTAATGCACGCTGGATATGCTTGTCAAGCTTTGCATGCCTGGTACTTGGAGAAGACCCAAAAGAAGGGGTGCGATACTGGAATCATCGTCAGATACGAGGAGAAGCATTTCTTCAATGGGACGAGGTACTTCGTCGTGGGCTTCAACGACTTATATGACCTATTCAACCTCATTGGCCTCGACGTCTCACTTCTACGATGTTGGACAATCGTAAGTGCGCATAATCAAGTTCTACATTCATGTAATCTTGATAAATATCACAACTCATTGGTTATGTATAGATACATCTTTGAAAAATGTCCGGAATGGAAAGAACCGTGGGTTTCCTCGACCCACATGTGGTATCGTTGCAAACCATCCAAGCGGCACTCGCCCTTCGTCGAGAAATACATAACGAGGTCATTCTTTCGTCCGAAGAACATGAAATACATAGTGGTGCCTTACAACCAAGGGTAAGTGTCACTACTTGCTATACAAATTTCATTTGTACTTTATACGCAAACCACTAACTTAGGTTTAATGACTATAGCGACATACATGAGTAGGTACCTTTCGATCCTTTTAGTTATTATACCCAAGAGGAACCATGTGATATACCTTGATTCCCTAATCCGCAACAAGCACGACTTGATGTTCTAAGAGAAATACTCGAGAGGTATGCTCATTTCCTCCTTACATAACTCTATTGTAGTCTTCATTCGCTTGAAATGGCCGAGAAAACTTTTTGAATCATGTAGGTCGTTCATCGATTATGTTGCCAACAAAGGAATATACAATGGAAAGAGCGCCCAACTAACACACAGGATGGATTTTCCGGTACGCGCTACAACACGATAATCCTATATCATACTTCATAATAACGCGTCTCGAACTGACTATACCTATATATGTAATTCTATTTTTGCAAAGGTCGCCAAAGAAAAAGATGATGAGTTATGTGCAATCTACGTCTGCTATCATATGCAGCTAATCCTTAGAGCTAGGAAGAAGGATCCTGAGGTTTGTCAATCTCGAAATAATTATTTCCTAATTATAAATTTAAATATATATAGCTTACCACTTTACTCTTGCTAGCGACAGGCCTTGGATTTACAATGTGATGGACTCGTTGCGGAAGAGATCAAGGACATTCGAGGGAAGCTCTGCACCTTTATCAAGTCAGAAATCATTAACGATGACGATGAGTTTCACTCCGTCGCCAACCCAGAGCATCACCCCGCCGACACCTCTCAATGCAAACAATTGACTCAATTGTAATCCAGTTGTAACTATAGCGACAATACTTGAACAAATGCGATCTTTTGTAATTTATTTTGAGTAATGATCACTTTGAGTTGTCAACAATTGATTATCTCTGATGAATCTGTTTTTGTGCATGCTTGTTTTCAGAGGGCATGGCTAGCAATTCCTGAGGCTAGCACTACTACAGAACAGACCTTTGGTCCCGGGCCTAAAGGGCCTCTAGTCCCGATTATAGAGCCGACTAGGAAATCGAGACTAAATGTCTCACCTTTAGTCCCGGGTCCCGGCAGGGACTAAAACCGACATTTAGTCCCGGTTGGTAATACCAAGGGACTAAAAGGTCATTGACTGAGCCACACGGGTTGGTTTTAATCCGGTTGGTATTACCAACCGACTAAAGGTGTTTTTTTTCTTTTTGTTTCCATTTCAATTCATTATTGATTTTGGTTTTACAATTACATTAGGTTTTCAAATGCGTATTCTTATTTGCTAATATATGTATACGCCCACATATAATTTAGTTTGGAACATTATTACACACAAATAAAGTATGAAACTATATATATTATGGAGCTATATATATGTATATATATATATATATATATGCACATAAAATTTACAACATTATTCATGCATCCTTGGTATTTACAACACAAATGTTGTCCTCCACTTAAATGTCATACAAATGTTAAATCCGGTTTGGCTTCAATTGTTCATCTGGGTTAAAGTAGAACTCGGTGTCGGGCTTGAGGACATGCTCATTAAGAAATCCTGCGATTGTCTCTTGAATTCCTTTGAGGCGGTCCATATCCAACACTGCTCCTTCAACCATATCTCCTTCAATTTGCATTAAACTAAAGAAGTATTAATATACATAAGATTTATTTAATAGCAACAAATAAATAAAATGGATTTATTATATATACTTGTTACGCATTTTCAGATCTGTAGATGGGTTCTTTTGCATACACCATGAGGAACTCGCAAACGTAGTATCCACACAAATTGTTGCTCGGTGGTCGCCAGAGAACCCATCATGACGATATAAAAAGATTACTCTCGCTATCCCGCGTGAGTCAAGCATGATAAGGTAAAGATGCGAGCTAGTACAACTTACATCCAATCGGTGTGGATCAGAAGTGGCGCTTTCAGATCCGGACGGTGTAGCCGAACGAACCAAGCCCAAACCCCGCCTAATAATTGATCGTTAATTAACTATTGCAGAGTTAAAGAGCAGAATAAATATTTAAAGATCGGTTACCCCGGATAATGTCTATCATATCTTGGTAATCTTCTGCGGTTTTCTCAACGAGTCATAGATTAGCAAATGACCGCGGAGAGATCGAAGACAATCAAGATCCAAAGGAAAGTCGATTTGTTTATAGAGTCAACATATATATCTTTATGTTGGATTGAGTAAGTAAAGTAAAATGTGCACACGATAACAACACTCACCCAAAGTTGTAGGGAAGAGTATAAATCTTTTGTTCTTTTGGTTGATCAAGAACCTCCGGAAATTCCTCTCCGCTTGAGGTCTCCATTGATCGTAGGGAGTGTTTGGGTCCTTGAATACGATATATGGATCAACGAAACCAATGTTCTTGTCCTTTCTACGTGTGAGGTCTCTCATCATGTCTCTGCATATGTATAGACATGCTAGCTAGTGTGAGGATAATTACTTATACATATACATATGCTAGAGTGAGATTATTAAAAGAAAGAATCACGCATGCACAAAAGCGGTGATGAGAGATTTGTCTAGAGCGCTCATGTGGCATATTGGTGTAACTCATTAAACCGAACCATTATAATGTCATCGCCACTAAGTAATGATGGTTTCTAATTTTGACGCAAATATAGTCATCCACTTTTCTGCGACACGCCGCCATGTACCACTTGTTTAACAAGTACATTTGCATTTAAGTTCCATGAGCTTCTCAGGTTGTATAGACTCTTGCCATATACATATTCCTTCTTCCAATGATCAACTTCGGAGCACTTTTGATGTGTGCTCCGCCGAGCATTTGGGAAATGCTTAGACCAGTTTCATGAAAAATTCATCAAGTTGATCCAAATGCACATTTCCGGATATCTGTTCTAGCACGCTAGTGTTTGAACCATATTCATTCCCAATAACTAGCGGGGCACCGATTGTTGTGATTGTTCCCGAGTGTGCAACACCCTTCCGTGCTCTCTTCTCTTTCTTCTTCGCCTCCTCAATTGACTTGGTGAGAGTGCGGTCATAGTCCGATAGTGGCGAATCCTTACGAGCATGACGTAACTTTTTCTGGTGAGCGTCCACCCTTTGCCTTAGAACTTCTGGACGTACGAAGAAGTACGGCTTCTCAGGGTTTCGCTTCGCTTCACTTTTAGCCTTGACTTTCGCGAAGAAACTGTCCACATCTGTTTTCACTGAAGCATCTATTTCCTCGGCAGTCTTCTCATAGGAAAGTTTCGTCGTCTTAGAAATAGCTGGTGTTCTCCCTGAGGCTTTCTTCTTCGGCGGCGGTGGGGCCGACGCCTTCGTTTGTGGGGTGCGCCTCTTCTTTGGCGATGGGGCCGGTGGCGGCGTTGGAGCCCGCCGTGGAGGCGATGGAGCGGCCGGTGTCGGCGTTGGAGCCCGCCGTGGAGGCGATGGGGCCAGTGGCGGCGTTGGAGCCCGCCGTGGAGGCGATGGGGCGGCCGGTGTCGGCGTTGGAGCCCGCCGTGGAGGCGATGGGGCCGGTGGGGATGCAGCCGTGTCTTCCACTTCATTGTCATCGCCCGCAACACCGTGACTGTGTGGTGAATGGATAATTGACTTAGGTTGGGGAGGTTCTCACTGTGAAAACAACGTGGTATGAGTAAACCGTTATTTAAGCCAATACATAATTAGTGAAAAATGTTTCGCTCACTTTCATCCGCACTCTAGGGTTAGGTTGTTGAGGAGGAGGAGGTGACGCCCTAGAATAATGATATAGCGCTTGCGCCAACATATGAATGTCTTCTCCGCTTCTCCTAAAGTCTTCTCCCCATCACCTCCTTCAATGTCAAGAGGCACATTGCTATTACCTTTCACAACTCTATCCACCGAGACGCTAGCATATCCAGAGGTATTAATGCCCCATGGCATCTTGGTGTCTTCGTAGGGTCGACACGAGATACAACACCGATAGCCACCATGACCGTGGCATTCCTCTCGAATGTGCACTCACATGTCGTGAGAGGATCGGTGATGTCATCCACGGGAAGCGCACCTGCGCCATCTTGAATCTTGGCACCTCCGTGGAAGCGCAATCTTTTCAACCGATTAGGGGCCGATGTTGACTCCGGCTCGATGCGCTTTGCCTTTGGATGGAACTTATCGCTATCTGCACTTGCCTTTTGATTTCCTCATTCATTTTGGCTTCAAGTGCTTTTTCGCTCTCTTCACGAGCCACTTCCGTGACTCAAGAACCATTTCTCCATCCTGCAGATCCGCTCTGCCTCCTCGTACTTCTTTCTCTGGCGGCTTCTATAGGTGGCTTTGTCTTTAGGGAAGGCATGCTCCCACGACACCTCCCCATAGCCTCTTGTTCGCCCACCGTGTTCAAGATTTCCGGGCGTATGTCACTCATCCTTATCTCGTTCGGTGCCACCGCCACTCTCACCAAGCCTCGAGCATAAGCAAATCTTTTTGTGCTCTTTGGAGTTTTCGCCATACACTATCTTTCCGGTCTCTAGGTCCGGGCTTCCCCATGACCGAAAAACCAATACTTGGCGCTCGCCAAAGCGCTTGATTGATTCTCGTTCGATCCCTTGGCAAGAATCTCCTGCTCCATTCTTTCCCACTTAGGAATGGCACTCTCAGAGCCACCGATCCCAAGTGATGGTGGTATTGCTTTTGTCCGCATTCTGCTGGTTCCTTCTCACCCGTGCCTCACCCTCTTCCGATGTCTTGAGCTGCATAAACTCATCCCAAAACGGCCTCAACTTGACGAGGCCTTAGTGTTGAAATCTGGCGTCGGGTTCTTCTCGATAAATGTGTTGTACAATTTCTTCTTCCAACACCGGAATTGTGTGGCCATCTTCTTCATAGCCCGTTCCTAACTCTCTCCTTCAAAGCTTCATCTTTCAGACGAGCGAAATGTTGAAGGACATCTTGCCAAACTAGTGCCTTGTCACGATCAGAGACAAAACTAATATGAGGAGCAACTTTCTTTTGCTTCCATTCACGAGCATTGATCGGGATCATGTCCCTTACAAGGTACCCACAAGTCGACAAATTTACGTGCATGTGGTCCAAGTACTTTGCTCAGTATCCTCCTCGAATTCGAGAGAATGAACCGACCCTCCAACGGCTTCTTGGCCTCGTACATTTCTACTCTTCCCGTTGTTGTCGCCGATCCAGAGGGCTACGAATGTAGAAACACAAAGATTTAAATAAATATATTTATCGACAAATGAAATTATTCTCAATTTCATGTATACATAAGAGATTGTAGATAGACCTCGCCAAAGATTGTCTTGCTCATCTTCATAATCGCAAAGCATCGATTCCCGCCATCTACTTCTTGATTGTTGTCATCACCTTCGAATTGGGCACCTTGTAAGGCGTCATTGTTGATAATATCCATCATGGCATCGTCCATGTTGTCATTCGGGTCGGCCATTTCTGCAAATATATGTGTAGGACGTTAGAACGGTTCGTGATCGGTAGGGGTGGATAACGAGCTGACTCGGCTCGGCTCGGCTCGACTCGTTAAGGCTCGTTAAGAAAATGAGCTCGACTCGTTAGGCTCATTAGGCTCGTTAGCGATAAACATGGTGAACATCTTAAAATTTCATGAAATTTTCAGAAAGCATATGTAAAGAACAATCATTGACCACCCAAACATGCCTTATTCAACCAAACACATGCATGGCAATTCATGAGAGCAAGTGTTCTTTGAACTAAACCCAAAAATAAATGATTATAGATGCCATGAACATCCATGCAAAGGTCCATATCACAAATCATCATCACAAGTTCACAAATCACAATCATCGATAAACATTTATAGCATTCATAAATCATATCCATGCAGTCCATATCACAAATCATGCAACATGCATGCAGATCCATACATAACCATTGCCATTTTGAGTACTATTTTTATCAATGATCTCAACCCTTTCTCCTGGAGATATCGATATGGTTGATAACCATCGGCTTCCAAGACAATCTAGAATGTCAAGAGAATACCGCTCATAAAAGGTGGCAAACCGCCCACTAGAGCTTAATCTTAGAAGTGAATCGGCGAGCTTAACGAGTTAACCGAGTTACTCGCGAGCCGCCAACTTCGGCTCGTTAACAAAACGAGTTTTTTCTTTGGCTCGGCTCGGCTCGTTAAGGACCGAAGTTCGAGCCGAGTCGAGCCGAGCCCTTAACGAGCCGAAGCCGCTCGCGAAGTTTCGGGCTTTTTTTCCACCCCTAGTGATCGGGTTATGATTTCGCATCAAGTGGCGTGCGGTTCGTGACATGCATCGACAAAGAAAAACAACATATACATTCAATTCGCCACTCGCAAAATGATTTCTCGGCTCGATGGCGGTCACAAAAGAGGGCTCGCCGCCGGGTTAGTTGTGTCGCCGTCTATACCACATTGCCACCGAGGCACCGACAACGAGAGCGGCTAGCTAATCTCGTTTGCCTCCTCTGTGAACCGTATATATTTTCTCTCTCGATCTCCTTTTTCGCTCCTCGCAATGCGATAAGAGATGAGGAGCTCACCGGCGTGGAGGAGGCGGCTCGGCACTGGTGGCGAGTGGCGGGCAAGTGAGTCAAGGCCGGATCCGGCCAAGGAGGGAGGAGCCGGGCGAGCTGGAGCGGCGGAGGAGGAGCCGGGCGAGCTGGAGCGGAGGGAGGAGAGGAGTGGAGGTGGTGGTGGAGTGGGGCGCCACGGAGGAAGGAGGAGGCCGGGCGCGACGTAAGCCGGAGCCGACGAATTAAGCCAGCGAGGAGACGGCGAGGAGACTAAGGGTGGAAGAAGGAAGAAGCCACTGTTGCTTATATCGAGGGGACCTTTAGTCGGCAGATACTAACGGGACTAAAGACCTTAGTCCCGTGGTAATACGGACCGACTAAAGGTGGACCTTTAGTCCCGGTGGTGCCACGCCAGGGACTAAAGGTTTTTGTGGGACATATTTTCCAGAGAACCTTAGTCCGGGTCAGTGACCTTTAGTCCCAAGTGTAATACCGGGACCGACTAGGTGGACCTTTAGTCCCGGTGGTGCCACGGCCGGGACTAAAGGTTTTGCGCGGGGACATATTTTCCAGAGAACCTTTAGTCCCGGGCTGTGTGACCTTTAGTCCCGGGCGGTAATACGGACCGGGACTAAAGGTCCCCACTATTCAGTTCCCGCCACAGTTTTCACAGTTTGGGTTTTGTATTAAGTTTATTTGTATAAATATGCTAATTCTTGTTAAATGCATAGTAAATTAAATACTAGGCATAAATTTTTTAAAAAATAATAGTTGCATTTCCTTTTATCTTATTGACATTTCAAACGACTTTTATAGTGACCACAAGCTGGGAAGTGAAGAGCCAACTATAAACAAAATGAAGGGCTCAAACCACAAGCTGGGAATTTCATTTGAAGGCATAAATACTTGCTAAAAAAATTTCAAGTCATTTTTACACCGGTGGAGAAGACATGCTTCACAGAGGTACATGTGTCCTTTTATCGAATAGGAATTTCATTTGAAACGATAAAAACAAGAAAAATATGATAGAAACATCTGGTTACAATTATTACATAAAATCTCTAATACACACTATTTATTAAACATCACTATATATCAAGCGGGCACAAGTGGTGAACTTCTTCTTGACGATGACCCTTGGTTATGATCATGCCGTAACCATGGAGTGTCCTCGCATTTAGCAGATGCTTGGGTCTTTGGTCACTTGAAGGGCGGGATTCGGTCATCCCTTTCATAATCTTCTGACTTGTCTGACTTGTCCTCAATTCCCACGATGTTTCTTTTCCCTGAAAGAACTATGTGGCGTTTTGGCTCATTGGTTGATTTGTCGTCGTTTTTCCCTCTCTTGGGTTTTGTAGACATGTCTTTCACATAGAACACCTGATTCACATCGCAAAGAAGGACTAATGGTTCGCCTTTGTACCCAATATTGTTGAGGTCCTTGTTGTCATTCCATACTCCTTGTCGATTGTTACCCGCCTCCGGTCATCTTCACCCATTGGCTTTGGAACAAAGGGACTTTAAAATTAGGTGCGTAGTCTAGTTCCCAAATCTCCTCTATGCGCCATAATATGTTTGCCTCTTTCCATTTGGGTGCTGTGGCATCTACGCCGACACCACCGCTTTTGGTTCGTGTTCTTTTATCTTGGGCTACTGATGTAAAATGTATTTCCATTTATCTCGCACTTTGTACGTGAGGATGTGCCACGATGGTTGCCTAGCCAACAAATACGCTTGCTCATCAATATTGTCATCACCACGACATTCTTTTCGCAACCAACCTTTGAAAGTTTCCATGTGATGACGCCTAATCCAAGCTTCATTCTTCCCGAAACGGGATCGAGGAACTCCTTGTGTACTCGACATACGGCTCCACCACGGAGGAGTTTTGAAGAACGTGTAGTGCGCTTTATTGAAATAATCGTCCCCGCATCGATATATGTTTTCTTCCCTAGTGTTCCTTTCCACTAAGTCTCCCTCGTGTCGCGATTCAGAACACCAATCGGGTCAAGGTCGGGAATGAAGTCAACACGTAAATCAATGACCTCCTCTCGTCTCCGTAGCCCTTGGCGATGCTTCCTTCGCCGAGCACGCCGGTGAACATATTTCTTCAGACTCCCATGAACCTCTCAAAGGGGAACATGTTGTGTAGGAACACAGACCGAGAATATTAATCTCCTTGACCGGGTGAACTAGGAGGTGTGTCATGATATTAAAGAAGGATGGAGGAACACCAACTCAAAGTCGACAAGACATTGAACCACATCATTCTCAGAGAGTAGCTAGTTCCATTGGATTGATTGCCTTCGAGAAATTGCATTGAGGAATGCACATAGCTTCACGGTGGCTGACGTACATGTGGAGGTAGAATTCTCTTAAAGCAACCTAAGCAATTGCGTCATAAGCACGTGGCGATCATGGGACTTTAAGTGTAGGAATTTCTTCTCTCGCACATTTATTATACGCTTTATATTGGAGGAGAATCCAGATGGGACCTTGATGCTGTTTAGGCATTCAAACATGCTTTCCTTCTCTTCTTTGCTAAGAGTGAAGCTAGCGTGTCTTAAGTAATGGCGCCCATCGTCATCTTCTCTGGATGCGAGTTGTCTCGTTCTTTCATGCGCCGCAAGTCCTGTCGTGCTTCGAGTGAATCCTTAGACTTTCCATACACATCCATGAATCCTAGCGTGTTCACACAAAGATTCTTTGTCGTGCATCACGCCGATCGCGCTGCGGACCTCTAGGACTTGCCAATAGGGTAGCTCCCAAAATATGGACTTCTTCTTCCACATGGGTGCGTGTCCCTTAGCATCTTTCGGAATAGGTTCGCTGCCTTGTCCCTTTCCAAAGACTACTTGCACATCCTTGACCATATCAAGTACATCCTCCCCAGTTCGGTTGCGAGGCTTGGTTCTTGTTTCGCCTACCGCTAAAATGCTTGCCTTTCTTTCTTAGTTGGTGATTCATAGGAAGAAAACGACGATGGCCAAGGTACACGACCTTTCGACATTTTTTCAAATATATACTGTCAATGTCATCAAAACATTGTGTGCATGCATTGTATCCCTTGTTTGTCTGCGTCTCCGAAGATTACTTAGAGCAGGCCAATCATTGATTGTTACGAACAACAATGCTCGCAGGTCGAAGTGTTCCTGTTTGTACTCATCCCACACACGTACACCTGGTTTGCTCCATAAAAGCAGGAGTTCCTCAACTAATGGCCTCGTGTAGACATCGATGTCGTTGCCGGGTTGCCTCGGGCCTTGATGAGCACCGGCATCATAATGAACTTCCGCTTCATGCATAACCATGGAGGAAGGTTGTAGATACATAGAGTAATGTGCCAAGTGCTATGACTAGTGCTCGTCCCCAAAAGGATTCATACCATCCGCATTTAAAGCGAACCTTAGGTTTCTTGCGCCATCCGCAAACTCCGGAATTCTCTCGCCTATTGCTCTCCTTTGGGACCCATCGCCAGGTGTCTCAACATGTTGTCTACCTTACGGTCTTCTTTGTGCCATCGCGACAACTTTGCATGGTCCTTGTTTATGAACAGACGTTTCAGCGTGGTATTATAGGAGCATACCACATAACCTTGGCAGGATTTTCTTCTGGGACGTTCTTCGCCTCAACATCGCCAGGTCATCTCGCCGATCTTATACCGCGACGCTTTGCATACGGGCATTCATCCAAATTCTCGTAGTCCTTGCCACGATACAGATGCGATCATTAGGACATGCATGTATCTTCCGGATTTCTAATCCCAAAGGGCGACGACTGTTTTGCTTCGTGACGTAGTGGCGGTGCAATTCGTTAGGCCGGAAGCATCTTTTTTGGATCTTGATAATTGCCCAAATGCCTTGTCGGATACACCATTCATGCCTTCCATTGTAGCAACTCCGATGTTGTACCCAACTTTTTTGCCCATCTTCTACGGACGGTATAGTAATTTCTTGTGATCCTCTAGCATGCGGTCAAACTTAGCCTTCTCCTTTTCACTTTCGCAATCTCTTTGTGCATCACGAATGACATCACCAAGAGCATCATCTTCAGCGAGTGTGTCTTTCGCCTCGCCTCTTCTTCACTTCGCCCATTGCAATATCATCGAAGTCACCGATTGAGCAATAATGTCGTTAGGGTCCAATTGTTCTTCTTCACCTTCTTCCATTATAACCTGGTTTCTCCGTGCTTGGTCCAACAAATATAGTTTGGCATGAAACCCGACTTCAACAAGTGTGAGTGAAGACTCCTTGAGCCGTAATATTCCTTCAAATTCTTACAGTGTGGCACATGGACAAAGACATGAAACCATCCCGCTTGTTTGCCTCGGCCACTCTTAAGAAATAATGCATGCCATCAATGAACTCTTTGGAGCGGCGATCGGCATTGTACATCCAATGGCGTGTCATCGTCTGCATTATATGACATATCACATAATTAAATTTCAAGTTTCAAATTTTTCCCAGATAGTACACATGATAGAGAGGCTACCCAAAAATTTTTAGAATTTTTGAAATTAAGATGAATTTATTTTGAATTTTCAAAGAATCAGCACTATTTGACGTTTGCACTAGGAGCTTCGCCTTGCTAAGAATATGGAGTGTCCGTGGCGACAACGGCGTTCCCGACTCTGTGTGATTTAAGCAAAACAGTAAGCTTAAGGAGAAGGGACATCAAGTTAAATGATAATTAATAATTAACTAAATTGCCCAAAGTCATTAGGGTGAATGACCCTAGGTCAACAATCAATCCAAAAGGCAAACAATAACTAAGTGATTAAGCTAATTAAGAGATTAACTAATTACTTAATAATTAAATATTAAACTTATTTATTAAAACAAAATTAATATTTATTATTTTTACCCAAGAGGTTGGATCTGATAAGATAAGACTTATCTCATCAAACACCCTCAAAGCTTAACCTAACTAACACATGTAAAAGTCATTTTTCATTTATTTAAATAATTATTAAATAAGGTGAAAAATAAAAGTCTTCAAATTGATCCCAAAATTTTTGTACAGATAGTTCATAGCCTAATTAGATGGCAAAACAATTTTCAGAATTTTTGGATCATTAATTTAGCCTACAAAATTCATGGAATAATAATTAAATAAATAAGCATAAAATAGGTATAAATTCAACTTTGTCCAAATAGTCTTAAAATTTTTATATGGACTGTTCACAGTGTAACTTAGTGGAAAAACAAATTTCATGATTTTTGGAAATTTATTGTGGCCTACAAAAATCATGAAAGTTCCATTTATGAATTAATTGGCAATTTTATAACATATAAAAATTATTCAAATTTCACATTTCATATTTTTCATAATGGACGGCAGGGTTAGCATCAGAGCTTACATGAACACGCCGGTGAATACGGTTGAGTGAATGAACGGCTCGGCGGTGGTGACAATGGCAATGGTGGCGTGTCCGGCGGCGACGACGGCGTTCGGCTCTGTGATTTAACGCCAAACAGAGTTTAAATAGAAGGACATTTAGTCGGTTGGTGTTACCAACCGACTAAATGCCAACCTTAGTCCAGGTTGGTACTACAATCCGGGACTAAAGATTTAGTCCCGGATTGTAGTACCAACGGGACTAAAGGTTGGCATTTAGTCGGTTATGCGTTCGTTGGTAACACCAACCGACTAAATGTCCCTCCCGCAAAAGCTCGCCACCGAGCCGTTGGGCGGGGATTTTAGTCGGTTGGTGTTACCAACCGACTAAAGATCTTTTGGTCGGGACGCAATTTTCTCCGAGACTATTGCCTATTTGGCGATTCGACCAAAGGTCTGCTCACGTAGTAGTGTAGCAAAAAAATAGCAAAAATGTAGTCGAGTATGAACTATCACGAGACGGTTTTTGTTAAAACCGCTCGTGAAGGCATAATATCACGAGCGGTTTCCACTAAAACCGCTCGTGATACGCCAATATCACAGACGGTTCTCAACAAAAAGCGTGCGTGATACGCGAATATCGCGACGGTTCTCAAGAAAAGCCGTCGTTATATTCACGGATCACGAGCGATTTTTGTTTAGAACCGCTCGTGATATTCGCGTATCACGCAGCGGTTTTAGTGGAAACCGCTCGTGATATTAGCCTTCGCTGAGCGGTTTTAATAAAAACCGCTCGTGATATTGCGTATCACGACGGTTTTGTACCGCTCGTGATAATCGTCATATCACAGCACCCACAAATATAGGCGGTTCGTAAACCGCCTGCGTGATGACGATTCCAACCGCTCTGTGATAATCGCACGTTATCACAGACCAACAAATATAGACGGTTCAGAAACCGTATGTGATGATGGCTCCAAACCGTCTGTGATGTGGCTTCCTGTAGTAGTGATGAGAAGCATTTGGATGCAAAGTTCATGGTTTTGTTCTAGCATGAGAAGCATTTAGATGGAAAGGAATATCATAATTGGTAGAAGGGGGAGTACCCTGGACTTTGTTTCTATTTCTAGTTTTGTTCATGTATGAACTGGACTTGTTCATTGGTTTTGTACCATGAACTTGTTTCTGTTTCTCAATGCAAAGATTTGAACTCCTATTAGATATTGAATCATGTATTCCATCAGAAGACCATAAACCAAACAACAAACTGTTTATGTTCAGTATTCCATCAGAAGACCATGAACCAAACTGATGATGTCTATTGTGCTGCAACATCGTTTTTAAAACGGTTCCTTGAGATTTTAAGAGATGAATGCTGGAATGATGTTGGTGTTGAGCAAGGATATGATGCCTAATTTAAATACTTATGCTCTACCTGCTGTCATCGAAGTTGATGCAGATGCCATATTATTCTCAGGAACACCAAGGTAATGTTCCAGGAAAACACTTTACATACAACATTTGGAATTCTCATACAACATTTAGAATACAACTTATCTACTACTAAACAGCAACAAGCACAGAGAAGTGGAGATCAAATTTGTTTTAAGAATAAACATGTTAGCTTAGAACTCTATCCAACAGCTGCTTATGCATTAACACATTACAGGAGAATTAGATCCATGTGAAACACTAGTACCCTACAACAGAACTCCACTTAGAAGCCAGTAAGCCACCAAATTAAATTACAATTCCTACAACAGCAACTTAAAAGTCCCAATACACCCCAGGTCAGCTAAATACATCCCCATAACCTTGATGTGTTGATATCTGTTATGTTCTTTCAACTTGGATCAGAAGCTTCTATTGATTTGGAAGCATTGTCTTGCTTCACTAAATTTATGATTCTTACAAGAACCAACAGCACAATACCCCTGAACCAATTTATGATTCATACATATTTAGCATTGGGAATTTAAAATCTCAGATTCAGAGACATATATACATCAAAGAAATTGCACATTTTATTCATTTCTAAGTGATAATTTCACAGTGTACATGATAATCGTATTTTTTTTGTTGGGATGTACAATTTCAATTGCAACACCATATACATAAAGATAACTTCTTCATCTAATGGAAACACGTCGTCCATTGCTCTAGATTGATGAATTGTTCCTTTTGTCAAATCAACATCTTCGCCAACCTGTCAAACAAAATTGATGCTTCAATAGTGTGCATCAGTAGTGCTATCAGGTGACACTGAGATCCAAATGCAAAAAAAAGGAGACAAAAAGAAAAAAAAAAGAAAGGAGCATTCACAGATTCATGGCTGTGCGGAGCCTTGGCAGAGGGGGCGCGGCGCAGGTGGGGCGAGGAGCGACGCACGTCACGAACTTTCTTCTTCTCCATGCTGCGGCAACGCACGGGGGAGCGAAGCTCAAGGGTGGAGGCTCGGTGAGACTTGGTGGGAGGGAGGCGTACCACAGGCCCTAACCCAAGACTAGATTCGGGGGGCACCGCCGACGGAGCACAAGGGGGAGGCAGCGCCGCCGACGGAGCACATGGGGGAGGCGCTTGCATGCTAGAGGAGCGGCGCCGCCACGGACAGCCTGAGGGATTGGGGATCAGGCGATTTGGCCTGCGGGATTGGCGCTTGCTCGGTCAGGGGGGGGGGGGAGGGGAGGGGACGCAAAAGTCGTTGGCGCACGCATGCACTCACCTGGGCCGTCGATTCCACGATGAAGAGCTCATATCAGCTGTGTGCATATGTGCATAAATTAGTACATGTGCATCTGATACGGACCCCTGGATGCAAACCTAAAACTCACAGACTGCCGACATATAAGGATGTTTTTTATATATAAATTCTGACACCTATAGTAGAAGTTTTGTTGCATTAGTACTTAGCATATTAGTTTTCATTTCCGTCTGGGAGCTACCTCCAACCTTTTAGTCAGACAGATTAAACCCGGCCGAATCCAACCTACCCGACATTTGCAAGAACATCACGAGGCACGAGTTCATGAACTCATGTGTGTTCCTCGTATCAGCAAATTTTACTAATTAATGGTTAGTACTACGTAGCAATCACCTGTTGGATGTTGGAGCTAGCTTATAGCAACTATTTGAGCTGTTTCTTTCGGTACAAGACGCCTGAAAAGAAGTGTGTCTGTCGTTAGCCCACTACAAGGAACAGCTTTTGTTCGCAGTCGGAACAAATACGCAGTTCGATCAGAAGAGGACACCAGAAAATGAAATCCTAAAGTTACTTTTGCAGACGTCCTCAAAATCTTTCTGCACTAAGAGCTAGTTTGGTTGGCTACCTGCAGCCTTACTGTCTGGGCGGGAGCTCTCCTGAAGACTGCCAGGGTGCTGTTTGCTCAGGAGCCAGGTCGCCAGGCGCAAAAATCGTAAGCCTGGGAAAACTGCCTGCCAGGCAACTCATCCACCTTTATTCCTTCAATCCAACGGTCTATTTTTTATTCACCAATTCCAGGCACAGACTTCCAACCAAACAACTCATCTTCAGGTTTGCCTGGCCAGGCAAAAATCATCTACTTTCCAGGCTTCCTCTAGGCACCAATTTTTCTCAGGCATGAAATCCAGGTCACCAACCAAACAGGCCCTAAATATGTCAGCCTAGGAAATAATTATTGAGCCAGGCATGCATGCATGCACGTGTCAGCTAGCCTGCTATACACTAACAATAATGCCAATTAATGCCATGCATGCACGTGTCAGCTAGCGTGCTATACACTAACAATAATGCCAATTAAAGAAATCTAGTCTGTACTACTGTGTGATGCAGTGCTGTGAACTGTGTGAGGCTGGTCCCAATGTTCCACCTTAGCAAGTTTCTTAAGACTATCATATAGACAAAAGTCTGATGTGGCATTGTAATTAAGGAAGAGAGAGAGCAGACTGGTATCTTATTTAGATACTACTCATACACAGTATCCTAGGTAGAAATACTAGTAAATACTCTATATCAAAGGCCTAGAATACCACACTCTAAGATACCATGTATTGGGAAGGTTGTATCTAAATGCTTTTCATGTAATAAGAAACTGTAGTAAGAAATCACCTATTGAGACCAGCCTGATGTCGAAGTAGCAATAATTAACGCCCATCAAGAGCAGTAGCTGTACGTAGTACCAACGACAGACAAATTAGGATGGTGTTCATTACTTAATTCTTCCGATTAAACAAATCTTTCCTAGCTAATCCCATCACTTCCTTTTTGTGTTAACCAATCTTAATTACGAATCGATACATCATTGCCCGCGAAATCCTCGTCAACTCATTATTCTTACTCACGCTTATTTTCCTGTGAGGAGGAAATAATCAACTAAGCACGTACTCCCTCCGTTATTTTATAAAATGTTTTAGCGATCTTTTTTTCATATATTAACGATTTTCTAAGTTTCTAATTAAGATGATACAATGTGGCACCCCAAGTCGTTGCAGACCAATTTGTCGGAAGAATGTAATTAGATGGACAAAGGCTATCTAGACGCCACAAATGCCCAGTTTACATGCAAGTCCGCTAGCCTGCTGAAGTGCTGTAAGTTCTTAATTTTGCATCAGTGGTGATACAGGAACTTGGTAGACATAATCGGTTTTAGTTAGTTGACTCTTCATATTATGGTAAATAAGGTCTTCTCTTGAACATGAAGTCATTGACTCCATTAGTCTTGCAATTATGCCTAAATAAGAGTTCATCTAGCAAGTAAGCACAAATGTGTAGTCCCCAATAAGCCGCACCAATATATCTAGTATAAGCTAGCTAGGATGAAATTCATTGCCGAACAAAATTTTCAAATATACCAACATGACGTATCTAATGCAATACAAATTGAACCTACCCGAAGAGCTCATTTGAAGACAGATGCGTAATGAAGAAGACGTATGCTGGCATTCTCAATAACATGTTACAAAAGCTTATTACTAGAGGAAAAGCAATGGTTAGATTGGTTACTAGATACAACTACTCCAATAGCTTGTTTTTTCGGAGCCCAACAATAAATTAATTGTTGCATGAATCTCCAAGAGATGGCCCACAAAACACATTTTTAGTAACAAGCTCGCCCCCAATAGATTTTGTTATAGTATTTTATGTCTTGGTGTGAGTGTCTAGCTTGTTACTCATGCAGGTAAAAAGTTATCTCTCGCCCCTGTCCCTCTCTCTACCACCTCACCAAAAATGTGATGTGGAGTATCGAGAGTGCCCTCATAGACATATGGAGAACCCACAACGCATAATCTAAGTCCCAAAATAGATTACGTTTTTTACTGCGTAGAGGCGTACCGCTTTATTACCCACGGAATCCCTGGGCCTAAATTGTCAGATCCAAAATGACAAACAAGTATAGTATAGGCAACGAAAAAGAATCAACGTATGTATTTACATATAAAGGAAAGCACATACGCCGAGAGTTCTACTCGTATCTTGTTTTCTGAACTGAAAGATTGGATTGTATAAAGTACTGATTATTACTCCTCTGCCAGTAAATATACGCCGTGGTGGGATTCGCCATTCAAACTTTTGAAACTTGGACATTTATTTATGAAAGTATAAAGATTGATCTCATGCAAATGATGTTACTAGATTTGTCTAGAAAAGTACTTTCATACTTTATATTTTTTAGTATTTTTATTGGTATTGTCGGACCCTAGGCGTGAAATACTTGAAGCCCTCATGTGTGTACCATACTAGTTCTATGATCGGTGGCTAGTACACACATCCACAACATTGATAATCACATTCATACACATTTCCTACATACAACAAGATTACAAAAGGATTTAACCTTAAACAATACATAACGAATTTACATTTCAATAACGAATTTACATTTCAAAGGCCGACCGGCCAAATAAAACTCAAGTAATAACAGAGTGTAGTGGAAAGCATAGTAAATAAACCAAAATAGTCCAACGGTATGCCTCATCCAATCCCATAGGCAACCAACAAGGACTAAGCTCTAGAAAGACCTGTCGTCGTGTGGAACTGGTTCATCCTCATACTCTGAACAATAATTTAAGCAAGATTGAGTACATTGCGTACTCAGCAAGACTTGTAGTGTATCGCAAAATTTATATAAATGCAAGGCTAACAATAGGTGAGACTCTATGCTACAAGTTGTTTTTAGCATTAAGCAAATTTTATTTGCAATATCAATACGTAGTATTTTACAATGGAAGTTTAAAGAGCAACTAAATAGATAAACAATCAACAAGTAAATAACTTGATAAATAACAAATCACAACCCTCTATGGCTGTGATCAACATCTTACTTTCAACTATAGACATGGCACTCAACTCAAATATCAACAAAAATATCCATCCCAACTTTTTTAACAAAACCGTTTTTTGTTAAAATAGAGACTATGCCCGTTAAGACCGCACTAAGCACGCTCATGGCTGCGAGCATGGCTATTTAAATAGATTTATACTCTGCAGAGGTGTACAACTTTACCTACAGTATATGAATTCTCTAGTTTATCCGGCATCCATCGATACCATCACACACAACATTATAGTATGTAGTCTAGAGTACATAACGAGGCCTTTGCATCACCTAGTCCTGGCCTTGCACTAGCCCGACGAATGAAAACCATCACTTCAATCCCGGGGACACCTCCCGTCAAAGTGAGGCATTTGTCGTTGTATCAACAAGCTTTGTTCCGAATGCCTTGGTGAAGGGAGCCCCTTCAAGCAAGCCTACCCAGTCATGCTCATACTACTGCGGCCTACCAACATGCAATGCTAGTTTGTGATGACTTAATTAGCTAAGGTCGTCCCATATCGATACATGTGATTGTACGTTTAGGCTTAGATAGGACTTACCGATGTTCGGTCATTAATTAACTCGGGTAAGGATCTCCCCCTATCTACTTGTGAGATATACCTCTCACGCTGTCGGACCCTGGACGTTGAATACCCAAAGCCCTCGTATGTGTACCGTACTAGTCCCATGATCAGTGGCTAGTACACACAACTCCAACATTGTTATCATATCCATACATTCATATATACAAAGTAAAGCAAAAATGGTACATAACTTAAGCGATTACAATAATTACATCACAAGGGCCGACCGGCCAAATAAAAGTTTAAGTGTCAGAGATAGCAAATATAACAGCAGAAGCAAAAGGTAATAAGAGTGCAAAATTCCAGTGGCATGCCCATCCGAACCCTCAAGCAACCGACTAATGAGCTTTACCATTTAATAGCACATCCAACGTTTAATAGCTCACTAATTGATCAACTCATATCCATATCACCAAACTAGTCGTGTATGACATCTACCAATCCAATCACATATGTGCCTCTACGATCAACTAATAATAACTTATCTACTAATCCAATTAAGAGCACAATTCCATCAACTAGGCGCATAGGACTTATTTACTAATTACATGGCAATCCAAATATTTATCCACAATCAAATAATCCATTGCTACCTTATCCCAATTCTAGCATATATGACTCACATAACTATTACTTAAGACATCCGATCAATTTGCTCAAGATTAAATAAATCATCTAATTCAACCTCCATATTTCATTGAATATCATCACATGAGCTATCCATCAAGTAATAAATTATAAAATCCTTATGCGTCCTAAATCCTAAAATCACTAATCCAACGTGAGGGAAAACCTCCAATTAATTTATCATCTGAAGACCACTAGCAATTTCCATGCGACTCCAAAATAATCATACCCGATCAATTAATCCAATAGTATATTTAATCCAACATCCTCTGATCAACAATACACATATTCTGCTACAATGATCTAATTATTCGCATCCACCGATTGACAATACACATATCCCGCTACAACGATCTAATTATTCGCATCGACTAACATACACTACATATCACACATATGCACAATTAAGACCTAATTGGGGAGTTACACCGGTCTTAAGCTATCGGACAATTTACACTAATCATGCATAAAAAGATGGCATGCTTATGATGATTATGCAATATGCACAACTAATAACATAAACGCGAAAACACAATTAACACTAAGGATTTTACCGCAGCACTAGGTGTGCGAATAACCACCGGACATCGCCTTCTTGGCCACTTGTCCACGTCCGTCGCCATCGTCATTGGTTCCACGTCCTGCTCGGGTTCTCGTCTACATCCGCCATCGTCGTTGCCGGTTCCACGTCCCGCTCGACCTCACGTCCGCGTCCGCCATCGTCGTTGCCAGTTCCATGCCGATCGATTTCGGCACTGAACTTGCACCCATGTCTTTTCTTCTTTTCTCCCATTTTTTCTTTTCTTTTCTCTTCTCTTGTTTTTCTCTTCTTTTTCTTTTTCTTTTTCTTTTATTTTATTTTATTTTATTTTTCTTTTTTATTTTTCTTTCCGCTCTCTTTCTCCTTTTTTCCTTCTACCTCCAGAATTATCTCTTCCCTTCCTCTGCTCTTCCTCCCCAATTGAGCAGGCCTGGATCCGGCTAGGGGTCGCCAAATCCTGCCGATGCCGCACCGACACCGCCTTCTTTGGCCGTCACTCCAGTGGTCGACGCGCCGCCAAAGACTGCCAAGACACTACACCCTGGCGCGCCATTGGGCCACGTCGCGCCAGCTAGCTGTTGGTTGCCGCGAGCTAAACACCTCTCTCTCTCTCTCTCTCTCTCTCTCTCTCTCTCTCTCAGATGCCGCCCCAGCTCCAGCGCATGCCGCCTACACCAGCCACCGTGCCACGCGAGCTAGCCGCGCCGCACCTCGTCGGGCTAGGCCGCCACTGCAACGCTGCCTCAACTGGGCTGCCGTAATCCGCCTAGACGCCGTGCTGGGTCCCGTCGCTACGCCCTCGATCGGCTCGGCCAAGCCTTGGCGTCTGTGTCTTTGGCCGCAGGGAGCTGCTGCTCCGCATGCATGCATGCCTCGCATGCATGCATGGTCAGGCTCGGCCTCGTGCTCCACCGCGTCACGCGTGTTGCCGTTGGCTGGCCTCATCGGCTACATGTAAGCGTCGCACCACGCTGCACACACCGCGCACCTGGCGCTACATGCGGCACGTTGACCATGCCTCTTGGCGCCATGCCTCGGCTTCCCTCGGTCGCGCCGATGCCGCACCGGCTCACGGCCCCTCGTTGCTGTCACCCTCGACGGCGCAGCGAGCCATGCCGCCACATGCATGTTGCATGCATGTTCGCCGAGCCGTTGCATGCATGGCTTTGGCCACGATCTCGGCCGCCACTGCGTGCATGTATGTGCCGTTGCTGCTGCGACATCGCCAGGCCGACGTCGTTGAGCCTGGTTACATGCATGCATGCATCGCGCCGACCGTGCATCGCATGCACGCACTGCCGTCGTAGCATGCCAGCTTGACATCATCGTGGCTGCGGCGAGCCATGGCCACGGCCACTGCACTCCTCTTCTTCTTCATGGCTGTAACTAGCCGTGACAGATAGTGCACTGCCGTTCTCTCTCCCATCTTCTTCAATTAGCTCGAACGAACTCGCATGCGGGAACTAGTCACTAAAATGGGTTGCTCTTGCGATGATGATCGGAACGGTATAGCATGCAGTGCGGGATTATTGGTTTTTGGTGGTGATTGTGAGGAGAGAAGATGTAAGGAGTTGAGTTCATAGAAAGAAGAAAGGCAGTGTTCTGTTGGGGAAGAAAATGGCAATGGGGGCTTTGTTTGTTGGGGGAAGAAAATGACAGTGATGAGAGGGTAGGAGTGAATCGCCTGGGGGAAGAAATGGTAGTGAATGAGGCTTTTGTATATTAGATGGAGTTGGTAGTAAGTAGAATATGCCACGCAAGTGTTTTGATGTGGGCAATGATATGAATGAATTACATTATATGATTTTGGTTTTGAAATATATGCAAAAACAAGAAACAATCTATATCTATACTAATTGGAGGCTCTCCTAGAAGCTCCTACATTAATCCTATGAGATAAAAAGCTAGAAATTACCATATTAATTGGAGAAAGGAAAAAAGACTAGAAATTCCCACATTAATCGTAAAATGGAGAAAATTAGGGTAGTTCAATCTTCCTTACTGAGTTCATCTATGGTTTAGATTTATATGTATTAACAAACGTGTTCGACATGGAAACTGAAAAAAAAAATAGCATGCCATGCGTATGTGACTTCTTAACTTGGCTCTCTCCATGGTGTACTGCACTAGGAAAATAATACATTGACACCCATCTCTCTCACACACACGTTTCTACCTCCTTCTCCCGGTATATTTTTTGTCAAATAAATATTATTTAAAATACGTATTATCATGCTAATTAAATCTATATCTCTATACTAATTGGAGGCTCCTCTAGGAGCTTCCACGTTAATCCTAGGTGGAAAATATCTCTATACTAATTAGAGGCTCCTCTAGGAGCACTCACCTTAATCCTAGGTAGGAAAAAACTAGAAATTCTCATATTAATCTGAGAAAACAATAGCTAGAAATTCTCGCACAAATCGAAGAAAAAAATCCCATCCTTGCATCTCGTGGCCTAAGGCTCTGTTCTAGCTATATACGAGTCTCATACAGTTATATGTTCTATTGTTCCATGATCAAATTGTACAAAGCAATTAACTTGAAAACATTCAAAACAAAATAAATGTTCTGGCATACCTGTGTCCGAATAGGAGAGATGGAGCCAAATTGCTTCCATACATGGATATACATGAAAATCTTTTCCTTTTTTAATGAATATATCTTCCTCTTTTTTCTTCTCTATCATAACTTCCCCAGCCAATATATATAGTTGCTCACACGGAGACAAAAACAATGGCAGCTCTATTAGAAGCTCCTACAATAATTCTACAAGAGAATGTCAAACAAATATAGCTTTCAACTTCTCTTTCGGTTATGATTCATGTAGCTTGAAATTTTATATTTAGGATAAAAAATTACTAAAATATAGACTATAGTAATGTTAAAAAATATTATGTACTTTTGAAATAAAATGAAGAGTGCATTTTTAAAATTGCTAACTGTGTAGGTGCATGGGTTGATGACTAGTACAATCTAATTTAAATGCAATCACTTTCAAACAATTTAATTTATTATTATTATTTATTTTATTGTTAATACTATTATTAAGCATTTTTTTTACAATTCGATTTGATTTTAAAAGCGACCTTTTAATTAAACACAGGAAAATTTCAAAACACGGTCAAATATTTTATAGATCGCCAAATTAAACATTAACATCCCGATTCTGAAAATTAGGGTGTTACATGTATGTGTGTGTATACTTTGACTTCTAATATACCACTTAAACGAACGTATTATAATTTTTTATCACTTTTACTATACTTAAATACCAATTATAAGATATTGCGAGTTGATTGAAAAAATATATTGGGGCTCTTTATTGGAGGAAAGTAAGTCGTTCCCGATGCGCGCACATTAATTGCAAGCTTGCAAGATTTGGCACATATCAACCAAATCGTTTTCTTTTGGCATGAGAGATATCTTAGTTTGACTTGAGCACAAGAACATGTACACACCATTGACACCAATATGCAGGTTGGTGATCGATGCTCAAGCCTAAGTTGAACTTGAGAATATGTGGTGGAGAAATTCTTGTCACAAGCATGCAGATGCATGGCCATCACCACTTCGCTATCTTTATTTCCATACATATGTGCTCCACAGTGCATGTGATGTGTTTGTAATGCATCCATGCACGCACGACGAGATGCATGTGGTGGAGAAACTCTCGTCGCAAACACATGCATATGCATATGTGCATTCATGCACGACGAGAAACTTCAAACCGTATGTAGGTTCTTACGAACATTTATATATGATGATTACAAGAAGAGGAAGGCGTGCGTATATATACGTACATGTATAAGGCCGTGGTACTGTTCCCTTGGTGTGTAATACAGAGTTGAGTCTGCCTACGATCTCCTCCGCCGTGACGGTGAAGCCCTCCTCCACCTGAATGTGAAATTAAATCAGTTCGTTGATCCAAATTTAAAGCATGTTAATTTCATCTCAATATCCAATCCTGATGCACGTGAGTGGTCAATATTCTATTCGGCCATATTAGGAGTGGAAGAGATACCATTTTATAGATAAAGATCCCGTACCAAAGATCATCTTCATATTCCTGGGAATTTCCTTTTTGACTAGTTTCACGGCCAATCGGCCCAATTAGGTGCGTATGGAATGGATGCACCGAGGTACATAAAATCGGCATTAAAGAGATACATTAATATTTCGCTGTTTCTATTAAATAAAAGGAGTTGTTTTTAAGTAGTTACTGTATTCAATATTATAAATTAAAGTGCTTTTGAAATCCACTACAATGCCAAACAGAACCGAAGTATTTTTCTTTTCTTTTTTTTTGTGTTATGGGGTTTTCATGATGTAACTTTGACCATTAATTCTTTTTGTGGTTAATTTATCCACAAAAGATAGAGAAATATAAGACTAGTAAAGTATTATGCTATAAATATTCTTTTATCAGCTAATGTTTGACCCAAACATGTTCTTCAAAATTAAACTTTGGCCATTAATTTATTTTACAGTATATTGTTAATAACTACATGTCAGGATGTACTTTCAAAGTTAATCTGACAGTACTATATTACTCACTGAACACATGTATTGTTGGACTAATTAATTGTTACTCATCAGGTTTGACTCTCGAAATGCATAACTGTCTTATAAAAAATCAGCGAAGGGAATACATATTTTCAAAGATATTGCTCGTTAATTTGACTAGTTTTTCTGCAGTATCATAACATTTTTTTAAATGGAGAGAATATATGTATACCATAATAGATACAATCAACACCTCCACTCTTTAGTTGCCTATATAAATACAAACAATTGACGAGATTCAAGGCACCTTCCTCACTTTGAGGACAAGAAAATCCCACAATAATTCTACAAGAAAAACCCTGTAAATTCTCTCATTAATCAAACAAAGAGAAGGATATACTCCGCTAACTTTGGTGGGGTGCATTATAATGGTGGAGATTAATTAATCATCTACAAAAATTAGAGCTATCTAACTAATACAGTTGCATTTGCTATCATATACATTATAGTTGTATAACAAATAAAACTACATCGTAATATCTAGCCTCAAATCTGTACATGTAATTCCGCTAGTTTTAGAGAAGAACTGCGTATGTTCTTTTTATGAGAACATATATGAATTTTTTCACATGATTTATGTGGCCCTTTTGGTGCTTATACATCATAGACAACACAATGACAATGGGGGACATTTAGTACAAACCAAGATAGACATGCAATCATTTGTGCATACATTTTTTGTTTCAAGCACCAAATAGACATGAAAAATTCAAAATAAAAATTGAGTGTGTAGAGTGTAGACAGTGTATGCCAAAAAAAAAATAGATATGTCCCCCAAGATGCACTAGGTAATATCATTTACTTTTCAAAAACAAATCAATAACTCAATGCATCAGAAACACTCAGTTGTGTACAGACAAGTTTTCATACATATATATAGCTCACAACACCAATTTTTTTGAACAGACAATTCGACTGCCAAATAATGAAGCTCTTGCGGTTATTGGTTGATTAGCGCTGATCAACTCTTGATCAAGTCCCTACAAGGTTTAGAATATCTGCGATTTTATATTTGAGCATAAGACACATTCCAAAAGGCCACTTTCTTTTATTTCATAGTCTACGTCCAAATTTTCTACAGGTACAAATCAAACAAATGATTTTTAAATGAAATCGAGCAAGTATTAAATTTAAAAAAATGGCAATACTGAACCATGTGTTAATTACTCGTATTAAAGCAATTGAACAACTCAAATTTTACTCTCCCAACCTTAAAAGCTACCCAGTTTGGAATGCATAAATTTCAATTTTTTTGCAGAAATTAGTATGGTTCCTTCAAAATTGCTATAAAAAATTCGTCCATTCCTAAAGGGTTTCTATGAAGCAATATATCCTGATAAAATAGACCTATATTGTGAAAAGAGAGACCATAATACTGATAGCATTTTGTAAGTTGACAATGTTCTTCCATTAGGAACTCATCAGTATAGTTTTATGCATTCCCTGCACCAGGAAAAAAAAAGCATTAGGAATTATAATGTTCTAAAGAAAGGGTCATCATAACATAATGCATCATTCATGACGATTGTTGAGTATGTGTGACTCGTATCCTAATCAACCAATATTTGGAGAAGTGTGCTACAAGGATTCCTACTTCCTTTTAGAGGAGAATTAGGGAGTACTACATAAATCCGAGAATTAGTGGGTACTATATAAATCCATGAGGGGTGGTCATGGAGAACATAAATCACAAACCAACTCATCCAAAGCAAGAAGTACATGAGAGGATTACAGGCTAGGTTATTCTTTAGCACTAGATTCTTGTATAGGGCAAGTATCCAAGAGTCCTAAAAGGTTCGAGAAGGTTGTGAGAGAGCGACAATCTCTTGTACTATTTTGAGGTTGTGCTTAAGGAATTTGCAATCGGCTCCGCTAAAATCTTTCTCTTGTCATGATTATTTTGTTGTTGTTATTAGGTTCTTTCTACGGGATTCATCTACTTGGTTCTTGATATCGTGCACGCCAATGGGATGTTTGATAAAAATCTTAGTCAGCAGAATGAAACCGTGACGTCAACGATAGGTACTCAGATCTCATCTGCAGTTGTGTGCGAAACTACAAAACGGATGCAAAATCTAGTATGCACAAAAGCGAAGGTGCGAGCTGTCGGAAGAAAGAAGATATGGTGAGACCAACCAGATGGTACCGACGAGCAGGTGGAGCTCGAGGGCGGTACAAACCTATGGCAAGGAGGGCCGTAGGAACAGGAGGTGTGATTAACCAAACTACACAGCAAAGTAGCTCTTAGGTTAAGTTCTTGGACAACCAAGCCTGGATACCGACATGCATTGTAGTGATGTGCATGAGCCCCTGTGGTGGGGGGCACTCCCAAAGGTGGAAGGAAAAAAAAGGGAAAACAAAAATAGTGGAGCCGACTTGGAGCGAGTTTTTGGAGGAGCACGATGACTTCAATGGGTAGGAGTCATGGTGGAAATTTTTGAGTATGAGTGACTCATAGCCTAATCAACTAGCTAGGCTTCAGAGAAGTGTGCTACAAGGATTCCTAAATGCATCCTAATAGGATTAGGATTCCTACTTCATTTAGGAGGAGAACTAGAGGGCATTATATAAAGTCATGAGGGTTGATCATGCAGAAGAAGTCACAACCCAACTCATCAAAAGTAAGAGGTGCACGAGAGGATTAGAGGATAGGTTATTCTTTAGCACTAGATTATTGTACAGAGCAATGATCTAAGAGTCCTAAAAAGTTCAAGAGAGTTGCGAGAGAGCGACAATCTATTGTACTCTTTTGAGGTTGTGCTTAAAGAATTTGCGGTCGGTTTCGCCAAATATTTCTCTCCCATCGTGATTATTTTGTCGCCGTTATTTGGTTCTCTCTACGAGATTCATCTACTTCGTTCTTGATACCGTGCATGTTTATGTTGTTTCTCACAAACTCTGATCCGGTCTGGAGCTATTGCGTATAACTATAAGATGGGGGTATCAGAGTATAACAACGATAGTAATGATGTGATCTATTTGAAACCACGGTAGATTTCAGAATACAGTACTGAAGAATTACTTGCCTTTGCCGTGATGGTTATGATCAAGGTGCACGCCAGGAACGGCATGATATTGGTGTAGATGATGCTGAGGTGGAGCTCCTCGACCTCGGCGAGCACCCTCACGACCATCCCCTTGCCGTTCTCGCAGTGGATCCTCACCATCACGTTGTTCTCCGAGAAACGTGCGTCGATCTCCGGCAGTGGGTTCCTCGCCGGCGCCCCAGCCGCGGAGGACGACCGTGGGGAGCCGTCGTCATCCGGCGCGGCTATGCACGGCTTCTTGACGAGCACCACGGTCTCGATTCTCCTGCCGTTGCTACCGGATTCCAGGGACTTCACCTTTTCTTGGAGCTCCTTCACGTACCTCGCAGCGTCGGAAAGAATCGTCCCCTTGTCCATCTGATCGATCACAAATCAACTTACCATTGTATTAAGATCGATGTACAATCAAGTGTGCGCGAGACATGTAAAAGAAGCGCAGGAATTTAACTTGCGAACCTTCTTGAGGCCGGGGATAACGCTGGAGAGCTCGATGAAGCGCTGGTTGATCTTCTCCCGGCGCTTCCGCTCCGCCATGACGTGGTCCTGAGCGTACGGCGCCAACGCGGGCCCCGCGCTCTTCACGGAGGCTCTCCAAGTCGGCGGTGACCCGTACACCTTCTCCGGCACGCCGCTGTCATAGGCTCTAGCAGGTCCAGCGTCCACCATGCCGTCGCTGCTCGGCTGCGCCGAGGCGGCGCTGAAGTTCCAGCTCATGGGGAGGTTGGTGCCGCTGCTGCTTGGCGCGGGCAGCCAGCCCAAGTTCGAGGACGTGGACCAGCCACCGTGCTCACTGGTCGCGGCCGAGCTGATTCCCCCGCCGCCGGAGCTCCAGCTGTTAGCTCCACGTGCTTCTGTCAGTTCCGGGGCCACGACGGCTGCGTCTGAGGCTTCGCCGAGCGCTTGGAGAGAGGGAAAGGTGGTCTCGCCGTCGTCCTCGACGACGGCCGCCGGGTGCTGGTGCTGCAGCGTGTTCACAGCCCACTGCATGAACAGGCTTGAGTCGTCCATGTCGTTCGTGGGCAACCTATGCCACTGACCTCTTGCAACATAGAGAGAGAGCGCGCGAGAGAGATAATTAAGCTCGTGACCCAGCAGAATGAGGTGCACAAGAGAGAGGTCTACATAATACCAGCACATATGTTACCTCGGGTAAATCCTTTGTTGGAACCGATCGAGCAAACCAAATCGTCGGAAGAAGCAATACACCCACACGGAAAGCAATACTCCGATTTTGGTGCTACTGTACAGACGCAGCGTTTCTCTTTTATTTTCTTCTATTGCTCTGCTCTTGTTTTTTTCTTCAATTGCTTTGCACGTGCACTGCTTGCTTTATAGGCTGAGTCTAATTGGACTCAACGTCGGACTCGGCCAAGCAATCAGCTCGGATACGCTACAGTACTCAAATATCCTACAGTGCTCAGGTACGACTAGACGCGTATAGCTATACTTAGAAACTAATACAAGATTATTTCCTACATCCTTGCAGATGTTATGGACAAACGAATTAATCGTCCATTACTACATGTCGCTGCAATTGCCTTCACTGAACGCTGCAACTTGGCGGCCTCCTCGTACTTACAGAAGCATTCATCGTATCATTAATTTATTCCCCACCCTCCTGTCTCTAACTCTCTACAACGTTTGCTCACTTGAGGTCTATCAATGGCCCCTCTTACCTGAAAGGGCCAAGAATGGCAATAAATAATCACTTATTGGCCCCTCTCCTATAGGGAACTTTATTTGGTTTTTTTTAAATGGTTGGGGGGCCGAAATCACCGAAATTTCAGAATTTTAGTGCGAAATTTTGGTGGGTTTTCAAACTGGACTTGAAATTTGGATGAAATTTGACCGTCTTTTGTCCAAAATCAAATTTATGATGTAATTTGTCTAAATTCAAATATTTTTGATTTTTTTGAATGAATTATAAAAAAAATCAGAGAGGGGGGGTCGAAATCACCGAAATTTCGGTGAAATTGTTTTCCCTGCTCTCTTACCTCAAATGGCCGCTAGGTTAAATCATTGGTCGTATGTATTTATCCTTAGCTTACATGGCTATATATATGCATTTCGTGTTTTCCCTCCTCCAATTATTATCGCATAGTCAAACCATCACCAACTAGACTAGAGCCTAAAGGGCGGCTTGATGTGGTAGCTAGTGGTAACTCCGCTGCAGCAGATACGGGCGGCTAATTTGCAGGGACAAGTCACAAAAATACGAGATCTCGTTAGAGCGTGTGCGGCGCATATGTGAGTGACGGAATCGTATCCCCTCCCTTTGCATTGGCAGAGGGAAACAATCCCCTGTCTTTGAGGCAACATTGACCGTTGGATCAAGAATGAACAACGCAGATCAGTACAGTATATTTTCTAGTGATTTGAACAGTTATGCTACAGTATGCTTGTTTGTTATACATCTAAAACAATCATTAATATGCCTTATGACAGTGATCTTTTATGCTAAAAATATCATACATATATTATATCATTGCTCGAAAATAATCTATTATACGTCTAGAGTACTCTTAATTCAACCATGTTTGCAAGCTAAAATTGCAATTCAAATGAAATTGAGCAATTTGATTCAAGTTTTAGGCTTTGTAATCCTTTATTCATATTCTTTCTTATGCTTCTTCCCTACATCTGTTAAATCTGGAAAATGCACAAGAGAAAGACGTAATTCTTTGATGATTCTATTGTTAAAGGGGGAGAAAATGTGGCAAAAATGCTGAAAATGACTAATCTTGTAATCAGAGGGAGAAAATTCAAAAATAGTGTATCTCAATGAGGGGGGGGGGGGTATTTCACATGCATTCTTGTGCTCTAATGATCATTTATTGGTTTAAATTCCAAAATCCCTCAAAATTGACATCTCACTATAATCTAAGGTCAAATTGAATAATTGTTCTTTCATATGGATCTCGAGTGAGTTTTTGAAGCTATCTTCTAGATTTAAAGCTCTTATGAATTTCATTGCCTCAACTAGTTTGCTTCTGCATTACTCAAGCCAACTTGGTCATTTTCATGACTTTCCCTCTATTAAGGGCCAAGTTGAGCCTTTTTGCAAAACCGTGCGAGTATTTTTAAAACAAACTCCAAATTGCATTTTTTTTAGATTGCCAATGTATTCATCAAGGGAGGATTATAGAGACCATGTGGTTTGATCCTAATCTAGGTGATGAAAATTGACATCGTTGTCGAGGAGTTTAGGAGTGAACTATCTGTTTTGCAAGTTGTCGGTTTGCTGTCAGGCATCAGGCGGTCTGACCGACCATAGGGATGGTCTGATTGGCGGTGCAAAAGTTGTCCAAATAGGTATCAAACACTTGTATGAGAGTGTTTGAGGATATATTTGCTCCAGATTACATTAAAAATAGAGACTAGACGCGAAACTAGATAGATATTAACTGAAAAGTTCATAGAGGAGTGTTTTCATGTTTTGGGAAGCGGTCAGACCGTCCACTTCATATCAGCCAGATCGATCCCCTGTTACCAGGGAGCGCGGCCAAACCGGTCTAGTGGTGACGGTCTGACCGACCATGATAGTTCAGGCATAATGAGATATCCTGAATTTTGAGAATCGGTTAAAGTTATGAAATTAGTACATATATGTTGGAAAAATGGATTCATCTGATCATGACACTTTTGTGTCTTGATTGAAGAAATGACATTTTGTGTGCCGGTCGATTTGGTTGGTAGCACGTGTGCCTTGCTTTTTTTAAGACAACGACAGCATCTATGGCTCTAGCATGTGATATAGCGTACGGACCCCAAGCTGGCGATGGAACGATCATAAAATTGTTGTCAGATCTTGGGAGGTTGGCAATAAACAAGAATATTTGTGGAGAAATCGGTTAAAAAATCAGCCTGTGGTGCCAGCTAATGAATCAAATCATCTGAACAATGGTTTTGAGAAAAAATAAAACAAATGCTGGGTCCGAATCAAATCATAGGCCATGACCAAAATATTGCAAAGACGAAACTATTGAGTTCATTTCAACAGTTTAATTCATGAGATTTGTACGAAATATCACCGACAAACGAGACCTTGCTAGCGAATTAATATCTTGGTGACCTGCCTTGTCAGTAATCACTCGCCGTAGCGTTTTCATAAACCGTTTATATATTACTAGCAATTCCGTAGACAGAAGTTTTACTCGCTAAATTTTTCTTTTGTTAATTGCACTAGCGAGCTCCATTAATTTGTTAAAGCAGAGAGAGCAAGCACTTATGAACAGGACAAGAAAAATTATTGGATATAATGGGGTGGCCTATCCTGAAATGCAATCAGATGGAGTGGCAAATCCCTAATGTTTATTTGGTTTACACCTAAAAGACATTTCTTGCGAGTTAAAAGTAATGGTGTACTAGGGCAACCGGTCAACAATATATGTTGTCATGTTCGGATGCATGGGATTTGCCTTCAATATCTCAATAGATATTGTAGGCTTGTCGCAATATACTTTTAAGAAAGGAAAATGCTTCAGTGGGCTCTGCCTTGGTACGATCTGGAAATCATTGCTGTGTTGTTAGATTGTCATTTAATAAAATATTAGGATACATCGATAGCAGGAACTGTTGTTTTGGTTATGCACTGTTTTGGTTGATTCTATTGTTGAGCCTTGTAAGGGAGTTTTTGGCTATCTACATCATGTTCCATAACTTTGGCATATTATGAAATTTAGGCTTTTCACAGAGTGTAAGACTATAGGATTTGGTTAAGTGGTACAAAAGTTATGGCTTTTGGAGCGCTACTGTCCAGAATTCCATCACCATTGGTAGCAGTCATGTGGTTTGCTTTATTCTATATAGTAGATGGTCGAATTAAATTATGGTCATAACTAGGAAAATTTAGATAATTTTCCATAATTTCCAGAAGTGGCAAGGTTTGCTACTTTTCATGTTGTAGAAAAATAGATAAAAAAAATTTGTTACACCTGCTGTTCAACAATGTTTCAGATTGACCTTCGTGGTTAAAAACGAGGGTTTAGACGACTTAATCAGAGAGTTTGCATAACTAGGAAAGTGCATCAAATTTTGTATAGATTCCAAAAACCATAGGGTTTTCTAAGTTTGAATTTCAGGATTAGAAGTTATGGCTGTTTGATCACTAGGACAGCTAGTGGGTTGTCCGGTGAGAGGGTTAATTATGTCGGGTTTGCACGAAGGAGTGATGCTGATTTGTTTTATGTCCTTGTACTGTTGTTGCATATTTTTTGGGTGGATTATTGGCTTTGTCCAGGGAGTGTTGCTTCGAGTTCGGTGCCATCTTTGCATCGTTCCGGTTTTCGTGGCTAAAAGGTAAGTGTTTGGTAGAACGGTAAACATCGGTTTGTTTGCCACTTGTATTTATAATTAATTTGATGTGATATATTTATGTTTCATCCATGCCTATTACAATGTCATGATGATGATATGATAATAATGATGATTTGACCATGATGATAATGGATCATGTTAATGGATAATTGAACAAATTGCATCCTTCTATCGTGTGCAAAATCACGTCATGAAAGGGAAAGACCCACATCGGGTGGGAATGTAATACCTACTTTGGTTGGCCTCCACGGGAGTGGAGAGACTCTTGATCCCTGTAGAACGGGCCGATGATAGGGTCAAATGTTGTACCGATATAAGCTACGAGATGAGCAAATGAGCATGTAGAGTAAAGATACATTGCATTGTATTAATGAAAAGATGATGATGTTACTTGAATACATCAATGATGATGATATTCCTCTTCATGATTGATAATGTCAGGCCCCTCTCGGGATGCACTCAGAGAGATCTCCCAGGACCTCCCAGGAGGTCCGACAGGACCACTCGGAGGTCTGGGAGGTCCTCCAAGAATACCCTGAGAGGAGGTCCCCTAGGACCACCTAGGAGATCTCAAAGACCTCCCGGAGGTCCCAGCCTCTGTGCACTGAGCTAGTCCGAAGATCACATGCTAGCTCGCACAGATCAACGTAGGTGAAATCACAACCACACGACAAGAAACAAGATGAAGCAGACAAATTAACTTATATTAAACAAGGACCTTATGGTCAAAGTTGTTTACAAAGGGCGCCACCACGAGCTTACAAAAACCGACAACAGAAACTTTACAGCGGAACCACAAAAAAAAACTTGTGAGGCCATCCGGCAAGCCCACAGGCTGTCGAGTGGAGGACGTCCCCTAGAAGGCTGGATCATCAAAGAACTCCTCCTTGAAGAGGTCTAAGCACCCTTGTCCTTGAACTTCTTCGGCCACTGCTTCAACACAGGGCTTAAAGCCATGAGTACGTTTGAATGTACTCAGTAAATCACAGGGAACAAGTATGCACATAATATTCATGCAATGGCTTAGCCAATGAGAACTGTAGGGTTAGTTTGCGGAAAGCAATATTTGACAGTGAATAGCATAAGTAGATTGCAAAGCTCAAGTTAAAGGAGTAATACATAAGTACATTTGTTTTCAAAGGAGGTCATGAGCACCAACTCACTCCCAAGACCACTCGTGGAAGGCCTGGTCGCACCCACGACCAGGACCACTCCCATGACCTCTCTGGAACACCAGCTCCAGAGCTCCCACGATCACCCCAGAGCATCAACTCTGAGGCTCCCAAGACCACCTTTGAGAAAGCTACCCTTCGTGCATTTGTTCCAGGTAGTGTCCATAACCAAGGACTTGGCTATTCGAATAGATTTTTCACTCTGCAGAGGTGTACAACTTTACCCACAATCCACAACCTCTCTAGCGGGTCGAGTTTCCGTCGGAACCCTTACTCACTTCCGAAGGTGAGTAGTCTAGAGAGCGTGACAAGGCCTTTACAAAGCTCTAACCTGGCTTAGTTCTGTCTGCTAAGGTTTTGCCATCTCAGTGGGCCCCTCTTGCGCCATGCGAATCAGCACGCACCACCACAACAGAACCAAACCAAACCATTGCTAATTATTTGGCCCAGACCACCCCCATAAAATGGTCTTGTGGTTGCACGGAAGACCCAGAGCAAAGGAACACAAAGTTAAGTCCTTAAACCACTCAGGAGAGACAACCTCATCCTAATGTGCGTATAGCACCCCCTTTACTGCACGATCACTCGCCCGAGTAAAAATATTTTGGGTTTTACCTGGCCAAAAGACCACCCTGGTCCTGGCACAACAAATTTTACAACAGTGGCATCGCACCACAATTGACACAACTGAGGCATCCCACCTTAGCTGCACAACAGTGGCATCTCACCACAATTCCATAGTTCAATTAGTCAAGTTATTAACATTGATTCATGGTTCTCAAGACAAACGCATCTAAAGTAGGACTAAGCATAAATACACTCCCATGTTGGCAATACCAAAACAAGACCAACTAAGATTACCCATTCTAAGGTGTCCAAGGGGAACATGTCAACATGTCGAGTTCAATCATTCAAGGAGGCATATTGTCAAGTAGGAATTTAGCTACTGCCCAAACCATTTTTATACAAATAGCCATGCATGATAAGGTAAAACAATATACTTTTGAAATGCTAGGTTCAACATGATCAAAGGTCTGCGACTTGCCTTCGTTGAAGAGTGGCAAGGCTTCGGTAGAGGCTGCTGGATCCAAGTACTCCTCCACGAAGTCGGAATCTACATGTTTCGAGAAGAACCAAATAAACAAACAACTCTCGGAAAAGAACTTAAAAAGACTTAAAAGAACTTAAACGAACTCATCCAAAAACCAGAAAACAGGAAGTCCCGATGAAAAAGAGATCCAAGCCAGAGAGGGTGGTCTTTGCAAAAAGACCAAGAGGTGGTCATGACCGAAAGGAGGTCATGGCCGAGAGGGTGATCTTTGCAAAAAGACCAACAAAAACCAAGAGGTGGTCTTTGCCAAGGGAGATCCTAAGGAGATCCAGGAGAGGAGGTCTTGAGGAAGACACGACTATTCCACGTGGTCGCAAAAGAAACACGACCCACGTAATGTAGTCGTAGGAAGGATATGATCACGCGATGTGGTCGTATGAACAAGAAAAGGATAGGCACCAAGAAACCCACCAAGGCCGAGAATGAGTTCGAGGACAAGATGATGGAGCTGATCCAGTGGCTGGACGGCAACCAACTAGCAGTGACGGGGGAGGACATCGCAGAGGCTCCGGTGGACTCTTGGTGACGAGGAGGCGATGGCACAGCTTCAATGGGCTCTTTGCTGAAGCTTCAAGCACGAAGAAAACTAGACAAGGGCAAAGAGGCTAGGAATGAGGAAAAATGTGATGAGAAGAGGCCCACTTAGGCTATTTATAGCCGGAGATGAAAGAGAGCGAGAGAGAGCCACAGAGAGGCTCAGAGACACATGGGTCAAAGGTAGGTGAAAAACAAGACTAGGACAAGAAAAGGGAGGAGACAAGTGGTGAAAACAAAGTACCACAGAAATGACCGCATTTAATGCGACACAACAGGCACTTAATGCTCCAAGACTTTTGTGGCGGAAGAATTGAGAAAGTAAGCAGGACTGACAAGTGGGGCCAGTCAAACTCAGGTGAACAGATCAGTCAAAGGGGTGGTCGCGACCAAAGGGGATGTCGTGACCAACAAGGGTGATCTCAACCACAAATGTGGTCTTTGCAAAAGGACCAGAGGTCCTGAGGACAAGGAGGTCATTCTCGCAAAGGTGGTCTTTGCAAAAAGACCAGATGTCATGACCACGAGGTGGTCCTGACCGCAAAGATGGTCTTTGCAAAAAGACCAGAGGTCGTGACCACGAGGTGGTCCTGACCGCAAAGATGGTCTTTGCAAAAAGACCAGAGGGAGGTCCGGAGGACAAGGAGGTCCTGCGGAGAGGAGGTCCAAAGAGAGTAAATCTCAAAGGAGGTCTTGAGGGTTAAGATGAATCAAGGGGAGGTCCTGACGGTCAAGATCTAACAAGGGGAGGTCCTGACGGTTAAGATCTAACAAGGGGAGGTCCTGACGGTCAAGATCTAACAAGGGGGAAGTCCTGACGGTCAAGATCTAACAAGGGGGAGGTCCTGACGGTCAAGATCTAACAAGGGGGAGGTCTTGAGACAACGAGAAAAGGGGCGGTGGAGCGAAAGCTGTCAGATTCCAATCAGACGGAGCAAAATGATAAGAACGTTCGGACCGCCTGAATGCTTCATCAAATCGGGTCATCCAAGCTCGATCAGACGATTCAACAAGGATTGGACGTTCGGACTGAGCGGGAGGTCCGAACGGACATGAGGGAAAAATCCAAAAGAACAAGGGGGAGATCCAAATGAACACAGCGAGGTCCAAACACCAAGAGGTCTGAAGAGGAAAAGCTAGGCCGGGGAAAACTTGGGACAAAACAGAGAAGGAGAACTAGAAGTCAGCGAACACCAACACTCAAGATAAACTAGATAAGGTTAATTGAAGTTTGATTAACTCAAGTTAAATCTCCAAATTTCCAAAATTCCAAGTTAAGCTTGAGCAATCAATAAAACCGAATGGTTCCTTTTTGGTTTTGAAAACTGGCAAAAACTCTAGGACAAACGGGACGTTACAGATAAGGTGTATGTTTATTATTCTATTATATACTTGTTGGTTCTTGGACTCACTCTTGCTTTGTTGTTATTTTTAGGTGATCAATAAAGGTGATATGTATGGGATGGGAGTAGCACATACACATCACATGCTATTAATCATACAGTTATCATTATTTAGCTGCTACATTTAAACCTAGAGACTTGGTGCTTTCATCTAGAGTTGATTAGTAGACATGGATTTTATTATCTTAATGATTGGAACATCAGTGATTTAGTTATTGTGGGGGGTCGGACCCGGGATTAACACTCCCAAATCCACTATACAAACCGAGCTAGTCCCAAGATCGGCTGCTAGCTCACACAGTAAACAAATGTGGTAACAACCATCAACGCAAACTTTATTAATAAACTACAGAGTTGATTACAAGAACAACTTATGACCCGACAAAACCAAAATACAGCGGAAGACAAAAGCGAGTAGACCACATGATTCGCCACAAGCAATCGTCTGGAGGGCGCAGCCTAAATGTCCTGATCCTCGGGCTCCTCGTAGACGTCCTCTTCTGCTCAGTCATTAGATTAAGAAAAGTGAGCACCGTGCTCGCAAGTCACACCCGTCAAGTAACAGATTGAAATGCATGCAAGGATATCTCAAAGGAAGGCTTATAGAGCTGATTTGCATAAAGCCATGTTTCTTTTCAAATACTTGTACTAAGTTCCAAAACAATTATACAATAACTAAAATTCATTTTTCCAAATCTCAGTTTTATAGTTGGATAACATTCATCAACAAGTGGTGAAGGATACCCTCCTATCACAAGGCTCCCTGCCCAAGCTCCCATTTGGATAGACATCCAAAACTATTTCATAAAGTCTTTTGAAATCAAAACCAAAATCTAACTTGGAGTAGCTTTGCCAGCATGTCCATGACCGTGGATACGGCTATTCGAATAGTTTTACACTTTGCAGAGGTGTACAGCTTTACCCACACAACATGACCTCTCTAGTTTGTTTGGTATCCGTCGATACCACCGCTCACTCCCGTAGGTAAGCAGTCTAGAGCATATGACAAGGCCTTTACAATGCGCCATTCCACATGCCCCCCCCTCCCGCGCTAAGGTTTCGCCCCCTTTGGACTAACCATCCTCCGGGTTCAGGCCTCCTCTTGCACCAAGTGGGAATACATAAAAGTAGCTCATCAAGACACCCACACAACCAAATGGAACGACTACGGTGAAACGTTACAAATTAGTTAGCCAGATTCTGCCCATTCAAAACATGTGGTAGTACGATAAGGCATAGCAAAATACACTCGAAGACCGGTCCTTAACTGACTTAGACGACTTCCAACAGAACCCTGGGCCTCGATCATAGAAATGACTCGATCCCGTGCATGAACATGAACCCATCTAAACAACCAATGTTGGAAATATGCCCTAGAGGCAATCATAGAGATGATTATATTTCATTATGTTCACAATATTTGATAATATGTTCCTTGAATGAATCATCAGTCATGAAGATTAACGAGTATGTGACTTGTTGGTGAAGCTCTTTTTAACTTATGATGATGTCATTCTAAAAGTATCCCTGGTCGAAAGTCCTTTGGTGGAACACTAGTGACTCCACGACTAGCACATGCATTGATTGATGACCATGTTTCACGGTCATGGATATAAGGATATCGAATCAATAATGTGGACACGTGTTAGAGAACGTAGTGTTGGATAAGACCCACCTTGAGACACTATTGAGATTGTTATGATTCTATGTGTCGTTAGTTGGTCTCAAGCAATGATGATGTATAATCCTTAGACCCGAGATCAACATGGTTTCCTACATGTGTAATAGCACTCTTAGGGGTTGCCAAACGCTACTAAATCGGGTAGTTATAAAGGTAGCTTTGGGTATGCTATGAAACATGCAGAGGGATGTTTGGTCGGATATGGGATTTGCCCTCCTAACATAACAGAGAGATATCTCGCCCTCAAGTGGTCGGATAAAGAAAGTGCATGGCCATGCCCTTTGGTGGTCGAAGAGTTCGACCACATAAGGTTATCCGATACTCGATCGAGAAAGCATTGAGCAGATCCATGGATGACACAACATCTCACCGAGTTCAACCAGATATCGTGAGGCAAAGGGAGAATACATGAGTAGGTAAACTTAGTTCGACCGACCACGGATTTGGTCGTATGGAGATACAAGCAAGTCGAGGGCGGTCGAGCGTAATCACAGAGTGGTGAAACCAAGTCGTAAGGAGTTACGAGTTGGTCGTGATCGAATCTGAACTCGTCGTATAGAGATAGGACACAGTCGTAAGTGATGAGGACTGGTCGAAGATCATATTGCATTAAGGTTCGTCCGATATAATTTGTGTGTATTCGGGAATCGTTATGTCTGCTAGGAACCGCTACGACTCGTGGCGGAAAGGGTTTCCGAATCACAACCGAACTACACATGAACCTAACGGGTCACACACTTAACGGGTTGGAACAAACTAGTATGAATACGATTCGTAAACGTGTTTGGATAGGATCCATCACGGGCTCTATATAAGGAGATGCATGAGGCTATTGGAAAAGATGAGTTGGCGTGAGTTGCCCAACCGAAACCCTAGCCGCCATCTTCTTGAGAGCCTCCCGTGCGATTTGGTGCTAGCACACCGCGCACGGTTGTTCCTTCCCGGACGTGTGGATACCATAGAGGCGCTTCTCGTTGTTGCGCTTAGGACGATCCGCGATCTTCGCAAGGAACCGCAGAGGTCTTTGGAGGAGACGATCAACCAACGAAGACGCTGGACGATCGACTACGACGAAAGACATCGACGCTCTTCGTCGGACGGTCGCTCGACACTTCTTCCGCCGCTCTGCAAGGCGTCTAGTGGTAATGATCTATGATCATCTTCTTGCTTGGCTTCCTGGTTTACGTGGTAGAAATTTTGATTTGTCGCTATCGTAGCCTACCCGTATCCCTTCAACCAATTCGCTCAAGTCCAAACTAATTTTCCTTTTTGCTTTGCTTCTCAAGAACATTTGCAAACTTCCACGACAACCCAATGTCATGGTTAAATTATTTAGACAACATTGGTCTCTGGCAGTACATTCCCCCAAATCAAGATCTTTGGTCTAAACTTGACTAAGCATGATTTTCTCAAAATGCTCTAGTTCATACTACCGTATCAACTAGGTTTTATCTAGGGTAACAAGGGGTGGTCAAATCGATAATCAAGTTTGGATGTACAAAGGAATTAGGAATAGCTACAAAGTTAAAACAGGGATTTAAATTACTTGAATTTAAATAAGCATGCAACAATAATTTGAAACAGAGCTTAAATAATTTAAGATACTGGGATTCAATATGATCAAGGGTGTAACTTGCCTTACTCGAAAGCTTGAAGGTCTACTTCTTCGGAATACTCGGGCACTCCGAAGTCGTCGAAGTCTACACGTGAGAACGGAGCAACATTCAAATAAAGACCAAACAAAATCCAAATGAACTCCAAAACAAACCGAACTAGAACCAACAGCAAGACATTGAATTAGAAACGGGCTCTCGGGAGGAGATCCAATGAGCCGGGAGGAGGTCCAACGAGGTCCTGAGGAAGTCCCGAGGAGGAGGTCCTGAGGATGGAGGTCCTGAAGAGGTCCTGAGGAGGTCCAACAAAGGATACAACTACTCAACGTCTTCGTACAAAGAATACAAGAAGGATACGACTACGCAACGTGGTCGTAAGAAGAATACAAAAGGATATGACTACGTAACGTGGTCGTAGGAAGGGATACGACTGCGCAACGTGGTCGTGGGAACAAAGGAAGAGAACAAAACACAGAAAAACTCACTAGGGCTGAGAGAGAGAGAGAGACTGAAAGAGGAGGGGGAGACGATGGACGACGGGCGGGCAGTCGACGACGACACAGGCGCTCCAGCGAACTTCTTGGCGACGAGGAAGCAATGGCGCAGGCTCCAGCCGACGGTGGTGAAACTCGAAGCACGGAGGAACTGGGCGAGAGAAAAAGAGTTGGGTGTGGAAAAAGGTGATGAAAGAGGGCTGCTCAGGCTTTTATAGCCAGGGGAGACGGGGAGAGTCACTAAAAGACTCAGAGGCTCCCACGATCAAAGGTAGGTGAAGGAGGCAGTACTACACAAAGGTTCATCACAGATGGTTCTAAACCGTCGTCATAGACGGTTTTCTGAACCGTCTGTATTTATGTATCTATGATAACAGACGGTCATCACAGATGGTTTTCAAACAGACGGTTCTTGTTCAGAACCGTCTGTGATAGCTTTTTTCATAGACGGTTCTAAACAAGAACTGTCTATGATAGTAACTATCACAGATGGTTCTTGTTCAGAACCGTCTGTGATAGTTTTCTCTATTGCAAAAAAAAAATGGATTTTGAATGTTTCATAGTTGGCATCTCATGCATCAGGCGCCGCCCGAGGCAGAAGGTGGCGGCCTCCATCAGGCTCCGCCGAGCAGCCATTGGCGTGGCGCATCACATGCATACACATGTACTGTCCATAGAGGCAATGCGATGTGGCATACCAAAAACATACGGAAAGCAACGGCACACATGCACTGCAACAGAGGTGAGGTGAACTCGACATGCTGCTTAGATCCCAGAACACATCGCTTGTTAATAAACACAAGCTGAGTACAAGCATACCATACAAGCTTAAAGTGGTTAACAAGATCCAGATTACTACTGCCAGAGGTACACTAACATTGCCTACAGAGAGCTATAGAACGAACCCTACGAAGTCGAGCTAACTCAGGAAACCAAAACCAACCTACGCAACCTCAAGATCAATAGAAACCATCTAGGCTAACTATTAACTACATAAAAGAGGCATCACACTTCACAAAGTGAGGGTTGAGAAGCTTGGCGACCTCAAGGAATCCAACACGCTCTCGCCCAGCAAACAGGACTTTCAGCTTCTCATCACAGACAATGACCTTCTTGTCCTCAGGATCCTGGAAACAAGAAAGAAAATGTTAATCCAGCAACAGATGAAGAAATGCTGGTAGTAACTAAAAAAGAGGGCATGCCAATAATGAGAAGTTGCAATTGGAAAAAAGAGATGAGAAGTGCAGTACTACGCAAATGAGAAGTGAAGTTGGGAAATATATAAGGATAGTGCCTCCCGCGCATGCGTTCAAAAAATTTTGAACTCCCGCGCTGCGAATCACAGACGGTTTCAGGCAAAAACCGTCTGTGATAAGTATCTCATTACAGACAGTTTGTATTAAAACCGTTTGTGACTTGGATTTTACCATAGCTTGAAATTTTCCTTATTCTCTGATTTACCATGGCTTCAAATTTTTCTTACTCTCTGATTTTACCATGGCACACAATCCTCTACCGTAGCAGCCAATCCACTACCGCGGCAGCTAATCCACTGCCACAGCACACAATCCTCTACCGTGTACCATGGCACACAATCCTTTACCGTAGCACACAATCCTCTACCGCGGTACACAATCCTCTTCCGTGGCTGCCAATCCTCTGCCGCGGCACACAATCCTCTGCTGCAGCAGCTAATCCTCTGCCATGGCAGCCAATCCTCTGCCATGGTAGCCAATCCTGTGTCGTGGCAGCTAATCCTCTGCCATGGCACACATTCCTCTGCCATGGTAAAATCAGAGAGTAAGAAAAATTTTAAGCCATGGTAAAATTCCAAGTCACAGACGGTTTTTAATATAAATCGTCTATGATATACGGAGACATCACAGACAGTTTGTAAATAGAACCGTCTGTGATACTTCCTGACAGTTCTTAATAATAATAAATGCGTGATGGTGAGATATCGCTGAGCGGTTCTTGTTAAGAACCGTCTGTGACGTATCATAGACGGTTCTATTTAAAAACCGTCTATGATAATTACATACCACAGACGGTTCCAAAAGAACCGTTTGTGATAATTTCATCACAGACGGTTCCAAAGGAACCGTCTATGATGAGGTATCTTCTATAGCTTGTTTTGTAGTAGTGAGGAGATGGGGGTAGGTAGGGGAGGAGATAAGAGAGGGAACGGGTACTGCAGAAGCGATAGCATTTAATGCGACACAACGGCATTTAATGCGCGCAGACTTTCACGTCAGCAGTGACGCGACGGGAGGAAGGAGAAGGTTAGCAGGGTTGACAGGTAGGGCTAGACAAAACTCAGAAGAGTGGTCCAACCAAAGGGGAGGTCGTGACCAAAGAGGTGGTCGTGATCGGTCTCCAGGACCACCCTAGAGGTCTTCCAAGACCACCCAGGAGGTCTCCCAAGACTACTCGGAGGTCTTGAACTGAGAGGGAGGTCCAAACGAGAGGGATGTCTAGACAAAGGGGAAGGTCCAAACAAGAGAGAGGTCAACGAAACGAACAGAGAAAGGAAAATTCAACACCAGAGAACTCCAACAAACTCAAAATAAACCAAACTTTTGGATTAGTTGAAGTTTGATTTAGTCATTTTAAACACTTTTAATTCCAAAATCTCAAGTTAAGCTTTAGAACCTCAACAAAATCAAATGGTTCTCTTTATTTTGAAAATTTCAAAAAGACTTGAAAATCGGGATGTTACAATTATGGCTTATTTATTTAGTTTTGTTGCTACTCAATGTTCCCGGGTGCATAGTTTCGGGCATTCTGAAGCGCGTGACCCTGAGATTTCTTGGGCGCGAAGTCCCAAGTTATATGAACATTCATCCTTTATGATTTTTGTTGGAACCCGGGCGTTGAATACCCTAAGACCTTATGTGTGTACCGTACTAGTCCTATGATCAGTGGCTAGTACACAATCACAATATTGGCATTCACATCCATACATGCACATGTACAAAATAAATTAAAATGGTACTTAACTTAAGCACTTAAAGTTATTGCATTATTGACCAACCGGCCAAATAAAAACTAGTATCAACAGAGTAAAAGTAGCAGCGGAAGTAAAAGTGATAAAAATAGATAATTTCTAGCGGCATGTTCATTCAAAACCCACAGGCAACTGACTAGAGACAAGTCCTAACAAGGTTCGTCACCGAACCCACCAGATTTGGGTGTAAAGAAGTCTTCATCCGGCGTGGAATCGTCCTCTAACGCTGAACAACAAATTAAGCAAGATTGAGTACAATGCATGCTCAGCAAGACTTGTAGTGTATCGCAAAATTTATATAAATGCATGGCTAATCAAGAGGTGAGGCTCTATGCTACAAGTTATTTTGCATTAAGCAGATTTTATTTGCAATATCAATATGTAGTACTTTGCAACAGAAATTTTAAAGAGCAGATGAATAGGTAAAAGACAACAATTAAGTAATTGAATAGACAACAACTCGCAACCCTCCTCGACTACGAGCAACATTTTATTTTCAATTATAAACATGGCATTTAACTCAAATATAAATCATAAATCATTCCCTCATTTTCCAATAAGAAACGTTTTTTTGTGAAAACCAAGACTATACCTATCGGTGTTTTAGAACCGAACTTATGTAAATATTGTTTGATTCAGGTATTCCCCTAGGCTCAAAATCACGCAGAGAGGGAGACACGGGGATTTTTATACAGGTTTGGGCCTTCTCCTGAGAGAATAATACCCCTACTCCTGTGTGTATGTATTGAGTATGCTGGATTACAATATTAAGAGAAAGACTAGAATGATGCGCCTTGTACTCCTGATTTTTCCTCCTCCGATCCTTCTGATGATTCTACCTTTTATAGTACTCGGAGTGTGCTGTTGTTCTTCCAATCCAAAGGGCGCCTTAATGTTGCAGATTATGGAGCCGTTACTGGAGATTATTGTGGGAGTAGTAGCGTTCCCACATTGTGAGGCAATTATCACCATGACAGGAGTTGAGCGCCGCATAAGCCACCGCCACCGAGCCATCGTGATCTCTACCAATTGCGCCAAATCTGGATCTGCACCGTGCCACCTCCGTCGTCATGCCATCAACGAAGCCGCGCCGCCGAAAGAAGCCGACGGAGAAAGGCCCCGGATCGCCACGCTCGAAGACGAGCCGGCGGAGGAGGGCCCCAGATCTAACCCCGACGAAAGTCCACACCGTTGGAAATCGGCGGACAAACGTCAGACGTCGGGAGCACGATGCAGATTAGGCGCCACCACCGAGAAAAAGAAACCCCGCCGCCATCGTAGGCCGGTCGACGGCCGCCGCCGACGGTGGCGAGGAGGAAGGGAGGAGGAGAGAGAGGCTTGTTTGGTTGTGGATAGGGTTTTTAGGAGGAAGTGCGCGGCTGCCCCCTGCTTGTTGGACATGGATGCTAAGGGGATAAGAAGGGGCACCAGGTTTGGGCTTCTCCCCTATATCTTGGCCAGGAGCATGATGGGCATTATCGCCTTTCGCCGAAACGTTCTAGTGTTCCTCTCCTTCAGTCCTTCTATAGCTTTCCATGAACAAGAATAAAGGGTTTTTTTTTATCCCAGCGTCCAGCTCAATTTGTCCGGACCGTTAACTTACTGATCATCTCCACGGATGTTGCCAGTCGATCACCTTACATTTTTCTGCGTATCTTTTCGTAGTAATTTTTTGACGCAAGCTGGTTGATTAATTTTAACTCCTTTTTACTATATCGTCCAAGGCCAATTATGTACGCACTACGGGATTGCCTGCACCAGGTGCAAAACCACGTGCCGTTTGTTTCCACGTACGCATACGCAGTCAGCTAGTTCTGCTGACTGCTGTGCGAAGGGCGGCTGTCCAGTGGGAATTCGGCGCATGGAAAACACGTCGATCTCAAGAAATCCATGCCCATGGATCGCATTTGCTTTTCTTTTTAACCATTACTACTACCAATGTGTTAGTTAATTTGTCTCTGGACAAGCCAACGTCACGACGAGATCGACGCACAAGAAACTGATGCAAGGAGGTCCATCTAGGTGAAAACTAATCACTGAAGGGACATCTATTCTGCACAAGAAATTGACGCAAGGAAAAGTAGCTGAAAAGTAGCATATATCCTAAGATTATGATCGCTATGTTCATACGTACAGTGTGTTTATATATGTACTAGCTGTTGGAGCGGAGCGGAGGGGACACACAAATCACAGGAGGAAGACGATCACAACGAAAAGAAGAATTACACGGAGGTTTGTTTACAAGGTTCAGTAAGGTGCCTAAGTCTCACAGATACGGTTACAAAATCAGCGGTATAATTAAGTTAGCCAACTGTTGAAAGTTGTCAGATACGTTAATAACTACTTTTCCGTTAGTCACGTGAGAAACTGTCATGTCTTTCGACCAGTTTACTGGTTGGGAACTGTTCAAAACCGCATAGCTGGTCGAACGATGTCCACAACTGTTCGTCTCGTGACTCCAACTAGTCGTCGACTAGTTGGGCCGTAATAAATGGTATTAAACTTCCTTTAAATATTGGTTATAAGTTCGTAACCGTTATAGAGGTAGCCTCTGACATGTGGGACTACTTTGACAGCGACTTTGACTTTGATCGAAAAGGTTGACCTGGTTAAGAATACTCGTCACTACGGGCGCACGAAGACAATATCACTATAGGAGGATATGTTTACAATGAAATTCTTTCTCTTCCTATGGACTACAGGGATATATTTATAGTGGTATATGAAAGACTCCGCGTAGAAGTAGAACTATGAGTTGAAGTAGGACTATGAGTTGAAGTAGGAAACGAAATTCATATCACGCTCAAGCTCAATTCATATCACACTCAAACTAAATAATCTCCACCTTAAGACGAATTCCTTCGGTAGCCAAAACAAAATGTGATATTCTCGAAACAAATTAGCATGAACACCCTGTGCACTGAACATCTATAGGACTACTGAATGATACCAACTAATTTTGAGCAAAGCTCAAACTTAGCGGTAGGAACTGACTTTGTCATCGTATCAGCTAGATTATCATGAGTACTTATCTTTTTATTTTAATGTCACCTTAAGCAATGACACCTCAAATGTAATAATATCTGATGTCAATGTACTTTGTTCTCTAATAAAACATCTAATCCTTCGTAAGGCAAATAGTGATTTGACTGTCGCGGAATATTGTAGTGCAAGACACACTTCCACAAAGCTCAGTAAACAAACATCTTAGTCAATCAACTTCTTCACAAGCTTCAGAAATAGCCATATACTCGGCTTCTGTAGTGGACAAGGCAACAGTAGCTTGCAGACTTGTTTCCCAGCTAACGGCACATCCTCCAATAGTGAACACATAACCAGTAAGAGATTTTCTCTTATCCAAATCTTTAGCAAAATCTAAGTCAACATAACCAATGAGTTCACCTTTAGTCTTCCCAAACTGTAAACAAGCATTAGATGTACCCTACAAGTATCTGAAAATTCATTGAACTGTTTTCCAATGCTTTTTGCCAGGATTATACATATATCTACTAAAACTACTCAATGATTGAGATAAATCGGGGCAAAAACATATCATAGCATACATAAGTGAACCAACTGCGCTAGCATATGGAACTCTAGACAGTGTCCTCGTAAGGCCACCCCCAGAATGCTCCGTTACAGGACACGTTTTCAATGAGGGGCCCTTTGTTGCTGGGGAGCCACAGTCCTTCTCGAAAAGTAACATAATAACACTACTACACAAAGTGTCATCACAGATGGTTCTAAACCGTCATCACGGCATTTCGCTCAAATGCGGAATTATGTGTCTGTGATGACGCTGTCATCACGCAGGCGGTTTAAACCGCTGCGTGAAAAAGCTATTACATACGGTTCTGAACAAGAACCGTCTGTGATAGTAACTATCACGTAATAGTTTTTTCTATTGCAAAAAAAAGGATTCTGAAGCATTGCCGGCAACGACGAGAGGCTACGCGAATGGCACGACTACGACAAAGAAAACGAATGACTCTAGGAAGCAACCACAATGCTATCGGTAGCGACACGAAGACCTATGGTCATTGGAGTTGTGTCGGCGATGAGCGGCAACGACGAGAAGCTAAATGGTGGCAGCGAGCTAGAAGAAGCGGGAATGCTATTTAAACCTCACACTTCCACTCACGAGGGTCTAAGAGCTCATGAAGGTGGATGACGATGACGGAGCCACTCCGGGATAGCTTGACGGCGGCAAGCGGATATGATGGAGTATGGTTCACGGTAACTGCGGGCTTGAGGCAAAACTAGGCAACGAGAGGCGAGTATTAGTATCTAGAGGATCTAGAGATGACATAAAGCTAACGAATCAAACGATAACTCACCGGACGGGGAGAGACAAAGGAAAATGACAACGGTGGCCGGAAATGGAGCAGATGACGCAACTTGACGAAAATATGCTTGAACTCCTAGTTAGCCTCGCCCCAGCGTGTCCCAACTGGAAATATATATGCACAGTCCCAAAAAAATGTTGCCTCCCGCGCACTAGTTCAAAAAATTTCGAACTCCCGCGCTGCAAATCACATATAGTTTCAGACAAAAACCGTCTGTGATGATATATCACAGATGGTTCATATCACAAACCGTCTGTGATAATTCATAGACGGTTTTTGATACGAACCATCTGTGATAAGTATCTCATCACAGACGGTTTGTATTAAAAACCGTCTGTGACTCTGATTTTACCATGGCCTGAAATTTATATATACTCGGAACAACCCTCCTAGCTAGGTATGAACATAAGTCACCATGTTTGGAAGGTGTAAGGCCAACTGGTTGAAGCATTCAAGGAGTCTTCTCGAATTCTCGCGCGTCTGCTTAACTTCTGCGCAGTCTTTAGTAAAATAGCAATAACTCTCTCCTCGGAAGTCCAAATGACGAACCGTTTGTTGGAGGTGAAAATAGACTTGATTATATTTCCATCCATGTAGGATATGCACAGTGAAACCAGCCAGGTTGGTGCACAAGCACTCAAGAATTCTTCAGTTTTCGCGCAGCATTTATCAGCATGTGCAGTTGTTACTAAAATGACCATAACTTTCATTACACAACTCCAAATAATGCACGGTTTGAAGCGGAGATGATCATCTTCAGCATGGTCATTGAAGGTTGGGATGTGCTCATCATCCTCCCCTCCTGGAAAAGGAGTCGTCCTCGACTCGTTTGGTCCAAAGTATGGAGAGAGGTCGGATACATTGAAGGTCCCACTAACGCCATACTTACTGGGAAGATCAATCTTGTAGTCATTGTCATTGATCTTTTGAATCACTTTGAAAGGGCCATCTGCTCATGGCTGTAGCTTGCACTTGCGCTGGCCAGGGAAATGATCTTTTCTGAGATGTACCCATACCAAGTCACCTAGTTCAAACAACATCTTCTTTCTTCCCTTGTTTGCACGCTTCTCATACAGCGGGGTCATCTTCGCAATATTGTCTCTCGCCTTTTGGTGAATCTTCTTGACATGTTCAGCACGTTCGTTTGCATCCAAATTGACGCGCTCCTGCAACAGTAAAGGCAAAAGATCTATGGGAGAAGTGGGTCTGAAACCATATTCAAGTTCAAATGGACAAACTTTAGTGGTCGAATGTACCGCCCTGTTGTATGCAAATTCCACATGAGGTAGACACTCTTCCCACATCTTCAAATTTTTCTTCAGAATAGCTCGAAGCAACATGGACAATGTTCGGTTCACGACTTCAGTTTGTCCATCAGTTTAAGGATGGCATGTTGTAGAGAACAATAGCTTGATCCCAAGCTTTCCCCACAAGGTCTTCCAAAAATAGCTCAAAAACTGGTGTCTCGATATGATACAATGGTGCGAGGCACGCCATGTAATCGCATAATCTCCCCTTTGTCGAGTAGGTCTTGAACTTGGTGTTGAATTTCTTTGGTCTCCTCTGGATTTGTACGGTATGCCGGTCGGTTAGGAAGTGGGGCGCCAGGAACAAGGTCAATTTGATGTTCAATGCCTCTTTTTGGTGACAGCCCTGGTGGTACTTCATCAGGAAACACTTCATCATAACCCTGTAAGAGATTCAACACAACACTTGGTAAAGTAGAGGGTAAGTCGTTAGTTGATAAAAGGCTTTCCTTATAAAAGAGTACAAAGAACATGGCAATAGATTCTCTCAATTCTTTCATATCCCCTTTCCTAGCCATCATCACTAATCCCTCTTTTCCCCGTGTCTTGGTATTTTGTGGCTGTGGAGTTTTATTTGGCTTTGGTTTCACTCGCTCACTATGTTTGTGGTTCTCACTCAAGTGTTTCTCACTCTCTTGCTGTTTCTTTTTCAGTCCATCCGTCATTATCTCCTCCGATGCTAAAGGAATCAAAGTGATACGCTTCCCTTTATACATAAAAATAAGGGTATTGGCTCAGCAACTAATCTGAACATCACAATCATATAACCAAGGTCACCCCAAAAGTAATTGACATGCTTGCAGAATTTTTTTTTTAAATAATCTATTTTTTATTTGAAATATCAAAAATATTCCAGCGATATTTGTTTTTACAAAAATATATCGTCTGTCGCCCAATGGTTGGACGATTTGATCCTGTCGCCGTAGGGTTAAGCGGTAGTTCTGCCGCCATAGGGTTGGGCGGTCTTGATCGCCTAATAGCCGGGCGACAGAGCTAGTCGCCCAACCCTATGGCGGCAGAACCAAATACCAACCCTATGGCTTATTGTGAGCCTTTTTGCCTTTTTAATTATTGTTTAATTGAGTTAATGAATAACATTTTGTAGGTTAATTAAATTTAGCAAATCCATGTTATTTATTTTGAAAATAATAGTGTTGTCACGATGTTGGTTGCTCTGTTTGTTATTTTCGTAGAATATCATGGGTACGAAATTTGTCAGACTCGCAATAACATTTTGTGATCGTTGTATATTGTTGTAGTGCGGTAAATTTATGTTGAATTTTGTGAGGACGATTGAGACAGTAATGATATGTAAGTACAAAGGTAAGTGATATCACGATGAAGTCGTCTGAACGTATATGCGTATGTAGGCACGTAGTCGATGTCGTACTTTATGAAGCTTATACGCATTATGAGTGAAGGGGTTGAGGACGCCATTGTGATTATGACGATGGCCTAAAACATGGAGGATTCAATGTCGGTGCGAATGGTTCTTTCGGGATTGCGAGAGAAGAGGCATACTTGCAATATAGTCTTGCTTTGATGGGTCTCCTAACCGTAACTACATTACGATCACAGGAAGCATCGCTACACGAGTCACATGGCATGATGGTTCGCTAATTGCTTTAGTCATGCTCGGTAGTACTACGGTACATTGTAACACAAGCATCCGGACTATGTAAGTATACATGCCTTTAGGGATAGTAAAAACATGGGGTAGGACGGGACTACTACGTAATGACTGAGCTCTGCGTGGACGGGGCCATTTTCCTTCCTTGGCAGCTCGGCGTTGAACTCCTCGCCGCCTTCCCTTCCCTTGTCGCGGAGTGTCCACGTCGGCCGGTATATCAAGTCGCCCATATCCTGCGATTCCTTCATGTAAGTACACCGTATATTTAAAATTGTAAGGAGGATTTACATTCTTCATAACTCACATCGTCAATACGCATTACGCCCGGCGATCGGATACTGTTGTGGCGGCCGGGCTCACCAAGATGAGCCTTTCCCTTACCCTTGTCGCGGATCGCCCACGTCGGGCCGGTATGTCAAGTCGCCCATGTCCCGCGATTCCGTGATGTAAGGGCACCGATAGTGAAAATCGAAGAATGATGTTAATTCTTTGTAACTCACGTCGTCCATACGGATGACGCCCGGGCGACCGGATACGCTGTGGCGGCCGGGGTCAACCGCATGAGCCTTTCCCTTGCCTTTGTCGCGGGACTGTGCACGTCGGGCTGGTATGTGGAAGTTGTGCATGTCTCCGCGATTGTATGACGGATGTAAGTGCACCGTGACGGGAAACCTTACGTAATAAGGATGTAAACTCTTCATAATCGACGCGTCATCGATATGGATTACGCCGGCGTAGTCTTGGGCTCCTTGGTGCCTCCTCAACAGGTCCGAGACGAGGGTTTCCACCGCGACGAAGTTCTCGCCCGCACCGAGTAGTTCAAAGATGTACTTCTGCCTGGATGAATGCCTGTCGTACATCTCCGGCCGCCGATCCATCGAAGAAGTGGCGGCGCATCTCGGCCGCCATTACGTGGGGATGAAGTTAAAAATTTATGAAATTGAACGCTGGGAGAGGAAAATCGACACGCGAAAAGAAACACTTACGAGGTGATGCCCGCATGTGTAGTACGCCTGCGCTGTGTGTGCGGTGTGTGGATCAATGATCTCTGCCGGTTCGCCACACACACCTCTTGGGATCGGAAAACGTGGTGGGTCTTGGGGCATATTTCATTGATTTATCCGGTATTGTAGCTGTTCCCTCTTCGCTTGAGCCACTTTTGCTTCTTCAACAACCTCGCGTAGAAGTTTGCGGAAGAGTCCATAGTCGGGTATGTGTTATGTAGTGGTGTGGAGAGTTGGGTTTGGTTCAACCCTCTTTATAAGCTCCATGGTTGGCATGATGTCGTTAATTTCATGCGAGTAGAGAGTCTTGTTTTTAATTCAAAAGTCGAGGGAGGCATAGTGTTGTCACGCCTTACTTTGCAAAGGAGAAGTCATGGCTTGCTTTATGAGTGTTGTCTTATCGGTCCGAAAAGTGGCGAGACAGAGTGTTTTCACGCCTTTCTTTACTGAGTCTTGTCTTTTCGGTCTTAAAAGTGGCGAGGTGGTCGAGGTTGTCAAGTCAATCGAAAAGCCTAACCCTAAACCTAAACCCTAAACCGGGCAAATTTGTCTCGTTTGGTATTATCAACGCCCAAAGCTGCACTGTGTGGTCTTCATCGCGCAAAGCTGGCCCGTAGTCTTGTCACCGCCCAAAGTCGTCTCCTTCGGTCTTATCATCGCGCAAAAGTCGACCCGTAGTCTTGTCATTGCGAAAGTCAGTCTTCTTCGGTCTTATCATCGCGCAAAGTGCCCCGTGTGGTCTTCTCGGTTTGCAAAGCTGCCCTGTGGTCTTGTCACCGCAGAAAGTCGTCTCCTTTGGTCTTATTATCGCATAAAGCCGCCCGCTTTGTTAGTCTCTCGCGGGCCTATAAAATGCACGCCCCACGCCCAATTACGACCACTCGACCCTTCAAACCGTAGGAGGAAGAACCTTCTCCGCTTTACAAGAATATACGATGGCAGACGCCGAGGACCACCCAACGGGTTCACCAAGCGGACCTTCTCCCGAAGGATGGAGGACTTCGCCCTAACCACCGGTTGATGCCCAACAAGCGTGTTCAACCTAAGTGGCGAAATGCGACACGGGAGGACGCTATCGCGAGCCATAGACGGCCCTTTCGATGGTGGACGACGTTTTCCGATGCCCATACTCGGGGTAAGTAGTTTTGTTTATGTTATCGTAATACATCGACCATACTAACCGCCCCTTGTAGCAGATGGCTAAATGCAACTTCACCCGCCGGATCGATCCTCCCCATGAACGACTACAGCGGTACTGGATGTATTGTGGAACCGAATCTTTCATTTGGAGGCACAAATTGACGATCAGACGAGCAAAATGACGACCTCCGCCAACAGATGCAACATGAGAGGGGCAATGAGGAGGTCGTGAACATAGGAAGTTCCTATGATCCCAAGATGTCTTCTTTGTGCCAACCCTAGTCTGCATATGTGCGTGCCACTACAACGACAAACCGACCACGCCCGAGGCGCCTAACCGAGAACACTCTATGTGGGTTGCGAGAGGCACCTTCTACAATTAGGGAGGGGCGAGAAGCTCAGACGTCGCAAGTGTCCTGCTCAGATGCACTTATGTTGAATGTCATGAAGCATGTAACTAAATGGTGAACGCGTTTTTGCGGTTGCCTTTTATCGAAGTTGCCATGTTGTATCGATGTGTCGCAATTACGCTCAATCTCGTGAACGTATGTAAGTGAATGGTGGACGCGCCATTGCGCTTGCCATTTATCGAGTTGGCTTTTGCATCGAGTAGTCGTGTGCATTAAGCTATAGGCGTTGATATGCATTGAACAAACATGCATTACATGAAAGAGTATACACAAGAACGCAAAAGTAATCTGGCATCATATATTATGCAAAATTAAAGTATGACATAAAGAACAAATGTGCGGCAAGGCAACAAGACGCCCCTACTAGCCCCCAACCGCACCCCCCATCCCCTCCGCGTCGTCACCGCCCATCCACCTCGCGCCCTCCCCTACGGGCTCGCTTTGGCGCCTTTTCTGCAGGCTGGTGTCGGGGCCTCGGCCCGGATAGAGTAAGACGGTCTCGAGCCACGATCCGACGAGGACCGAGATGCGGCAAAGGGGTGGACAACATCTGGTTGTGTGGGTGCTGGTGCACCGATAAGCTGTGAGCCGGACAGAACCTCAGCGGGTGTGGGCTGAGGTGTGGGCGGTGCCGGGTCCTCGTCCACCAAAAAGTCCTGCGCGTCCTCGTCCAGCTCGTCCACGTCCTGCGCGATCCACGTGATGCGCGTCCACGTCGTCATAGGGCAATGTACCTGCACAGCAAAATATTGTTGGTTAATAAAAAACGCGAAGCGTGATGACCAGCAGAGACGTGACATACCCTCGGCTAGCGCCATGGCGTGTACATAGCTCTCCACACGGAAAGGTGGCACGACGTAGTGCGACGCTGCCGGTGTCGGACGTGTTTCGCCGAGCTATCTCCGCCAGTATGCGCGTCGATGTCGGAGGTCTGCGTGCTCGAGCCACCGGTCACGCGCGTCGATGTCGGAGGTGGTCTCGCCGAGCTAGCCCGGTAACGGCGTCGCTGTCGGAGGTGGTCTGCCGAGCCACCGTCGGTCGTAGCGTCGATGTCGGGACGTGGTGTGGTGACCCTCCCGCTTTCTTTGTCTTCTGGCTTGATTCGCAAAGTGACGGACGGAGTGTGGACCAGCCGAGCGTGCCAACCTCCGGAGCTCGGTGCACGACAAGAAAGTCAAAATACGTCGCGATCGCTTTGCCGAAAACGACGGAAAACTGGGCGCCTCGTCGCGGTGCCCTCCACACCTCCGTGAACCTCTGCGGCCAGAGTCGCACTCCGCCGCAAGCTCAAAGAACCATGCCCGCCACATCGAAAAAGAAGACACGGTGAAAACCGTAATGGCGGATAACACAAGCCAAATTTTCGGTGTTGCACGAACGCATCGCGCGCAGCACGCCCCGCGCTAAATGCATGTGGTACGGTTTGCCGGTGCGGGACACGTGGTGCGGGCTCGTCTGCAGCGAGCACGAGCCTGGTACGTGTCTGCGGAGCGTACCAGCGAATATACTGGTCATAGCTCGTGTGGTCGAGGGATATCCTCTCGCACACGGTCTCGTAGTGCGCCCTCCCACCGCGCTACCCACGGGCCCATCCTAATCCCCGCCGTGTTGCGGCGACTCCCTTCCTCATCGAAGCCGCAAGACGAATTTGTAGTTAGTCGTCAGGTGTAAGAGAGGACAACAAAACAACTTACGATGCCGATTACTCACGAGTGCACGCTTCGCACCGCATGCCTAATCGGTATCGAACTCGCCTGGCGAGGTTTAATCGCGCGATCACACGATGCGCCCGTAGTCCTCCACGAAGACGTCGAAGACAAGCACCTCGCGGTCGCCTAATACTTCGGCCTCGCAAGCCTGGCGAGGACAAAGCCGTGGGGAGCGCGAAAGTAACTCTCAAAGTAGTATGGCTCTCAATAACGCCGCCCGCCGTGAGGCGGTCGAATCGCTTCCACGAAGGGCTCAGACGCCCGTGTCACCGGACGGCGCGAATCGCACTCGCAACGAACACAAAGATATTAGGTAGGACGACGGTAATATGAAAAATGAGTCACGGAAAGAGTACGCACCGCCGCCAAAGCACCAGAGAGAGCCCATCGTCGGTCGGTCCACCTCGTTTACGTTGTACATCTCGGCCCGCATGCGCGCCGTTGTTCATCAGGCCGCCCGAGGCTAAAGCGCTCAAACGACCACAAGCGCAGAGGAGAGGACACCCGCGAGGATGGAGTTCGATCTCGACTCGAGACACGATCGCACAAGCCGCGATAGGTGGCGCAAGTACAACCAACCCCAATCGATCTGGGGGGCCCTCCCGTCGGCGATGGTTCTAGCGTCGCTGATGAGCCTCGCGTCGACGGTGTCGCCGGATCGCCGTGTACAAAGACCCAACCAAACAGCCACAACAAGTACGCCTCGGTGGCGTGACACCTCGCCGGGTCCGCGTGAGGGTCCATCCGCCGACACTGTACAACGGAAAAATAGTAAGTCCCTTTACGGAAAGCGACAGCGACAAGACTAACGAAAGTACGGTGTGGAACACATACCCGAATCGCGACAACCACCGCAAGGGCGGCCCGTGCCTCTGGCCTCCGAATGACGAGTACCCGCCGCCAACACAGTGGGAGGACTCTCAAACCCGCGAGAAGGTCTCGCGCCCGATTATCCGGAGGCTCTGCGGAAGGCGGCACCTCCCGCGATAGGGAGGCCAAGAAGCAGGAGACGCCGGGGTAGGGGCCATCTCCCGAATGGGAGATGGAAAGTGTGAGTCTCTGGTCGCCACGGTCTACAAGAGCCGTCGGCAGGAGCGATCGAGCAGGAAGCGTCGTGGATCGCCTGCCCGGTTTCTCTCTGCAGCACCTCAAGCATACGAGGAAGGTTGTCGACGCCTCAAAAGATCCAAACCGTCTTTCCATAGCCTTCTGCTTCGCACGCCACGCCTTCCCATAGCTGATCTTGTACTTGAATTTCTTCTCAATAGCCACCATAATGTGCCTGGCCTCCATATCCTTCTTCTCCACTATCTCTCCATACATCAAATTAGCTATGAATGTCGACGTTATGTTACGATGTCTGCACAAAACACTGCTGAGCATGCACAGTGCGGCTCCACCTTCGAGACAATCCAAAGGAGTCTCATACTTTGGTCTATCTTGCGTGCACTCGCCAAGGACAACCGGATCGCTTTCGATTTGTGGTGTCTTGCTCTTGGCTAGATTTGATGACCAAACGTCATTTGCATAGACATAGCCCACAACTTAATGGCATCCTCGCAAGGATGTCTTATCGAGAAACATTGAGTGCAACCGAACCTCCGTGGCATGGTACTCCCACGGCGATTCGTGCTCGTCGTCGGCGTACATAGACCCTCGGCACAACTGCTCCATTCGAGGATGGGAGCTCAAATCCTCATCGGAATCGCCTCGCTGTCTTCTTGTAAAGCGTCCTCTTCACCAAGGCCATCCGGTCATCGCTTCCATTTGATGCAATATGTAATCCCTATGCTCTCCTTCATCACCTGTCTGTAGGCTCATCATGTGGTGCCCGATCTTCCTCTCCTATATGTAGCGTCGGGCTCATCACAAGCAACATTCTCTCAACTCTTCAGAACACTGACCCTCCGGGTCCTCTTCTTCACCAACATGCCGCAACCGAGCCGCCATAACACCCGGATTATATCCCGCAGGGGCCCCGCATGCTTCTTTTGGGCATGGTTGCACAAGTATCACACACTCATATCCACGGCGCCGACATCCTTCTATAAAGGCCTTCCACATCGCCGTGCGCGATCGGCCTTCTCAACTCCCACCGATGTTCGTGGAAGACCGCTCCAAAGCCCTTGTATGTCGAACAAGACACCTCAGGTTCAAAGAGAAGCTGCGGGTCACCAATTGCTTCACATCTTCGATTAGTGCATTCTCGCCGTCCGTGTACCAGAGTGGCTTGTTTGGCTCGCTCAAGTCAACACCAAGACGGACCTTCACGAACGGTGCCAACACCGTAATGCACTTTCAATGTAGTGGGTGCAGGCATGACTTATTGTATGGTCGCAAATATTTCCAACATTGCAATTAGTCATTTAGAACGCACGATATGCAAGCATCGCTACATTGTAATTTACATTTGTAAGGCCCTTTCGCCTATCGCCGACAACTACACGACAAAGATGATCAAGACATCATTCATTCCCTAAGGCAGAGGCCGCAATGAACGTGTGGTACCATATTCAGATTCAACCTAAAACCGAGCTATTCCATAGCAGCATTATCCAATTCGGACGCTAACTTGCAACCGAAATGCTACAAGTGGCATCCCGGTCTTCTACCAATTACCTAAGTCGGTTAGTTCGCACTAATTTACTTCTACTAATTAGTTTATACAAAGTATTCATCCTCCTTATCTTTGCTTTTTGGATGAAATTGAATCGGTTATTATATCATGGAAGCATGCACTACATGATAGGAATATTAACTATGATTGTGCTTTAGCTGTTGGTGTTGGTATTCTTTGAAGTTGGCGCCTAAGCAATCATGCGACTCAAAATAAACTTTTAGAAAACTAAAAGATTAAGTGAAGGCTCCAGAGAAGATTCCCATATTGAAAGGTGAGATTATCGACCCCTTCATCCTTCAATTTCGGTGACTACCCAAAACTCAATCCAATGAATCCATGAATTGCTTATTTGTTTCTTAAATATCAACCAACATTGCTTATTTGTTTCCTAATTTTTAATCATCTTTTACCACAACCCGGTTGGTACCATTCAATTTCTCTTATTTATGTTTCATCAGAGCAAAGACAAACCAAATTCTAATGCCTCGGCAAAGCAGTGATATCTTGCTACATTTTTGTAATCGAGCATATCTATAGAAATATTTGGTACATACATAAGGACGTTTCATATCTATGCACCTTGAACAATTCAAAAATCAAAACTACATTATATGAAATTAAAAATATTATTTTTCAAATAAGATATGAAACTGAAATTTTTGTAAGAGAATTTACAAACTGAAATTCTACATATACTATTTATTTTGATTATGACTTGAATGCTTACATTTTTGGAATTTGATACATTAAGGAAAGTATTGCACTAGTACCGTATTGGAAAAGTTGAGACTCTTTAACTTGTGCATTGTTAAGGATATAAAATTGTATTAGTCTAGCATTAGTACCGTATTGTGTTCCATGTACATTTGATTTAATATATAAATGCATCAATTGCTTCCGTCAATTCATAGCATGCATAAGCCATTTAAGCTTTTTAATAGAGAAATAGTTTCAATCATCCAATGCAAAACAGCCCTTAGATTTATCTATAAGTATCCTCTACCTCAAAGCAGACTCTTAAATTATTAATAATTAAAATCTAAAATACCAAATGCTAGTCACAAGACAAGATAACACATATTATATCACATTTTAGGAGTCAATAGATGATTTCCTAAACATACATAAATCCAATGGATTGCATGAATCCTCAGATCGTAACTTCATCGGTGCTAAAAAACTCTCTTGTCATTATGCTCCAAAGTGTTACCTTTTGTTTCCTATTTGTCTGCTGCGTTTTGGTGAAGGCCATCAGTAGTTGAATGTCCGCAAGATCTATTTATTTTATCTTATTACTATGCGCTTGGTGTTTGAGGATTTTCTAAAGTTTTTTATCGCTTCTACTTACATACAAACCAACAAATCTACTTTTTTTTTTCCTAACTATAGTTTTCATTTAACGCTACTTATACCTAGTATTTTAATTAACTAAATACCTACTTAAAAAATACAAGACAAAATAAATCAAACTTACCTCCTCGCAATCCAAATTTGTCTTCTCTTCTTCCTCTCCCTTCTTTTTTCTCCCTCTCCCTTTCTTTCTTCTCCGTCGCCGAACCTGCTTAACCTCTCATGAAACTAATCGCTCATAGGACCGCGCGGAGGCTATATAGGTTATCGATCGCCGCGTTAGGCGGATCGAACATCTGATCGCTCTACGGTTGGGCGATCAGATCCTATCGCCCAACCGTCTTGGCGATCGTAATAATTACGCCAACCGCCGCCTCTGTGCGCTTTTAGCCGGACGGTTGGGCGACAAGTTTGCTGATCGCCCAAATCACATGATAGGTCCTGTCGCCCAACCATTGGGCGACAGACGATATTTTTGTAAAAAAATATCGCTGGAATATTTTTGATATTTCAATAAAAATAGATTATTTAAAAAAATTCCATGCTTGCATTGGAACCACATCACACTCCACCTGATCTTGGTATTTTCCAATTAAGAATTGGACGGTCACAATGTTGTTCACTCGCAGTGCTCCACAATCATTGAGCCATTGCATCTTATATGGGGAAAGATGACGTCGTAGTTTTAGTCCTAATCGTTCTACCAATTCTAGACTTGCAATGTTATTGCAGCTACCATTATCAACAATAATGCTGCATATCTTGCTCTTGATGGTGCCTCGAGTGTGAAATAGATTATATTGCTAACCATTTTCTCCTTTCAAAACATTAACACTAAGCACACGTCGAGAGATAAAACAATTAGTGTCTCCTTCATCAACTGGAATACCATCATCATCCGATGCTTCTTCAAGTAGCCCATCCTCTTCTGGCTCACTCTCAGATTCCCATTCTCCTTGTTCATTAACAAGCATGTTTCTTCTGCTAGGGCACTTAGAGGCAATGTGCCCACGCCCTTGGCACTTATGGCACTTAATTTCGCGGCCGCGAAATGTGGATGCTACTGCCGAGGTGGCAGATGATGCTCCTATTTTTCCAGTAGAGCGTCGATTATCTTGGTGTACGTCCTGTAGGTAAAGAAGCTGACGATGGTGTAGGCTTGGCAGCAGAAGTAGATGGAGACGTCTCGGGCACCTTCGAGCGATGTCCGGCGAGAGGATGTATTTTCATTTGTTGGCGGACGCCATGGAGCTGAAAAAGAACAGTTCCCAAATGACTGACCACGTCCTTCTTGTCGAATCTTTCTCTTTGTGCGCATAGCCTGGGAAACAAGATCTTGCACATTGTTATGAGGAAACATCTCAATAAAACCTGAAATTGCATCATTTAGACCATGCAAAAATCTTGCCATCTTAGATTCAGCATCCTCTCTAATTCCAGCACGGATCAAGAGTAATTCCATTTCTTTATAGTACTCATCCACCGTTTTAGATCCTTGTCTTAACGCCTGCAACCTATTGCGAAGGTCACGCTGGTAGCTTGAAGGCACAAAGCATCTTCTCATCACTTGCTTCATTTCAGCCCAAGTATTGATATGAGCACACCCCGATTGTAGCTGATTTTGTTGCTTTTGATTCCACCATGTGAGAGCATAACCTGAGAATTCAACTGAGGCAAGATTTACCCGCCTTTAATCGGAGAGATTATGGATACGAAAAATATGATCGCATTGCTCTTCCCAATCAAGATAAGCGTCAGGGTCTTCTATTCCCTTGAATTTAGGGACGCTCAACTTGATCCGAGCAATATTATCCGGATCATCCCTTTCACGGCGACCTTGAGGCTGTCCTCCCTCACCATGGGTAGCACCACGATGTGGGGGTGGATGCTGTCCGTAGCCATCACGATCTGTAAATGCTTCATCGTTGTCATCATATTCTTCTCCATACCTGCGACCGTCATGCAGATATTGGTCGTTGAAGCGCACACGGTGGCCAAAACCACGACCATGAGCACCTCCCCCATGCTGCAAAATATGTGAAGCTGCGCCTCGGCCACGATGGGCACCGCCCCCTCGTCCATCACCCCGACCAAGATCTTGCTGGTCGTGGAAGCCGTCATTAGCAGCAGCTCCCACTGATTTCTCATCAGCGGCTTCACCTTGATCAACAGTAGGGTTAGGTTGACGTACACCCCCACCACCAGCGGCGGGAAGGTGTTCATTGAGCATCTGTCCCATGGCCTGAACCATATCACGTAATTGTTGCATCTCGGCTCGTGTGACTGGTTGTTCATCTCCTTCATGATTTTCCCCATGTACACTTTCATTGGAACCTGCTATGTTAGCGAAGAGAAAGTGGAATAGGTAATATTTGTGGAATCACACAACCTCACCTCTTACTCACCAATGTTCTTATGTGTTCTCAATGGACAGCAAGAGTGCAAGAGTGGCAGTACCTTGGATGTGGTCAAGCGATTGAAAGGACACGAATCATCTCGGCTTCGGGTTTTAGTGGGGCTTGGTGGCCTAAACTAGGAGGGTTGTAGTACTGGAATCAAGTGTCGTAAACCATGCAATGGATACGTGAATGTCACCGGTCCAAAACAGCGAACAATTCAGAGCATGAATCTGAAACTTGCAATTTGACAACCGTAACACAACCCTTCGTTTTCTTCTTCTATTTTCTTTTTTTTCTTTTTCTTTTCTCTATTTTTATTTTCTTTTTTTTTGACACTAAACAGCAAGCTCAACAACTAAAAATAAACACGGTGCAAGATATCGACGGTGACTAGAAACAAGATGTGAGACCCCGATTTATTAGGCTCATAATACTTAGTCATCCAATTGACCCTAGTATTATCAACTAAATAAACCGTGCCTCGAGATATATGTACCTCCCAAGAATGCAAGACACACAACTCATTACAAAAGATTGCATCAATTCCATTCAAACACATAGAATGTAACAAGCAACAAACCGTGGTTAATATACATAAAGGATAGTTATTACAAAAGAGAGGCCGACCGGCCAAAAACGACAAGATTACTAAGATAGTAGCGGAAGCAAAAGTGCCATAGAGATGGCCCAAAACAAGAGCCAACCAGTGTGCCTTCACCCACAAGGCAATCGACCGACCGCCAAGCTAGTCGCTTTCCCAACCCACCTGACTCACAAAAGTAAAGCCCTTTGGGCTCTACCTCCTCTGCAACAAGGTTATTAAGCAAAGCAAATAAGTACGAAAATGTACTCGCAAGACTGACGTGTAGTATAACAGAACTATAGTTTAACTACATGCAAGCTTTATTTAAGTGGATGAGGCTTTGGACTCATTTTTAGCATAAAGCAAGTTTTCATTTGCAATAATGTAATAGATTGAAAGCAATTTGGCAAAGCATTTTTAATTGTTGAAGTAACAACGAGATAATAACATAATAACAACATATGAACAACCCGAAGTGACTAACCCAATAGCCACCACAACAATAGCATGAATTACCCATTCATACCACCCATGTCAAGTTTTAATTAAAGGTTGTAGTCTAGTTCTCACAGTATGATCCGGCGTGTCCATAACCTAGGACGAGGCTATTCAATAATTTTAACCATGCAGGTGTACCAATGTACCCACGTCGCCGATCGCCTTTTCGCCACATGATTTAGCACACTTCCTTTGGTATGCCAAGACGGCTAAGTTCTACGAGACATTTCCAATGGATGATGCTAATTACGAGCCGCAACCCACGGGGACAAAGACACATTAGACAGCCTAACCGGTCTGCCAATGCTCCTTCCCAACACCACACACACACATTTTATTTAAACATACCCACCAACCAGCTCATAATTAACACCTCCCAAAGTACTTAGTCAAGAGAGGTCTCATATCCCCCTCGTGTGGTTAGCACGCAAAATTACTCAGAACGGTGGCGCAAGTAACTCGGTCCTTAATGACTCAGGCATACTACCACATTCCAAAAACCACACCATCCATCCAATATGCCCAAGTCCAAATCAAACTTTTATTTTCAGATTTTGACTTTACAAAATAACAAAGCACAAGTGCTGGACATAAAGGAGTAATAATTAGATTTGTGTGATCAAGACCATCGACTAAGTCGATGATCGCCCATTACTACCGATAACTAAGCATGTCTAAGCAGTTTAAAACGAAAACTACTAAGTGATAAGAGCTCATCCAACGAGCTCAAACCACAGCAAATAACCTAGGCTCATGGTAGTAGAGGATAAACAATTCCTACAGATTATGCAACTATAGGCTTGCTAGCGATACTTTAACACAAGATAGCATGCATACATACAAGTAAAACAATATATTAACCTTTAAAGTAATGGGACGATAGAGGGGATATGATCAAACTGCTTGCCTTGCTGTTGCTGGTCAAATTGTTGCTGAGGATCGCTCACGGAATCAACACACTCGTCAACACCTAATCGAAAAGACGAAAAGAATCGATAAGAACGACGAAAACGACGAAGACAGCATAGCAAACGAACTCCAAATACTCTAAAATTTCTACAGCAGCAAGAGGATGATTTTTAGGGAATTTAGCAACAAGAACCAATTGATTTGGATCCTCAATGCAAAAGTTATGGGCAAAACAAATCTGCTCAGCCCTAAAAATACCAAACTGCCACTATTCACTAATTTAATTATTAGGCAACAATTTCTAGAAGGGTGGTGATACTGAGATTTTTACTGTAAAACCAGCACCTCATGAGGTGAATAACACAATTGAGTTCACCTCATTTGGAGCTATTATGCATTTTCTATAATCTTTCAAAAACAAGAACTTGAACAAAATTATAATGCACAAGAACTCTTTTTGACAACAGCAACAAGCTCAAAACTAATTTTCACAGTAAGTTCATTAATAGAGGAACCCAACAAAGTTGGATTCACTCAAAAATAATCTACAGAGCATTAGTTATGCATTTTACAAGTTAAACACTATTTTGAGTGTACATTTAAAGTTAGTTTTAAAATCTATTTGCAAAACCATGTTCTGGAGCTGAACTGGGCTCTTAACCATTTTTAGATTGGAGCCCCGGTCAAGCCAGAGCTAACACAACTTGAATGATCTCATTTGGATTTAAATTGAATTAGTTATGTAATTTTAAAGTTCATACCTTTATCAGTTTATAATTAAGACCTCACGGGAGGTCCTAAGGACTAGAACGGATTGAGAGGACATGAGCCATAGATTTTGAATCTAACGGCTCAAGACCTCCCAGCGATATCGCGCACACGCTCATGAGATCTAGAGGACATGGGCCGTGGATCTTGGATCCCACGGTCCTTGTCCTCCCAATGAACGCCAAGCGTCTGCTGCGAGATAGAGGTCGTGGCCGCTGATCTTGGATCCAACGGCTATGACCTCAAGATCTCGCAAGGCCAAGGCCACGCCGCTTTGGACCTCATGCGCATAATCGAGAGGAGGTCGTGGCCGTTGATCTTGCGAGATGGACGCCCACGACCTCGCACTCACTCACGCCTGCAAGGCTGGCGAAGTTAATGTCTTGCGGACAACGAGGAGGTCGCGCGACGAGGTCTTAAATGCGCGCAAGGGACAAGATTAAAGGCATTAAAAGCTAAACCCATGATTACCAAGGTTAAGCAATGATTGGCGATTTAAGGGGAGGATCTTTGTCCGAAGGTGACACACGGCTACGCCGCCACGTCCGACAAAAACCCGAGCTCGAAGAAATGGTCTCGCCGGCGATGTAGACCTTGCTTGGCGACATCCAGAGCACCATTGTGTGCGCAATAGTGTTATGCACACAGTGGGACCACTCGACGGGGCGGCGGCTTTGAACGCCGGGCGAGCCGAGATGGCCAAGGTGACAAGTACGGCCAAAAGACAGCATCAAGATTTGAGCTCCGCAATGACATTCAGCGGGTGCCAAGCCTAGGGACTACCAGGGGATTACTGGGGTCCAGAGGATGCTTGAGGAGGTCGTGGAGGGAGGACCGGAGTTGGAGAAGATGGGGTTGCTCCACGGCCAAAGCTCCGGCTCCAGCCCAAAGTGAGGCCTCCTCTGAAAATGTCAACCTAAACAAGGTTAGGGTTAACACCGAAGGCAAGGGAGCACAAAACGAGCAAGAAGTTGAAGAGGAGCCATCGAACAATGGTGCCACCGAGGGCTCCAAGATTTTCAACAATGGCGCCAAGGAGAGTCAGGAGGAGAGAGCTCAAAGACACAGTGCAAGCTAGAGCTTGAAAGTGTGCCAAAGAAGCTAAGGGAGGAACCCAATGGGGTTTTATAACTTGGATAAGCGGGGCACATGAGTGGGGTTAAGCTCATGGTGAGCTTAGCCCATGGCTCGATCCAGGCTTGGACAAGACGTGGAGCCGACATGGGGACAGCTCGCAGACCGAGAGGCGGAAGGTCGACCAAAGATTTAATGCTTGGTCGAGAAAGAGTCGTTGTAAGGTACACAAGTGACAGCACGCCCTTCTTCTTCGCCTCTGTGAGCACGCATGCGTGACCGAGGAAGGAGAAGGACAGGAGATCATTTTGACCGTTGGATAAGACTTGGGAGGTCCTAACCATCGGATGCTCTTTTTGAACCGTTAAGTTTTTAAGGATCGGGAGGAGGTCCCACCACACGATCTTGGACGGGAGGTCGTGGCCCTCCGATTTCCTTAACGCGGATGCGCAAAAGGAAAAGGAAACAGAGGTCCAAGGCGTTGGATCTAAATCAACAGTGCGGACCTCTGGAGGACTTAACGCTTTGCACGCCTTCTGCCTCAAGATGTGGAGGTCATGGCCTTTGGATTTAAATCCAAGGGCGCATAATGATAGGGAGGACTTAGACGCCAAGAACGCACAAGAGAGGTCATGGCCTTTAGATTTAGATCTAAGGGCTACGACCTCATGTGTTGGGAGGTCTGATGCGCACAAGGCGAGGAGGAGGTCGTGATCAGGATCTTAATCCAACGGTGCACAACATGAGATGGGGGAGGTTTTGTGCGTTGGATATCATTTGGGAGGTTGTGGGTCGTTGGATTTGATCCAACGGCGCACAACAATTGAAGCGGGAGGTCTGGGCTGCGATGATTTGCGGCGGAGGTCGTGGCCTTTGGATTTAAATCTAACTGCCACGACCTCAACAAGGTGGAGAGGAGGTCGGAGTGGTTTGATAGCGAAGGAGGTCATAGCCATAGATCTTTGATCCAACGGCACAATACCTCGATGGGTGGAGGACCTCGGTGTGAATGTTTGAGGAGGAGGTCGTGGCCTTTGGATTGAATCCAACGGCCACGACCTCAACAAGGTGCAAAGGAGGTCTTTGAGGTTTAAAAACACGGGGAGGTCATGGCCATGGATTTTGATCCAAGGGCTGTGACCTCATGTAGGTGGGATGCCTTAGTGGTTTAATCACTGGGAGGTCATGAGTCGTTGGATCTTAATCCAAGGGCTATGACCTCACCAAGGTGAAAGGTGGACTTTGAGGTTTGATAACAAGGGAGGTCATGGCCATCGGATTTTGATCCAAGGGCAATGACCAGATGAGGTGGGAGAGGACCTTGCGGTGTTGACCATGGAGGAGATCGTGGCGGTTGGATGTAAATCCAGCGGCTGCGACCTCATCAAGGCGGGAAGGAGGTCGATGAGCCCGGAGTGGGTTGGGTTGGACCAACTTTGCAAAGCGGCTAGCCCAAGGAACAGTGCACCATTTTGAATTTAGTTTTTAACAACTGAGACTTTGCAGAATTGTTTGGGATAGCCAAACAACTCCAAAATTTATGAAATTTTAACTGGAGCTTGCTGACATCATGATTAACCTTACATAAAATTTCCAGAGGTTATTATGCTATGCATTTTTCTCAGGAAATTCATGAAGGCTGTTCAAGAAATTGTTTTACCTCCAAAAATTATCAAACAAGTTTTATAACTCATGATATTTTTCAGAGGGGTCCCACAACATTTATAGGACCAAGGAAAAATATCTCCAAGGGTTTGGCACAAGATTTGTGACAAATGGGAAATGGGTTTGACTTTTAGTCAACAAGAGCTTATGTTTTTGGATTACACAATCTCTTGGACAAGAATTACATGAGAGTTTAGGGGTTTTCAAGATGTGGGAAAAAGTTTTAATTTCTACATATTTAATTATATTTGAACAAACACCTGTTTAGGTATTTGGGATGTTACACAAGATGAGCATGAACGGCACAAGATTAACAGTACTAAACAAAGGCTTGGTAATTCTTTTTTTGTGTGGGTGATTTGTGTAGTCTAGGAAAGGAACAAAACAAAAAGAAAACACAATGGAACACAGGGTTAATATGTGGATGGCGAAACCCACCGTGTCAACGAAAGCTCTGATACCATATGGTGCATACACGCTAGGAGTGGCCCGATCTTCACGGCGTAGGTTGAAGAACAAAGCGAATCTTGCTGTGGACAGCGAGGATAACAAGTTGTGAGCAGCGGAAAAGGGTAACTACCTTTAACCTGCCAAGGTTGAATGCAACCAAGTGTTGGGGAGAGACGATCCGAAGCCTTCTAGACTCCGACCCGCTATCCGAACAATCACAGAACCACAATCCGGAACTAATCCACACAAAACGCCCGGAAGCGAATAGAACGAATTAGAGGATCCCAGAGGAATCTCCTTGCGAATCCAAGAGAACTCACAGGAACAAAAGGAACAAGGAGCTCAGCAGTCTTGCTGCAATTTCATATATTGGTTTGTTGAAATATCAAAAGTACCTCCATGGATGGGAGTAGAGGGGTATATATACTAGGAACAACCCTCCTAGCTAGGTATGAACATAAGTCACCATGTTTGGAAGGTGGAAGGCCAACTGGTTGAAGCATTCAAGGAGTCTTCTCGAATTCTCGCGCGTCTGCTCAACTTCTGCGTAGTCTTTAGTAAAATAGCAATAACTCTCTCCTCGGAAGTCCAAATGACGAACCGTTTGTTGGAGGTGAAAATAGACTTGATTATATTTCCATCCATATAGGATATGCACAGTGAAACATGCCAGGTTGGTGCGCAAGCACTCAAGAAATCTTCAGTTTTGGCGCAGCATTTATCAGCATGTGCAGCTATTACTAAAATGACCATAAATTTCATTACACAACTCCAAATAATTCACAGTTTGAAGCGTAGGAAAATAGACTTGACAAGCTATCCAATGGTCTGGTGTATGCTGGCTGGAAACATTATAATTCATTAAGATAATGATTGCAATACTCGTTGGTTTTTTGGACCTCCTTGTTCCTCTCCAATGCACCTGAGTTCAATCAAAGAAGAGGACATTGGAAGCACTACTAAGTTATTGAGATCTGGAATAAGTTCTAAGTTAGCATTCACCTGATCAAGTATTTGTTTAGGACGTCTTCTCATGATTGGTCCTTGATTTTGTTGGTCCTTGAGAATATCTTGGTCGCGGAGATGATCATCTTCAGCGTGGTCATTGAAGGTTGGGATGTCCTCATCATCCTCCCCTCCTTGACAAGGAGTCGTCCTCGACTCGTTTGGTCCAAAGTATGGAGAGAGGTCAAATACATTGAAGGTCTCACTAACGCCATACTTACTGGGAAGATCAATCTTGTAGGCATTGTCATTGATCTTTTTGAATCACTTTGAAAGGGCTATCTGCTCGTGGCTGTAGCTTGCACTTACGCTGGTCAGGGAAACGATCTTTTCTGAGATGTACCCATACCAAGTCACCTGATTCAAACAACATCTTCTTTCTTCCCTTGTTTGCACGCCTCTCATACAGCAGGGTCATCTTCGCAATATTCTCTCTCGCCTTTTGGTGAATTTTCTTGACATGTTCAGCACGTTCATTTGCATCCAAATTAACGCGCTCCTGCAACAGTAAAGGCAAAAGATCTATGGGAGAAGTGGGTCTGAAACCATATTCAAGTTCAAATGGACAAACTTTAGTGGTCGAATGTACCGCCCTGTTGTATGCAAATTCCACATGAGATAGACACTCTTCCCACATCTTCAAATTTTTCTTCAGAATAGCTCGAAGCAACATGGACAATGTTCGGTTTACGACTTTAGTTTGTCCATCAGTTTGAGGATGGCATGTTGTAGAGAACAATAGCTTGATCCCAAGCTTTCCCCACAAGGTCTTCCAAAAATAGCTCAAAAACTTGATGTCTCGATCTGATACAATGGTGCGAGGCATGCCATGTAATCGCACAATCTCCCCTTTGTCGAGTAGGTCTTGAACTTGGTGTTGAATTTCTTTGGTCTCCTCCGAATTTGTACGGTATGCTGGTCGGTTAGGAAATGGGGCGCCAGGAACAAGGTCAATTTGATGTTCAATGCCTCTTTTTGGTGGCAGCCTTGGTGGTACTTCATCAAGAAACACTTCATCGTAACCCTGTAAGAGATTCAACACAACACTCGGTAAAGTAGAGGGTAAGTCGTTAGTTGATAAAAGGCTTTTCTTGTAAAAGAGTACAAAGAACATGGCATTGGATTCTCTCAATTCTTTCACATCCCCTTTCCTAGCCATCATCACTAATCCATCTTTTCCTCGTGTCTTGGTATTTTGCGGCTGTGGAGTTTTATTTAGCTTTGGTTTCACTCACTCACTATGTTTGTGGTTCTCACTCAAGTGTTTCTCACTCTCTTGCTGTTTCTTTTTCAATTCATCCGTCATTATCTCCTCCGATGTTAAAGGAAGCAAAGTGATACACTTCCCTTTATATATAAAAATAAGGGTATTGGCTCGGCAACTAATCTGAATATCACGGTCATATAACCAAGGTCGCCCTAAAAGTAATTGGCATGCTTGCATTGGAACCACATCACACTCCACCTGATCTTGGTATTTTCCAATTGAGAATTGGACGGTCACAATGTTGTTCACTCGCAGTGCTCCACAATCATTGAGCCATTGCATCTTATATGGGGCAAGATGACGTCGTAGTTTTAGTCCGAATCGTTCTACCAATTCTAGACTTGCAATGTTATTGCAGCTACCATTATCAACAATAATGCTGCATACCTTGCTTTTGATGGTGCCTCGAGTGTGAAATAGATTATGTCGCTAACTATTTTCTCCTTTCAAAACATTAACACTAAGCACACGTCGAGAGATAAAACAATTAGTGTCTCCTTCATCAGCTGGAATACCATCACCATCCAATGCTTCTTCAAGTAGCCCATCCTCTTCTGGCTCACTCTCAGATTCCCATTCTCCTTGTTCATTAACAAGCATGTTTCTTCTACTAGGGCACTCAGAGGCAATGTGCCCATGCCCTTGGCACTTATGGCACTTAATTTCGCGGTTGCGAAATGTGGATGCTGCTGCCGAGGTGGCAGATGATGCTCCTATTTTTCCAGTAAAGCGTTGATTATCTTGGTGTCCTGCAGGTGAAGAAGCCGACGATGGTGTAGGCTTGGCAGCAGGAGTAGATGGAGACGTCTCAGCAGGGGCACCTTGAGAACGACGACTAGCAGTGGATGTACTCGGCTGTTGGCGACGCCATGGAGCTGAAAAAAAAAGGGTTCCCAAATGACTGACCACGTCCTTCTTGTCGGATCTTTCTCTCCGTGTGCATAGCCTGGGAAACAAGATCTTGCATATTGTTATAAGGAAACATCTCAACAAAACCTGAAATTTCATCATTTAGACCATGCAAAAATCTTGCCATCTTGGATTCAGCATCCTCTCTAATTCCAACATGGATCAAGAGTAATTCCCTTTCTTTATAGTACTCATCCACCATTTTAGACCCTTGTCCTAACGCCTGCAACCTATTGCGAAGGTCACGCTGGTAGCTTGAATGCACAAAGCATCTTCTCATCACTTGCTTCATTTTAGCCTAAGTATTGATATGAGCACGCCCTGATTGTAGCTGATTTTGTTGCATTTGATTCCATCATGTGAGAGCATAACCTGAGAATTCAACTGAGGCAAGATTTACCTGCCTTTGATCGGAGAGATTATGGATACAAAAAATCTGATCACATTGCTCTTCCCAATCAAGATAAGCATCAGGGTCTTCTATTCCCTTGAATTTAGGGACGCTCAACTTGATCAGAGCAATATTATCCGGATCATCCCTTTCACGGTGACCTCGAGCCTGTCCTCCCTCACCATGGGCAGCACCACGATGTGGGGGTGGATGCTGTCTGTAGCCATCACGATCTGTAAATGCTTCATCATTGTCATCATATTCTTCTCCATACCTGCGACCGTCATGCAGATATTGGTTGTTGAAGCGCACACGGTGGCCAAAACCACGACCATGAGCACCTCCCCCATGCTGCAGAATATGTGCAGCTGCGCCTCGGCCACGATGAGCACCGCCCCCTCGTCCATCTCCCCGACCAAGATCTTGCTGGTCGTGGAAGCCGTCATTAGCAGCAGCTCCCACTGAGTTCTCATCAGCGGCTTCACCTTGATCGACAGTAGGGTTAGGTTGACGTAGACCCCCACCACCAGCGGCGGGAAGGCGTTCATTGAGCATCTGTCCCATGGCCTGAACCAGATCACATAATTGTTGCATCTCGGCTCGTGTGACTGGTTGTTCATCTCCTTCATGATTTTCCCCATGTACACTTTCATTGGAACCTGCCATGTTAGCGAAGAGAAAGTGGAATAGGTAATATTTGTGGAATCACACAACCTCACCTCTTACTCACCAATGTTCTTATGTGTTCTCAATGGACAGCAAGAGTGCAAGTGTGGCAGTACCTTTGATGTGGTCAAGCGATTGAAAGGACACGAATCATTTCGGCTTCAGGTTTTAGTGGGGCTTGGTGGGCTAAACTAGGAGGGTTGTAATACTGGAATCAAGTGTCGTAAACCATGCAATGGATACGTGAATGTGACCGGTCCAAAACACCGAAAAATTCAGAGCATGAATCTGAAACTTGCAATTTGACAACCGTAACACAACCCTTCGTTTTCTTCTTCTATTTTCTTTTTTTCTTTTTCTTTTCTCTCTTTTTTTGACACTAAACAGCAAGCTCAGCAGCTAAAAATAAACACGGTGCAAGATATCGATGGTGACTAGAAACAAGATGAGCACAAACGGCACAAGATTAACAGTACTAAACAAAGGCTTGGTAATTTTTTTTTGTGTGGTTGATTTGGGTACTCTAGGAAAGGAACAAAACAACAAGAACACACAATGGAACACATGGTTAATATGTGGATGGCGAAACCTACCGTGTCAACGAAAGCTCTGATACCATATAGTGCATACACGCTAGGGGTGGCCCGATCTTCACGGCGTAGGTTGAAGAACAAAGCGAATCTTGCTGTGGACAGCGGGGATAACTAGTTGTGAGCAGCGGAAAAGGGTAACTAGCTTTAACCTGCCAAGGTTGAATGCGACCAAGTGTTGGGGAGAGACGATCGGAAGCCTTCTGAACTCCGACCCGCTATTCGAACAATCACAGAACCACAATCCAGAACTAATCCACACAAAACGCCGAGAAGCGGAGAGCACGAATTAGGGGATCCTAGAGGAATCTCCTTGCGAATCCAAGAGAACTCACATGAACAAAAGGAACATGGCACTCAGCAGTCTTGCTGCAATTTCATATATTGGTTTGTTGAAATATCAAAGGTACCTCCATGGATGGGAGTAGAGGGGGTATATATACTAGGAACAACCCTCCTAGCTAGCTATGAACATAAGTCACCACGTTTGGAAGGTGGAAGGCCAACTGGTTGAAGCATTCAAGGAGTCTTCTCGAATTCTCACGCGTTTGCTCAACTTCTGTGCAGTCTTTAGTAAAACAGCAATGACTCTCTCCTCGGAAGTCCAAATGATGAACCGTTTGTTGGAGGTGAAAATAGACTTGATTATCTTTCCATCCATATAGGATATGCACAGTGAAACATGCCAGGTTGGTGCGCAAGCACTCAAGAAGTCTTCAGTTTTCACGCAGCATTTATCAGCACGTGCAGCTGTTACTAAAATGACCATAACTTTCATTACACAACTCCAAATAATGCACGGTTTGAAGCGTGGGAAAATAGACTTGACAAGCTATCCAATGGTCTGGTGTATGCTAGCTAAAAACATTATAATTCGTGCAGATAATGATTGCAAAACTCGTTGGTTTTCTGTACCTCCTTGTTCCTCTCCAATGCACCTGAGTTCAATCAAAGAAGAGGGCATTGAAGCAGTACTAAGTTATGGAGATCTGGAATAAGTTCTAAGTTAGCGTTCACCTGATCAAGTACTGTTTAGCACGTCTTCTCGTGATTGGTCCTTGATTTTGTTGGTACTTAAGAATATCTTGGTCATGGAGATGATCATCTTCAACGTGGTCATTGAAGGTTGGGATGTCCTCATCATCCTCCCGTTCTTCCTATGGTCTACAAGGATATATTTATAATGATACATAAAAGACTTCATGTAAAATAAGAACTATGAGTTGGGGTAGAAAACAAAATTCGTATCACACTCAAACTAATTTCTTATCACACTCAAATAGTGTAAGGCTCTAGTATACGGACAAAGACGTAATTGTCAAGTTATCGTTGCAAATCCACTTGAATTAGAGTTGAAGCCACCCACCATGATTTTTTTTTCTGATTGGTTAAGCCAATAATTATACTAATCTCTACTGATTGATCAAATGGATAATTACGATTGGTTGATAAGTGGACCCCCGTATGTTGACTCGATCAGCAAATGATCCTAGGACAAAATTAAAATATTTTATCTGATAGAGAGAGAAAAAAAAGTAAAGCAGTTATTCAATCACACGCCGTGCTTGCAATTGAATGACGACATTGTTGCATGGGTTCATCTGATCGACATTTTTCTTGTGGTTTTGATCGGTGGATATTATCAGGCTCTCTCTCGCTGACTTGTTTTGTTAATATACGGCGACAAGGTCGGCAGAATCTACGGCCCTAGCATTTGTATACAATATATGATATACGGATGCAGCGAAAGCGTGGTCACAATTTTGTTTCAGACCTTCAGGTTGGCAACAAACAAGGGAGGTTTTTTTTCGGTTTTGGCCAGGTCCGTGGCTCGGGACTTGGAAGCTCTAGCCTCTAGGGTCACGGCCTTGGTCCGTCCGGACCTAAGCGTACGGTACTGCTCTAGTCCGGTCTCAGAAGCATGGCATTGTCCTAGGCTTGCCTAGGGGTACGGTAATGGCATGTGCGGCTTTTAGGGGCTTTAGAACGAAAATTTGTGTTTTTGGTTGTCTTCAGATTCTCACTGCCACCGTATGCGGTAAAAATCCGATGCGTCACAGAACAAAGGAGAGTTAGTTCGAAACAAATAGAATATCGGGGATATAAGATGCATCGGGTTTTTCATGCATGTGTGGACAGCGAGAATCCAAAGACAACCGAAAGCATAGATTTTCATTTGAAATGTAAAAAAAAAACAACGCAGGAGGGGGGAGATGAGGGTTCACGCCTTTGGGAGCCGCCGTGTCATACCTCTAAGGGCCAGACTAGGGTAGTACCGTACCCTTGGAGCCGGACTTGCCTAGTCCGTGCTCCTGAGGACCGAACGTGTCAAGGGGCACGGACTATGCTACATGGCGTATCCACGTGGCTTCGCAATACTATCTTTGGTTTTGCAGGAGATAGAGCTAAATTCGCTAAAACACACGGCAACAGCGCCAAAGCAGTCAAAAACTCACAAACAAGGATTATGTCCTGATCCGTGGTGAAATGGGTAAAGAAATCAAGCCTCCTGCGTGCCTACGCGTGTGATAGCATAAATAAAGGAATCGTAGTGCCATTTGTGCGCAGGAGCTTTTGAGAAGAGGAAAACAAATTAATACTGACGCTCAGGTATGATGCCGTTGTAAGATTGTCCGGGGAAAAAATTATGAACATCGATAAGAGTAGTACTAGTTAGCTTACGGACGATTCGATCTATTTATATATGAAATCTTTTGAACTATCAGTGACAAGTGGGCTCTACCATCGATCTACGTAAGCGCAGCTTGCTTGTCAGTAATGTTCCTAACGATTTTGTAAAAAAGAAGTTTGTACGCACAATATGCACTTTCCTATTGTTATATTGTACATGATTGTCTTAGTGGTTAATTGTGCAATCTTAGGTGACGTGTTCCCCATTTTATAAAGAGAGCACTAGCTAGCTAGCATACGATCTGGAGAAAATAGAAATAATATTGCTCCATTTGGTTACACCTAAAAGAGATTTCTTGCGACTTAGAGAAATGATGTACCCGGGCAACCGTGATTAACTATTTTGTCATATTCAAATATGCTTGAATATGCCTTGTTAGGATTTGCCTTTATATATATAATCCTTTCTAGAAATGTTATTGCGGGCTCTGCCTAGATATAATTGCTTTTTGTATTAGATATGTAAGCTTGACTACTAGTTTGTTTTTTGTAGGTTAGGGTTGTTGACTAGCTAATTAATGAATCATATATGATATGCCAATTGAAAAGTACTATATAGCACGATGTAGTAGTTCATTGGCATTGCATTCCAAAGGAAAATAATCTTGCACCATATCACTTTTGGAGTTTTGGTATACCAGTATTTTGTGAAAAAAAACTTTTTTAAGGGAAAAAACATTAGTTATGGTAGTGGTATCAATTAATATAGTTTCTCACATATAAATGTGGGTATAAGTACTACCGTCATCAAATGTGCCTCTAGATTTATGCAAACTTTTAAAATTTAAACCATCGTCCCATCTTCTAATCATTGCAATATCCTTTGCTTGAGACACTTTTGAGGACTAAGATAGTATACGTACCCACGTGTATATTTAGTTTTGTATTTTGGCAATATCAATGAAAGAAACATTTGGTATACCAGTGATATCACTATCAGTATTACAATCGATTTACATCATTTGAAGTTTGACTGGACAATCTGAATAGTAGAATGCCATTAATTATTATCAACGGCAGAGAATAACAGCAACGTCTCAGGTGCAGTGCAATCCATATTTACGATGTAATCATGCTACGTGACTTCGTTATGGGCACAATCAACACGAAAATTCCAAAGAAAAATGAGGATGTAGTATATGGAATCTTTGTAGCATCTCATAAAATTTCAACGACTTAAAGTGTGTTAAAATAAATACGAAAACAAGTCAGAATTTTCTCTCTTTTTTTCCTCTTAATATGCAATGAATTTGAACTTAAAGCTTTATTTGTATGTAGAATAAATAGAGAAGTACATGTATGACAAGGATCTAATAATCCTCAATTAATTAAGTTGTTTATCTATAACATGTATAGATAAATAATAATGTATTTTATATAACCGTCAAATGTATCCCTCTCTATTAATAATGAGGGAGATCATACACACCTAGTGGTCGTAAGCTATTTTACGACCACCATGTAATGTCGTAAGTCCTTCTACGACGACCTATTAATTGTAAGTTCTACTACAATCACTCTATATGGTCGGGTCATTAACCCTTGAATACTCCCACATGTAATGTGCTCGTCTCTTCAAGGGACTAATACGGCGTATGATGAAATCTCTCACCACATGTCATCTGGTCAGCCCCTCTTCCCTCAAGTCTTTGATGGCTTAGATGTAAGGATGATCCGGTCGAGGTCGCTTGGAGCCAAATCCCAATTAGAACTCTTTTCTGCAGGTTTCCTTGTGAAGAAAAGACTGTCGTCTTTGGTCACGGTCAAGTAAAACCACCTCTTATTCCACTCTGGCCTTGACGACCGGGTGAACATCAGAATATACTCCTTCAACTTCCCGTCATGGAGTTTTAATCGCAGCTACCCACGATTCTGCTATGCTTGCCCATTTTGTAGTAATACTTGAAAAGGTCCAAATTTGGAAGAATCCCCAAATAAACTTTGCACAAGTATACGAACACGCTCAATATTATGATGGAATTAGGAACCAAGTTCACGATTCCACCCCAAAGTGCTGGAGCACGATCATCAGGAAGGGGTGGGTGGGCAATCGAAGACCACATTCCCAGCATGCTTGAAATACTGGAATGGTGTTCTTCTCATCCGATGGCCAATATTGACCTTCAACTTCGGACCACTTCACCAAGGTGCGCCTCGAAATCTTCTCTGCAACAACCAGAGCAGTCGGTTTCTCCACATCCATCTCGGATCTCTCCCACTTAGAAACGGTCCCGGGCCATTTCTTCTACGTGAGTTTGATTTGGAATTGGAGAAATTTGGGGGAGGATTGTAAAATTGGTTGGCAGCGAAAAGAACAAGAGCTCAAGATCAGTTGAAACAAATAGGGAAAGTAAAAACCCTAAGTTACTCCCCGGTGAATACTTATAGCCATCGATCTGAGTAAAAGATCGCGGGATACTAACAGTTGTAAATATCTTCGGGAACTACTCCCAACGAACAAATTTTGCAAGAGACAGTTGGTATTCTTCTTTCTGTCTATTCAGGGAAATGAGTTGTATTTTTACAACTCAAGTAAAATTACCTATTTGACCAATTCAATTTCTAGTCAGTCGGAAAGACATTGCTTTCGACCACTATCCTACAACCTCTTTTCCAAGTAAGTTACTTTCACTTAAAGTTGGGGCTAGATGATGAGGATCTAATAATCCTCAATTAATTAAGTTATTTATCTATAACGTTTATAGATAAATAATGTATTCTATATAACCTTTAAAGGTACCCCCTCACTATTGACAATGAGGGAGATCATACACACCTAGTGGTCGTAAGTTATTTTATGACCACCCTATATGGTCGTAAATCCTTCTACGACCACCTATTGATCGTAAGTCCTACTACAATCACCATATATGGTCGCAAGTCCTTCTACGACCACCTATTGATCGTAAGTCCTACTACAATCACCCTATATGGTTATAAGTCCTTTTACGACCACCTATTGATCGTAAGTCCTACAACGATTACCTCATAGTCGTAAGTCTTACTGCGACAAGGTCATCTACGACCACCCTATGGACAATAAAGCCTACAAACATGTGGGCCCAATCAACTAGGGACATTTGTGCATTGTGTTTAATACACACAGAAGTTAATATGTGTCATTATTCTTGAAATAACTGCATGTATTAAACTCTATCTCTGACATAATCGCAAGGCAACGTGGGGAATACGTCTCTGACAATAACTACCCTTAAACGTGCGCATTGCATCAAACGACAAGGTGCCTCTTGGCGTGAACAACTCATATCCCTTCATGCACTATATAAGGAGTAAAGTCGACGGACAGAGGATAAGGTATAGACGAGGGGCGATCAAGTAACGAAAGAAATAGGAGTCATTAGTCTTAGCCTTTGGTGACTTCCCTTCTGTAAACACAATCAATACAACAAACACAGGAGTAGAATTATTACTCCCAGGAGAAGGCATGAACAAGTATAAAATTCATGTGTCACATAGAAAAGCTCCAGGAGAGCCCTCGACGTTCATTCATAAGATCATTACTAAACCATCAACAATGTATATTTTCCTCGGAATTTTTTATGTTCATTTAGTGCCCTAACGGAAGCTGGATTGTATGATTACATCGTAAAAGCATGTTGCACCTCATATGTCGCTGAGGTCAACTTGGTAAACAGGTTATACAATGCATATCGAATTCCGTATTTTTCCTCAAAACAAAAATAGCGTCGGTAATTATCACTATTCTTTTAGTCAAGCCCAGACAGGTTAACTATAAAAAAGAGGCCCACCCAAGCTTTCCTGGCCATGAATAAATCGAGATAAGGCCAAAAATGCAGATGGGCCGAGTTGAGCCCAGGAGGTACTCAAATGTAATTACCGAAACTGAAGTGAACTGGAGTGAACAAATCACAACACTGTTCTGCTTCCGGCCTTGGGCTCCCCTGTTCCTCGTCTGTCCCTGGAGGAGGCTCATTTCCTAGCGCGCCTCCAAGATGGGGCTGCTCAGCATCATCAGAAAGATCAAGCGCAAGGAGAAGGAGATGCGCATCCTCATGGTGTAGGTTCCCTCCACCCGCCACTCTCGTTCGGTTCCATATGCATCCTTTATCCCGATTCTTAGTTCCGGATCTAGCGCCTGTGCTCTTGGTTTCTTGATTCGTTCAGCTTCTGTCATGGTTTCTTGATCCTTGGTGGCTGATGTCATGTGGGTTTATGAGTATCTCAGGGGGCTGGACAACTCGGGGAAGACGACGATCGTGCTCAAGATCAACGGGGAGGACACAAGTGTCATCAGCCCCACCCTCGGCTTCAACATTAAGACCATCAACTACCACAAGTCTGTGTCCCCTCCTTCCTCTCTCTGTTTCGTCTGTTTGTTCAATTAGCCTCTTACTACTGTATTATGATATAAAGGTTAGGTGCATGTTTTAAGATGGAGTATTTTATGAAATGTCACACAAAAAAACCCAAATGTAATACTATACTTGTTACATAAAAGGTGATACATTGTTTCAATTGATATAATTTAGTGGCATCAGATGTATCTTGTAATTGAAAAGTTTTGCATTTTCACCTAAGTTGATATATCTATTGGGTGAATGTTCACCCGATGCGACACAGGTTTTCTTGGTCAGCTATTGTAATGGTTGTATACTGCTTAAGAAGTGTCTTATAGCAGACCACTTTTTGGAAAGTAAATCATGCGATTTTGGACTGCTGTAGCAGCATCAAAAGGGTCTATTGAGCATATTAAGGACAAAAGCTTGCAGCAATGGAGAAATTCAGCAATGCTGCAGCACAATCCTCAGGAGTTGTGACGCCAGACAACCAATTTCACTGTCATGATTGTATAATTGTGAAATAAAAATGCATAGGCTAGTGATTTATAGTTCAGTTTTATTTGTTGCTTCATACCAAATGGCATCTTTCCTTCTTTTTTTTAAGGCAGCAGCATTCCTATTCACGTTAATTGGGAAAGAATGTACGAGAATTTACATCTGGGGAGTTGCCCTTAACAGTGCAAAAACACGTAGCTTCCATTCAGCTCAATTTAATGGGCATTTTGGCATGAGTTCAGGCTTCCTAATTAAGTAACCTATAAGTTTTGCTGCAGGGATTGCATTTCTGTTGTTTGAAGTACTGCATTTTTTAGTGCATAGTGGTGAAATCTGATCACATCCTTGTCAGCACAAGGGTAGAGGCGAAGTTTTGAGTACTAATGCAGCCCCTCACTGCCATTTGCAAAACACAACGCCTAGCAATTCTGTGGGTATTACTGCAGGTGGGATTGTTGAATATTTCTATTTGGCGATTGTGGCAGATACTCTTTGAACATATGGGGGGTTGGGGGACAGAAGACTATCCGGTCCTATTGGAGGAATTACTTTGAGCAGACTGATGGATTAGTTTGGGTGGTTGATAGGGCTTGATGATTGCCGTGCTGAACTCCACAATATATTGAAAAAAGATGTAATATTTCTGGGCCACTAAACGACGGTGATGATTTATGCCCTTCAGTGTTTGCAGCTTATTATTCTATAAATTCGAAGATTACGAACATTGCGATGTAGAATGCCATGGAAAGAACAAGGATATTTGCTGATAAGTACAGACATTGAATTAGTAGTATAGCCCTTTTCTTTTTTTTAGGGGCCTCTCTGTTCATTAATCGGAAACTGGATTATTTTTCTCGAATTAGATGTTATAATCAAGGAATTTTGTGCACGACGGGTGTTATTGAGATTTTACACTCGACTTTGACCTTTTTTTTCTGCTTGTGTTTGTATTGAACTAATGCATACCACTAAATAGAAGTGCAATGCGTATTCACCATTCTATTGGTAGTTCAAATGCAACATAGAAAGCTACTCTTCTCTTTGCCACTCTAGCCTAGGAATTTCAACAATTCATAATGTGTTGTTATTGAATGGTCCTTTGAGTTTTTATTTAACAGAGACTAGCGGGAGCTTCATTGCTGGTGTTTGCAAATAAGCAAGACATTCAAGGTGCTCTCAAACCTGCAGAAATCGCTAAGGTAAGCAAATTTCAGTCATAGATGTATAGTAAATCTATCTGACTATCTCTGGTCTTCTTTTCTTGGACTTGAGCTACAAAAATTAGATGGATGTCATAAATCCAGTTTTTTTCTGATTGCAATGCTACTTTACAGTTATTTACATTATTCATGCCCTATATTTCAATTTCATTGTTGTCATATTTTACAAAATCTTCTTATTTTGACATTAGTGTTCGTGGAACCAAAAGGATATGCAAGTTGAATACAGTTAGTCCCAGTTATGCCCTCACATATAGACGGTCTAACTTTGCTTGTGCTGTCCATTTGTGATCCTTTCTGCATTTTAGTCATCTCAGAAGTCAGCACCTTTAAAACTAAATTCGGAGGTCATGTTGTTCCCGCAGTGTATATGCATGCTCCAAGTCCAAATGGATGAGCTGAGGTCCGCTATGCAGAGGAAGCAACTATTGTGTGATGAAGAATAGGGTTTCTGTCATTGGGCAAGTATCAGAAATAATATGTAGTACAAGTCTAAAACCTGGTGCTGTTAATAACATTATGCTATCCCCAGCTAACCAATATTTTGATTTAGGCTGCTTTTTTTTAGTTGATTCGAAGTTGGTGGTACTATATGCTTCCAGTAATCGAGCTTCAAGATAAGTTTTTGGTCCTGGAAGCTTCAAATCCATGTCATATTTATAGTTTATCACCATTGGTACCAGCTGATTTGAACCAATGTTATTAGTGATTTCAGTGCCAACGATAGGAAGCTTCTATTGTCCTGTTTCATCTAAACCAAGTATCTAACTCACTTCCCAAATTAAACTTAATGAAGCTAGCAGGGGTTCTAACATGATGTCTGATCCATCATTTGTGCTCTTTCAACCTCATTCATCTACGTGGTTAATTGGTTTTATCTTTATTCCCCCAATTTTACGAAGTTATATGAGCCTCTTAATTCAGTAATGAAATGGTATTGTCACGTACTAGGATTAGATAGTCCTGAACCCAAGGAGCGCGACCATGCCGATGAGTGGCGGACGCGCCAGAAAGGCAGGGATAAAGGAGAGAGGCGACGGCATTGCTGACCCCCACACGACAGCCGTTGTGCACTGCACCTTTGAAGGCACGGCATCGGCCGGCCGTGTGGAGCACACCGCCGCTGGACAGCGGCAACCTTCTTCCTCGGCAAAGGCACCAATGGTGCAACCAAGGGCAACGAAGCCTGAAGAGAAGTCATCGATGGTGAGGGTGGTAGTGTGACCAACGTCGACGACAGGGATGGGGAAGGTTATGGCACTGCCGCCATTGCAATGACAAGCGTTGCCTCCCGCTGCTTCTCAATCTTGGCGGTGATGGCGACTTTACTAGTGGTGGCGGAATAGAAATCGTAGCAACATGTTGCACCTTCTTCTCCTCCATCTTGATCCAGTTCGCCTGCAAGTTTAACAATAAGGCCTTGATGTTGGCGCAAAGCTCACTACAGGATAACTTGTTAATATCGGCGTTCATGGTCTTGATTGTATCGGCCTTAATCCTATCGGCAACAGAAGTCATGAGTAAGGATCAACTGCTCTAATACCAAATTGTCATGTGCTAGGCTTAGATGGCTCTGAACCCAAGCAGCGCGACCATACCGATGAGCGGCGGCCGCACCACAAGAGCAGGGATAGAGGAGATAGTAGGAAGTATGAACTTTTGATATATTTCTTGGTTGATTCAGAAAGATACAATGTTATCCCTTTTATAGAGATGGCTTGACTTGATCTCTAAGAAACATATCTCTAATATAGGAAATAGATAATCCTAACAATCCAATCTAAAGGATATGGAAATAACTACAGATAATATCCCTAAACTTGAGGGATAGAGGAGAGGGTTTTCTTGACCACTAAAGACAAGAGCTGGCGCTGCGCTACAGTATGTGCAGCTACAGTATGTGCGCCACAGTACCCTCTTGGATATTGGCCCATGACAATAGTCAACGATTGGCAAACTACTTGTCTGTGCATCCCAGTGCTAATAATCGAAAAGAATAAAAAGTACAGTGATAACACTTGGTGAGTCTGCTCAAATGTATTAGTAGTGTGGCTGAAGAAGATGGACCATTTGCCTCCTCTCTTATGTATGTGGCTATCTGCAATGTTCTGAGAGTAGAAATTGTAGCTTTGTCCATGGTTGATCACCGACTCATCTATCTTGAAACCAATGTATTAGTGTGGCCAAACAAGTTTAGCTTTTTGGTGCCGTTGTCTGCCTAGTCTGTATTCCATTCGTATTACCAAAAAATTGCTGATGTATAGAATGTAGAATCACTCAAAACTCAATTTTCACCCAAAACATCTTTTAAGTTGATAATATCTGTAATTTGCGCAAGAACGGCTCGCCTACTACTACTCTCCTATATTGGTGTGGCTAAACAAGATCACCCATTTGCCTTGTGTCGTATCATGTAGAATTCTGTATGTGCAACGTTGTGAATGCGGAAATTGTAGTTTTCCAGGGTTGATCACTGACTGATCAATCCAGCTGGCTTTCAGGTTCTCAATTTGGAAGCGATGGACAGAAGCCGGCACTGGCAAATCATAGGCTGCAGCGCTTACACTGGGGAGGGGCTTCTTGACGGTTTCGACTGGCTAGTTCAAGACATCGCTTCTCGTATTTACGTGCTCGACTGATTCATCATTTGTCGCTAGTTAGGATGCATAGTTTCTTTGGGTGACCAGAGTATGGCTATTGCAGGATGAGGAATTGAAATGTTTGTGTGAGATAATTGTTGTAATCGAGTATGATTAATATTTGGATCGTCTGCACCATGCACCATAATTGTTCTGCTATCTTGTGAATGTTTGCATCTGGAGGCTCGAGAGATTTACCATTCGTTTTGCATCAACATAACAATGGCCTTCAGACAAAAAGGAGGCACATTTGTTGTCCATGCAGTATTTTGAAGATGGAAGGGACTAGCGCGCGCTCTGGCAAATCTTTTTTGGTTGGATTTTTTTAACGGAGGGGACCGGTAACCGCCGAAAATCGAAAATGTCGGCTGGAATTTTCAAAAAAATTGAAATTTTGGGATTTTAAATTTAAAGCAAATCAAATTAGAACAAAATTTAAGCAAATTTGATTTTTTTTTTTGACAAATTTCATCAAAACTTATTTTTTTGGGGCTGGTTTTAATTCCTAGTGGCTACCATCGGTAACACGATTCTTGAACCGTAAAATTCGTCGAGAATTTTTTATCGCAAGACGCTATATTTGTTGTTGGACCGAAAAAGCGACTAGAGTGGGGGTGAATAGGAGCACGCTTACTTTTTCACTTTGATCGGATTCAACATCAATTTCACTCCAATAGCTATGGAAGCTATAAAGATCAATAAACAAGTACAACGGAAGACTTGTATTGAATCCAATCCAAAACCCAAAAGCAAAAGATCAAAACGGGAGCGCAAACCCTAAGGCGTGGTCTGACCGGCGTGTCATGCGCGGTCGGACCGAGGTCTTGATCGACCGGCGCATATGAGGCGATCGACCGTGATTCGAAACGAAAAAAAGCGGACCGCGTTTCAAGACACAAATTGATCTAACTTTTGGTCTACAAGGTCAAACTCTACGAAACTTGACACACACCTTCTTAAAGATATTAGAAACCTATTCCAATCAAGGATCGTGAAGATCCATGCCAAAGTTCCTATCTTTTTCAGTTTGAACGAAGGGTGCTCAAAAACCGAGTCAAAATCGAAATATGATCTATAGACTTGCTCGTGGGTAATTGATGATCAAGATGATCCTAGATGTGTTCTCACATGTCACAGCAAGCTAGATCAAGGCAATAAACCAAGTAAAAACTCGCGGATCAAAGAAAGACTCAAAATCACCAAATAGAGAGAAAGAAAGTAAATAGACTCATCTTGAGGAATCTTTTCTTGGATTGATTTTGATATGGTATTGGTTTACAGCCACTCCATCAAGAAGGACAAAGACTCAATACATGAGCACGAAATCAAATCCAACTCTCTAGAACCCTAACCTCCAACTATCATTTCTCTAAGCACAAAAGCAAACTAGGGTTTCAAAACAAATGAAAAGGTTGAGAGGGGCTGGCCAGCACCCTCTCCTATTTATAGTGGAGGCTTAGACCTTCTAGAAGAGTATTCCTATTGGGCACCTGTTAAGTCCACACACAAACGGGTTCACTCACGCACGCATTTTAAAGCACCGTCTTCATCTCCTCTTGACCTAATCCAATGAGATGCAAGAAAAGTTCAAAAAGCCTAAAAAGATCAACAAGTTCAAAAGAAGATCAAGAAAAGATCAGATGAACAAGGAAAGATCAGAAAAGATCCAACTCCCCCTCAAACCAACCTATAGGGATAAATTACCCCTAACTTGCTCCTCAAGGTGGCAAACCTTATTGGTTCTAAAGGCTTGGTGAGGATATCAGCTAACTGAGCCTCGGACTCCACAAAATGTAGCATAATATCACCCTTCTCTACATGGTCTCTAAGGAAGTGATAGCGAATGTCTATGTGCTTGGTCCTAGAATGTTGCATTGGGTTCTTAGCAATATTAATGGCAAAAGTGTTATCACAGAAAAGAGGAACACTAGCAAAATTTAACCCAAAGTCCTTAAGAGTGGACACCATCCACAAAATCTAACTACAGCAACTAACAGCAGCTACATATTCAGCTTCAGCAGTGGATTGTACAACAGAGGACTGCTTCCTAGAAGAACAAGAGACAAGAGAAGTACCTAAGAAATGACAAGTGCCTGAGGTACTCTTCTTATCTAGCCGACAGCCCGTAAAATCAAAATCAGAAAACCCCCGAATAGACAAGGAAGAAGAGCAGGAATACCAAATGCCATATTGGAGGGTAGAGTGAAGGTACCTGAAAATGCGCTTAACGGCTTGGCGATGTAAAGTCCTCGGAGACGTCTGAAATCTCGAACAGAGGCAGACCGCGAAGTGGATGTCCGGTCTTGAGGCCGTCAAGTAAAGGAGGGAACTGATCATACTGCGGTACTCTCGTTGATCCACAGCTTCTCCTTCCTTATCTGGATCCAAAGCAGTCGAAGTCGCCATGGGAGTGGCGATCGGCTTGCAGTCACCCATCTCGAAGTGTTTGAGCAGATCCTTGGTGTACTTCGTCTGATAGATAAAGATCCCTTCCTTGCATTGCTTGATTTGAAGCCCTAGAAAGCAGTTGAGCTCTCCCATCATACTCATCTCAAATTCCCTAGACATGGTCTCAGAAAAACTAGAAACAAGAGCATGAGAAGAACCACCAAAGATAATATCATCTACGTAAATCTAAACAAGCAGGAAGTCATTGCCATGCCTAAGAATGAAAAGAGTCTTATCTACCTTTCCCATTTCAAAATCATTCTTAAGCAAGAAGGTCTTAAGTCTATCATACCAGGCTCTAGGGGCTTGCTTAAGACCATACAAGCCTTTGGATAGCTTAAAAACACGATCTGGGTGTTTGGGATTCTCAAAGCCAGGGGGTTGCCTAACATACACTTCCTCCTCTATAAAACCATTCAGAAAAGCACTTTAACATCCATTTGATGCAACCTAAAACCTTTAGATGCAACAAAAGCAAGCAGAATGCGAATGTCTTCTAATCTAGCAACAGGAGCAAAGGTCTCATCAAAGTCTAACCCCTCAACTTAGCTAAAACCCTGAGCTACCAACCTAACCTTGTTTCTAACCACAGAACCATCATCATTTTGCTTATTTTTGAACACCCAACAGGTTCCTATCACATTATGACCACTAGGAGGTTCTACAAGGTTCCAGACTTTATTTCTTTCAAAATTCTCTAACTCCTCATGTATGACATTGACCCAGCTAGAATCAGATAAAGCATGTGATATATCGCGGTGTTCAAAATGCTGAATGAGAAAAGAGACTCGGATCGTGATACCTAGAGCGAGTGACTCACTCATGAAGATTACCTATCATCTGATCCGGAGGGTGTTGCTTCTGAATGTGCAGTGGAGCACCTGGGGGAGATAGCATCTCCTCAACCTTCGCAGGTACTGCTGATGAAAAAGATGCAGCAAGAGCCTCAATTGGAGGTGAAGCGATTAAAGGAGTTACGAGGCGGACAGAGCATCGACAGCAATGTGGAAGAGCAATATCAACTTCATCATCATCTTCTTCTACAAAAATGCTCTCCGTCTCCTGTGAATCACCTGAAATGTCAGATCTAGCTCCAAGGCTAGTCTCATCAAAAGTGACATTGCATGTCTCCTGGACAATGTTAGTTTCAACATTAAAAACCCGAAAACCCCTCGAATGAGCAGGATAACGCAGAAATAAACCATCACAAGTCCTTGATTCAAATTTATCTAGGTTTCCTGTCTTAAGAATAAAACACTTTAATCCAAAAACTCGAAAGTGAGAGACAGAGGGTTTTCTACCAAATCGAAGCTCATAAGAAGTCTTGCCCAAAGACGGTCTCAAGAAGACACGGTTTGAAATATGGCAAGCTGTAGCAATAGCTTCGGCCCAAAACCTCTCGGTGTGCTATACTCATCTAGCATCGTCCTAGCCATCTCGACTAAGATTCTGTTCTTCCTTTTCACAACGCCATTTTGTTGAGGGACGTGTGGAGAAGAGAACTGATGCTCAATACCGCGCTCAGCACAAAAAGAGGTAAAAGAAGTATTCTTGAACTCTGTGCCATTGTCACTGCGAATTGCTCTCAAGGCACCAGGAAGTTCAGAAGCCAAACGAAGAACAAGATCATGATAATGATCAAAAACCTCATCCTTCAAAGCAAGAAAGAACACCCAAGAATATCTCGAAAAATCATCGACTATGACAAGAATGTACCATTTGCCACCTACTAACTGAACCCTAGCAGGACCAACAGTATCCATGTGAAGCAACTGTCCTGGTCTGTCAGTCATGACCATAGTCAATGAAGGGTGTGAAGCGGCAACTTGCTTGCCATGCCTACAGGGCGCACATACAGCATCCTTGACGGTTTTGAGTTTAGGCAAACCTCTCATGAGATCAAGGCCGCTAACTCGCGTCAGATGATCAAAACCAATGTGCCCCAAACGACGGTGCCAAAGCCAGATGTCAGAAGAAGATACAATTAAACATTTGAGAGATCCAGCAAGAGATTCAGAAAAATCAGCTTCAAAAATTCTACCAACTCTAGAAATCCCAAAAACAAGCTCACCGGCAGAATCAAGCACATGACAGGCATTTTTCTTAAAACGAGTTTCGTAGCCATCATTAAGAAGCTGCGAAACAGAAAGCAAGTTGTACCTTAGCTTGTCCACAAGGGCGACGTCCTTCAAGATGAATCTGTCATTCATCTTGATTGATCTCGTTCCTTCAATTCACCCTTGTGTATCATCTCCAAAGGTGATGAAGTCATCACCCATCGACCACGTGAAGGAACTGAACCATCTTAAGTCTCCGGTCATGTGGCGTGAACAGCCGGAGTCGACGAGCCACGTGTTCTTCCTCCTTCTGCGGTAATTCTGAAAATCAAGGCACAAAAGATCAATGTGTCTCAATACTGGGGTTAGTTAGACATGACTTGGGAACCCAGTACTGAGACACACGTCTGCGAGTAGTATGCAAAGCAGAAGTGCTATCCTTGATTTTATTCGAAGTTCTGTTATGAGCAATGGTTACACAAACATGAGAAGCATTGAAGAATCTAGACCTACCATTATGTGTTAATGGGGTTTTGGTGATTAATGACAAATCTAATTGTGAGGCTAACACTTTCATTGATATACATATTGTGTAGTCTTATTTGGATATAAAGGTAATAATCATGAAGGCATGCATGTGATTAATGACAAATCCAATTCATTGGATAAACAAAAGGAAAATCCAAACAGGTATGCATTCATAATGATGAATCTATTTGTGAGACTAACATTTCTATTTGTTATATCATGTTTAGTCTCGTTTGGATATAAAGATCAAAAGAGGTATGCATTCTACTTTGTATTCATATATCTTGTTGCATTCCTCGGATCCAAAATATATGTTGAACTCCACCAAAAGTCTAACTTGAATATGTGCATATGTTTCCATTACACATTTGTGTATGCACACATTTAGGGGGAGCTCAATATATGTTTTGTGGTTTCATTAGTATTGATCCATATTTCCTTGTCCATATATAATTGGGATCTTTACTTTGAAACATGTCCTTTGAATATATTTAACTTGCATAGTTAATTTATTCATATGAGTATATGAGACTTGTGTAGTTCATATATTCTTGAATGTATTTAACTTATGTAGTTAATATATTCATATGAGTATATATATAACTTGTGTAGTTAGTATATACTCATATCCTTGAATATATTTAACTTGTGTAGTTAATATATTCATGTGAGTATATATAACTTGTGTAGTTTATATATGCTCATATTCTTGAATATATATAACTTATGTAGTTAGTATATTCAAGTGTGTATATATGACTTGTGTAGTCTATATACACTTATATGTGAGTATAACATAACTTGTGTAGTTTATGTGTGCTCACATATTCTTGAATATGTTTAACTTATGTAGTTAATCTATTCATAAGAGTGTATAAGACTTGTGTAGTCTATATATACTTATATGTGAGTAGAACATAACTTGTGTAGTTCATGTGTACTCACATATCTTTGAATATGTTTAACTTGTGTAGTTAATATATTCATATGAGTATATGAGACTTATGTAGTTCATATATGCTCATGTATTCTTGAGTTAATACGACTTGTGTAGTTCAGTATACACTCATATTGAGTATATATAACTTATGTAGTACTTATATACTCATACCAAACTCTATTCAATTATTTGCTATTGAAGTGGTTATCATCAATTACCAATGAGGAAAGATTGTGGTATCTTGTCCCGCCATTATGAGTTAATGGTATGTTGTGGTAATTAATGATAATCATATTGTGGAACTAACATTTTCCATGAGTTGGATGAATAGGTTATGTTCGGTGGTTGATGACTTGGGATGACATCATGTGTTGATAGTCATCAAGTCAAGAAGAGATGATCATGTGTTGATCATCAAGTCAAGTGAAGACCCATCATGAGTTGATGGATGTCAAGTGAAGAGTGCATCATGTGTTGATGCATATCAAGACTCGGGATGGAAGATGTCATCATGTGTTGATGAGCATCAAGTCAAGATCAGTAAAGCTTCATCATGTGTTGATGAAGGTCAAGTAAGGATGCGTCATGAGTTGATGCATATCAAGTCAATGACCGGACTTGAAGCAAGGATGTGCGTCATCAAGCTTCAAGTGTTTGCGCAAGGCAAAGGTATGACTAGCTAGGGCTAAGGATTTGTTCCTAGTCTTTTACCGGTCTTGGTGTTTGGTTGGATGACCGGATTGCTAGTATAGGTTTGCCGTACTATTAAGAGGGGTCTTTGACTAGTAGCTTGAGTTTGTCATGTGTTGATAGCTCATTGTGTTTGCTCTAGCTCACTTTAACATGTTGCCAATATTTGTGAATGTGTTTTACAAATAGTTGTGGCTCATGGTTAATCCTTGTAGCATGTGACTTAAGTTTGCGAGTGCGTTTTGCAAATGGTGTAAGTCCATGTACCTTATTCCTTGTGGTGTGATTCTAAAAGTGTGCAAATGTGTTTTGCAACTTGTTGAGAATCTCACTTAAGCCCTTGTGTGCATTAGCATCAAATTAGCAAATGTGTTTTGCAATTTGAGTTGAAGCGAATGCAATCTGTGTTTTCTCGGGAAGATCGGATGAACCGGCGTGTAAAAAGCGATGCAGCCGCTACTGCAGTATGACCGGCTCTTATGCAGCGATCTGACCGCACCTATTGAGCATGTGTTGCTCTGTTTGTGGAAGCGGTAGTACCGGCGATATCTTGGCGGATCTGACGGAGGCGGTTGTTCCGATTATTTGTTGGCGGTTCAAGTTTTCGAGAGAAGATGCATTTGTTGCACATCTTTCGGTTTTGAGAAACCCTTGGAGCGGTAGTACCGACATGTGTTGGCGATGCGACCGCGATCTTGTTCGACCGCTTTCTTGGTCTTGATACGACCGCACATCGGTCGTTCGTTTTTCTCGTGGCGGTTGTAAAATTCCGAAGCAGTGTTCGTGGGACTTAGCCGCATTTGGCGCTCCTTTGTGGAGCGGTACGACCGCAGGTGTTTGTGCGGTTGTACCGATTAGTGCGGTACGACCGGACCTTAGTTGGCGGTCGTTCCGATTTGGTGACCAACGGCTAGTTTTATAGCCGTTGGAGGAAGGGCGGTACGACCGGCCCCATAACGGCGGTCGTTCCGATTTCCTAACTTTTTCAGCAGACTTTGTCCCAACGGCTAGTTTTTGTGTGTGGGCTATAAATACCCACCTTGGCCGTGTGAGGGAGAGTAGCTGGTGCCCCATTGAGTTCCTTTGAGCTAGTGCAAGCCTCTCATACTCTTTTGTGCATGTGTTGCACTTAGTGAGGTTAGAGAGCAAACCCTAAGTGCATGTGTTGCCTTAGGTTGTGGATTTCGTATCCATAGAGCTTTGACACTTGATTGGTTCAAGTGATTGTTGGAGTCTTGTTACTCTTGGTGTTTGCCGACACCTAGACGGCGTGGGCGTCGTCGTGGCCGTGAGCTTCTCAAAGAAGATTGTGAGAAGACCCGGGCGGTTTGTGAGTGGCGTGGTGCTCGCCATCTCCGGAGTGGAGGAAAGAGCAACCCAAGTGGAGCGAGGTGTTTTATCCTCGGAGGAAGGCTTAATTCGTGGAGCCGGCCCAATTAGTTTGGGTTTCCCTCAACGTGGATTAGGGGAGACCGGCAAGTCTCCGATTCACCACGGTAAAACATAACCGTGTCCATTGTGGTTTGCATCCTTGTGCCTTACTATTGCATTTACATTCATTGTGTATGAATGCTTGCTTTACATTGTGCAATTTATATACCTTGTATTAAATTGCTTATTCATTGTGTATGAATGCTTATATTGCTTAGTGCCATTCACCTTGCTAGAATTGATTGATTACAAGTCATATGCTTAATTGTTATATTTGTCAATAGACTTGTATTGTTGGTGCACTTAGGTGAACCTAGTCGATTTAGGCTTTAATTGTGTAAAACCGTATTTGTATTAGCTTCCGCTTTAGAAATCGGTTTTAGAGCCTAAAGTTTTTAAAACGCCTATTCACCCCCCCTCTAGTCGGCCACCTCGATCTTACAAGTGGTATCAGAGCTTGGTCTCTCATTTATTAGACTTAACCGTCTAGAGAGTAAAGGATGGCGACTAGAGATTTAGTGCACCTTGGTGAAGCACCTAAATTTGATGGCACAAATTATGCTCATTGGAAAATCCGCATGTCATGTTATTTTAAGGCCATGGGCCTAAATATATGGCGGATTGTAGATGTTGGCTTTTCTCCTCCATTGGATCAACATGCTCCAACAAATGAGGAAGAGAAATGCTTACATCTCGGCGCTCAAGCAACTAACGCTTTATTTAGTGCTTTGAGTGTAGATGTGTTTGATGCAGTATGTGATCTAAAAATGTTCATAAGATGTGGACCTATCTTCAAGAATATTATGAAAGGTCCATTTCAACTAATGAGGATTGCATACAAGAGTGGGCGTTGGGAGAAGAATGCTCAATCTCAAACTCCGATGATGAAAAGTCCACAAGCTCCTCCACATCAACTTCTAGCTTGAAAATAATGACATATCAACTCCATCAACATCGCCTCATTGCTTTATGGCAAAAGGTAAAAAGAAGGTATATAATGATGATGATAATGATGAACCTTCATATGATGAGTTGATAGATATGCTCGAAGAACAAAATGTTTTTATGGGAAAGGAGGTTTCAAAATTCAAAGTTTTGAAGAAAGAATTGAACTTGCTTCAAAATAATTATGATGTTCTAAAGAATGAACATGAAACCCTCCTTCTTAAAAATTATACTAGCTCTAAAGTGGATATAGGGATTACATGTGATCTATTAGATGATTTGCCTTGTATTGCTCCTATATCTTGCAATCCATCTAAAATTAATGTATCCACTTCTTGTGATGATTTAATTGATGTGCCTTGTTGCTCAAAATTAGATGCACCTATTTCCTCTATACTTGTTGAGACTAACCTTGTAGAGGAAAACAAAAAGCTCAATGCCCAAGTCTCAAGTTTGAAAAATGACTTGGATAGAAGCTATAAAGGGAAGGCTACTCTCGATGAAATATTAAGCAAGCAAATATGCTTACAAGATAAGAGTGGCATTGGATTTACTCCCAAGAAGAAGAAGGAAAATAGCAAGATGAGGCACAATGCAAGACACACGAAGAATATTAAGTGCCTTAATTGTCATGAGAAGGGTCACATTTCCTCCGTGTGTCCTAATAAGGAAAATGACAAGAGAGGACTTGGTTTTGTCACCAAGAAGAAGATGAAGAACATCCCAAAGCCAAATGGAAGACAATTCAAAAATATCAAGTGCTTTGGATGCAAAAGAATGGTCACATTGCCTCGGTGTGCCCAAATCAAAAGGATGTCAAGCCAAGACATTCAACAAAGAGGCAAACCGGAATTGAGCAAGATAAGAAGACATCAAGGGGAAGCAAAAGCCCTACTTGCTACAATTGCCGGGAGAAAGGACATTTTAGTAAGGAATGTCCCAAAGGTATCACTCCTAAGCCAATTATTTATAATAATCATTATTTGCTTAGGAAGGATAAATATGGCAATGTGTTTGCTAGGAATGTTAGTTTACATAAAACTAATGCTAGGGCCATTTGGGTGCTCAAATCTATTGTGACTAACATTCAAGGACCCAACCGAGTGTGGGTACCAAAAGATGCTTAAATGTTAAATAGGTACTTGGAGAAGTATTGGAAGTTTGGCTCATCCATAAAGAGGTGGATTCCATCTTATGCAAATTTGGAGCCAAGCTTGAGGAAGACCAATTCATATCATAAACCAATGCTATCTCGGTAACAAGTATTTACATTGAAGTATCTAGCCCTTATACCTTGTGTAGGTTGCATTCATGTAAAATCTTAAAAGGGTTGTTCTTGCTCTTATGCTAAAACTTGTTTATTGATTTCTTGAGCAAGAAAGTAGTGGCACATTAAGGGGGAGTGCTAAATCATAGTCATGTATATCACATCCCTAAGTGTGCCCAAATTAATTAGGTGCTAGCAATGTTTTTCAAAATTGAGCTATTTAGCCAAAATTCAAAATTTTGAAATTATTAGTTTAAACTTTGAAAAACTAGTTGCAAAATGTATACAAATGTTATTCAAATGTTTTGCAAAGGTTGTGGTTCAAGAAAAACCTATTTTAAATGAAAATGAGTTTCTACCCAAAATTCTAGATCTTAGAAACTTGTTTTTGACCAAAACTAGATTTTTGTGTAAAATCTATTCTAAAAGGAATTTGACATTTGTCCCAAAAGGAAAAACATAGAGTTGGCTATTCTAAACAATTTTGGTATTTAAAATATTTCCAAAAGGCCAACCTATCAAAAGTTATTTGATTTTGAAATTCATCCAAAATCCAAGCTTGACCTAAAAGGTCACTTTCTAGCACTTAAGTGAGTTTTGCCATATGAACCAAAACTATTCACATGAAAAGGTCCATAATGGTATTTATAACTCATACATGAAATTTGATGCCTTAATTTCTTCATTTGCTCAAATTTGGTTCTTTTGGAGAAGTTTCTCAAAAATGAGCTTTATTGCGAAAATCAAAAGACTAATTCATAAAAACTATATTCATTGAAGTTTATATCTCCAATCTAATGCATAATGATCCTAGAAATATTTGTTTGAACACTAAAACAAAGGATCATTTGCAAAATTCTCATTTCCTTGATCTATTCCCGAAGCTCCAGGAAAATCGGAACGACCGGAGTTATTCGCGCGGTACAACCGTTTTTCGGTACGACCGGCCTTTGAACGGCGGTTCGTCCGAACATCGGTATGACCGGCCTTTGAACTCCGATAGTACCGATTTTGCTATTTTTGCAGTCAATTGATTCCATTTCAATTCTATTCAATTCTAAATCTTTTTGACTGCCTCCCTCATGTCAAGATTGATCCTTGTTATCCTTGCAAGCTACTCACTACTAATTGTCTTTGATTGCAAGTGCAATTATTCAAGTGGTATCCTTTCCAAGAGTAGCTTCTCAAAATCATCTTGACATCGAAAAGATTCAAATCTAAATCTTTTTGGCTATCCCTCTCAAGTCAAGTTGATCCTTGTAATCCTTGCAAGCTATCCACTTATGCTTTGTTGACTCCAAATACCATTTTGATCTTTGTGATATGTTTATCATTCAAGTGGTGTTCCTTTAAGTGGTAGCACCTTTTGATCATCTTGATCTAGGCATGGAATTCATATTACTTATGTTTACAAGTGGTATTCATCAAATGATATCATCTTGTCTTTATAAGTGGTATTCTTTCTAGTGATATCCTTCAAGTGGTATACTTCTTATACCCACCTACAAGTGATATCTATTTCAATCCTTGCCAATCAATTCTTTTCAAACCAAGCTCTCTCCGATACCTTCAATTCATGATATATCTTTTTCATGTGGTATCTCTCCGATACTTTCATTTCATGATATATTTTTTCAAGTGGTATCTCTCCAAGGCTTATCTCTCAAAGTGGTACCAAGTTTCTACAAATGGAATTAATTATTCTTGGTATCATCTTTTCTCTCAAGTGGATTCTCTTTCTCTCTTCTCTTTGGATGCATTCTTTGAAGATCTTTGCAAGAGAAGTTCAAGCACCTTGAGAGTTCAAATCTTGTCGACGCATGTTCTCTACAAGTGGTATCAACATGTGGATTTACAAGTGATATCTACGAGTATTATTTACAAGTGGTATCTACATGTATTACCAACAAATGGTATTGTCGACTCATAGTATCTACAAAGTGATGTATAAGAATTATCTTACAAGTGGGTACACATAAAGACATTAGGGAGAATGCTCTTGTGCTTAATGTCAAAAGAGAGAGTTTTTGGATGCAAATCAAAGATCAAGTGGAAGAAGTAGAAGTCATCTTAAGTGTTGGATGGACATATTTCAAAAGGATGACAAAGAGGGAGATAGTTGGATAAAGGAAGCTTTTGTGTGTCAAAAGCAAAGATATGGATTGGACAAAGAAAAACCTTTGTGTGTCAAAGGAGAAGAATGTCCAAAAGGAACCTTTGTGTAAGGGGGAGTTTTCCTAAAAAGTTTTTGAAAACATAATTGAAGAATGTTTTGATTTTTAAAATGGGTATATCATTATATGGGAAAACCAATTTGAAAAGACTCCCTTATGGCTTCGTTTTATTTTGGATTTTTGTTGTTTTATGCCAAAAGGGGGAGTATGCTTATTTGCTCAAGATAAACTGAGTCTTATTGCCTAGCTCATAAGTTTTGCAAAGACTCTCCTTTTGCTTAAGTTTTGTTTCGGTTTTTGGTGCTTAATGCCAAAAAGGGGAGAATTTGTATGAGCTACATTTGGATGTTCATTTGGTTGAGCTTTATCTAGGGGGAGAATAATCTAGGGAGAGAATCAAGAGTGAGAATCTTGTGGTGCCAAAAGTGAAAGTTTACCAAGATTCTCTTGTCATTTCAATGCATGCATATAGTCAAATAGCCTAATTGATTATCCTATGTTGACTTATATCCAAATGTTGTCATTTATAAAGGATTTGTCATCAATCACCAAAAAGGGGGAGATTGAAGAATCTAGACCTACCATTATGTGTTAATGGGGTTTTGGTGATTAATGACAAATCTAATTGTGAGGCTAACACTTTCATTGATATACATATTGTGTAGTCTTATTTGGATATAAAGGTAATAATCATGAAGGCATGCATGTGATTAATGACAAATCCAATTCATTGGATAAACAAAAGGAAAATCCAAACAGGTATGCATTCATAATGATGAATCTATTTGTGAGACTAACATTTCTATTTGTTATATCATGTTTAGTCTCGTTTGGATATAAAGATCAAAAGAGGTATGCATTCTACTTTGTATTCATATATCTTGTTGCATTCCTCGGATCCAAAATATATGTTGAACTCCACCAAAAGTCTAACTTGAATATGTGCATATGTTTCCATTACACATTTGTGTATGCACACATTTAGGGGGAGCTCAATATATGTTTTGTGGTTTCATTAGTATTGATCCATATTTCCTTGTCCATATATAATTGGGATCTTTACTTTGAAACATGTCCTTTGAATATATTTAACTTGCATAGTTAATTTATTCATATGAGTATATGAGACTTGTGTAGTTCATATATTCTTGAATGTATTTAACTTGTGTAGTTAATATATTCATATGAGTATATATATAACTTGTGTAGTTCGTATATACTCATATCCTTGAATATATTTAACTTGTGTAGTTAATATATTCATGTGAGTATATATAACTTGTGTAGTTTATATATGCTCATATTCTTGAATATATATAACTTATGTAGTTAGTATATTCAAGTGTGTATATATGACTTGTGTAGTCTATATACACTTATATGTGAGTATAACATAACTTGTGTAGTTTATGTGTGCTCACATATTCTTGAATATGTTTAACTTGCGTAGTTAATCTATTCATAAGAGTGTATAAGACTTGTGTAGTCTATATATACTTATATGTGAGTAGAACATAACTTGTGTAGTTCATGTGTACTCACATATCTTTGAATATGTTTAACTTGTGTAGTTAATATATTCATATGAGTATATGAGACTTATGTAGTTCATATATGCTCATGTATTCTTGAGTTATCGACTTGTGTAGTTCGTATACACTCATGTTGAGTATATATAACTTATGTAGTACTTATATGCTCATACCAAACTCTATTCAATTATTTGCTATTGAAGTGGTTATCATCAATTACCAATGAGGAAAGATTGTGGTATCTTGTCCCGCCATTATGAGTTAATGGTATGTTGTGGTAATTAATGATAATCATATTAATGGAACTAACATTTTCCATGAGTTGGATGAATAGGTTATGTTCCAGGTGGTTGATGACTTGGGATGACATCATGTGTTGATAGTCATCAAGTCAAGAAGAGATGATCATGTGTTGATCATCAAGTCAAGTGAAGACCCATCATGAGTTGATGGATGTCAAGTGAAGAGTGCATCATGTGTTGATGCATATCAAGACTCGGGATGGAAGATGTCATCATGTGTTGATGAGCATCAAGTCAAGATCCCGAAGTAAAGCTTCATCATGTGTTGATGAAGGTCAAGTAAGATGCATCATGAGTTGATGCATATCAAGTCAATGACCGGACTTGAAGCAAGGATGTGCGTCATCAAGCTTCAAGTGTTTGCGCAAGGCAAAGGTATGACTAGCTAGGGCTAAGGATTTGTTCCTAGTCTTTTACCGGTCTTGGTGTTTGGTTGGATGACCGGATTGCTAGTATAGGTTTGCCGTACTATTAAGAGGGGTCTTTGACTAGTAGCTTGAGTTTGTCATGTGTTGATAGCTCATTGTGTTTGCTCTAGCTCACTTTAACATGTTGCCAATATTTGTGAATGTGTTTTACAAATAGTTGTGGCTCATGGTTAATCCTTGTAGCATGTGACTTAAGTTTGCGAATCGTTTTGCAAATGGTGTAAGTCCATGTACCTTATTCCTTGTGGTGTGATTCTAAAAGTGTGCAAATGTGTTTTGCAACTTGTTGAGAATCTCACTTAAGCCCTGTGTGCATTAGCATCAAATTAGCAAATGTGTTTTGCAATTTGAGTTGAAGCGAATGCTGTCTGTGTTTTCTCGGGAAGATCGGATGAACCGGCGTGTAAAGAAGCGGGACGAGCCATGGCTGCGGTATGACCGGCTCTTATGCAATGATCTGACCGCACCTATTGAGCATGTGTTGCTCTGTTTGTGGAAGCGGTAGTACCGGCGTCTCTTGGTACTGACCGGAGGCGGTTGTTCGATTATTTGTTGGCGGTTCAAGTTTTCGGAGAAGATGCATTTGTTGCACATCTTTCGGTTTTGAGAAACCCTTGGAGCGGTAGTACCGACATGTGTTGGCGATGCGACCGCGATCTTGTTCGACCGCTTTCTTGGTCTTGATACGACCGCACATCGGTCGTTCCGTTTTCTCTGTGGCGGTTGTAAAATTCCGAACAGTGTTCGTGGGACTTAGCCGCATTTGGCGCTCCTTTGTGGAGCGATGCGACCGCAGTGTTTGTGCGGTTGTACCGATTAGTCTTGATCTGACCGGACCTTAGTTGGCGATCGTTCGATTTGGTGACCAACGGCTAGTTTTATAGCCGTTGGAGGAAAGCGATACGACCGCCCCATAACGTGATCGTTCGATTTCCTAACTTTTTCAAGAGACTTTGTCCCAGCGGCTAGTTTTTGTGTGTGGGCTATAAATACCCACCTTGGCCGTGTGAGGGAGAGTAGTGGTGCCCCATTGAGTTCCTTTGAGCTAGTGCAAGCCTCTCATACTCTTTTGTGCATGTGTTGCACTTAGTGAGGTTAGAGAGCAAACCCTAAGTGCATGTGTTGCCTTAGGTTGTGGATTTCGTATCCATAGAGCTTTGACACTTGATTGGTTCAAGTGATTGTTGGAGTCTTGTTACTCTTGGTGTTTGCCGACACCTAGGCGGCGTGGGCGTCGTCTTGCCGTGAGCTTCTCAAAGAAGATTGTGAGAAGACCCAGGCGGTTTGTGAGTGGCGTGGTGCTCGCCATCTCGGAGTGGAGGAAAGAGCAACCCAAGTGGGCGAGGTGTTTTATCCTCGGAGGAAGGCTTAATTCGTGGAGCCGGCCCAATTAGTTTGGGTTTCCCTCAACGTGGATTAGGGGAGACCGGCAAGTCTCCGATTCACCACGGTAAAACATAACCGTGTCCATTGTGGTTTGCATCCTTGTGCCTTACTATTGCATTTACATTCATTGTGTATGAATGCTTGCTTTACATTGTGCAATTTATATACCTTGTATTAAATTGCTTATTCATTGTGTATGAATGCTTATATTGCTTAGTGCCATTCACCTTGCTAGAATTGATTGATTACAAGTCATATGCTTAATTGTTATATTTGTCAATAGACTTGTATTGTTGGTGCACTTAGGTGAACCTAGTCGATTTAGGTTTTAATTGTGTAAAACCGTATTTGTATTAGCTTCCGCTTTAGAAATCGGTTTTAGAGCCTAAAGTTTTTAAAACGCCTATTCACCCCCCCTCTAGTCGGCCACCTCGATCTTACAAGCATCCTATCTAGGAACATTATGATGATGAGCATGTGAAACAAATCATAGTCCAGGTTTCTTCCTTTCTAAATGACTATGTCTCATAAGAGCTCTAGGTTGATGAGATGAAATTCTAGCAAGATTTTTCTTAGTATTTTTCAACCTACGCCAACAGAACTCAACCAAATGTCCATCCTTCTTGCAATAGGTGCAATGGTACTTGGTACCACTGGGAGAAGCACCTTTTGGCTAAAAAGAAGGTTGGACAAAACCTGTAAATTTGAAAATTATTTTTGCAGGTTGGGTTGTGAATTTAACTAAGCCATTTTCCAAGACCTAAATGACATTAGGCTTGGATTTGTCCTGGGCAGAGTTGTATCCTAACCCTTACTTCTTATAAGGAGTTTTAGACGTGTCCAGAATCATGTTTAACTGTTTCTTACCTTTAGAGAATTTTTCTAGTGTGTCCTTAAGGTAAACATTTTCTTTTCCAAAGTTAACACATGAATCACAAGTCTTGACCTTAATGGCTCTAGCATGTTTCTCTTTAAGAAAAGAAACTTCAAGCTTATAGGCTGCACATCAGGCACAAGGTGTAGACTCAATTGTGTCCTTAAGCTTGGTATATTTAGCTCTAACTGCTTCTAGAATGTCTTTAACTTCATGTGTAGGACCGAATAGGCGACTAGAGGGGGGTGAATAGGAGCATAAATCCTTTTTCACAAAGTTTGAATTCAACACGACTTTCACTTCAATAGCTATGAAGATCAATCAGCAAGTACTGTAGAGAACTTGTGTTGAATCCAAATCAAAATCCGAAGCAAAATACCAAAAATTGGAAATCCAAACCTCGGAATCGGTCTGACCGACGTTGAAGAAGCGGTCGGACCGGGGTGCAGTCTGACCGGCGTTATACGGGCGGTCTGACCGATTTCTTCCAGAATAGAAAAAAAACTCGCGATCAAAATCACAAATTGATCTAACTTTTGATCTACATGACCAAACTTCTCCAAATTTGAGATACACCTTCCTAAGGATATCAGGAACCTATTCCAAGCATCGATCGTCCAGATCTGTGCCAAAGTCCTGACCTTTTTTGTAAGGACCCTTGATATTAGAATTGTCTCAAATTAAAAGATTATGCCATAGGCATAATTTTTAACAGGAAACAATCCCAGTTTCAAGTTACCGGATATGCGGCTCATGTTAGCTCCCATGATTAGCTACTAACATGCACATATCCTCACAACATTATATCACGAGCATACAAGATTAGAATATTTAAGTAAAAATTTGCAGCGGAAAACATTAAGTAAACAAGAAATAATGGATGAAGTAATAAAATAAACTTCCCAATGGTGCGCCACAACCCAAGGGCAACCGACTGGGATTAAAGCCGAAGTACCAACGTAATCGCCTCAACTTGAAACATTAATTAGGGTGTTCTTTACCTGCAACAAGTGGACAATTCCACTGAGTACAGAAGGTACTCGCAAGACTTATACAAACTACTAAAAGAAAGTGTTTAATAGGACCTATACAATGGATTAGAATTTGTACATGCTTAAGGTTGACAACAGGAAGGTTATAAGGGCTTCAATTTTTGCAAAAAGCAATACACCTTAATCCTACACTTGCTAGGTTTTGACAAAGCAATTTTTATAAATCAATTTGGACTAAAATAGTAAGTAAAAGAGAACAAAATCATAAATAATAACAACATCAAAGTGGCTACAACCACCATCAAAACATTGCATGAATACCTCTCATGCCGAAACAATTCCTATAACACAGTTTCATTTTAAAAATCTATACAAAGATCTATTCAATTCAAGCGTTGTCCATAACCGTGGACACGGCTATTCGAATAGTTTTAACCCTGCAGGGGTGTACATCTTTACCCACACGACTTAGTTAGCAGTAAGCCCCGGGATAATAGCACCTTGCCTTTGGTATCTTGCGGGTAAACTAAGATTTGGTATTGTTCAACAAGTTGACACTATTGATTTGGAATACCCATGTGCGATGATCCTTTCGATTCAAGTTACTAATAGAACACGCCAACCGGGGTCCACATGTTGTGCCGAGAATCTTGACCGATCGTGAAATTAAATGACGAGAAAGTAGAGTCTGTGCTAGCTGCACATATTAGATCACAATCGAAGCCCTTAAGGTACGTACATGTGATGGAACGCATATACACCCTCACCCTCTTAAGAACATATGATACTGATATGAGATCAAACACATATGTCCTTACTTCCCTGTTTTTCAACTCAATAGCATTAACCTTTTACTTAACCAAACAGCGTCCATACACCACGTGTGGAAGTACGTTGGTGCTTGAATCGTCCAGTCAATGTTCAGTCCTTAATCAATCCAGACAAGACAACCACATTTCCCAATTCTCGTGCACTAAGGCACCATCACTAGCATCCACTTGTCCAGATTTAAAATCAGTTTTGTCAAACAAAGTTTGATTTCATTTCAGTTTAAAAAGATTGAACTAAGAATCAAAATAAATTAAATTCACTTATTGTTCCCAAGTTTGACAGGATAAGCTTGCCAAACACTAACGTTCTACAGACTGCATGGCTAAGCAATTTTTTTGAAAATAAAGATTTCAGTATAAAAGCACTACCTTAAGTTTGAGTGTATGATCAGATTAAAGATAAGCCACAAGTGTTAGGATATAACTATCTATTGACAGATCACAAATACTTTTTAGAAAACTAGCATGCAACAGTATCACTGTATTTTGGAAATCTACAGTATAAAAACTTAGGATCAATATGGTGCAAGAGGATGCTTGCCTTGTTAGAAGTCCACTTGTTCACTCTTGTAGGCGTAAATGTTCACTCCATGCAATTTATAATCTAGAGAGAAAATATGATAGCGAATAAACACCGATAAAATCGAGAAATCCAAAATGCTCAAAAATGCATGACAGTTACATATTAATGAGGTTATGATTCTGGATGCATTTAGATATAGATTTTAGTTTAATTGGAGTTCAATTTCTTATGGACTTGTTGAGGTTTAATTAATTTCTAGTGTAACCATAATAACTAACGATACCTAGAGTTTAGATGATATTGTTTTCCAGGACACCTAGTACTCACAAACACTCTCTCTAGGCATTCTAACTCTCTCTAGGCATTCTATGTATACATCCACGATGATCGTACAGTCAAAATCAATCCTCTTATACATTCTCCTCTCAATTAGTCTTCTAAAATCTTAACAAGTATTCAAAAGAACAGCTTATTTCATTATCTTACTAACTATTAAGACACTATTCACATATAAATGAAAAGACAACAGCTTCCTAAATTTTTAACTTGGCTAAGCTTGTTTTGGGTAACCAATTTAATGCTTATTCTTTATATGATTAGCCTTTGTTAGTTTAAGGTCTAAAGCTCAAATGGACCAAAAAGCTGCTAATATCAAAATTTTAGAAATGCCTTATGCCTACTGTCATTTGACCAAAAGTCAGACAACAAGATTAATTTTAGCTAAGCCCCAATTATCTAGCTGGTTTAAACACCTTAAACGATTTACTAATCACTAAGATATTTAGCTTCCTAATTTGAATATATTTCAGATTAGAATGCGGCTTGCTAGGTGATGATCAAAAGATCAACTGAAATTATTAACACCTCTAGCTACTGAATTAACATTGCCATTTGCCTATCAACAAAACTAATTCTTTTCAGATTAGCTAATTTAGTGGAGTGACCTACAAAGCTAAACACAACATAAAACATTAAATCTTCCTTTACTATTTACATTTCTAGCAGGGTGAGTTAATTGCCTTACATTATTTTTTCTGAAAATTCAACTTCATAATGGGTTTTCTTATTTGATTTTCAGATTTGGCTACTTCTATTAGATAGCTGCCCAAAAACTAATTGAGTTAAGACAACTTCTAACTACTGTACTTACCAATTCATGAGCCTATTGACTTTACTCATTTTCAGATTTAAGTTGTTGTTGGCAGATCATTGTTCAACTAATTGGATTTTAAGAGAAAAATTCTAACTGTTGCATTAACAATGTCAACAGCCTAATGACAATACTAAGTATCTTCATGTTAATGTTCAAGTAACTAAAATGCTAATCTAGACTCCTTTCAACTCAAACTTCTAGTAGCTAATTTAACTATCTATTTCTTAATCGAATTTTCAGTGATCAAATAGTTAAGCACAACACTTAGCTAAAAGTATTAGTCATCTTACAGGAAGTATATATTGTCAGTTCATGCAAACCTACAACAGGACACTTTCTAAATTGAACAACTACCATCTAACTCATACTAATTCAACCTTCCAATTTTTGCTAGATCATTTAGGTGACCAAACAACATTTACAAGATTTGTTAACATTGGTTGGTTTGACAAAAGAGTTTTACTAACAAATCAATCAATTTTTTTTAACTGAACATCTTATCTGTTCATCGGTTCATACAAAGAACTTCTACAGTTTAATAACTAACCTTTTCTACTTACTCACTCATTCATTTGTTAATTGTACTTAAGATCAATTAGTTCATCTCCTTCCAATTCATCATTTTTCGGTTGTGCTACAATTCAATTGATACAGAAAAGAACAGAGAGGTTTGTGCACAGGGGAGCTTGGGTGTGGGTCATCGCCGGTGAAGGAGCGGTGGTGAGGTGAAGGCGATGACTAAAATGGGTTCCCAGTGGGTTAGTGAGGCTAGGGGTAGCGGTTTTGCTTCTCGGGCTGCACTGTGGCGGCGCGGCGAACGTGAGCAGCGACCGGCCGTGGGGGTGAAAAGAGGACGGCGTGCCGGAGAGGACTAGGGGGGAAATTAGGGCACACATGAGCACCGGAGGGGTATGGTGAACTCACATGTGCGGTCGGCGAAGGTGAGGAAGCACCGAGGAGATCCGGCGACGACGACCATGGCGGCGCGGCAGAGGTCCTCGCGGCGGGGCTCCTGGAGAGGATGAGAGGGCAAGTGAGTGATCGAAAAAGGTAAAGGAGAGCTAGAAGGTGCTCAGAGAGGGAGGAATCGGAGGGGGAGTCCTCGGAGGAGGAGCGGCAGCGGAGGAGGCGGTGCCGGTCGGACACGAAGAAGACGAGTGCGCGCGTCTCCTCAATGGACGATTCTTCAAATTAAATGTGGATTTTTTATGGTGAGGTGGTGGGGTGCCGTGTGACGCGGCTGCGGGTGGTCGGAGCTAGCCGGAGCGGCTGGGGTGGTTACGAGCGGCTCGGCGGTGAAGGAGGGGAAAGGCAGGAGAATGAAAAAGGTGAGGCGTGCTGCTCCTACAGATGAAGGTCAAGAAGCTGCGAGATGGGGGTGGCGTGGCGTGCATGCAAGCTTGCTTCGACAGAGGCGCTGGCACGTGTCCCAGGCGCTGCAGTGGTGTAATACCTCGTTTTTGACTAGAAAGTTTTCGGTTCAAATTCAAATTTAAAATTCGCATTTCCGATAATTCATCGATACTTCGGGTTTTGGGCCTGGGCTTGTGGGCCAAGGAGGGAAGACTTGGAACCAAAGGGGGGAGGCAACCATGAGGCCCAAGCCCACTAAGGGGGCCGGCCAAGAGGGGCTTTAGGGGCGGCCAAGGAGGGAAAGGAAAAAGAGAAAACCCTAAATTCCCACCCTTCCACCCCTCCTCCTCCTTGCAGCCGCCACCCACCTTCCTCCCCCTTGTGCCCCTCTTCCAGCAGGGGAACCGCCCCTCCTCCACCCCATTGGTGACGCCCAAGGTCCAGGTATGGTGCTCCTCCTCCCCTAGACCTTTCCCCGGGTGCCGTAGAGGAGAAATAGGACAGATTCGTTTGGGATCAGGGTCAGTCTGCTGTAAACCCCTCTCTGTCCAGATTGTTGCGTGGGCGTTTTCGCGACCTTAGAGGCCGAACCAGTAGTTTTGATCTCCTAGAGATATGTAGAGGATGTCCTTAACTTTCTATGGCCGCTGAGTTCACTTGATTCCGACCTTTGAGTCAAAAGATATGGCTGTTTTAGTATCCGCTGTCCAGATTTCTGACGAAACTGAACTGATGTGTTAATTTGCAACTTATGATTTGGTAATTGATAGAATCTGGGATTTCTCCCAACTAGGTTATTGTAGGTAATTTGATAACCTTTCCGGATCGACAGAGATTGATCAATTCGGAGTTATAGATTAAAAGTTATGGTCGTTTTGGCGCCGCTGTTTATTCTGTAGACAGTTTTTCTGTGCTGAAAGTTCACCTGCTTGTTAACGAACTAAATTGGCCGAATCAAATTATCTTGCCAACTAGAGAATTGTGGGTTTGTCAGTTAAGAGTCCACAGAAACTGGGTTCACCCCATTTGGAGTTCCAGATCAAGAGTTATGCCATTTACCGTGCTGCTGCCCAGGGGCGGTTTAGGGCAGAATGTGTTAATTTTCAGTTTGGAGGTTCTAGTTATATTTTGGAATCGTCGGGGGAGCGTTGTAGAACTTTATCTAGTATTGTCATGTTCGTCGTATCCTTATTTCAGTTATTTGTTTGTTAAGAGGTGCTTCAGGTTTGAGAGCACCGCAATTGCCTATTAACACGTCGCAACGCTAAAGGCAAGTACCTTAGTATTCCTAGGTTATTGACATGTTGAATGCTTGCCATTGGTATTGAATTTCTAAGTACCATGTTATTTCTTAAATATTCATATTCGATCCATGTGGTTACCTTCATGATGGAAAGCATGTTCCTTATTGTTCAATATTCATATGTCATACTCAGCATCCATCTTTCATATTTCATCCACGGGAGTGGATCAGTGTATAAGACCCATCAATTCCAGTATGGGCACGTAAGACCCACCATTCTAATGTGGGCAGTTCGGGACACCGTACGAAACGTTCTTCATACGGGGCTTGGGTCCCGTGACTTTGTTAAATCACGGGCTTAGGTGAACACCGACGGTGTGTCACCAAACAATACCGTATATGCATGTGTGTAGTCCCTTCATTGCATTCCCATCATTCATTCCATCCATTCAAGTGTTCGTTCTGTGCTTATTTCATACACTTTAATGATGTTCACATGTTCAAGGTTGTTATGTACTATTCATCAACTGTACTTGCTGAGTCTCGGACTCATGCTTGCTTTGTTTGTTGTTTTTTTAGGTGATCTTTGAAGTTGGCTCCATGGGGAGGGAATAGACACACACTACCTTTCTACTTCACCTTAAACAATTTCAGGATTTCATTTTAGTTCAATTTAATCATTCATTATTGATGAACTGTAATAATAAATGTTGGCTGTGGATGATAACTCTTCTCCTTTAAGATTGGTTAATAACGGTGTGTGAACTTAGTTCATCCTTTTGATATAGTTGCTTGCGATCAGATTATACTTCTGCGATGATTCTGATGTTTGTTGATTACACTATTGTCTTGATATTAATGATTGTTGGAACCTCCGGTATAGCTAACTATACAGGGGAGGTTCTGCCGAAATTTATAATTTTGTCGTCTGTTTTAGCTTGTTAACATGTTAGTTGAGTAGCATTCCAGCCCTCGTAGGACTAGGGTGTTACAAGCGGCGAAGGAGCTGCGTGGCGTCGGTGCCGCTCGGAGAAGAAGACAAGCCGACGATCGAGTGGGGCCCGCTGGTCAGTGGAAGAAAAGAAATGACGCAGTCGGTTGGGTTCAAGTTAAACAGTGCTTGGCCCGGTATGGTTTAGTTTGGATCGCCCGATCATGAATGGACGGTCGAGATTGCGCGGAACGTTCGGACCACCCGATCAGGCGTGAGATCTGAGCCGTTGATTTCCAATCGAACGGTCCAAAAGCGTCGGGTGCGGCACGGTGCAACTAGTTGACTCCACCGAGTCAAGTGACCGGATCGGACTCGAGTCCAACGCACAGTGTCACTAGTTTGGGTCTAGGGTTTGACCGATATTTTAATTTCAATTCCTACTTTGACCGGGGGTTTAAAAATAGAAATAAAATTTGTAAAATCCTGAAATAATTCAAGTTGGTTCCTGGGAAGTTATAGTGTCCATAAAAATTATTAAATCTTACTGCTCCTGAGATATTTTGTATAATATAAATTCAAACTTAGTGTAGGCTATAGATATGTGTTTGAATTTGCTGTGGTTTGAATTTAGTCCCAAAAATTTGGGAAAAATTAAATTAATTTCTAATAATTATTCTAGTATTTAAATAAATTGTTTTATAGAGATCTTCATGAGTATTTATTTTAAATTTCTTTTGTGGCTTTAGTTTGGGGTTAGTGGTTTATATTTGATTTTAAAATTTTCAAATGCATAATTTATGCACATGCTCCAGAAATAATATAAAATGCATATAATTACTGTTTATTAAAATTGGGCTATTACATTTTTTTAGTTTGAACGAAGGGTGTTCAAAAACCGAGTCAAAATAAAAAAAACGTGATCTAAACCTTGCTTGTGAGTAAAGAATGTTCAAGATGATCCTAGAAGGGTTTCTACACATCACAGCAAGCTAGAACACCGCAAAGATTTAAGAGAAAAGCGATGGATCATCAAAAACTCCAAAACATCCAAAATAGAAGGCAAGAACAAAAGAGACTCGTCTTGAGAACTTGCTTGGATTGATTTATGGTTGGGGATTGATGTTTACAGCCACTCCAATCTTGGAGGACAAACTCAATAAATGAGCACACGATCAATCAATCTCTAGAACCCTATCCTCTTTCCTTCTCTCCAAAACCCTAAAACAAACTAGGATTTTTCTCAATGAAGTGCTTGAAGGGCTAATGACCAGCACCCCCTTCTATTTATACTAGAGGCTAGCATCTAGGGAATATTCCACTTAGGGCACCCATTAAACCCTAACACACAATGGGTTAACACACGCAAGCATCTCAAAGCGTCGTCTTCATTTTTACTTGACCTAAACCGCTTCTCCAAGCGCCGACCCGCGCCGCGGTTTAACCAACAAATCACAAAGGCAGTATTTGGTGAAATTACCAAAATACCCCTTTTTGATCTTTCTCCGAAGACCAAGTCCAATCTTGGTGAAGCACTCGCCTACTTCGCCACGTGTAGGTTGATCAACGGCTCTCATCGTGTCGGCAAGTCTCTCCCGTCCGGCTTCCGCCGAAACCACCATGGCACTTGCACCGACCCCCACGCCATTTGATCCAACCCGTCGCACCAAACTGCCCGTTCGATCATCCTTGTCCATTCTGCGCCATGCTTGAGTCTCCTGACCTCACCCGGCATCCTCAATCGTTCTGGACCTCAGCTCTCCTAGCTTAGTCCCGATCATCCTCACCGTTGACCGTCGTTGACCTGCAAGCCACTTGCACAGCAATAGACCAAGAAATCGTTTCCGGGAACAAGTTCTTCACAACTTGACCCACGTTAGCCAAAGCATGCAATATGCAACACATATGCAATTAAATTCATGAACTTGACCTAACGAACACACATCGCGCCACACTGACGAGCAAAACAAGTCAAAACCGGTCAGACCGCCACCCTTGGCCGGTCTGACTGCCAACAAAAGACCGGTCTGATCGCTCAGCAGTAGCCGGTCAGACCGCTCCTTTGGCCGGTTTGACTGTCGCTTTGGCCGGTCAGACCGTCAGCCCCCAAATCTGAAAAATCAAATCGAGAAGGCAAGGCGGTCGACCGCCAAAATGGCGGTCGGACCTTGATGGACCTGACCTTTGAAACTTTGCCGAAAATGCATGATTTGACAAACCACAAAAGTCATTGCCAATTGTATCATCATCCTAAGATCATGCACATATCTCCATGATATCCACATCATGTTCACGTTCTAGGCAGAAAGAGCAAAAGCTAAATTTAACATTACCAGAGGCATCCAACTTACTAGACTCTAAGTATTTTTCACAGGGAGCAGATTTAACATCAATTAGCTCAGTCCTAGCATTCTCAAGTTGGTGCAAAGCAATATCATGAGCATATTGCAGTTTAGTAAATTCAGAGTATAGAGTATGGCAAGATGAACATTCATCATATTCAAGAGTCTTAGCATTTACAAGTTCTAAAGTCGAATTTTCTACTTGTGACTTTAAGTTCTTGTTCCTAGCTATGGTAAACTCTAAGGCCTTATCCTGACTCATGAGTTACTCGAACATAGTGTCGCATCTAGCAGAAAGAACATCATAGGAGGGAGGTACCTCATCGTTGTAATCGGCGTCGACGGAGTCGGCCATGAAGCACATACCGGTGAAGTCCTTGGCCTTCCCTTTCTTGTCTTGAGGAAGCTCCTCCTCCTTGTCCTCCTCGCTCCCGAAGTCCACATCGCTCATGGATTGCCCTCCAAAAGCGTCAAGGACCCGGTGAGCAGCCTTCATGAGCTTGGCAGCATCATACTTGGGCTTGCTCCCCTGAGGCTTCTTCCAGGTAGGCTTCTCATCCTTGTGGTTGTCCTTACCTTTCAGCTTGGGGCAATTTGCCCGAATATGATATAGCTCTCCACACTCATAGCACGTCACAGGACCACCTCTCTTCTTGTTTCTAACATTGTTATAGGCTCGTGTGACTTTCTTGGCTAAAAGAGCTAAACCAGCCTCAGGAAGACTCTCAAACTCTTCTTCTTGAATTGCAGGTAAACACACAAGAGAAAATCCAGAAGAAGACTCAGAAGAACCATCAGAAGTTCTTTTCAGAGGATCAGCTACCAAAGCCATGTTATCCTTCTTAGGAAGACTTGCCTCTCTTGATCTCATGAGTCTTGAGCTTGCTATAAAGCAGCTCCAAAGTGAGACTAGAGAGATCGACGTTCTCCTCAATGGCAGTAGCCTTCATCTCCCACTCCTTGGTGTTGATTGCGACCAAGAGGTGGGTGGCATTCTCGATTGAGAGTACTCAATGTCAACGACTCTCATCGATTGATCACTTTGTTAAAGCGAGTAAAAACGCCATCGATGCTCTCGCCAGGACGCATCTCGAATTTGTTATACTCTCACTTGTAGACCGTTTGGCGCACTTGCTTGATCTAGGACGATCCCTCATGGTAAGTTTCAAGGGTGTGCCAAATCTCATGTGCGGTCTCAAGGTTGCAAATCCTATCGTACTCCTGTCTACCAAGCCCAGCATATAGGAGATTCTTAGCCTTATGGTTGTTTGCCAAGAGAATTTCTGAAGCCAAGCAACCTCAGTAAAACGCAAGTGAGCTCGAACAACCTCCCATATAGCTTGTCCTTCGCTTTGAAGGAAGACTCGCATGCGATTCTTCCAATAGGCATAGTCGAACCCATCGAAGATATGCAGCTTGGTCGAGTACTTATCCATCGCCAAGTTCAGTGATCGGTTAAGATCAAGATTGAACTAACCGGGCTCTGATACCACTTGTTGGACCGAAAAGGCGACTAGAGGGGGGTGGATAGGAGCACGCTCACTTTTTCACTTTGATCGGATTCAACACTAATTTCACTCCAATATCTATGGAAGCTATGAAGATCAATAAACAAGTATAGTGGAAGACTTGTATTGAATCCAATTCAAAACCCCAAAGCAAAAGATTAAAACGGGAGTGCAAACCCTAAGGCGCGGTCTGACCGGCATGTTATGCGCGGTCGGACTGAGGTGTGTTCTGACCGGCGACAAATGAGCGGTCTGACCGGCGGTATGAGGGCGATCTGACCGGCTGATTCCAGAACAGTAAAAAATGCACGCGTTTCAAGACACAAATTGATCTAATTTTTGATCTACAAGGTCAAACTCCACAAAACTTGACACACACCTTCTTAAAGATATTAGGAACCTATTCCAATCAAGGATCATGAAGATCCATGCCAAAGTTCCTATCTTTTTTAGTTTGAACGAGTGGTGCTCAAAAACCGAGTCAAAATCGAAATATGATCTATAGACTTGCTCGTGGGTGATTGATGATCAAGATGATCCTAGATGTGTTCCCACATGTCACAACAAGCTAGATCAAGGCAAGAAACCAAGTAAAAACTCGCGGATCAAAGAAAGATTCAAAATCACCAAATAGAGATAAGGAAAGCAAATAGACTTATCTTGAGGAATCTTTCCTTGGATTGATTTTGATATGGTATTTATTTACAGCCACTCCATCAAGGAGGACAAAGACTCAATATATGAGCACGAAATCAAATCCAACTCTCTAGAACCCTAACCTCCAACTATCCTCTCCCTAAGCACAAAAGCAAACTAAGGTTTCAAAACAAATGAAAGGGTTGAGAGGTGCTGGCCAGCACCCTCTCCTATTTATAGTGGAGGCTTAGACCTTCTAGAAGAGTATTCCTATTGGGCACCCGTTAAGCCCACACACAAACGGGTTCACTCACGCACGTATTTTAAAGCGTCGTCTTCATCTCTTCTTGACCTAATCTGCTTCATCTTGCGCCATCTTGCGCCACGGGTTGGCAAAAGGTCACCAAGGCGGTATTTGGTAAAATTACCAAAATACCCCTTCTCGATCTTTTTCCAAAGACTGAGTCCCATCTTCGTGAAGCACTCCTCATGCTTCGCCACGTGTAAGTTAATCAACGTCTCTCATCATGTCGGCAAGCCTCTCCCATCCGGCTCCCACCGAAACCACCATGGCACTTGCACCGACCCCCGCACCGCTTGATCCAACCCATCGCACTGAACTGCCCGTCCGGTCACCTTTGTCCCTCTTGCGCCATACTTGGCTCCATTGACCTCACCCGGCATCCCCGATCATTCTGGACCTTAGCTCTCCAAGCTTAGTCCCGATCATCCTCGCCGTTGACCGTCATTGACCTCCAAGCAACCTGCACAACAATAGACAAAGAAAATCGATTCCAGGAACAAGTTCTTCACAACTTGACCTACGTTAGTCAAAACATGCATCATGCAACACATATACACTGAAACCCATGAACTTGACCTAACCCAACACTCATCGCCACTTTTGGCCGATGAACAGAACAAAATCGGTCAGACCGCCATTCATTGGCTGGTCTAATCGCTGGCCGGTCTGACCGCAGTTTACATGCTGGTCTGACCACGTGCCCAACGCCGATCTGACCGCTCCTGCCTGACAGCACTTTTAACTTTGACGAAAACTCGTAATTCGACAAACCTTCAACGACATTGCCAATTGTAACGTCATCCTAAGATCGTGCACATATCCCATGATATCCACAACTGTAGAAACATGTCTCAACGGGATAGGTCCACACCGTACAATTCAATTTAATCGGACGGCCTAGGGAATCTGGTGCACACCTTTCTCATCGAGCCCATCGCCCGTCTTTTAACACATGGCAGTCCATGAGCACAAATGTGTGGACATCCACCACAACACGCAGGAGCTAGGCGTCGTATTCCTCCATGCGTGCGGAAGCCAGTTACCGTCCATGAGCACATGATCCAATGGATGTCCTCCATGTTGGCCTATTGAAACACATAGATTTCCGGATTCAAAAACAACCATATAGGAGGATTCAGAAACAGCCATACAGGATTCAAAAAACGAGTATCATGTTCAAATCTTTTCAACGAGTTTCACATTCGAAAAAATTGTGACATCTTTTGGATATTAAGATTGAAACTTCATAAGACTTCATGAAACTATATGAAACTTGATGAAACAAGATAAAACTTGAGATGAAACTTCATGAGACTTGGAATGAAACTTCATGAAACTTAATGAAGCTTGATGAAACATGATGAAACTTGAGATGAAACTTTATGAGACTTGGGATGAAACTTCATGAAACTTAATGAAACTTCGTGAAACTTCATGAGACTTGGGATGAAACTTCATGAAACTTAAGGAAACTATATGAAACTTGATGAAACACGATGAAACTTGGGATGAAATTTAATGAAACTTCATGAGACTTGAGATGAAACTTCATGAAACTTAATGAAATTTGATGAAACACGATGAAACTTAGGATGAAACTTCGTAAAACTTCATGAAACTTAGGATGAAACTTCATCAAACTTAATGAAACTATATAAAACTTGATGAAACATGATGAAACTTAGGATGAAACTTCGTGAAACTTAATAAAACTTCATGATACTTGAGATGAAACTTCATGAAACTTAATAAAACCGCATCTCCGCCAGCCAGCCACAAGACTGTCACACAACTTCATGAGACTTGGGATGAACATCAGAGCTCGCTCCCAGTAGAATCTTCCAACTTTTCCCTTGAACAATCCCGTTGATCCAGCCAAGAATGCACAGAAGTCCAAGAACCCCTGTAGCCCAATCAAGAAAAGTAACTAGACCGACCCAAGCAGGAGTGAATTCTTACGCGAAAGGCGACGGCTAGACGAAGAGCGCGACGCGTCGCGGGCGCGCGGCCTCGTCGAGGAGCAGCGGCAATGCCTCCTCCAGGTCCTCTTTGATCTCGGCACCAATCGCCATTGCCACCCCCTGCAACATGTGAAGAAGCTACAATTGTGAGTGTGACGAGTCATAGGGATTTTTAATGGTGATGGCTGATCTGTGATGTTACATGGGGAGAATGAAAAGTGGTTGGGAAAGGTCCAAAGGGAGAAGAAAACATACGTCCACATAGCCATGTGGAGAAGCTACAGGTGTGAGTGTGATGAGTCATTGGAATTTTTAATGGTGATGGATAATCTGTGATGCTACATAGGGAGAATGGAAAGTAGTTGGGAAAGGTCCAAGGGCAGAAGAAAGCATACATCCACATAGCCATAGCCTAGAGACGGGGTTAGCTGGTTGTCGTCAGGTTACGTAACTTAATCAGATCCAACGGTAAATTGCTATCCCGTTGGATCGGCTTCCAACGCTATAGTGTTTTTTTAGCTTTTCCCTTTGAGGATGGCTTGTTTAGAATTTAGATTAGGCAGGAGGCTATGATGGCAGACGACCACAACACATTAAAAGGGGTGGCCGCACAAAAAGAGCTGCAATTGCGTCACGGCACAGCAAGACATTACACGCTTTAGCCTCCAAAACAACCAAAAGTGAAGCAACCATTTTGTGGAGTTTTGCTAAATTGGCACGTTTTTACTTGTAATAGAAAAGGTAGTCATCGTTCGCATGAAAATGTAAAAATTGTACCACGGTAGGTTAGGAAGGCTACGTACCGCGCTCCCAGCCTAGGGAAGCTAGGTATCATGCTCCCAATCCGCGGAACCCACGTATCGCACTTTTGGTTCACAGAAGCATGGCACATGGTTTGGTTTATTTGTCCTTCAGTGACAGTGGCGGAGCCACACTAGAGCATGGGGGTGCAATTGCACCCCCAAAATTTTTGCATGCAAAACTCTTTATACAGTATGTATACCTAGTATAATACATAGACTATACAATGAATTACATATTGAGTTATTCTCAGCAATCAATAGTCAGTAGCCTACGAACACAAGCAATATTTTGTGATGTCGGTTGTACTAGAAACATGTAATTTGTTCCACTTGAACCTTTACTATGTCATTTAAGTTCGCACCTTTATGCACACACGAGTGCGCTTTCAGTAGATATTTTGTAAGGTCACGGATTTATTCCCGTCCTCCGTCTTTCTAGACATGTGATATGAGACGCACTCACACGTGTGTGTAGTGGAGTGTGTGCATATGTATCTTCCTTGTAATCGCAAAAAAAGTTTGCACCCCTATAGGTGAAATCCTGGCTCCGCCACTGTTCAATGATTAAGTTTTTTTTGTTCTTTAGTGATTAAGCATGTATACAGTTGTTCCTACCGTAGACTGGAAGCTCAGTACGTTCCTTCCGCGACCCAAAAGTGCGGTACGTGGCTTCCGCGGATTGGGAGCACGGTATATGTCTTCCGCGGACTGGGAGAGTGGTACCTAATCTTCCTAACCTGTCACGGTGCCATTTTTGTAATTTCGTGTGAGCGAGGACGACTTTTGCTATTATGAATAAAAAACGTGCCAATTCATCCAACTCCCATTTTGTGATCCTTTCTGCATTTTAGTTATCTCAGAAGTCAGCACCTTTAAAACTGAATTCGCAGGCCATGTTGTTCCCAGTGTATTCAAATACTAATGTTGAAAGCATGCTCCATGTCAGAATGGTTGAGCTGAGGTACATTATGTAGAAGAAGAAGCTATTGCATGATGAAAAATAGGGTTGCTATCATTGGGCCAAGTGTCAGAAATACATACAGAACAGGAGAGATTATCTTTGCTCTTTACAAATAACTAGCTAGAATTAACATCATGTAAAGAAGGTAACACTAAACCACGGTATATTTTTTGGGGTGCGTTTATACAACATTCGACTCATTTTTTCTTGGAAATCAATCACTTTTTGAGCCATCAGATGGAGATCCAATCCCTCAGATATCACCCCCCTCTATATCCTCAATCCAATCTCACTTCTCACCCTCTCTCTCACCAATCACAGAGCGCATCGGACGGCCTTTCCCTCTCTCTCACCAATCACAAAGCGCATCCAACGGTCTAGAAATTGACTGATTTCCAAGAAAATTTCAGTCGACAGATTTCTAGCCGTTCCCTATTTTTTGGTGCCAACTGACCTGATGAAAGATGATAAATTAGTATTTTCAGTGTAGCAATAGCCAGCCAATTGAATAGCTTAGGAGTCAGAGAACCGGCATCCAAAAGAGTGTTACATGATTATACTACTCCATCACTGGTTGACTTAAGTTGTTTGCTGGAGAAAATGCTCCACAGTAATTTCTCATATTAGGCACTCCATCTCGACATTATCATCTTATTCCTAGCATACAGTAAGTATAAGAGAAACTTCATAGGAATTTTCACGCTGACAGTACCCCTCCCAGCTAATACCCTAATCAGTGGATTGAAGATGCAAGTGTCTAGCACAAATCCTCTACAACGTATTCCATCAAGTAGTTTCATTACTTCTCTCCATATTTTTTTTCTTTTACCAACCAATTATTCAGGCGAATAAGGTGAAAAGGCACCAACCCATCTCTCAGAGATTCAAGAAGAAAATTTTCGCTCTTTACAGAGGCCCCAGATTGCGATGGTAAAACTAAACATATCAGGACCAATGCCCTTCTTTAACAGATCAACCAACAGCTTCAAGACCTGGGCATAGTCACCGATGTCACAGAGCCTACTCATCAGAGTGTTATAGCGGAACGCATCAACATGCCAGCCTAATTCTTCACTGTGTTCCAGCAAGCACACCGCTTCCGAAAACCTCGAGTCTGGGCACAAGCAATCGAAGAGAATATTCACTGTTTCAACGGTCGGAGACGGCCCTCTGCTGCGCATAATATCTAGTACTTGACGAAATGCCTGATCCAAGAACCCCATCTTGCACAGGCCAGACATGTAAATGTTATAGGTAACGACATCCGACGTCCACCCCTTCGCTGCACTCTCCGCTAAGATCCTTTCCACCTCGCCGAATTCCCCGACACGGCAGAGCCCCTCGATAAGCACGCTGTACAGATGACATCCGGCGGGCACCCAACAGAGGCCATGTCATCGACTAGCCTCTCTGCTTCGAGGACCCTGTCCTGCTCACAGTACCAACGTAGAATCCGTTAGCCTTAATCTTGTTGTTCAGGTTTTAGTTTCTTTCTCTGTTTTAAGTTTGTATTGGATTGACATGTAGTCTGGCCAATCCGTTTCAGAGTCGAGTTCCTCTGGTTTCAGTTTTCAGTTTGCTGTATCTTGTCATTTTCGGTGTCGGAAAATGTTCAGACTTCGCTCCGGTTTTCGGTAAAATCGAGTTGGAACTGGTTTGTAACTTGATAAGATTTCTACAAAAAGAAGAAAATAGAAAAGTCGCATCACCAGATGCGGCGCAAATTGAATCCACAAGTGTTTTTCGTTTTCTGTATCTTTGTTCTTCAGTATCTTTGTTTCTCTGTTCTTCGACAAAGTTCCTGAGGTGCAGAGAAACAATATCTTCGTTGGAGCTTTGTGTGTGATTGCTAGTTCCTGTTCCAACAGTTGGTATTAGAGCTTAGGCTTCGCTGGTGATGACAGGGGATCAATCACCGAAGGAGTCACAGGCACAAGCAACGAAGATCGGCGTTGAGACAGCGTCAGCGAAAAAAGTACTGATGAGGGGAATTGGAGTGCCAATTTAGTATCCATTACTCAATGACACCAACTACGGTCTGTGGGCCGTAAAGATGATAATCATCTTGCATTCTCTTGGCGTTTGGGCGGCTATCGAAGGTGGTGCGCTGGTTGGAGAGGAGAAAGATCAGGGCGCTCTGGTCGCGATATCCCAAGCAGTGTGAATTCTGTAATGCTGGCGATTGCAGAGAAACAGGCGGCAAAAGAGGCATGGGATGCTATCCAAGAGATGCGTGTTGGTGAAGATCGAGTTAAAAAGGCAAGAGCTTAGACATTGAAACGGTGTTTTGATCATCTGATCATGGAAGATACTGAAAGAGTGAGCGATTTTTCGCAGAAGTTGATAAGTTCAGTAGGTGAAATCTGTTCGCTCGGCATAGAAGTAAAAGAAAGTGTTGTAGTTGAAAAGCTTTTCAGTGTAGTCCCAGATAAGTTTCTTCCGATTGTCGGCACAATCGAACAGTGGGGAGATGTGTCAACTATGTTGCTGTCAGAAGCGGTAGGACGACTTACGACATATGAGGAGAATCTAAGAGGAAGGCGCACTGAAAGAAGTGATGGAGGAAAAGAGCAATTGTTGCTAACTCGAGGTCAATGGGAGTCATTGGCATCGAAGGAAAAGAAGAACTTCGACGGTGCCAGAAGAGGCATGAAAAGAGGTGGCTGACGTGGTAGTGGTCATGGCTGAGGCCGAGGACAAAACGGTGGGCATGGCGAGGACACCGACAAGAAGCCGTATAAGAAAACCAATAAGTCAAAGATTAAATACTTTAACTGTGATATATACGGTCATTATGCCTCGAAGTGTCGGTAGCCAAGAAGGGAGCAAACGAATCTTGTGCAGAAGCAAGGTGATGAAGAACCATCTCTGCTCATGGTGAAAACTTGTGAAATCGTACAGTTGTCTGAAGCAACGACGGAAAAGGTTATGCTAAACGAAGGAAAAGTATTACCTGGTCTTGGTTCGGATGATGAAAAGGTTAGCAATAATTGGTATCTAGATACTAGAGCTAGTAATCATATGATAGGTGAGAAGAGAAACTTTGTCGAACTTGATGAGACGATCTCAAGCATTGTCAAGTTTGGGGATGATTCGGTTGTGGAGATATGTGGTCGAGGAAATGTGTTGTTTCAATGCAAAACTCAAGAACACAAGTTGCTCACACATGTATATTTCATACCGTGGCTATGGAGCAACATAATTAGTCTCGGCCAACTCGATGAGATCGGGTGCAAGATTGCAGTGGAAGATGGAAACTTGTCAATCTTTGATTGGGATCGAAGATTGCTGGCAAGAGTACAACGCTCAAGTGACAGATTATATCTGCTCGAGCTATGTCTGGCAGAACCGGTGTGTCTATTGACAAAGAAATCAAGCGATGTCTGGTGCTGGCATGCAAGGTATGGCCATCTAAATTTTCGTTCTTTACAAAACTTGTCTCGTTTGAATATGGTAGAAGGACTGCCGAAAATTCAACAAGTTGAGCAAATTTGTGAGGGATGTCTTGTCGGAAAACAACACAGAAGATCCTTTCCACACTCTTCTGGATATCGAGCGGAGAATTTGCTTGAGCTAACACATGGTGACTTGTGTGGTCAAATCACACTGACAACGCCGGCAGGTAACAGTTATTTTCTACTTATTATCGATGATTGTTCTAGATACATGTGGATGCGATTCATCAAGACCCAGGATCAAGCACTAAATGCCTTCAGAATTATCAAAGCAAGAGTTGAAGTCGAATGTCAGTGAAACTTGAACACACTCAAGACAGAGCAAGGTGGAGAGTTCACCTCAAAAGAATTTATGGACTATTGTGAAGAACGAGGAGTCAAGAGGCTTCTCACGGCACCTTATTCACCCCAAAAGAATGGTGTGGTGGAGAGAAGAAACCAAACTATAGTAGAGATGGCACGCAATTTGCTCAAGAGTATGAAAGTGTCGGCAAGATTTTGGGAAGAAGCAGTAATGATAGTTGTTTATTTGCTAAATCGCTCGACTATGAAAAGTTTAACTGACAGAACTCCATATGAGGCATGGCACAACAAGAAACCTAGTATACATCACTTGCGAACTTTCAGTTGTGTTGTTCATGTCAAGGTAGTAAAACCTCATGCAAAGAAGTTGGATGATCGAAGCATCAGTATGGACTTTTTCGGTTATGAACTAGGAACTAAAGCATATAGGTGTTATGATCCTAGAACCAACAAGGTACATGTCAGTCAAGATGTGTTTTTGGAAGAAGAAAGATGCTGGGATTGGTCTGATGATTGCATACAAGGAGATGTAGTGTTGAACAATGAATATACATTCACTATATACCATGAAATTGAAACAACCAAAAGCAAAGATATTGACCCAGGAGTATCTGTGGATGTTGAGGAGGTTCAAGAGCCGAAAAGTCCTCAGATTGACAATACATCTAACTCCTTGTCTGAAGTTGAATCAACACCAGAGCTATCATCATCAGATTTAACAAATGTTGATTTTTCAGCAGAGGGACCAGTACGGTTTCGGGCTTTGCAGGATATATATGAGGCAACTGAGCCAGTAGAGATGTGATACTCAGGTTTGTGCTTATTAACTCTAGAAGAACCAACAATTTATGAAGTAGTAGTAAAAGAAAAGTGCTAGAGAATTGCAATGCAAGAAGAGATGAAATCTATTCGAGACAATGAAACTTGGAAGTTGGTAACTCTGCCTACTGATCGAAAACCAATTGGACTGAAGTGGGTTTTTAAATTAAAAAAGGACAACAAAGGAAACATTGTTAAGTATAAAGCTCGGTTGGTGTCAAAGGGATATGCTCAACGTTAGGGGATAGATTTTGAAGAAATTTTTGCTCCAGTGGCCAGGTTAGAAAATGTAAGATTACTTATTGCTATGGCTGCACATGGTGGTTGGGAAATACATCATATGGATGTAAAATATGCTTTTCTCAACGGGGAACTAGCCGAAGAAGTTTATGTACAACAACCCCCTGGGTACATTGAAGAAGGCAAAGAGCATATGGTGCTACGGCTCAAGAAGGCGTTATATAGGCTTTGACAAGCACCTCGGACCTAGAATTTCAAATTAGATCAATCTCTGGTGTCCTTAGGATTTGAGAGAAGTCTGGTTGAACATGCTGTTTATAGAAGAGAAAAGGTACTACTTTTCTTTTGGTTGGAGTATATGTAGATGATCTGATTATCACAGGATCAAACGTCAGAGATATATCATAATTCAAAAGCCAAATGAAAAGGCTATTCAGTATGAGCGATCTTGGACTCTTAAGTACTATCTAGGCATAGAACTGAGGCAAACAGCTGGAGCAATTAGTTTGTATCAAACCGGGTATGTTGACAAACTATTAGCTTTAACAGGGATGGCAATTGTAATCCGTGTCAGACTCCAATGGAGAATCGATTGAAATTGAGCAAGAAAGTGAGAGTTCTCCTGTGAATGAGACTAAATATGGAAGTATTGTTGGAAGCTTACGATATTTGGTGAATACTAGGCCTGGTACAAAAGGCTACTGGTGCTGTTATGAGAGTTGTGATGATCTAAAGGCAGAGCTGGTGGGTTATTGCGATAGTGATTTGGAAGGTGACATTGATGATAGAAAAAATACCAATGGAATGGCATTTTTTTTCTTTGACCAAGTCTGATTACTTAGGAATCCCAAAAATAGAAGATAGTTGATCTATCCTCATGTGAACCTGAGTACATTGCAGCAACATCGGCTGCATGTCAAGGCGTGTGGTTGAGTCGTCTGCTTGGAGATCTCAAGAAGCAAGCACCAAGCAAAGTCAGATTGTTGGTAGGTAACAAACCGGCTATTGCACTTTGCAAGAATCCAGTATATCACGATCATAGCAAGCATATTGATACAAGGTATCATTTTCTTTGAGAATGCGTCGAAAATGGCAAGGTTGATGTTGAGTATATCAGCACTAATTCTCAGCTAGCTAATGTATTTACAAAAGCACTCGGGCGTGCAAAATTCATGGAGATGAGACAGAAGTTGGGAGTCAGAGATGTTAAATTAGAACAACAAGCTTAGGGGGTTGATTTGTTAGCCTTAATATTGTTGTTCAGGTTTTAGTTTTCTTTTTCTATTTTAAGTTTGTATTGGATTGACATGTAGTCTGGCCAGTCCATTTCAGAGTCGAGTTCCTCTGGTTTCAGTTTTTAGTTTATGTACAGCTTGTCAATTTCGGTGTTGGAAAATTTTTGGACTTCGTTCCGGTTTTGATTCAGTGAAACCGAGTTGGAACTGGTTTTTAACTTGATAAGATTTCTGTAACAAGGAGAAAATAGAAAAGTCGCATCACCATATGCGGCGCAAATTGAATCCACAAGTGTTTTTTTTTCTTTTTTGTATCTCTGTTCTTCAGTATCTTTGTTTCTCTGTTCTTCGACAGAGTTCCTAAGGTGCAAAGAAACAATATCTTCGTCAGAGCTTTGTGCGTGATTGCTAGTTCTTGTTCCAATAGAATCGCGATGTAGGAGCAGACTGTGGGACGGAGTCCGTTCTCCAGTGTGTCCTCAAGGACACCCCAGGCCGCCTCCACACTCTGGGCGTCGCAGAGAATCGAAATGAGGCAATTGTACGTGGAGGCATCGGGGGAGCAGCCGGCGGCGGCCATGGCAACAAAGACGTGGTACACAGAGTTGAGCGAGGCGTCATGGGACTTGAGCAGTGAGGTGAAAGGAGAGGCGGTGGGCGGGAGGCTGGAGATGACGAGGAAGGTGAAGGCGACGCGCATGGCGAGGGGCGACCGGAGGCGGCGAGGGAGGATATGAGGGTAGTGAAGAAGGGCGCGGTGGGCGGGAAGGGGAGGGAGCAGAAGAGGTGGAGGACCTCGTCGGGGCGGCCGACGCGGGAGTAGGCGGATATGAAGGCTTTGTAGGTGGCGGGCACTGAGCCAGCGGGCGGCGAGGTAGACGGTGAGAGAGAGGGAGCCGAGGGCGGTGAGGAAGGATTGGAGTATTAAGAAACCAATCTTTAGATAGGAAAAGAATTTATTACATTCTACAATGGCATCACGTGAATACCACTCACTATAAGAGCATATACAATAGTGTGACGTCAGCTGTCTATAAGTCTTGACACGTAGGATATAAGGTGATGTGGAGAAGAGGGAAAGAGCATAGAGAATTGAGTCATCTCTCATGCAGTAGTCGACTGTAACACGAGAGACATGACATATTGTATATAGAGAAATTGTCTTAGAGACAAGTAAAAAGAGAACTCATTGTAGAAGTTAACTTTCGTAATGTGTATAGATGACAAGGAGAGATACTATAGACAATAGTTGTCTATACCATTATATGTGCAATGAATCCTCCAAACCCACAAGAACCCCACGAAACCCCCGATGCCCCCAACTACCATCGCCACCCACCGCCTCCTATGTCCTTCAGCCCCACCCTCGCCCGCCGCTGTGAGGAGAGGAATGGTAAAAGAAGTCTTCTTTAATTAGAGATAGGTGGGAATTACACGAGAAATGGAGTAGGAATTAAGAAGAACCTAATTATTGATGAAATTAATAAAGGGCACAAGTGTCTCGAAATTGTAGAACAACTTATATTTTGAGGAGAGTTCAGAAGGCTACAACAACTTATATTTTGAGGAGAGTTAATTCAGAAGGCTACAACGACTTATATTTTAACTCGGATGGAGTACTTTGCAAATTTTCCCCCAAAAAAATCAATTTCCCTATTAGTGCTAACAACCCAATGTGCAATGACTATTCTACCCCTGCGTCCCCGACTGCACCCAAACCACTGGATCGCTTCTATCTCCTGGTGCGACTCGACCCAATCTCATCCACCGAGCCACTTTGTCATCTCCTCTCCTTCTCGCTCCCTCTTGTGACCGACAGACAAGGCTGGCTCTGTTCGCCCCATCCTTGGTACATTCTCAGTACCTTTGCTATTATTTGCATCACAAATTTAATTTATTTTGTTCTTAGGATTGCTACTTGTGCATATTTCTGATTTTTCGAAATGTACTATCAATTATTAAGGTATTAGTTTATTATATTTTTCATTTTAACTTTGTTCCTCATAATTTATGTATCAATTTGGATTACACACGATATTTAAATGTGTATTTGCTAGTTCACATCATGATAACTTTGTGCCACTAGCACCTCTCTATTTTTATCCTGCGTACGCCCTGACTCCTTGCACCCTAGCTAGTCACGTTCAGCGTCCCACTACGGTCTGCGCGTAATTCCGCTCTTGTTTGCCAGCTGTGACGACCCAACCCTAGGGCACACAAGCGGTTCACTAGAATCTCCCGGGAAGTCCATTAGGACCTCCCAGAGGTCCAGAGAACCACCGAGGCGTCCAGAGGACCGGCCCAATAATACCGCCGAGGGTCTTGTCAGACCACCCCGAAGGAGGTCTTCACCCAGGAGGTCCATCAAGACCACCCAGGTCGCCTTGCAAGACCACCAGGGGAAACAGGGGTGGCCGAGAGACCTAGGGTCACCCCAAGTCCATGACCAAACCCAAGGGAGGTCATGAGACAAGGGATCATCCTAAGTCCACTGTGACACTAAGCTAGTCCCAAGGATCATAGCTAGCCCTTCGCAGCAAAACAAGAGTGGTAACATCCACAACGTAAGTTTTACTCTCAACATAGCCAACAAAGTTTCTTACAAAAGCGGCCTTGGGCCAAACATAAGATACAAAAGAACAAAAGGGCGAGGGTCCATCAGTACACCACAGGCAACTGACTGGAGGCACAACCTAATCGGATGGGCCTTCTTCACTGCTGTTGTCTTCTCCTGTCCAAAGAGTATATTGAGCAAGAGTGGGCACAACTACCGTGCTCACAAGTCACACCCGTGAAGTAACAAAATGACATGCATACATGGATAATCAAAGGATGGCATAATATGGTTGATTTTCACAAAGCTAAGTTTCTTTCAATTACATATGCTAAGTTCCAAAGCAGTTATACCATAACTAAAATTCATTTTTCTCAAAACAATTTTACAGTTGGATAACATTCATCATCAATGGTGAAGGATACCCTCCTGTCACAAGGCTCCCTGCCCGAAACCCATGGGATAGAAATCCTAAAATCATTTCATTAAACCTTTTGAAACCAAATCCAAGTCTAACTTTGAGTGGTCTTTGCCAGCACATCCATGACCGTGGACACGGCTATTCGAATAGTTTTTACTCTACAGAGGTTGTACACTTTACCCACATGACATGATTTCTCTAGTTTATCCGGCATTCGTCAATGCCACCTCTCACTGCCGAATGTAAGAGGTCTAGAGCTCATGATAAGACCTTTACAATGCATTATTCCACCACAGTCCCTCCTCGCTAAGGTTTCGCCTCTATTGGATACAAATCCGCGGGATCGGGGCCCCCTCTTGCGCCAGTGGGAAACATAGGTTATGAGAGACCATAGGGCATGAAAGACCTCTCACACATCCAAGTGGAACAACTGTGGTAGAACTTTGCAAATTAGTTGGCCAGGTCCCACGCCCCATTCTGGAGACATGTGGTTGTACGGTGAGGCATAGCCCATTATAGGCCTAGCAAAGGGGCGCTTAAAGGCCGATACTCAACTGACTTGGGCAACCACCACAAACCCCTGGACCTCAACCTTACCCAGGATTGAGTCTGTGCATAAACATTGCACCAGCCAAGCAAACCAGTTCGCCCAAGTCCAAATCCATTTTCCTTTTCTTTTGCTTTCCAAAACATTTACAAAACCTCCATGACAACCCAATGCCATGGTTTTAAAATATTTTGACAGCATTAGCCATGTTGGTAAATTTTCCCCAAATCAAACACTTTTGGTCTAAGCAAGACTAAGCATAAGATTTCACAATGGCTCCTGGTTCACACTAATGCAACAACCAGGTTTTCCTATGGTGACAAAGAAGACATAACAATGACAAATCTGGTTGTATACAAAATAACAGGGATAACTATAGGGTTCCAAAATCAAAGGTTAAACTATTTGTAGTGAAATATGCATGCAATACTCAGTGGAAACCAACATAATTAGTTTGAATTAATGGGCTCAACATGATCAAGAGTATGACTTGCCTTGCTCACTAACTTGAGAGTTTTCCTCTTCGGTGTAATCAAGCTCCTCAGTGTCTTCGCGATCTATACGGAAGAAAAAGAGATAAATTCAAATAAGGCTCCAAATAAAGACTCAAGAAGATTCCAAAAGATTTCAAATCGACTACTGGAAAACCTTATGCTAAAAACAGATACTTGGGTAATAGCTTGACTCACCGAGAGGGGTCCAAGGGGAAAAAGGTGGTTTTTAGCAAACATGCCAGAGAGATGATCCTTGCGCACGGCTAAAAGGGTCAAGAGGATGTTCCTTGCGCAGAGACCAGGGGGATGATCTTCAAATAAAAGCCATAGAGGTCCGGAGAGAATTCAGGAGAGGAGGTCCTGGAAGGGCACAACCACTTATTGTGGCGGTAATAGCAAGAATAGATCAATGCACCAAGAGACTTACTAGGGACAAGCAAGAAATGATGTATGAAGGGGAGGTCGTGGAACACAGTGGCGGTTGAGGCTGGTGCCAAGACTCCTGTGGAACCTCCAATGGTGGAAACACAGCAACGAAAGTCCTTGGCAGAATTCTTGGCAACAAGGTCTCACCGAAAAGCAACTAAGCGAGAGCCAAACGCTAAGTGTGGAAAAAAGGTGAGGAGGAAGAGCTCTCTGGCTAATTATAGCCAGAGTGGGTAGAGAAAAACTAGGAGCGTACGTGTCAAGGTAAGTATGGAAAAAGGTCACAAGTGGGTGAGGGACAGGGCAGGTGTCATCACCAATTTGGTGAAGGACAAAAGAAAAGGACAAGGTATACTGTTAAGGGAGGGGGACAAAGAAAGATAACAATGGTGCCACTAAGTGACTACATTCAGAGTAAGCAGCCACGTACATGGCCGCATTTAATGCAACATGACATGCATTAAATGCACAAGGTACTTGCGTGGAGGAGAAAATGAGAATGGGTAAGACTGGTAAGTGGGACCAGTCAAACTTGGGAATAGTTTGGTCAAGAAGGGAGGTCCTGACCCGCAAGAGAGGTCTTTGAGGAGGTCTGAAAGACTTAAGAGGTCCTGGACAAGAGGTCCAGAAGGCTACAAGGAGGCCTTTTGAGGAGGACCGGAGGAGGTCCAAAGGATGGGGAGGTCCTGCGGTCAAAATCAAAAGTAAGGAAAGGTCCTAAAGGACTCGAGAGGAGGTCCTCTAGACAGGGAGGTCCAAAGGACTAGGAAATCAAAGAGGTCTCGACAATCTGGATACAATAAAGGGGAGGTCTGGATGGTTAAGATGAGGTCAAGGGAAGATCCAAACACAAAGAAGGTTTGGACTCAAGGGGAGGTCCAAGCACTAGTTTGAAAATTCCCATGAAACGGTAGTACCGCAATTTAGGGAGAGGTACTACCGCACTCTGGTAGTTCCGATCACTACACGGAGGTATGAAATTTCCAGAATGCACGCTTCTGAGGCCTTGATTTCCTCTTGGAGCGGTATGACCGCGAGTTGAGTGGGGGTACTACCGCACAGCAGTAGCACCGGGTTGGCGCGGTACAACAATACGTTGCACGACGGTAGTACCGCACGGGGTCCAAAAGGACTAAGAGGTCTAGGCCCTCAGATCAGAATGAAGGGAATTCTGGACCATCAGACCCAACTGTAGGGAGGTCCAGACAGAAGAATTTCAAGGAGGAGAGGGATTCAATGGAGGAGACCCACAGAAGGTGGTTCAAAAGAGGTCCTAACGGCCAAGATGAAAGGCAGAGGAGGTCTTGACGGTTAGATCTCAACAAAGGAGATCCAAATGGACACAAGGAGGTCTGGGCATAAGGGAAGTGCCCAGGCAACAAGGAGGTCTAGACCAAAGGGATCTGGACGTAAGAGAATGTCCAAGCAAGAAGAAGGACTGAGCCTCAAGGGAGGTCCAAACCTTAAGGATCACTGAGAAGGTATAGTCCCTGAAAAGGTCTACACCATACACCTTACAGAAGGGATAGACTGAAGGGAGGGCTGGCAAGCATATAAGAGAGGAGGCAATACCAAGCTCAAACCTCTCCAAATGAGCCAAGCTTTCGAATTCTCATCAAAACAAAACGGTTCTTTTTATTTTGGAAATTTTAAAAAGGCTCTAAAAATTAGGGTGTTACAAACCTACCCCCCCCCCTTAAGAGAATCTCGACCCCGAGATTCAAACCGAGTCAGCAAAGAGGTAGGGATAATAAGTCTTGAGGTCTTCTTCCTTTTCCCACGTGGCTTCACTTTCTGGATAGTGACTCCACTGCACCTTGTATGATCTAATGATCCTGCTCTTGGTAATACGCTCTGCCACATCTAGGATTTTAATTGGCTACTCCACATAGGTGAGATCTTCTTGTAAATCAATGCTCTCCAAGAGGGTATGATCCTTTGGCACTCGAAGGCATTTCCTTAATTGTGATACATGGAAGATGTTGTGCACTACTGATAATGACTCTGGAAGTTCTAGTTGATAGGCCACTTCACCTTGTCTTGCCAAGATCTTGTATGGTCCGACAAATCTTGGTGCTAGCTTTCCTTTGGTCTGAAATCTTCTAACTCCCCGAAGTGGTGTCACTCTAAGGTAAACAAAGTCTCCAACTTCAAAAGATAAATCCCTACGACGGTTGTCTACATAGCTCTTTTGCTGGGACTGGGCCACTCTCAATCGCTCTTTTATCAACTTTACTTTGTCTTCAGCATCCTTGATCAATTCAGGACCATAAAGTTGATGTTCTCCAACTTCATCCCAAAGAAGGGGTGTTCTACAAGGTCTACCATATAAGGCTTCGAAAGGAGACATCTGTAGGCTAGCTTGATAGCTATTGTTATAAGAGAATTCAGCATAGGGCAAATTCTTGTCCCAGCTCTTTCCAAAATCTAAAGCACATGCCCTGAGCATGTCCTCAAGGACTTGGTTTACTCTCTCTGTTTGCCCATCGGTTTGAGGGTGTTAAGCCGTACTAAAATTGAGTTTAGCACCTAAGGCTTCATGTAAACTCTTCCAGAATCTTGAGGTGAACTGAGACCCTCTATCTGAAACTATTCTTTTGGGCACCCCATGTAAATAGACAATTTTGGTCATGTACAGATCTGCCAATATGTTACTTGAATAAGTGGTCTTGACGGATATAAAGTGTGCTACCTTAGTCAAGCGATCAATCACCACCCATATCGAGTCATATCCTGATTGGGTTCTAGGCAGACCAGTAATGAATTCCATGCCTACTTGCTCCCACTTCCATTCGGGAATTGGTAATGGTTGTAACAAACCGGCTGGTCTTTGGTGCTCAGCTTTAACTCTCTGGCACACATCACATTGAGCAACATATCTAGCAATATCTTGCTTCATACTAACCCACCAATACATTTCTTTAAGGTCTTGATACATTTTGGTGCTGCCCGGATGAATGGAATAAGGTGATCCATGAGCTTCTACCAAGATAAGTTGCTTGATGTCTTGATGATTTGGCACACAAATTCGGCTGCTAAACCACACTACTCCCTACTCATCTTCATAGAAACCTGGGGCTTTACCCCTCCTCATGTTCCTCTTAATCTCTTGGATATCTTCATCTTCTTCTTGATGTTCTTTGATCTGGTCCAAAATAATTGGATGCACCTCCAAGGTGTTCACACAGCCTTGATCTACAATCTCCAAGTTGAGATGCTTCAGCTCTTCATACAATGTTGGTTGTTGCTCTTGGACTAACAGAGTACTGCAATAACCTTTTCGGCTCAAAGCATCTGCCACCACATTGGCCTGGCTTGGGTGATAATGAATTCCAAGGTCATAGTCCTTAATCAATTCTAACCATCTCCTTTGCCTAAGGTTAAGTTCTGATTGAGTGAAGATGTACTTCAAACTTTTGTGATCTGTGTAAACCTCACAGCAATTACCAATGAGGTAGTGTCGCCAAATCTTTAAAGCATGGACAATTGCTGCCAATTCTAGATCATGAGTTGGGTAGTTCTCTTCATGAGGTCTTAACTGTCTAGATGCATATGCCACTACCTTTCCTTCTTGCATTAATACACATCCAAGACCTTGATGAGAAGCGTCACAAAATACCTCAAAATCTCTATGTATATCTGGCAGGACTAAGACAGGAGCTATGACAAGTCTTTTCTTCAATTCCTGAAAGTTTTGCTCACAGGTTTCAGTCCACTCGAATTTCTTCTCCTTTTTCAAAAGCTGAGTGAGAGGTCTAGCAATCTTGGAGAATCCTTCAATAAATCTTTTGTAATAGACAGCCAGTCCAAAAAAACTTCTCACTTCAGTTATTGTCTTGGGTGGTCTCCATTCTAACACAGCTTCAACCTTTGAGGGGTCTACAGCTACTCCCTTGGCCGAAATAATATGACCAAGAAAGGCTACTTGACTCAACCAAAATTCACACTTACTAAACTTGGCATAGAGCTGCTGCTCTCTAAGCCTTCCCAGGACAGTCCTAAGATGATCTTCATGCTCTTCCTTATTCTTAGAGTAGATGAGAATATCATCAATAAATACAACTACAAACTTATCCAGGAAGTCCATGAATACTTTATTCATCATATTCATGAAGTAAGCTGGAGCATTTGTCAGCCCAAAAGATATCACAGTGAACTCATATAGCCCATACCTTGTGGTAAAAGCAGTCTTGGGGATGTCCTTTGGTCTGATTTTCAATTGGTGATAACCAGACCTTAGGTCTATTTTGGAGAACACACTTGCTCCTTTTAATTGGTCAAAGAGGTCATCTATCCTTGGCAATGGATACTTGTTCTTAATGGTGACCTCATTGAGTGACCTATAATCTACACACATCCTCAGGCTATTGTCTTTCTTTTTGACAAATAGCACTGGTGCTCCCCATGGTGAGGAGCTTGGTCTAATAAATCCTTTGTGCTGTAGCTCCTTTATTTGTTTCTTCAACTCCACCAATTCATTTCCTGGCATCCTATAAGGCCTCTTTGATAATGGGAGCAGTCCTAGGGACTAAATCAATCAGGAATGATATATCCCTATCTGGTGGCATTCCAGGCAGTTCTTAAGGGAACACATCTGGGTATTCCTTGACCACTGGAAGGTCATATAATCTCACTTCCTTCAAGTTGACCAGAAGAGATCTTACCTCAATGGAGGTCTTGGACCTAAACTCCACTTGTATTCCCTGGTCATTGATAAGTGTTATAGACTTGGTAGCACAATCTATCTGCCCTTTATTTTTGGCTAGCCAATCCATTCCAAGAATCACATCCAAACCTTGAGATTGCAAGATTATCAAGTCTGCATGAAAAGGTACTCTAAAAATCTCTAAGGTAAGGTTTGGGCAGAGGGTATTAGTCCTCATATCCAAGCCCGGAGCATGAATTAGCATAGGGTTAACTAGACGAATAATAGATAACCCACACTCCCCTACAAACTTGTTTGAGACAAAAGAATGAGAAGCTCCTGAGTCAAATAAAACCAAAGCGGGTACGGAGTTGACAAGGAACGTACCAAGGACTACATCAAGTGCTGCTTGTGCCTCCTCAGCCGTGACATGTGTGACACGACCCTTTGTAAAGTGGGCTGCTGGCTTCACACTTGATGCACTACCCTGAGCTGAAGCTCCTTGATCAAATCGGGCTGGAGCAGAGGCTTACTGCTTCTTTGGGCATCTACTAGCGTAGTGCCCTACCTCATTACAAAATAAGCAAGTTACTCCAACTGAGGAGGTTGAGGAAGACTTCTTGAGGTGCTGACTTCCAAAGGAGTTCTTATGAAAGCTTGATTGGCTTGGGCGCGGTGCTGTGCCACATGCTCTTGAAGAGGAGGTCCAAGAGGTCTTGTGCTGAGAGGACTGAGGCTGGGAGGTCCTAGGCTTAGGAAAACCCCTAGGGTTAAACCTCTGTGCAGTCTTCTTTCTTTTTCGGCTCTCCATCTCTTGGAGCTTGCCCTCTTGCCGAATAGCTTTGCTAACCAGCTGCTGAAAATCAGAGTGTTCCTGGGCTATAAGGAGAACTGAAATCTCATCATTAAGCCCTTCCAAAAAGCGCTCTTGTTTGGTTTCATCCAAAGCAATATCTTCTGGGGCATATCTAGCCAATTGATTAAACTTATGTAAGTACTTATTTACAGTGCGGTTGCCTTGTCTTAAGGAACGAAATTCTTTCCTTTTCAAAGACATCATGCCCGGTGGAATATGGGTACGACGAAAAGCTTGCATAAACTCATCCCATGTGATGGCCTGAGCATTAGCATGAGATTGGCTAAAGTTATCCCATCACTCGGAAGCTGGTCCACTGAGTTGATGAGAAGCAAATAAGACCCTTTCATGGTCTATACATTGTATCATATCCAACTTTCTGCCCACTGTCCTGAGCCAATCATCAGCTTCCATTGGCTCAGAGCTGCTAGAAAACGTGGGAGGGCGCAATCTCATGAACTCTGCAATACTGGCCCTTGGAGGAGGTGGAACTTGAGCTTGAGGTTGGGCTGCTGCAGTTGCTTGCAAAGACTAGGTGTTGGCAATGGATTGTGAAAGCAGGTTTATTAGTTGGGCTTGATTAGCCATCATCTGGGCCCAGCTAGGTCCTTCAGCTAGAGGTGGTGGTGGTTGTGAGGTCGGTTGCTCCTGCACACCCTCTACTCCTCTATTTTGATTACTCCACCATGCTGGGTTCTCGGGCTCTTCTTCAGCTTGTCGGTTCCGATTGCTTGAGTTGCCACTACCATTCCTAGTGGTAACCATCTTTCCTGAGCTCCAGAGGCTGAGAGAAGAGAAAGAAAGAGACTAAGGGGGGGAATAGGCAAAACAACCAACTAAACAAAGCAAACAACCAAAAAGCAGCTTTTCAAAACTTATAGTAAATAAATATCGTTCTACTCGGTTCTTACCATTTGAAATGGATCTTAAACACCAAACCTAGCCACGAGGCCTATAATGGAGTTTTTCAAGGGTAAGGGGATCCATTTAATATTGCAAATCGGTGCAAAGAAAGAATCAAGGTAAGATTTGGTTAGGGTAAGAAAGAATACCAGAGAGTAGGTAAGAACAGAAAGATGACCCAGGTAAGAGGAGAACGTTTTATTCTTCTTTGTTATATAAAATAAACTTTGAAATTCTATGGCCATTCTACTAGGTTGCGACCTACAGTCAGGTGGCTCTGATACCACTTTTGTGACGACCCAACCCTAGGGCACCCGAGAGGTTCACTAGAATCTCCCGGGAAGTCCATTAGGACAAATGGACTTCCCAGGAGATTCTAGTGAACCTCTCGGGTGCCCTAGGGTTGGGTCGTCACACCAGCCGTGTCACATATCGTCTTCAAGTGGTTCCTTGGAAACTCCGCTGACTTGCTCTTCGTTGCACCGTGTAGGTATGAGCTGGCCGCCCTACTCGCGTACGACGTGTCGGGCCCCAATGGCCGGCTCACGCTCCGGGCGCTCAACTAGCAGGTCTGCGTCGAGTTCAACAACCTCTCGTCGGCAACGGAGTTCAACGCTGTAACGACCCAACTCTAGGGCACCCGAGAGGTCCTCCAAGAACTCCTGGGAAGTCCACCAGGACCTCCTAGGAGGTCCGCAAAGGACCTCTCGGACAGTCCACTAAGACCTCCCAGGAGGTCCAGCAGGACCTCCTGGAGGTCCAGGAGAACATGACCCGAGAGGGTCTTGGAGCCAGGGAGCACCCACGGACCTGCCACGGCCACAGTCAGAGAAAAACGAGGAGGTCTGAGGGCACCCCAAGACCACCTGCGACCCTCCAGAGGAGGTCGTGGAGGTCCGAGACCACTACAGAACCTCACACGTTCATCCCATTGTGAGGACATAAAGGTCCGAGCTTGCTCCAGGGTTCCCTGTGAATCCCGAGCTAGTCCCAAGGATCATGGCTAGCTCTTCACAGTAATAATACAATGGTGGTGACATCCAGAACGCATCTTTATTTAAGCAAAATATCTACAGAGTTGTTTACAAGGTGGCCTTAGGCCAAACATGTACACAAAAGGGCAAAAGAACAAAAGTTCCAGCAGCACACCACAGGCAACTGACTGGAAGGCACAACCTATTCGCTTTGATCTTCTTCATTGCCAAGGTCCTCTCCTGGCAAAAATTATAATGAGCAAGAGTGAGCACAACAACCGTGCTCGCAAGTTACACCCGTGGGTTAGCAAAATGACATGCATATATGGATAATCAAAGGATGGCATATTATGGTTAATTTGCACAAAGCCAATTTTCTTTCAAATACCATTACTAAGTTCCAAAGCAGGTCTTTAGTAACTAAAATTCATTTCAGCAAAGCAATTTTTCAGTTGGATAACATTCATCAACAAGTTGGTGAAGCATACCCTCCTAACAACAGGCTCCCTGCCCAAACCCATGGGATAGCAATCCCAAAACAGATTGGAAAACATTTCTGGAAACCCAAAACCAACATCTAACTCTGAGTAGCCTTTGCCAGCACGTCCATGACCGTGGACACGGCTATTCGAATAGATTTAACTCTGCAGAGGTTGTGCACTTTACCCACACGACATGAGTACTCTAGTTTGTCCGGCACTCGTCAATGCCACCTCTCACTACCAAAGGTAAGAGATCTAGAGCTCATGACAAGGCCTTTACAATGCATTGCCCCACCACAGTCTTTCCTTGCTAAGGTTTCACTTTCCTATGGATCGCAATCCGGCGGAAAGCCCCCTCTTGCACCAGTGGGAACAGTAGGTCATAAAAGACCATCAGCCCTACAAGACCTCCCACACCTCCAATGGAGCAGCATATGGTGGAGTTCTGCAAATTACTCAGCCAGGTCCCACGCCCCATTCTGGAGACATGTGGTTGCACGATTGTGGCATAGCCCATTATAGGCATGGCATTGGTCGCTCAAAGACCGGTCCTCACATAACTAGGGCGACTCTCACAAACCCTTGGACCTCCACCTTAGCCAGGATAGAGTCCGTGCACAAACATTGCACCAGCCAAGCCAACCAATTCATCCCAGTCCAAATCCAATTTCATTTTCTTTGTTTCCCCAGCAACACTTTCATATTCCCATGACACCCCAATGTCATGGTCAAAACATTTTAAGCAATATTTGGTCATGTTGGTAAAAATTTCTCCAAATCAATACTTTTGGTCTAAGCTTGACTAAGCATAAGTTTTTCAAATGGTCTTGGCTCACCCTACTACATGACCCAAGTTTGATCTAAAGGTGACAATGAGTTCAGTCCAAAGTCAACAGTGGCCATACAAAGGAAGTAGGCATAACTATGAATTTAAAACAAGTTTTGAATTAACTTGGTAGAAATAGGCATGCATAATACTTTGAAACTGAACATAAATAAATTGAATTATTGGGTGCAATATGATCAAGAGTGTAACTTGCCTTGCTCACTATCCTGAGATTCTTCCTCTTCTGTACACTCAGACTCCTTGGAGTCTTCGCAATCTACACGGGTAAAAGAGCAAATTCAAAGAAAGCTCAAATAAAGAACCAACTGAGATCATCAAGACAACCAAAAGAACCCCAGAGGGAGTCCAACACTTAACCAATAGGAGAGGTCTATATTTTAGAATAGGTTTTTATAGGAGAGGCCTAAGCTTACCAGGAGGAGGTGGTCTTTCGCAAAAGACCCCAAAGGAGTGAGTTCAGCAATAGAACAGAGAGGTCCCGAGCGATGGTTCTTGCGTAAAGACCAGGAAGGAGGTCCTCAAATAAAGGCCATAGAAATCCAGAAGGAGTCCACCAGAGGAGGTCCTGTGAAGGACACGACCAGCTCAGTGCAGTGGCAAAAACAAGAGTGGAGCAGATCACCAAGGGACTTACCAGGGACAAGAAGAAACCGTGAATGGAGGAGAGGTCGTGAACAACAAGGTCTTCCCTGGAAAGCCACTGAACGAGAGCCAAGAAGGTGAATGTGAAGAAGGTAATATGGCGGAGTTCCCTGGTGATTATAGCCAAAGTGGGTGAAGAAAACTAGAAGCATACGTACCAAGGATAAGTATAGAAATGGGTCAAAAGGTAGGTGAGTGGCAGACGGTGTCACTACCACTGGATAAAAGGTACGAAGAAGGACAACGATGTTGCTATGGGAAGGAACAAAGAAGGATGTCAGAGTACGGCTAAGTGACCAAATTCAAAGTAAACACCACGTATATGGATGCATTTAATGTGACAAGACATGCATTAAATGCCCAAGATATTAACGTGGCGGAGGAAATGAGAATGATTAAGACTGGCAGGTGGGACCAGTCAACTCAGAAACAGTCGAGTCAAAAGGGGAAGTCTTGCCCCTGCAGGAGAGGTCCTCGAGGAGGTCCGAAGGCTAAGAGGTCCTAATATACACAGGGAGGAGGTCCACGTGACTGAGGTTCGGACAACCAGTACTTCATCAAAGGAGGTCCCGCGGGTCAAGGAGGTCCGAAGGCTGAGGAGGTCCAGAGCCAGGTTTAAAAGGCCATAGAGAGGTCTTGGACAGGAGGTCCAGAGAACTTCAAAGAGATCCCGTGGTTGAGATTAAAGGCAAGTTGAGGTCTGGGCGGTTGGATCTCCCAGAGGGAGGTCCAGCGGCCAGGATCAAACGTGGAGGGGAGGTCTGGGCCTTTGGATCGGAAGTGAGGAGAAGTCTGAACCGTTAGATTCAAAACAAAGGGGAGGTCCACAGAGGGATATAACGCACGAGGAGGTCTGGACCTGTGGATTGGAGATGGGGAGAGGTCTGGACCGCCAGATCAAATGAAAGAGAGGTCCATGCTGAGGGGTTCCAAGAAAAAGAGGTCCTAGGGGAAATATCCACGACAGGTGGTCCAACAGGAGTTCACAAGGATCAAAGCAACCCTAGGGAGGTCCTTTCGGCCGAGAAGAAATGCCAAGGGGGTTCAAATGAACTCATGAGGATCGAAAGCTCATAAGAGGTCCACTGGAATGCATGGAGGTCCCGACCTAAAGAGGTCTGAGCACAGGAGAGTGCCCAGGCAACAAAGAGTCTAGACTTAAGAGAAGTCTCGATGTAAAAGAGGTCTGAACCCAAAGAGATTCGAACCAACAAAGAGGTCCAAGTGACCAAACTCAAAGGGAAAAGGCCTGGACATAAGGGTTTGTCCGGGTGAGAAAAGGTCCGAGCCACAAGGGAGATCTAACCTCAAGAACCACAGGGGAGGTCTAGGCCACAGAGCGGGTCTAAACCTACATATCCAAAGGAAATATGCTAAAGGAAGGTCTACTGAGCATACCAAAAGGAGGTATCAACAACTCAAACCCTTCCAACAGAACCAAACTTTGAATTCTCATTAAAATAAAATAGTTTTAATTTATTTTACACATTTAAAAAGGATTTAGAAAATCAGAATGTTACAAACACCACCGCAACAAGCGGTGAGCCAAGATCCCTATTGACCGTAGTGGCCAGCCAATAGGACGCCGACCGCCTCACGCTGATGTGTACTCGATGCCATGTACCGTGGAGTAATGTGGCATTCAGAGATGGATTTGGCAAAGTTTAGGACTTTCAATTCAAATAACAAGGCATTTCATCGAGCAACATATCGGCCAGCCAAGAGCCTAAAGGCTATATTGTTCGTGGGTCGCTTAGGCCCGTACCGATCCAAAACTAGTAATCAAACCAATGAATATGTCTGTGTAACCCAACCGCACCTCGTGGCCGAGTTTGATATTTGAGTACACATTGCATAATCTGCATTAGCACGAAGTGCTTACGAATGTGCCCATCACGCAGCCGAGATATGAGTCCGTCAACTTTGCAAGGCCGAAATCGCAACCTGTTTTCTTCCCCAATCAAAACCAAGAAACGAAACCGACATCAATCGTCGATTACATGAAGGGCCACCAAATTGTATAACGCATGGTATGAGGAATTTTGTACGCAAACCTTTGCCTCAAGGCGTCATCCAAGAGAATGTTGGCCGACTTGATGTCCCAATGTATGATCCTAGGATGGCCTGCAAAAGCACAAAACAAGTTAAAAAAAATAGTCACTTGTAGAAAAGAAAAGGCAGAACAACACAACACACGAACGAGCAAACTGTCACGTACAGTCTTCGTTCGTGCATGCCGATGCCGTCGTCCTCGGCACAATGGCACAGTCTAATTGGAAGCACCATTTGTGAGCTGTTTGCACTAGTAGTTGATATCAATTCCACTACGCCCCACATGAGCCAGCAGTGCCTCACGTCGCGTCAACCGGAACTTTCCTTTCCTGTCGAGCTTGCCCAGGCTTTCCAAAGCCGTTGGCTCCGCCACTGACGACAAGGTGTGTGAGACCTTCACGACTCTGTATGCGCCATGCCCATGTCTGGCACGGGGCAATATGGGGCGACAGTGCAAATGCAGACGTTGGGGATGGCGCCGGCGGGGTGTTGGGTTCATCTTCTTGGTGGCTTCTGTGGGCGGTGCAGTGAGATGGAGCAGGAGACGAATGAGGGAGGAGATGCAATGGCGAGGGAGGAGCTAGGGAAGATGCCGTCAGCGAAGATGGCAAGGACAAGACCAATGGTTTGGGTGCAGTCGAGTGCGTAGGGGTAAAAAAGTTGTTGCACGTTGGATTAGTAGCACTAATAGGGGGCAAACTGCAGAAATAATGGCAAAGTGCCATAGTACTAAGAAACCAATCTTTAGTGTGACAGAATCTATTACATTACGTATGGTGACATTATATGAATACCGCACTTTTACGATGGCTGATGTATGGTAACATTATATGAATACCATGTGAGAACCTGCGTTTTTAATCATAATCGCGTAGCAGTAATCGGTAGTTAGTGGTAATTAATCTCGGCTTAGTGGTAACCTAACGATAGAGTTAAGACCGTTGTTAAGCAGTTAATTCGTTGTCAGCTCGTTGGTTTAGATGGGTTCATTTCGCGAGCATCCATCATCAGTCAGTAAAACCAACATTGCATCATTGCATCATCCATTCAAACTCATCATTCAAACACAAGTGATCATTTGCATTCAACAATAGAATTAAGACAGTAATTAAATTTGCATTTCCATTTTCATTACATAAGCAAACCGACAATCGCATCATTTACAATATAGAGTAGTACATCAGTCAAAAGGAGCTCTGTAGCATTCAAAGTGAGCATCTCCTCTAGCACCTTTGCATTTCTTCTATCCCTCCCCCCCCCCCATTTCTTAACATTAGTTCACAGCAGCAGCACCTAGTGACATTCATCCCCCCCCTGTGTGCAAGCATGAACATTCATTCCCCCCTTGTTAAAAGGCAGCAAGATCATCCCTCCCAGCCACCATTCTCTCCACCAGCAGCCAACACACATTCAACCCCCCCCCAGCCCCATCATCCATTCCCCCCAACCCTTTTCACAGCACATTCATCTCCCCAAACACTCTCGTACATCTCCCCCAGCCAGCTGCCCACATTCATCCCCCAATTGCCATCACCCATTCACAGCAACCCTTCCTATCCCCATCATTCATCCCCCAAGAAACCATTCCCAGCATCCATCCATCCATTCACCAATCCACCATTTCCTCACCATCACCATAGAAGAACACCGAGAAGCAAAGAAAGAAGGAGCCAAGGTGGCGAGCACGCAGCGATGCCAAGGCAGAGGATCGAACCATGGCCAAAGACCATCCAAAGACCACGCCATTATCACCAACTCGAGCTTCGGCGACCACCCTTGCAAACCCCTGAACCCAAATCCATCCCAGTCTTAAAAACATCAGGTAATGTTTCTGGCTTAGCGAGCTCTAGGTGAGCACCCACCTTGGTAGCAGAAGTAGCTCCTCCAGTAGCCATCTCCACCTCCAGATCCATCCCAGACCCTACATTCATGCATCATAGCAACCATCAGCTTGAGCCATTTGAGCATGTGTTGCTGAGCATCTTAATTAGCACTTGGAGTAGTGAGTAGGGAGTAGGATGCGGTGCCATGGCGCCGACGGCCGGGAGGCCGAGTCGGCCAGGCCGACGCTACTAGGACTGGTGAACCGAGGCACGCCGTCGGAAGCCAGAGCCGAAGCCAGCAAGAACCAAGAGGGAGTGGGCAGCCTTTCATGGCCGAGGAAGCAACAAGGAGGCGGGACGCTGTCGTTGGAGCCGACAACAGAGAGTGGATTCGAGCATGCAATGGTGCCGCAACGTGGGTCGGCCGGGCTTTGGCGATGAGGCAGCGGGGCGCCGGATGGAGGCGCCGAGCCGAAGCGGATCTGGTTGAAGCGTCAGGTCGGTTGGGGCGAACCAAGCCGAGGAGAGGAGCGGCGGTGTGGTTAGCGGCGTCGAGGCTTGTCGGGTGAGCGGCGGCGACGGAGGCGGCTAAGCGGTGGTGGCGCTGAGCCTCGGCCGCGCCAAAGTGAGGAGCGGACAGGCCCATGGCGCCAGAATCAAGTGAGCAGGGCGAGCGGGAATGCTGGCCGTGGGCGGGCAGAGGGACCATGTGGGAGGCGGGCGGGGGCTGCGCCATCCGGATCGCGGGCCGGGCCAGAACCCCAAAGCGTCGGCTTGTGGGGGGAGAGAGAGATTTGTTGGGGGAGTGAGAAGAAATTTGGGGAAGAAGGTGAGAGTGGGATTGTGTGAGCTGTGTTGTGTGAGTTGTGTGCGTGTGTGTGTTTTGGGGCTGGCCGAGAGGGGTGAGAAGATAGAGAGAGAGAGAGGGGTTAGGGAAGATTAGGGATAGGATTAGAAATTAGAGTTATGACTTTAGGATTAGGGAGAGTATTAGGATTTTGGATAGATTTTAAGTGGTTGTTGTGATTCTTGTCCCTTCAGTAGTAGTTGTTAATTAATAATTGTTAGCTGTTTATTCTCACGGCTAGATAATTTAACTTGGATCCTGTCGCATTAACCAATTTAAAATCAATCTATGGATTAAATTGTTAGATAAGTTGAGTAGCCGTTATTTTTGTTGTTAATAGAATAACTTGCTTGTGTAGCGATCTTGTGCATCACGGGTTTTTAGTCGGGCCTTGTGAACGATTTAATCCTGTTAATTAGTTAAGTGGGAACCTCGGGTTTTCGACCTTAGCGCGATTAGACAGTAGAACGATTATTTTAGGGAGTGTTAACTTAGTACAGATCTCGAAAAGTTTTATTTAATTAAATTGTGCTAACTTTTAGAAGTCTCAAACTTAGGTATCTATTATATCACCCAAAATCAACTACGTATTTACTTATATTATTATTCGTGTTGCTACCAATACGAAGGCAAGCGATCCTCTTGAACATAAACATAGTTAATTTAAATGTAAATCGTATCTTGCACTATTATGTGTATTGCATTCAAAATTGTTTTCCCAAAACTTAAATCAATGATTGAGATGATGATGATTAAGATAAAGATGAATAAAATGAGAATGATGAAAGAAAGTGATATGAGAATATTATGGCTGGTAAAGGGGGCCCTTGGCAGGAAGTGGGACCCTTTACATATGGTTAAGATATAAGGACCAACAAACTCTTACTCTGGCCGATGTCAGAATTCAAGACTCAACCATTTTCCGTTTAGTGAGGCAGAAAATGCTACCCTGTTACGTGACTATGCTCTCCACAATGGGTAAGTATTATATGTGAGTGTGATGGAGGAACCCACAACCGGTAGGAGAAGTCCGGAAGTGGGGGATCCAAGACGCTATAGCGCTAAGGTGGAGTATTGAGTGCAGGATAGAAGTTGCCTCAACCAACATTACCAGAACTCGGTGGGTGACGAGGTCAACACCAACGGAAAGTAATGGGTGGAGAAATTAATTCACGAATCGGGAAAACATTCAGATCTCGATCTCGAACCGATCAAAGGAAATACGGTGAACCCTGTTTATAGAAAGTTCAGAATAGCTATGGGTAAAGTGGTGCAAAGCCTGCGCAGTGCTAAAAAAATCATGAATTCATGCCAGTCTGCAGGATTGGAGTCTACGGGAACCACAGGGGGTCTATCTTCTCTCCAAGTGACTAGTAGTGTTTTCAGTATTAAAATCTGCCACCTAAATGTTTTAATGAGTTATTTTCTAAATGAGATGATTTAGAAATTGTGATAACAATCAGAGATAGTTCGTCTTGTGTATCCTTTGCTATTAATGCTTGCTGAATGCACTCGTGTACTCAACCTTGTTAATATTCTCCTTTGTAGATCCTAATCCGGCCGAAAACTATCCCGAGTGGGACGAAGAATATGCAGGTACCGAAGCAACCGTAGGAGGAGAAAGCACAGACTACGAGGACCAAGACGAAATAGGCGTCATGTTTGACACGAGAGACGAATAGACGACCAGTACTTCAGGGCTAGTGAGTGAAGCGGAGAAGTTCCTTTTTGTAGCTGTATAATACTTGTACTAAGAACCATAGCCTTGCGTGGCTATTACTGGAATAAAAAGGTACAGTTTCTATCTTATTGTTCTGCTGCGTAACTCTGATAAAAACTTACTATTCGTTAGAGCAATGTTCAACCGAACAAACAAATAGTAATCAATATGCCTAAAGTATAATTACCCTAGGGTAATGTCGTCACGTACCACTCCTTTACGATGGCTGGTTGGTGGTTGGTCGGGTTTTTCCTTTCTGTTACGCTTACGCGTGCACAATTAGATTTGAACAGTTGAACCTGGTAAAAGAAAAACACTGAACAAAAGACAATATGATAAGTCATAAGTTAGTCAATCCAAAAGATCAGGTGTGAAATAGGGCAAGCCCACTGCGTATGAATGTTTCATGCTGATTGTCCATGGTAGTTCGTGAACTTTTTGGTGCCATTGTCTGTCTGGCTTGAATTCATAGTTCGTAGCTTCAGAAATGAACTACGTATAGGATGTAGATCACTCAACTCAATTTTCACCAAAAACGTCTCTTTGCAATTACCGCAAGAATGGCTTGCCTACTGTGCTACTATCCTATTGGTGTGGCTAAACAAGATCACCCATTTGCCTTGTCCTATCATATAGAATTCTGTATGTGCCACGTTGTAAATGCGGAAATTGTAGGCTGCAAACTAGGAACGAGCGGGCCGGTTGTGAATGCTGTAATCGAGTAACAGAATTCTTCCGATATCCTGTGAATGTTTGCATTTGCAGCTGGAGAGGAAAGATAGATTCATCATTCATTGTTGCTTCAACATAGCATCATCGTACCAATGTACTCCACAAGGTAAGGCTATGAACCGACTACCACAAATAAGCAGAGATAAATTAGCCACACAAAAAGAACTGCAATTGCGTCATGTCACAGCAAGACAGTCACACGAGTATATGCGAACAAAACTTTGCTCACTAATTTTTGATCTTTTGCATCCCAAGCAGCTTTGATCGGAAGCATAGCAGTTCATCATCATAACCAAAGCGAAAGCGAAAGCGAAGCGAACGGTAACATCACGGACAAACACCTAATCGAAACATCTCAGACCCTAAACGAGCGAGACCAAGGATACTCGAAACGATAGCATGGTAAATAAGATAACTAGGATAACTGGCCACGAGGGGCCCCACCCATCAGTTCCTCCAGTTGCCGCCGGAGTCACCGCCGCGGCTGCCACCGTAGCCGCCGCCGCCACCGTCACGGCGCTGGCCGTAGCCGCCGCCGCCGCCTCCCCGTAGCCGCCCTCACGTCGCTGGCCATAGCCGCCGCCGCCGCCGCCGCTGCCGCCACCGTAGCCGCCGCCGCTGCCGCCGCCGTAGCCGCCGCCGCCGCCGCCGCGCCGCCGCCGGAGCGGCGGGACTGGGCCTCGTTGACGGTGATGTTGCGGCCGTCGAGCTCCTTGCCGTTCATGCCCTCGATGGCGTCGCGCATCGACTGCTCGGAGGAGAAGGTGACGAAGCCGAACCCGCGGGACCTCCCCGTCTCCCTGTCGTTGATGATCTGCGCAAAACAGAACGCCCAAGAAATTTCAGTCAGATTTGTAGTGGCAAACAATTGCAGATCTGCAACCAAACAGGAAGATAAAAAATATAACAAAAACCAGGGAAGCATCTCAGATCTAGTTCAATGGATATCAGATGTAAGATCTAACAGCCAAATCAATCCTACAAATTGTCACGTAGGAACATGAAACATGCCAGACAGATCTAGTTGCACGACACACAAAAAAAACAAATACCAAATTGAGATCAATACAGCAACGCATAACACGACACAGATCCATCGCACGTCGCAGATCTAAGCACGAAGAGCACCAAAGCATCACAAAACCCGAACAAAACCTCAAGAAATGGGGGCAAAAGGAGGGGAAGCCATGGATCGAGACGAGACGAACCTTGGAGTCCAGGATCTCGCCGTAGGAGGAGAAGGCGGTCTCGAGGGCGCGGTCATCGGTGGCCCAGGCGAGGCCGCCGACGAAGCAGCGGTACTCCACGTCCGCCGCCGCCATTCCTGCCGCTAAACCCTAACGAACCGTAAACCGAGTAGTGGTTGGGAAAGAGGGGGAGGAGAAGCCAACCCACCTCTATGAAAGCACGAGAAGACAAGGTTTGCCCTACCCCGCCCTTTTATAGGCCCCGGGGCTCGACGGCCGCCGTTGTGATCGGATCAGACGGCGCCGCGGGTGGAGGATAGGATAAGGATCCGGGAGATATTTTCTGCCGTCAAGATGGGCTCCAGGGTTTTTATTTTTCTAGGCCGGCCCACTTAGATATTTTCTCGTTCTTCTGGGACTCTGGGAGCAACCAGACTCCTCCCGAAGGCTAGGGTTTTCATTTTCTCGTCCGCTGCCGCCGCCCCTTAGGCCTCAGTTGACACGTCAACCAGGGGTGGAGCCACTATTAGACTATAGGGAGACTGATAGTTCGAGGAGATACATGAATTTATTATCGTCCAGTTTAAACTACTTATAAAAGAGAAAATTGAGAATTTATCACTTCTAAACTTCTTGGTTTAGGATTTGTCATATTTAAGTTTTTCTTAATAATTTGTCACTCCTAAGCACTAAATACATGTGATTTGACACCTCGGACGTATTCTAGTATTATTATTATTATTTTGCACCAAAATTCACTGTGAAAAGACGTATTTACCCCTCCTATTCAAAAAGAAACTTAAAGGTAGCAAATCATATATGAAAACGCTTAGATGTGGCAAATCCTCGATTTACCCTTATAAAAAATAAAAGTTTTCTTATGAGAAAACTTTTTATATGAAAAAAGCGCTAGAAAAAAACAATGATCATGATGAATAATAACTTGAGCTTGGTGGAGTTTGGTGCACATACACACTTCACCGAGCCATTGAAGGTGTGACAGAAGCTAGATACGAGGAAGAAATACTTGATCAAACTCTAAACATGCAAGGAGATGAAATATCATGCACTTGTACAGGTACAAATTAGACTCAAAACTAGCTTAAAATTTTTAGAACAAAATAGAATCTAGATGCCACATAGGATGGGTTTATATACCACAGATTAACTCCTATGTTTTTTGGTTTCATTCTAACGGTTACTTAATCACATAAATTAAATCAGTAAGGGTTTAATCCTAATAAAGTTCTAAGACTTCTACATGCTAATGAAAGGTAGTAAAAATTACGAGAGGGGTAAAAAATCATGAGAGGGGCCAGCCCCCGTCTCCGCCCCTGTGGATGGAGGACCCGTTGAGTTCATAGGTACTTTTAGATTTCTCTAGTTTCCTCTATTTTTTGTTCTAGGTTGTTTTCTTATCGGCTCCCCATACTCCCTTAAACTCCGACATGTTTTGGTTGTGTGTTGTCTACTAGACTGAGCTATCTAGATGATGATGGCGTGTATTCGTCGGGAATAACCCTTAAGGTTGAGTTAGATACAAATAAATCTCATTTGATATGTTTTCGACGAAAAACGTCGCTACTGAGGCGGAAGTTCTACACATCCATCGTGATACATCGTGATAGGTTGTTCTCCTGGGATCTATAAGCAAAATTGGAGTACCTATGTGATGTATCATCATTGTGTTAAACCGGAAGAATTTTCTTAAATAAAAATGACTCCTTGAAAGAAAAGATGAGAAAGAGAGCAACCGTGCTGTGTCCATGAATGATGAATCGGTCAAGCTGGACCATTTCCCAGCAACCCCTAGTTGTTGTCTCAATCTTATCTAGTCGATGATATACCAACACAATTTTCCTAGGCATCATGTGCGAAATGCTATCCAAGGTGACATGTATTAACAAGTAACAAGATAAATTGCACTGTTTATCCGTACTCGATTTCGACTTGAACCCAGCTCGAATTGAGTCAGCCTTGAGCTTTTTTTTTACAGCTCTAAGCAGGGGTGGAGCTGACCACGGATCAAACGTCACAGCGGCCCAGCTGCTTTTAGCCTAAAATTGTTTTTATTGATTTTTTAAAGATGTTTACATGGGTTTTTAATCATGTGCCTTCACCATTATCCCAAGGCCCGAGGCCGAGCTTCACCCCTGGCTCTAGGTAGAACCGCAGATAGGGGTGAAAACGGATCGAATACAGACGGATAATGATTTTGCTATATTTGTTTTCTTTTTTTTCTCAGATGCGGATACGGATAAGAATATCCCAGATAAGAATACGAATTATTTCGAATACAAATACGGAGCAAATACGAATCGAAACGAATACGGTCACGGATATTTTTCGGAACATGATAACCCCTTAAATTATACACCAGAAATTAACGGAAACATATAACTAGTTTATTTGATCCAAACATTCATGAATTGTTCACATTTTCAGTAACCACATATAATGAAACGCATGCGTGTCCATTCTTTTCCCTGTCATCTCTTCCATTAGTAAAAACATCTCCTATCCTTTTTACTCCCTAACCATCCTCATTTATCCCAGTCGAACCCATCCTCCCCGGTCCCCGCTGTCATTTCCTCCTACCTTCCACTGCCATTTATTCTCCACTGCCATTTTTCTCCCCTAACAGAACTTCCCAAAAACATGAGCTAGCTCATCTCCACTTCTCTTATTCCAATCTCTACCAAAAATCACAAATCCTCTCATGTATGATATACCATTTCGATGGTCATCGCGCGAGCGTTCCATTTTCGCAATCGGTTCACGCACGCAAGATGGTTCGGACGTTTTGGAAGAAGAAGGAAAGAAGGCGCAATGGCAATGGCAGTGGTTGTGGATGGGGGAGGAGGCGCAGCAGCTCCATGTGGCATGCTTGAAGAAGGAAAGAAGGCGTAGTAGCTCCATGCGGCCAAGGCGTAGGGGCGCCAAGGTGGCATGCATCTTGTGATTGAGGACGCGACAGCGCTTAAGGCAACGACTCCAAAGAACACAAAGAAGGGTAGGCGTCATGCTGGCGACTGGAGCGGTGATGGCCAATCCGGCACGACTCGGCCCTAGAGGGAGAGAAGAGAGGAGCCGGAGTGAGTACAGAGATGAAGGGAGAGCTCTAGGGATAGAAGGAAGAGACAAAGAGACAAATGAAGAGAAGAAATGAGCTGGAGGTGTAATATCCCAAAATCCATAATTTAGGAATACATAATAGAAATGCATTGGGAAAAACACTTTGATCATTTTGCATATGAAAATCTACCATGTTTGAAATTTGAACTTTTGTTTAAAAGCAAATGCTGAAATACAAACAAACATGCACTTAATGAAAATTGAGTTAAAACAAAATAAAAATGGTTGAGAGAATTAATTTGAGCATAATTGCTCAGGGAAAAATTTAGTAAACAACTTATATGAATTGTTATTGAGAATAACAAATACATTTACATAAGAATAGAAACTTCTAAAAAATTTACATAAGGGACTACATTAGGTCAGGAGCCCTCATAAAAAGTTTCATAAAATTTAGACTTAGTTTGCCTAGGGGGAGACATGAGGATTGCTAGTGTTGGGCTGAATTGCGGATATCCAGCCTGGCATAATCCGTATAATCCATATTCGACAGATACTAGGGCTACCATATTCGTATTCGTTTCCGACAAAAAAAAATCCATATTCATTTTCGATTCGCGAAAAAACCGATCTGAGATAATTCGAATTCGTTTTTGTTAAGAAACCAGGCCCAAGCCGACAGTCCTAGCCCACAATAGGCTCCTCATCCATCCATTAGCCTATATAAAGGAGGGGGACCCCAACCATTGTAGTACAGTTTTACAGAAGAGCAATAAAGAGAAGCCAGAAGTTCCCTCATATATCTGTGTTCAATCTACTATTATGTTCTTGTGTTGTTCTTACAATTCTGAGTTTGTCTACGAGGTAATCGCTCGGACTGGACTCGCCAGCGATGGTTCCTCAACACGTTATCAGCACGATCAACTATCCTCGGATCGAAAGGTAACTGTCGAAGAATGACGCTCGTGGATCGAATCGTTTTTTTTCTAGATCGCTTTCAATTCCGCCATTGTTGCTTTCTAAATTGTTTTATCCTACGGTGCAAATCCGCTCTAATCTACCGCGAACCGACTTGAAGTCACTGGCACAATGCCGATCGATAGATTGCATGAAAGAGTAAATGATGATTGCACTGTGGATTGCAAATACGTTCTAATCTACCGCCAGCTAACTTGAAGTCACCGGTCAAGCCAATCGGTGATTGCATGAACAGTACTTGGATGAACAGTGCTCGGGTGAATAGTATGAAGAAGAAAAACCAGCTGTCTGCAGCTCTGTACGGCTGCGCCGCCGTCGGTTTGTTGTCGACCTGGAGCCACGCCGCCGCCCATCCCGCAGACGCACCGCCGAAGCCACCACCGCGCCTGTATGTGGAGCATATCACGGTTGCAGCCCGGTAGCGGCCATGCCACGCGCAATCGGCGCCGCCTACTACGGGCATTGCGTCGACTTCTTGCCAACCCTCGCGCCGATGCAAATGGGCGCCTGGTCATGCGTGCAAGACCGGCTTTTGCTAGCTACCGCATGACGCATGCGTCTTGGCCCTCGCATGCCCATCGGCCCAAAGCACCGCCGCCGCCTATAGCGCGTCAACCTCCGTGTGTAGCACCCGCGTTGCCATTCCGCAGGCATGCAACCGCCACCAGATGCTGAAGTAAAGAAAAAAAAGGGGGTGGTCTTGGGTAAAGACCGCAATGCCATGCCGATACCGACGGCCACCTCACCGTCTCGCGACATACCACCACACACACAAGCTCCGCGACCGCCCGGCCACCTCTAACATCACCGCTTGGAAGCCGCGCGCCCACAGCACGTTCCGCCGTTGGCCTTGAAGACCGTCGCGCCTCGCGCAAGCGACGACGCGCCAGACGACCGCCACACCGCTCGGCCGCCGCGAACGCCACCGGCCTCCCTCGTGTCTTGCCTGCTACGCCGACAACCGCCAAGATGTAGCGCTGCCCGCCGCCAAGATCTGCCGCCCACGCCACACAAGAAAGGCTACCCTTGCGTCTGCTCAGAAGCTTTTATGCGCATGCCTTGTATAGGCTACGGCCGCTTAGCCCTCGGCGACTGCAGATGCACGCCAAGCCACCTCGCGTCGCACCGGCTACCCCACGCTGTGTCCGTCGCGTGCGCCTCCCGACATGGAGCCGCCGCCACCATGAGGAGCAAGGGTAGGGGAAACCCTACTGTCTCCCCTGCCCATCTTAACCTTTAGACATGGGCCAAATGGGCCCAAAGAAGGAATTGGCAGCCTCGGCGGAGAAAAAAAAGGGAAAGAACAAAAAGGGGGAGAAAAGATCCTGGATTTTTGCAAAAAAGTCCCTCAGGTGTTTTTGAAATTACGCAAAATTTTCTCAGAACTGAAAAATTGCAAATAAACACTTGAACTTCTGAAAATTACGTGAAAATATTTTGGGAAATAAATTCTTGTAGAATAACCCCTCAGAAATTGAAAAATTACGCGAAAATTTCTCAGAATTGAAATTTAGCGGTTTAGCCCCCTGAAAATTACATAATTCATGAAAATTCATATTCCAGCAGAAAAGTGCCTCGGGAATTCAATTTTTGAATTATTTTGAGAATTTGAAGCATGTTTAACTTTGTTATTATTATTCTATGTAATTTATATATTGTATTTGCTGTTTTGATTAACTGTGATTGTTTATATTGCTTTTAATCACCGAAAATAGCAGTAAATCATGAAAAATACATAGAAAAATACGGGGTCACGGACCGGGAGTTCGAAGAGCATTATGAGAATTTTTGCAGCCATTTTATGTAAATTGCCAGTAGTAATCTTATGAACTCTTTGCATGAATATGAAGATGACTAGCACCACAAACCAGGAGTTCGAAAGCTGGCCCAGCATGACCAGAATTTGTACAGAATTTGTACCAGTCTTCAATTCTGTGGTAAGGTAACTATGGATAAGTAGAAGATTGAGAAGACTCTCTCTACCTTTCACCCGAATGTGGTGCAATCCGCACGCAACTATTGTCAAGACGGCTACAAGAAGTATGCTAAATTAGTTAACATCATGCAAGTTGCGGAAGCTCAAGATGATGTTCTAAGGAAGAACTACATCTCACATCTGCCTAGCAGCAATATTGGCTATGAAGCCAATGCTAGCGGCTACAAGGTGAGGAAACCTCTCACAAAGGAGAGGGGCAAGAAGGGTAAGGTTGTGGGTCGTACGTTGTTGATGCTTTCCAGTCTAAAAAGAAGGGCAAAGGACAGCATGAGGCACACCTCACCATTGCAGGCATCGAGGATCCACAGCCATTAGTTGCACTCATAGATGTGGACAGCCCAGTAGTAGCCCCCATCACCCCTCCTTTGGATATCGCAGCGGGTGCAGCTGTAGTTGCCCAAGAGGAGAAGATCGCCATGGAGCAGATTGAGGCGAAAGTTTCTGAATACTTCGCTGATTTGATCTAGTGCACGCATTGCACTTAGATCTTTTTACAGTCACTTGTAGTTTGTGATTGTGATGGAACTTTGAATAATGGTTGTAAGCTCTAGGAGAGCGAAGCATTAAAATTCTTATGATGGGTCCTGTAAGGCTCATTTTTTCGTATTTATAATATCAAGTAATGTTCTAGTATTTGAAGTATCAGAACGCGTGCAGCGCCCTATGGAGGAAGTGTGCTTAGCGGATAGCAGCACCATGAATACCACCTTGAGAGAGACAAAATCTTTTAGTCGATCGGCAAGAATGTTGGCAGTCTTACGACAATTGCAGGTAGCGATACTTGTACAATAGGCTAAGGAAGGGCTACAATTATACTCTCGATGAGCACAACTTTGGTCATTAAGAGGTTTTTTGGATCTCAGGAATAAGAAATGGGCTTTGCTTAAACTAGTTTTAGGAGAATTCTTAGCAAAACTAGTTTTAAGTTGTTATTCTGTTAGGATGAATTTATGGATTACTTTGTTTGGATCTGAAAAATTAAAACAAGCTTTCACCAATTTCGTGTTTGGCTAAAGATGTACTTGCGCCTACTGCTGACACATTGTGGCTTTCCCCTTTCACCGATTAACTCGCTCACCTCTCTCTTACTTTCCCCTTCACCTCCTCCCTCCACCCCTTCCGATTTCCTCACCCCCTCACCTTCCGCCACATACGATTTGTCGTCACTGCCAACGGATCTCATCGTCGAGCTCCTGTGTGGACGTGGGCTGATCTCCACACTACCTTCTACCCATGGATTTCGCCGTCCGCCCGCTCGCCCTCCGTCCGGGCATGGCTGAGCTCCACACCCCCTCTGGTCATGGATTCCGTCGTCCGTGAGCCCGCTTGCTCGCCCGCCTACCGTCGGCCATGGCTGAGCTAGATGAGCTCCACACCTCCCTCCAGCCATGATCGACAGCCTCAACAGCTTCGGCGACATCCGGGCCACCTCCTCCTCCTCGTCATGTACGCAGGTGAGCCCGATTTCCTCACCCCATCTCTCCACCCCATCCGATTTCCTCACCCCATCACCTTCCATGCCACATACGATTCGTCGCCACTGCTGACGGATCTCATCGTCGAGCTCCCGCATAGACGTGGGCTGATCTACACACCACCTTCTGCCCATGGATTTCGTCGTCCGCCCGCTCGCCATCCGTTCGGCCATGGCTGAGCTCCACACCCTCCTCTGGTCATGGATTCCGTCGTTCGCGAGCCCGCTTGCCCGCCTACCCGCCGTCTGGCCATGGCTGAGCTAGATGAGCTCCACACCTCCCTCCAACCATGATTGACAGCCTCGACAACTTCGGCGACATTCGGGCCACCTCCTCCTCCTCATCATGTACGCAGGTGAGCCCTAGCCGCTAACCCTGCCTCCAAATCTACATTTATTTTGGGCATTTGATGCTTCGAGTTTCAATTTTGAAACTAGACACTAGCTAGAGCTTGCCCTCACTGAAAAATACAGATCAAATGTCCAAAAAATATCAATAATAGAACACTGACAAATTGCAAATATTTGAATCCAGAACAAAAGTATGTAAAGATTAAATGATAATCATCATTTGTAGTCCTCCAAACAAAATCAAAGCACATAATATAATTATTAATCATCTTGGCTTAGTTGAGTGGTACGTTGTTGATGATTACTCCACAACCGTTGAGCAATGCTTGCTCGAATTTGCTCACCGGCAGCTCGTTCATCATCTCGTATATTTGTTTGACTTCTTACTTGTTGATCGCCACGGTCACCATCTGCTTGTGATCCCTCATACTCATAAAAGCCAAAACAACTCATCATTCCGTGCAACCTTCCTTATGAAGTTATGGATTATGCAGCAGGCCATAACGATTTTTACTTGAGTCTCGAATGGATAAGTAATCCCACCTTTTACTTTTAAAATTAGGAAACAAGCTTTCCAAACACCAAAAGTGCATTCAACCGCATTCCGTAGCTGTGCATGATAATGATTAAATAAATCTTTCTCACTAGAATATCGCCGATTGCTTCCTCGAAAAGAACCAATATGATAGCGATCCCCACGATACGGTGCAATAAATTTTGGAGTATTGGCGTAGCCGGAATCAACTAGATAATATTTACCTACAAAAATAAATATTTATCACATGAACAATATCTCCATAAATAATAGGCACTCCAATAGTTCACTCGTTTTGTCCTTTTACCTTTTGGAACAGAAAAACCTCCATTTGTAATAGCCCATCTAAGAACGGCTTGATCCGATGCAAAACCTTCCCATCCGGCAGCAACATATGAAAATGCCATGTCAAATGAAACTGCTGCCATTACATTTTGAGAGGGAAAACCATGCCTATTTCTGAAAGGAGTTTGTTCTGCAAGCTTGATTTTTGCCTCAATATGTGTCCCATCAATTGCTCCAATACAATTCTGTAGGGAATTTTTTGTTAATTAGAATATAAATATATAAGTTTTTGTTCCATGAATTTTTATGAAAGAAATGTAAAATGGACAAAGCAATCGACCTAGAAAATTTACCTTGAAATATGAGTAGAACCTTGGATCGCCTCTAATATTTAGTGGAACCTCATTGGGTGGGTCTGTTATGTAAACATCATACAAACTATTAATGGCATCTAAAACTTTATTGAAGTGTCGACTAATTGTCACTCCTAAATGTTGATATCTATCCTACATAACACGATTCCTAACACTGTGACCAATTGTATGCAAGAACATCACTAGTTGCTCATCCACTGACATCCGTAGTGTATCCTTAAGTAAAATTTTCTCACACGGTTCATTACGTAACAAGTAGTACGTGTGCTTATCAACACGAAGTTGATCAAAAAATCTGGTTGGATGTCCTTCCAACAATTCTCTTGTTCACTGAGCACCAGTTAACTCAGAAGTGTTACGACAGGTTTTGAATACTCTTGTGAAAAACATGTCACGAAACAATGACACTGCAGAAATATTGCTAATAAGCATTTGCTTAGAATCAAAAAATTCTTCATCTAACATTTCCTACACAATTTAAAACAAATGACTGTATGAAACAAAGATATTTTGATGTGACCAAAGTGAAATAATCAATAATGAAGCACCAGCACATGAAGCATTTAAAACTGAAAGTAGCATCAAATGTTGTACGACAGTCTGAAAACAACTAAATGGAAACTGTTTTCTTAAGTTATAAAAAGCCAAAGATAATTGAAATCAATAACTAAGCTTATTGTTGTACTACAAGCAGGTAAAGATCGAGTATCCATTCAGTCCGCATCTCGTCAACCATCTCAATGAAAATTGCCTTTTGATCAGCATCTGAAAATGCTTTTGCAACTTTTAGTTTTTTCTTTGACTCAAGATCCTTCATACTATATAATATCTTTGACGAGGATATAACAATCCTCATTTAATTATTTATCTGTAATTCATATTATGGATAATAATGACGTCATATGGTTCTTGAGTATACCCCTTAATATTCATAAGGGAGAAACTGGAGGTCGTAAGTTCTTCTACGACCACCCCATAGTCGTAAGTCCTTCTACGACCACCCCATAGTCATAAGCCTTTCTATGACTATGCCATGATCGTAAGCTCTCCTACGATCAATATATGGTCGTAAGCTCTTCTACGACCACTACCTAGTCGTAAGCACTTCTACGACCAGTCCCTAGTCGATGGGGCTTACAGACATGTGGGCCTAGTCGACCAGGGAATCTTCCGCACCATATTTAAAGATACAGACAGTAAACTACGCTGTTATTCTCTGGAATAATGGCACGATTTAACTCAATATCATGGTGATAACTGCCTCGCGACGTGGGAACGTTACCACTCCCACAATAATCTCCAGTAACGGCTCCATAATCTGAAGCATTAAGGCGCCCTTTGGACTAAAAGAATAGCAGCACGCTCTGAGTACTATAAAAGGCAGAATCATCAGAGAAGGAAGGTGAGAGGAATCAGGAGCACAACACGCATCATTCTAGTCTTTCTCTTGATCTTGTAATCTAGCATACTCAATGCACACGCACAGGATTAGGGTTGTTATTCTCATTGGGAGAAGGCCCGAACCTGTATAAAAATCCCCGTGTCGCCTCTCTCTACATGATTTGAGTCTTGGAGACCCCCCAAATCAAACAATCTTTAGGTAAGTTCGGTTCTAAAACACCGGCGGTTGGCGTAGGCAGTAGGAACTTGAGTCACCAGCTTTCTTTGCTCTTTTCCAACTCTAATACTCTCATGGCAGGAGAGTGGAACGAGGAGAATTGGTTCAACTTGACCGATTATGCAGATATCGACATGGATGCCGGTTTCGACTACGAGCCGAGTATTGCATCATCCGATGGTGATGTTGCCTCCGGAGGTCATTCTACAGGAGACCATACCACCGATGGAGTAGAGGAGGGATCCCTATCCCCCGCAACATTACATCCGGATGAGGAACCAGCTTCCTCATAGGGCAAGGGTCAATCCGACCACAACTAGGACTGCACCAGGACAGACTCAAAACATGGCGAGGGTTCCCTCTCCAAGTGTTCAAGTCCGTCTGAGATAGTCCGACCTGGCACGACACGTCCTGTAGGCAATCATTCTGGAGCTTCATCAGCACCTGGTGGTCGTCTCTCTCAGGTTAACCCCACAAAGAAGGGGGTCGAACATGCTTTTCCTGCGGGTTCGACCATCCCATTGCAGGGCTCACTTGCGGACGGAGACGGTTATAACCTGGAATTTCCCTTCCTGGAGGGGTTTGCTCCAAGTCGCCAGATGGTGTCTCTTGACTACACCTCAAAAGAGGAGGCCTCAAGCGTAGGTGGAGATCATCAACGAGAGATCTTTCTCCTTCCCTCAGGTGACGATCGCTCTCCTAGAGATAGGACTGAGGATGCTCCCCAACGATCACATGCTGCAACCCCTCATGGCAATGATGAGGACACCTCCGGCGATAAACAGAGTCAACACTCTGATGAGTATCAGAGATATTCTCAAAATACTCGTACTCCACTGAGGCAAGCTCGAGGCTCAAGTATGGACGTTTCTGAGGCAATCAAGCGAAAAGAATCACTGCTTCGAGAAAAATTAAATGCAGGCACGTTCACTATCAGTCGGAGGAAGCTCAAGAACTCCAGCGCATCAATGACCTTCTCAAGAACCCATCTCGAGAACTTGCTCGAATGCCTGGCTACGACCTCTTTGCTAAAGAGATCACGCAAAGGCTTCGAAGCATGGTGGTCAAGCTTGAGCACCCTCGCCGACTTCAACCTAGAAGTCGTGGTGGGACGACCTCATCTGCTTCCAGTCATTCGAAAAACTCACTGCATGGAGTTCGCTTGACAACCGGTCACGACGCTCTCTTGACCTTCGCTCCAGTCGAAGGAGAGTTCCTCGAATGCTTGAAGACCAACAAGCTCCCAGGGAGAGGTGATCGTTCACCACTCCAACCTAAAAGTCTGCGATAGCAGATGGAATACGAGGAGTATTCCCCTCGTAGGGTTGAGACCCACCATAGGTTGGGTCCACCTATGACTGGGTATCGTTGCTTACGATCACCTGGTGACGTCAATCCTTCTTTTCTGCAAAAAAGGCGTCAAGAAGTTATTACCGGATGTCGGGCTTTCTCACCCGACCTTCGAGCAGTTCGCTGGCCGCCTCAGTTTCGACCAGTGAACATGGAGAAGTTTGATGGGCTCAAAAACCCATTGAATTTCTCCAGATCTAAACAACTATTGTCCGAGCTGCAGGAGGAGGAAAGCATGTAATGGCAAATTACCTTCCTACTGTGCTCAAGGGATCTGCTCGATCGTGGTTGTTAAATCAGTCACTCGAGTAGATTTATTCATGGCAACACTTTGTAACCTCCTACTGGCGAATTTTCAAGGCCCCTACCATCGCCCTGGGAAGGAGGACGACCTGCACAGGATGAGACAGAACAACCACGAGACTCTGTGCCAGTTCATTCAACGCTTCAGTCCGGTTCAAATTTCTATTCCTGAGGTTTCTGATTCTTTTGTCATCAGAGCTTTCAAGTAGGGAGTCCGTAGTAGAAGGATCACGGAGGATATCGCCTTAAATCCTCCAGCCACTGTCGCCGATCTCTTCGAGATGACCGATCGATATGCTACCGCCGCTGAAGCGGTCGAGTGGAACAACACTATCAATCGAGAAGATAAAGTTTCTCAAGAGGTGGGCGAAAGTGGTAAGAAGGATAAGAAAGCCAAGAAATACAAGAACAAGGCAAAGGGCCAAAAGCTTCAAGCCAACAATTCCAAGGAAGTCTGGGCTATGAGCGATAAAAATCCTCAAGGCTCCAAGACATACTCTGATCGAGGCAAAGGTAAGCGCCCCGAGCGGAAAAACGACAAGCCTAGGTGGTGTCCTTTCCATAAAAAGGAAGGCCATGACCTTCACAACTGCCGAGTTTTCCAACGAAAACTCGAGGACTACTACAACGGCAAAGGACCACTTCCCACCCTCGAAGAGGTAGGGCAAGCCAGTGGTCGTACGTAGTCTGACGACAACGAGAAGATGCTATTCCAAGATCTCGAGCACACCATCAAGCATATCTATGGAGGATCATTAGCATACAAGTCAAAACGACAGTTTAAGGCTGTCGAACGCGAGGTAAACTCCATTGACCCTCCTCTTGTCAATAAACAACCAAAGTGGTCGGAAGTCACCATCTCCTTTGAGAAGGGTGACTGCCCGATCACTTCCACTCGACCAGGTCGTTTTCTGATCGTGGTCGAGCCCACCATCAATAACTGTCGAGTAAATTGAGTGTTGATTGATGGTGGTAGCTCGTTAAACATTCTGTTTACGAGTACCCTGGACGAGATGTAAGTACCCAGGACTAAGGTAAAATCGGTATGATACACTTTTCATGGTATTGTACCGAGGTCTTCGGCCAAACCTATTGGCCAAGTTTCTCTTCCTTTAACATTTGGTTCTCCAAGTAATTTCAGGACAGAGAAGATCTCCTTTGATGTGGTCGATTTCGATAGGCATATAACGACATACTCGGACGACCAACTTTGGCAAAAATTTTAATCGCTACTCATTATGGGTATCAATGTCCTAACATGTCAGGTCCCAAAGGAGTGATCACAATTCATTGTGACAAAAAAATAGCACACACGTGTAACTGTCGGTCCCTCGAGATGGTTGGCCAGATACCATCTCGAGAAGAAAACAAAAGGCAGCATTTGACCAAGCAATCGAAGCCTAAAGCTGCATCTAAGCCGAACGACCAGGTCAAGGAGGTTCCTTTGAATCCAGAGGAGCCCTCGAAGACTGTTCGCATCGGGGATACTTTCGACCCCAAATAGAAAGATGCCCTCATCGCTTTCCTTCGGGCAAACGCAGATGTCTTCGCGTGGCAAGCATCCGACATGCCCGGAGTCCCTAGAGAAGTGATCAAGCACAGGCTAGCTCAACGGCCTGACAAAGTACCCGTAAAACAAAAATTACAGAGATTTTCCCCTGATCGACGAGATGGTATAAGATCATAATTGGACAAGCTACTTAATGCAAGCTTTATAAGAGAAGTCGATCACCCAGAGTGGTTGGCCAACCCTATAATGGTTAGGAAGTCTAATGGCAAGTGGTGAATGTGTGTAGACTTCACTGATCTCAATAAAGCTTGTCCAAAAGATGATTTCCCTTTACCTCGCATCGATCAGTTGGTTGATTCTACTGCTGGTTGTGAAACAATTAGTTTTCTAGACGCATATTCTGGCTACCATCAGATTAATATGTGTCTAGAAGATGAAGAAAAGATCGCATTTATTACTCCATTTGGTATATTTTGTTATGTCAAAATGCCATTTGGTCTAAAAAATAATGGCGCTTCTTTTCAACGCTTGATGCAATCGACTTTTTCACCTCAGCTAGGCCGAAATTTGGAAGCCTATGTTGACGATCTAGTCGTAAAAAGCATCAAACAACTTGATCATGTTTTGGACTTACAGGAGACGTTCGACAACCTCAGAAAACACCGTCTGAAACTCAATCCTGAGAAGTGTGTGTTTGGAGTCTCTTCGGAAAAATTGCTTGGATTCTTGGTCTCTGTACGAGGGATCGAAGCAAATCCCAAAAAGATAAAGGCCATCATGCAAATACGCTCTCCAACCAGGAAGAAAGAATTCCAAAAACTCACAGGGTGTATGGCGGCTTTAAGTCGTTTCATCGCACAACTAGGAGAAAAAGGACTACCTTTCTTCAAACTTCTAAGGAAGCACGAGGGTTTCGAGTGGTTGGAAGAGACAAAGCGCCTTTGAGGATGTCGAAGATATCTTACGAGTGCTCTGTTTGGTTTCCATGAAACGGAAGGGCGCTCTTAATTTATTTAGTTGCCACGCCCACAGAGCGATGGCCTTGATCTTTGGGCGTAAAGAGCGAAAACATCCAACGACCAGTCTACTACGTAAGTGAAGTTTTACACGGGCCTAAGGAGCGTTACCCTCATGTCCAAAAACTTCTCTATGCCCTCCTCATGTCTTCGAGGAAACTGCGGCATTATTTTCAAGTGCACAAGATAATTGTGCCATCTGAGTTTCCCTTAGGAGTGATCCTCCAAAATAGGGAAGCAGCGGGACACGTGTCTAAATGATCAGTAGAATTTGGAAAGTTCGACCTCTATTTCGTGTCCCAAACGACCATTAAATCCTAGATCTTGACAGACTTTATCGCCGAATGGACAAATCTTGAACCAATTTAGGATCCCCAATACGATACCCACGACCGGTGGACGATGTACTTTGATGGGTGACTTACTTTAAGTGGCTCGAGGGCTGGGGTGGTCCTGGAATCTCCTAACGGAGAGAACTTAAAGTATGCCATTCAATTAAACTTTCAGGCCACTAACAACGTGGCAGAATACGAAGGTTTGCTAGCTAGCATACGAGCTGTGAAAGCGCTCGCGATTCGACGACTACTCGTGAGAGGAGACTCTCAACTAGTCATGAATCACGTAGGAAAAGAGTACCAGTGCTCTAATCCGACCATATCTCGGTACTTATCGGAGGTTCGAAAGCTTGAAAAGCATTTTTTCAGTTTCGAGGTACAATTCATCCCTCGAAAGGATAATTTCCTCGTAGACCAGCTTACTCGAATAGCTTCTTCCCGATTACAAGTACCAAAAGGAGTCTTCCTGGAACAGCTCCAGAAGTCGTCTCTGGTTGAAACACTAGCGACACCTTTTATTGAGACAGCCTCTCTAGAATACAAGGATACCTGGATGAATCCCATCTATAAGTATCTTCAGACGGGTTCCATACTCGATGATGATCTTGAGGCGGATCGCTTATCCCGAAAGGCCAAAATGTATATTTTGGTCGAAGGAGTCCTCTATAAACAAGGCACTCAAAGGGTACTCATGCGATGCATATCACAGAGAGAAGGACTAACCCTTCTTCACGACATACACGAGGGTATCTGTGGAACTCATGCTTCCTACAGAACGTTGGTTGGAAAAACCTTTCGACAAAGATTTTACTCGCCAACAGTTCTCTACGATGCCAAAGAGTTGGTTAAGAAATGTATACAATGCCAGTTTCATAGCAGGCAAATAAACCAACCAGCTTAGGCATTGCAAACAATTCCTCTATCTTGGCCTTTTGCGACCTGAGGTCTCGATATCCTAGGACCGTTCCCAAAGGCTCCAAGAGGCTTCGAGTTCCTTTTTCTGGCTATTGATACGTTCATAAAATGGATCGATGCCGAACATGTGACTAGGATAACAACAGAAGCAGCAAAACGGTTCATAATGAGAAGCGTGATCACTCGGTTTGGGGTCCCAAGTTGAGTAATCACAGATAATGGTAAATAATTTTCGAGCGCAAAATTCCAAGAATTTTGTGACGAGTTGGGTACCAAGCTATGTTACGCCTCCGTTGCCCATCCCCAAAGCAATGGGGCAGTCGAAAGAGTGAATGGCCAAATAATGCAGGGAATCAAAACTCGAGTCTTCGACCAGCTTGTCAAGCGCTCGGGGCTTGGGTACAAGAATTACCTTGATATTATGGGCGGATTAAATCGATCGCTAGTCAGACTCTGGTGAAACACCTTTTTTTTTCTTGTTTTGGTGCGAAGCCATGCTTCCACTAGAACTAAAGATCGAGTCAACAAGAATTGAAACTTTCGTGAGTCAATCCAAGAACAACCGGCGGATGACATTAACACCTTTCGAAGAAGAGAAATCAAGCCTTAATGCATTCGGCGATCTACCGGCAAGCCCTGCGCAAAATACTATGATCGTAAGATCCAACCTCGCAGCCTTATTGTAGGTGACTTGGTATTGAGGAAAATTCAATCCCAGTCTAATCGAAACAAGCTTTCCCCCAAGTGGGAAAGTCCTTACAAAGTGGTCAAAGTAATGCGACCAGGTTCAATACGACTAGCAATGGAAGACGGCAGAATTCTCTTCAATTCTTGGAACATTGACCAGTTACTTAAATTTTATGTGTAAACCGACCAACCCTATAATAAAGTATCAGGTTCTTTCTATCTTTATTGTCTTACTTTGAGTAGCGTTTTGATAATTTTTCGATCATTACCTGGTTGTAAGTGCTTCTACGACTAGCACTCAAACTTTCTTTAGACTGGTCGAAAAGGATGGTGACGTCACCTAGTCGAAGCCTTTCCTCTCTGCACGTGGTCCTGCCCACTAGAAGAAACTTCCTAGCGTCGTCCTGTTTCCATCTCTTGCTACCAGAGCAAACCTACCGAGTGCACTGGAATGAGTTGAACGAATTTTTAAGGTACTCCAGATTTTTGTTTAACTCAAGTTGATCGTTCTTGGCTTGATTAAGCTGGTAAGAAAAGGTAACATCACCTAGTCGAAGCATTTCCTCTCTGCACGTGGTCCTACCCACTAGAAGGAACTTCCTAGTGTCGACTCGTTCCTACACTTTTGACCAGTGCGAGACAATCGAGATTGAAAAACTACAAGTTAGATAAATCTCTCTTTTTAAGAAGACCCTTTTTACACTATTTACCCAGTTTATCTAAATAAACCAAGTAAATAGTCAGGGGCTAGGATAAAGTTATTAATATGACTTCAATTCTTAGTCTTAATCTCTTTTTATATTCATTATCTTATGAGTTACTAACTACTCGACAAGATGATTTGCAGGAAGAAGAAAGGATTATATATATCAACAACAAAAAACTTGTCTTTACAGGATTCAAGTACAGACTACTCTGACGAAGAAGATCCTATTTGCATCTCCTCCGTGACCTCCTCGCCGATTGACTGCATTTCCTTCATCAACCGCTCCGCTTCTGCCTCAAAGCAGTAGAAGTCGTTTTTGATGGGTTGCAGATTAAGGCTGGGGTCATGAGCTTTAAGTTTTGCCAAAACAAAACTTATTTCCTCTTTGACCGCTTCCTTTATTGAATCAGCTTGGTTTGTCTTCAGAGTGGTCACCAACTCTTGCAAAGTTCTGACTTGATCACCAATGGCGCTCGAGTGGGCAATCATCGTGTCTTCACGAGGAGTGATCCTCTCAGCATGAAGCCCACCGAGTCCATTGTTCAGAAGAGAAATGTTGTCTTGGAGGTTGATCTTCAAGAACTTCATCTCCTCCTGATTACGACTTGAAGCCTCACGAAGTCATTTTATTTCGACTGCTTGCTCTGAAAAGAATAAGACCAGTCAGATAAAATGACCTCGAAAGGAAAACAAAACTGATCACAGGTAAAAATTTACTTACCAGCTAGTTGAGAATCTAACTTCTTGACTTCCTCATCGTGAGAGGCGGTGCTCTTTATATGGTGGTCCTCCCACGATTGGACCTCTTGGTCTTTTTTTTTTGGCGATGCGGGTAATCTCGTGAAGAACCAAGGTCTTTTCTTTGACCTCGGTTTCGAGTTTCCCCACTTCGACCTCTTTTTCTGAAAAGGATAAGAGTTAGAAAAAGAAAGAAGGTCGTAAGTGGTTTTAAGTTCAACACTTAACATTTATTTGTCCCTGCAACCTTTGGATTGCAGAGTTTGCCTTCTGAAGCTTATTCAGGAGGTCTTTATTCTTCTCACTTAGCTTTTTTGTCTCAGCTTTCTCAAAGTCGAGCGAATCAGCTAAGGATTTCTCGTCGTTATTGAACCTACAGAGGAAAATAGTATACATCAGCATAAAACAAGCGGTCATAAGTTCTTCTACGACGGAAACCTTGTTGTAAGTTTTTCTACGACAACATCCTGGTCATAAGTCCTCTTACGATCAGAACCTAGTCGTAAGTTTTTCTACGACAATACCTGGTCGTAAGTTTTCCTATGACCGGTACCTAGTCGTAAGATCTTCTACGACAATCCCCGTAAGTACTCTATAAGTGGTCGAAACAAAAAATGACTACGAATACCAATTACTTATCATCTCTCTGCCTGCTCGCAGAGTTCCGCTTTCTCCTGTCGGAGCTGAACAAGTTGCCTGTTGTATTCAACAATAGTGACAATATATTCCAAAACTTTTTGCATAAAGAAAGACAGTAAGAGGCGAGAAAAGACATGTATGTGAATACCGAACGTTAGATACTTACATTCATGGTCGTTTGAGCAAACGAAGACAACACCCTCGTGGGGTTCTTCAGCTCGTCGATCTCTAAGACTCGGTCCCACCACACCTTTTCGAGACGCTCGTCGTTGAAGACATCCCCTCTGTCGGGAATATCATTAGGGTGAGGAACCCAAGCATGGGATCTGGGGGCAGAAGATCCCACGATGGAAGACGGGCCGAAGAACTCAGAAGAGAAGTTGGCATATTCTTCATCTTCTGATTCGGTAACGCCAGCTCCTCCTTGAGGACCAGGAGGAATGTCTACGATGATTTCCTTCCCAGTGCGATGTCCTAACAATCCATCGCCTTGGGTTGATGCCTCCGCAGCATCAGGCGTCGTCCTCACCTCGGCCTCTACGACCATTCCCGTGGTCGCAGTTGCTTCTGGCTCCACGACCGCCTCAGTGGTCGTAGTCGCTTCAGCAAAAACTTGGACGGTGGACGATCCTTCGACCACCACTGTCATCTCTCCGACTGCCGGAGGAATGATAGTGGGTTCCTCAACAGTAACATCCTTGATGGTTAAAGGAGTCGAGTTAAGATCATAAAAAAGCAAACACATTAGACGGTAAAAAGCAAAAGGTAAATAATGTTCTTACACTTTTGTCTTTCTACATACCTTCGTATGCTGGAGTTGATCTTGAATTTGAAAGAAACCTTCCCTAAGGAAGATTTCTTCGACTTCTTCTCAACCATGTCTGGTCGAGACTCAAGTTGAGGAATGGCCACGACCACATCTGGTCGTGGGTCTTGAATGAGCACCGCTGCTCCTTGAGCCTCTTGGCTCTCCGAATGGTCGAGACCTGTCTCGACCACCTCAAAGCGACCTTGCCCTTGACCCACAATCTTCTTTGGCCTTGGCGGTTTCCTTCATAAAATACATAAAACTCTTCCAGTTCTCCTTTTATAATCGCTTGACAAAGCCACGAGAGGCAGAAACTACGAAAGTCTTGTTGTCATAATAGAAGGGTACCTTGATCTTAGGGGCTCTGGGCTTCAAAGCATTGATGTTTGTTTCGATCACCCTTGCCTCATCTGCGGCGACCATGTCATGACAAATTTCGCATAAAGGCGTGAAGCGAAAGCAATGATTGCTCGAACTTGCGCCTCCCTTGTTGGCGACTTGAACGAGCCGAAGCTTTTTGTCGGAGGGGTATCAATCTGCTCCGTTACCATGCCACCAACCATCAGTATGACTTCTTCTCATCCCAACGGTTCTCCGTGCCTACTTTCTGCAGAAATCAGAAACAGAGATATTACAAAGCAGTCGTAACTCTTTCTACGACCATCATCTTGTCGTAAGTTTTTCTACGACAACCCCCTGGTCGTAAGTTTTTCTACGACCAGTACCTAGTCATAAGTTCTTCTATGACTACAAGATCCTAAGGATGAAATCAACTCTTAATTACCTTTAGGCGATCCATCTTGTCCTCTGCGGATAGGACCGCCAAGATTTGAAGAGCTGCCACATTTGGTGGCGGGGACTTCTCACAAATGAGTTTGACCCGAGCGTCAATCTCCTCTTGCGAGAGGACTACATAAGCAAGTAAACTTTCAATAAGCCAAGTCCAAAATTAACAGAAAAAAGGCTAAAACTGGAAGTTTACTTACCCTCCTCGTAGTCTCTGATCGGGTCTTGCGACCCCAAATACCTCCACATAGGATGAGCCCTCTTCTTTAGAGGGCTAATATGGCGCGTGATGAAATCTTTCACCACGTGCCATCTAGTGAGCCCCTCTTCCTTCAAGTCTTTGATGGCTTGAATGAAACGGGCGATCTGACCGAGATCCTTGGAAGTCGAGTCCTAAATAGAGATCTTCTCGGCCGGCTTTCCAACGAAGGAGAAGCTATCCTCATTGGTTATCTCCCAATAGAATCACATCTTCTTCCATCCCAGCCACGACGACCGGGTGAACATCTGAATATACTCCTTCGACTTCCTGTCGTGGAGCTTCAGACTACAACTACCGGTGACTCCGGCCAGCCTGGTCATTCCATAGTAGTACTGGAACAACTCTAAATCGGCCAGAATCCCCAGGTAGGCCTCGCACAACACGAACATGCCCAACATAGTGATGGAATTGGGAACAAGGTTCACCAACTCCACACCGAAGTGTTCGAGTACAAGGGTGAGGAAATGGTGACCAGGCAATCGAAGGCCACACTCACAAAACACCTGAAAGGCAGGGATTTTCCCAATCTCCCCCAACGGCCAATGCTGCCCAGCGGCCTCGATCCACTTCACGAACTGACTCTTCGGGATCTTCTCGCCGGCGACTAAAGCTTTTATCTTGGTCTCATCCATCTCTGATTCGGCCCATTGGGAAACGGCTCCGACCATCTCTCTCAAGGGTCGGAGATCTGGATTTGGAAAGATTTTAGGAGAATGCTCAATTTGATCAGCGGTGGAGAGCACAACAACTTCATGAACAGTGGGAGCGATTTGGGGAAAGATAAAAAGCCTAAGTCTCACCCATGGTAAGTATTTATAACTGCACGCTTGAGTTAAAGATGTGGCGACCCAACGATTGCCACCACTTCGAGAACCGCTCCAACAAATAGGTCTGTGAGAGTCGATTGAGATTCTTAAATTTGTCTGCTCGAGAAAACCGAGTTTGTCTTTACACCTCAAGCGAAATTATCTTCTTGACCAAGTCTTTTTCTGATCAAATGCAACAGCAACCAAAAAGGTTTTTGCTTCCTACTACAGTACTGCGACTACTAGGTGATCGTAAGATCTCCTACGACCACCTTGTAAGTCGTAAACCTTTCAACAACCTCCTTGACCAAGTCAATTTCTGGTCAAATGAAACACCGGTCGAAGAGTTTTACCTTTGACCACCATTCTACGACTATCTACTGGTCGTGAGATCATCAACTGCTCCTTTCTCAAGTAAGTTATTTTCACTTGAAGCTGGGGGGCTAGATGACAAGGATATAGCAATCCTCATTTAATTATTTATCTGTAATTCATATTATGGATAATAATGACGTCATATGGTTCTTGAGTATACCCCTTAATATTCATAGGGAGAAGCTAGAGGTCGTAAGTTCTTCTACGACCACCCCATAGTCGTAAGTCCTTCTACGACTACCCCATAGTCGTAAACCTTTCTACGACTATGCCATGACCATAAGCTCTCCTATGATCAGTATCTGGTCGTAAGCTCTTCTACGATCACCACCTGGTCGTAAGCTCTTCTACGACTAGTCCCTAGTCGATGGGGCTTACAGACATATGGGCCTAGTCGACCAGGGAATCTTCCGCACCATATTTAAAGATATGGGCAGTAAACTACGCTGTTATTCTCTGGAATAATGGCACGATTTAACTCCCTATCATGGTGATAACTGCCTCGCGACGTGGGAACGTTACCACTCCCACAATAATCTCCAGCAACGGCTCCAAAATCTGAAGCATTAAGGCGCTCTTTGGACTGTAAGAACAGCAGCATACTCCGAGTACTATAAAAGGCAGAATCATCAAAGAAGGAAGGGGAAAGGAATCAGGAGCACAAGACGCCTCATTCTAGTCTTTCTCTTGATCTTGTAATCCAGCATACTCAACACGCATACACAGGAGCAGGGTTGTTATTCTTCCTGAGAGAAGGCCCGAACCTGTATAAAAATCCCCGTGTCGCCTCTCTCTGTGTGATTTGAGTCTGGGAGACCACCCGAATCAAACAATCTTTACGTAAGTTCGGTTCTAAAACCCTGACAATCTTCATACGTGCTTTCACCGAATAAGCTTCATTTTGTTGTGTTGTATTTTTCTTCATTCGAACCATGCTCATTGATGCCTGCGCAAGACGATCCATTGCGAGTACGACATCATCAGCTGTGCGCTTTTGCCCTTTAGGATTATCGGGGGCTCCACTTCCATTAGCATCAAAGCACTTCACCTTTTTCTCTGGAAATTTTGGGGGTTTTCTAGTTCTCTGGGGATGAACAACAGGGCTAACTTGTTTTTCAGGTGAATCAATGTCGTGTACTTCAACATCCTCATTCAGATCAATTAGTTTAGATTTGCTTGTAGCCACTGCACCCTTTCCTTTGCTAGATATATCATTAAATCCAGATGTTGTTGAACTGGCACATATCTCTTGAAGATCTATCCAACTAAGCCACACTTTTTTTGCGATATTCTTGAATTGAGCTATCTCTCTGCAATTAGTAAATGTATTGGTTAAAAATGTGCATTATTTCCAAATCTTATGCAACTATAAGAATATATTATTATTAAGATTTGGATATACCGTAATAAGATCCTCCCAATGTTCGTTAGAAGCTTTGATCATTTTGTCATTGTCATTCCACCTAAACCCTATGTGTGCCAGAAGTTTGCTCATGGTAGCGTAGCAACTCCGGAAGTACTAATGATGATTTTTCAATTGCTGCAATTCAAGCTTGTCAACTCTGGAATCATTGAACTTAACTAATATTTCACGCCATGCTTTCTTTGTGTAGCATGTTCCTTCCTTCCCATCATTTAAGGTTTGATCCTTTAGTATATTGAGGAGGAGTTTGTCATCAGAAGATTTCCAGATGTGTCGCTTTATGGATGTTTTTTCTGCATTATCCTTCTTAACTTTTTTTTGGCACCTGGTCATCCATATTTCTCTAAAATAAACAGATATATCAAATTCCTTGATGTAGCATGAGAATGTTGACACAACATGGGTGGACTAACATGTAATGTAAGATCTTGAACTATTGTTATTGGCATGGAGTGAAAACATAAAGCTGTAATACTATCATCCAAGTAATAAATCTGGTTAGCCAAAAATTACTTGATCTAAAGGCTGTGGCTACTAGAACCAACTTGTTAAGATGGTCAGCAAATTGTCACCAACCTAACAAATTCTAGCGATTTCATCCTTAGAAACTTGCAACAAGAGCAAAGAACACAACTAATATTACTGAAATCTGGTTTGGTAACTTTGTAGTTACATTTGCATGCTGTCTTCCAAGTAATAAATCTGGTTTGGCAGCATTTTGATCACTGAAAAACCTAACCTCTATCTACATTATCTAAATAAGTTGCAGGTGACTAGATAAGATGTGGTATCTAATCAAGATGAGGCCATTGGTGCATGCATGTCCGATGTTCAATGCACGCAAATACTTTGGCATCGAATTGGATGTATAAGAAGATATCTTACCTGTAGGCAAATTGAAGGGCCCGACAGACACGTCTAGGATCATGGCTGGCGGTAGCGCTGGCACGGCTGGGCGGTGGCACGGCCGGGTGGCGGCGATAGTGGCCTTCTCCCCGATGTGATTTCTCTCTGATCTGTGTATTAGTTCGGCAACAATAAGCCAGAATAGTGGTGGCCTTATGTTCCTTATAAACATGTGTATCTAAAAACTCTGACAGTGTAAGGAGAACGCGTCCCCCAGAGAGAAGGGGTATGTGAGGTGGAGACGAATACACGCGCAGCGAGGCTGAATTTTTTTTTCGTGCGCGGAGTTTATTGGTGTTGCAAAACGTGTGTATCTAAAATTGGTTGGCCGAAAAACGATGGGGGGTTGTTTTTTGTAAAACGCAATATACTGGATTTACAAGAAACCAGTTTTACTTATCTCAAGAGTTAGTTACCCAATCTAAACAGAGTTTTCTTAAAACGATGCTAAAAACGGTTTTGGGAAAATCAATTTTCACAAAACGTATGATCCAAACAAGGCCTAAAGAAGCATTGTTGTACCCAGAATCGACTAGAACTCTCAAGGATATTTGCGCTAACGGTTTCCACGTAGAGACTGAAGAAGAGTATAGTAAGGAATACCTACTCATTACAAAACATGAAGAAAGTAGAAAAGGGGGTATTAGAACGACTTCCTTCATATGAAACTGAGCTATACTACACTAATATTAAGGCACCTACAGCCTATACTGCCCTGAAAACTGTATTTAGAAGCTCTGAACTTTTCTATCTCCAACATGATAGATTATGTCACCTAGGTCTTAGGATGATGAGAAATATAATTAACAATTAACAGGGACATAATGTCAATGTAATGAATTTCCCGAATCAGGAAGATTTTGTGTACCCCGCATATGCCACCAGGAAATTAATTACTAGACCTTCTGCTCTGAAAGCGAATGATGAAGTCCCTGCATTTCTAGACCGTATCTAACGAGATATTTGTGGTCCTATACAGCCCATGTGAGGGCCATTTAGGTATTTTATGGTACTCATCGATGCTTCCTCGAAATGGTCACACGTATGTTTATTGTCTACGAGAAACTAAGCTTTTGCAGAGCTAATCTCGCAGATAATTAAAATTAAGAATAATTTCCCTGATCATCATGTGAAGTCCACCAGAATGGACAACGCTGGAGAATTTACTCCAAAGATATTTGATGATTATTGTATGGCAATGTGAATTAAAGTTGAGCATTTTGTACCGCATATCCACACTCAGAATGGACTAGCAGAGGCATTAATTAAAATAATTAAATTTATTGCCCGACCACCTTTGAAGAATTATAATTTACCAACTACATGTTGGGGACACGCAATCCTGCACGCAACAACTCTCATCAATTTTTAGATCACCGGCATATAACATCCATCCACCTATGCAACTAGCACGAGGGTCAGCATCGAAAAATTCTCATCTTTGAAGATTTGGTTGCAAGGTTTATGTACCTATACCACCACCACAGGGAACTGCAATGGGCCCTCTCCGAAAGTCTAGGATATACGTTGGTTATGAGACAACATCAATCAGGCATTTGGACCCCATAACTGGAGATTTGCATGCAGCCCGCTTCGCTGATAGCATATTTGATGAGGATTGTTCCCCGTCATTAGGGGGGAATCAACCCCTTGATGAAAAATATCGGGAAATAGAGAAGTACAGAAGATAATTAAAGTCTAGAAGATAATTGAAATCCATGCACATGACTCGCGCACTAGTGAAGCAAATTGAAGTCCAGAAGATAATTGATTTGTAAGCATTAGCGAATCAACTGCCTGATCACTTTAGTGATTTGAAGAGTGTGACTAAGTCGCATATGCATGTACGCAATGCACCGGAGAGGGTTAAAATACTGATGAAGGTGTCCCTGATCCCGTCCTAAGGCCTTAGAAAGGACGAGAACTCCGGCCCCTTGAATTCGAAGTAACCGGGACGCTTGGTGAAAAAGGATAAGAATGACTTGACACAGCCAATCACCGAAGTTCCTTAGAACCAGAAGGGGAGCCAGTTGAGACCTTGCACTAGTATGGAACCTTCATAAAAAGGCATAACATAATTGAACATCCCCGTGAAGGGAGGCATCAGCATGGATGTGTGCGCACACATCGGAGCTGAAAAACTAAAGGAACTTGCCCTCGTAATTAGAAACAACGGTGAACAAGTAGAAGTATTAGAAGTATCGTCCTATGAAGAAATAGCTATAAATTTTGTGATCACGGGAGAATCTATGAATAAGACAATAGTCAATGTTGACATTGATTTTGTAAAGAAAATTGCCACAATCATCGATCTTAATCCAGAGCCTACATCGCTCGTTGAATGTAAGAAAAGATCAGATTAAGAAGATTGGAAGAAGGCAATAGAAACAGAATTATTTTCTCTGAATAAAAAAGAGGTGTTTTGGGCCTGTAAGCCGTACGTCTCCCTATGTACACCCCGTAGGGCATAAGTGGGTATTTGTTCGAAAGAGAAATAAAAATAAGCAAGACTCGTTGCATAAGGTTTCACTCAACATCCAGGAGATGATTATGAAGAAACCTATTCCCCGGTCATGGGAGGAACTACCCTTTAGATATTTAATCTCAATGACAGTGAACTTGAATTTAGAAATGAAATTAATGGATGTGGTAACTGCATACTTTTATGGAAATTTGGATTCTGACACTTATATGAAGATACCTGAATGTATCCCTGTCTCGAACTAAGACAAAGCAAATAGAAATCTGTACAGTGTGAAACTCAGAAAGTCACTGTACGGACTTAAGTAATCAGGTTGAATGTGTTATAATCGCTTGAAGCGACTTTCTATGCAAGAAACGCTACACAAACAAAGAGAATTGTTCTTGTGTATTTATACGACGATCCCATGATGGATTTTGTATGATCTCAGTGTATGAAGATGATCTGAATATCACTGAAACCCTAGAAAGTATTAAGAAAGTAAGCTCTTACCTCGAGTTAGAGTTCAAAATGAAAGATTTAGGTAAAACTAAATATTGCCTAGGCTTGCAGCTTGAGCATGCCCCTGAAGGGATTTTAGTACATCAGTCAACGTACACTCAGAAGGTATTATAAATGTTTGGTTTTGAAAAGGCACACCCTTTGAAAATGCCAATGGTCGGAAGATTCTTGCAGCAAGACAAGGATCCGTACAGACCTAGAGAAGAGGGGGAGAAAGTCATGGGACCGGAATTCTCATACTTAAGTTCAATAGAAGCACTCATGTATTTAGCAAACTGTACTAGATCGGGCATTGCATTTGCCGTGAACCTATTAGCAAGGTATAGTGCAGAACCTACCAAAGATATTGGCAGGGAATGAAGGACATCTTCCGATACCTCCAAGGAAGCAAAGAACTTGGTTTGTTCTACAGAAAGAACCAAGACCTAACTATAAATGGCTATGCGGATGTCGGGTACCTGTCGGACTAGCATACAGCCAAGTTGCAAATAGGTTATGTATTCCTATATGGTGGAACTACAATTTCATGGAAATCGTCTAAGCAGAGTCTTGTATCGACTTCGATGAACCACTCGAAAATAATAGCATTGTACGAAGCCTCGCGAGAATGTTCTTGGTTTTGGCGGATGATTCACCACATCCAGTAGTCGTGTGGATTGAATACCGCGCAAACCCCCACTATTATCTATGAAGATAATGCAGCTTGTGTTGCACAAGTACAGATGGGTTATGTAAAGAGTCATCTCACAAAGTATATCAACCCCAAGTTCTTCTATGCTTATGAATTGCAAAAGATGGACGAAATTAAAGTACTGCATACTAAGTCATGTAAAATCTTGCAGATTTATTCACTAAGTCACTTCCAACGTCTAGTTTTGAAAGATGCATACGTAGAATTGGAATGATGAGACTTAGAGAAGTGTAGAATTCAGGGGGGAATCTTCATGAACTCATTATTGAAGCTTGATCCCGAAGATCGAGTACCCAAAGCATAAATCCTGGAGATTAAATGAAATTGGGTGTATTGTACTCTTTTTCCCTTGACAAGTTTTTCTGAAGTTTCTCGACTAAGGTTTTTAATGAGATAATTCATGCAGCACGGCAGAACGTGTTTCATGTACTCTTTCTCCCAAAATTTCCTACTATGTTTTTATAGAGTTTTGATGAGACATGAACATGTCGGATGAGTGCCCAAGGGGGAGTGTTAAGAAACCGAGCCCAGGTCGGTAGTCCTGGTCCACGATGGGCTCCTCGTCCATCTAGTAGTCTATATAAAGGAGGGGGACCCCAACCATTGTACTACAGTTTTACAGAAGAGCAATAAAGAGAAGCCAAAAGTTCACTCATATATCTGTGTTCAATCTACTATTCTGTTCTTGCGTTCTTGTATTGTTGTTATGATTTTGAGTTTGTCTACGAGGTAATCGCTCGGACTGGACTCGCCAGTGACAATTCCTCAATAGTTTTCATCCAAATCAGTCGGAAACTATCCGATCCGTTTTTAGCCCTAACCATAGAAGTGTGTATATGAATAGGATGAGCCACCCATGGTCCCACTGTACCCAGACCCACTCGCTGCATCGAGGTATTGCATGAGCTGGCGGAGAATATCCATGAACTCTCCGAAGTCCTCTCCATGGGTGAGGAAGTCCCAAAGGGCATTGGATGAAGCACCGGCCATCTACAATTTTGCAAACAAGAGTGAGTCAGCAACAAGGTACAAACTCAAGTGAAGTGTAGATAAGTGAAGTCCTAAGAGTGTTGAGTAAGAGCATTAGGTACGCTATATTTGGGCAAAAGCTTTTCTTAGTTTTGTGAACATAAGACTCAAGTCCTTACGCACGACTAGTCTAACTAAGGCTCCTACAATCGTATGCTCTGATACCAGCTCTGTCGGACCCGGATTTCACAATCCAGAATCCTCTGTGAAAACATTGTGCTATTCCCTGGATCAGTAGATAGCGCTCACAGGATACATCGCCGAAGCATTTCATACATAACGTAGACCAAACCATTCATTATATTACAAACATCATAGTTAAGTAGACCGTATCGGGTTAAGTTTTACAGTAGGCCCGAACAAGGCCAAATGGTTACATTACATAAACCGTGGAAGCAAAAGGGTTAGAGCACATCTCACCACAGGCAAGCGACCGGGGAAACCAATGTACGGCCGATATTATCCAGAGACCTAGGTAATATTGGTAGTACACTAGTACCGGCTGAGTCAGCTAGACCGGGGCAAGACTAGAATAACTACAGACTAAACTACTCTTCATCAGCTCCCTGGCCTTCAACGTCTGTATCCTCGTAGTATGCATAATATCATTGATTCACGGCTTCTGAAGGTTTGAGGGAAAGAGCGAGGATGAGCACAACAACTGTGCTCGTGAGCCAATACACAACACAATATTTATACATGCAAGGCTTTATCAAGGATGGCTCGGGTTCTTTTATTTGTTAAAGCACCATTTTCAATTATCGTAGATAGAAATTCTTCTTACTTAGCATTTTGACCAAATCACATTTTATTAAAGAGATTAATTGTGCAATATTTATAACAACAGATGTTTCCTCCACCTTATGCTTATTTTTTATTGCAGTTACATCCACCTATTAACAACACTGGGTACGACTACCTAGGAAAAAAATCAATTTAGGGCTAGGTGAGCCCGACAAGTTTTTCATCCCACCCACAAAGTTTTTTTTTATAAATAGAACTAACTCGAGTAAGTTCCCATGCCTGCCCTTGACCGTGGGCACGACTGTTTGAATAGTTTATACTCTGTAGAGACTGTACACTTTACCCACAAGAGATAATCGTCTTGACATATACACACGTTTCCTTATACATGTGAATCGAGGGGAGATTACCACAAGGCCTTTACAATGCTGTCGTGGTCGGACCTGGGATTACCCCAAATCCTCTGTGCAAACCGAACTAGTCCCAAGATCAGCGGCTACTCACACAGTAAACAAATGTGGTAACAACCATCAACACAAACTTTATTAATAGACAACAGAGTTGATTACAAGAAAGGCTTATGAGCCGACAAAACAGAACACAACGGAAGACAAAGCAAGTAGATCACACGATTCGCCACAGGCAATCGTCTGGAGGGCGTAGCCTAGTCGTCCTGGTCCTCAGGCTCCTCGTAGACCTCTTTTCCTGCTTAATTATTTGATTAAGCAGAGTGAGCACAACAACCGTGCTCGCAAGTCACACCCGTCAAGTAACAGATTGAAATGCATGCAAGGATATCTCAAAGGAAGAGTTATAGAGTTGATTTGCATAAAGCCATGTTTCTTTCCAAATACTTGTACTAGGTTCCCAAAGCAGTTATACAATAACTAAAATTCATTTTCTAAATCTCAGTTTTATAGTAAGATAACATTCATCAACAAGTGGTGAAGGATACCCTCCTATCACAGGGCTACCCGTCCAAAACCCATTTGGATAGACATTCAAAACTATTTCATAAAGTCTTTTGAAAACAAAACTGAAATCTAACTTGGAGCAGCTTTGTTAGCATGTCCATGACCGTGGACACGGCTATTCGAATAGTTTACACTCTACAGAGATGTACAACTTTACCCACAAGAGATAATCACTTATACTGTCTGCTCACACACTTCCGAGGTGTGCGATTAAGAGATTATCACATGGCCTTTATAGAGCGCCATTCCACCGCATCCCCTCTCGCTAAGGTTTCGCCCCCTTTGGACTTACCATCCGACGGGTTCACGCCCCTCTTGCACTAGGTGAGAATACATAAAATTAGGTCGTCAAGACATCCACACAACCGGATGGAACGACCACGGTGAAATATTGTAAATTAGTTAGCCAGGTTCTGCCCATTTAGAACATGTAGTAGTATGGTAGGGCATAGCAAAATACACTCAAGGACCGGTCCTTAACTGATTTGGGCGACTTTCCACAAAACCCTGGGCCAAAACCTTACCCGAATTGAGCCCGTGCATGAACATGCACCCTTCCAAACAACCAATTCACTCAAGTCCAAACCAATTTTTATTTTGCTTTGCTTTTCAAAAACATTTGTAAACTTCCACGACAACCCAATGTCATGGTTAAAATATTTCGACAACATTGGTCTTTGGCAGTAAATTCCCAAATCAAGATTTTTGGGTCTAAGCTTTGACTAAGCATAGAGTTTTGCAACATGTGCTAGTTCATGCTAATGTACCAACTAGCTCTTTACTATGGCAACAAGGGATGGTTGAATCAATAATCAAGTTTGGATGTACAAATGAATTAGGAATAACTATACAGTTAAAACAGGGATTTGAATTACTTAAATTTAAATAAGCATGCAATAATAGTTTGAAACAGAACTTAAATAATTTGAGATACTGGGATTCAATATGATCAAGGGTGTAACTTGCCTTGCTCGAAAGTTTGAGGGTCTACTTCTTTGGAGTACTCGGGCTCTCCGGATTCGTTGAAATCTACACGAGAATGAAGCAAATTCAAATAGAGACCAAATAAAATCCAAATGAACTCTAAAACAAACCAAACTAGAACCAACAGCAAGGTACTGAATTAGATGAATTAGGAACGGGCTCTCGGGAGGAGGCTCGACTAGACGGGAGGAGGTCCAACGGGTCGAGAGGAGGTCCAATTGGGAGGGTGGTCGAGGGAGGTTCTGAGGAGGTCAAGGGAGGTCCTGAGGAGATCCTGAGGAGGAGGTCCTGAGGAGATCAAGGGAGGTCCTAAGGAGGTCAAGGGAGGATACGACTACTCAACACAGTCGTGAGAATGGATACGACTACGCAACGTGGTCGTACGAAGAATACAAAAGGATACGACTACGCAACGTGGTCGTAGGAAGGGATACGACTACGCAGCATGGTCGTACGAACAAGGGAAGAGAACAGGGCACGGAGAAATTCAACAAGGCCGAGAGAGAGACTAAAGGGGGAGGGGAAGTCGGTGGATGGCGGGTGGCGGTCGAAGACAGCACAGGCGCTGTCGGGACCCAAAATATGCAATTCTGGACCCTCTGTGTATAATGTACTAGTCCAGGATCACGCTAGTGCACACAGTGGCAACATAGGTGAATATCGATCCACACAAGCGATTAATAACATAAACGAGTAATTTGATAACAAATAAGGGTTTTGACCTTATGGCCGAGTTTACAATTATTAAGCCACGCAGGGCTAGCAAGAAATAAAATAGCAGCAGAACGCAGAAACTTCAGTGGAATCCCATCAATTCACCACAGACAACTGATTGGGATCAAGACCCTACGATCAAGCACATTCGATGAACTCCTCCTCGAAAGCAGGCGAAGACTCCTCCTCTTCTGTTGCATGTTTTACAACAAGCATGAGTACACACCGTACTCGCAAGTCATACCACAGAGATGCAATTATAGATGCAGGCTTATTCCAAAGGAATGGCTTCTATGGTTCTTTTGCAGAAATGCAGCATTTGCAATTTAAATACAAGTAATAGATTGAAAGCATAACTCAAAACAAATAGACAGTAATAATTTGAACATTTTTATTTAACAAAGACACATAGCCTAAACAAGTTATTCACATAGCCATATGACTTAGGTCACACAGCTCCCTTCCCAAGGTTTTATGAAAATCTACCCCTTGTGTGAAATCACCGAGCATGTCCATGACCGCAGACGCGACTATTCGAATAGATTGTTTAACACTCTGCAGAGGTTGTACACTTTACCCACAAGATACAACTAGTGTAGCTAGCACTAGCCGTAACAAAACAGTTTAGAAACTTCATCTCGACATTGACACTCCCGGTATGCTTAGCGCCACAGGACGCGCACACCGTTGGGCGAGGATCTGACGAACCGCCCCGTGATGCGACTACTTGGTAGTACACACCTCCACCCAATCCGACACAGCTAACCTACAACCTGAGTAATCAATGTCAAGACTCCATAACTTACGAAGTTAGGCCCGTCCCATCAGGCATGTGGTTGTACGAGAGACTCAGTTCAATGGCGCACAAAGTTAAGTCCTTAATTGACCAAGGCAAGACTTCCAAATAAACTACAAATCCCTATGCACACAGGTTATTAAGCCCACGCACATAGCTCCACCAAAATATCACACAGTCCACTTGCCTCCGTCTAAATCTTTTCCCACCCTGTTGGTTAAGTGCAACATATGCCATCAACGAGTAATAGCACATAGCGCACACAGTTTCTATCACATAGTTCCATAGTCACTTAGTCAAATTTATATTTGCAACCACATGAGATGATGACTCGTAGCATGGCTAAGCAAACTAATCGCATCTAACCAACCCACGTTGGTAATACAATAGCACCAACTAAATAAACCAAACTAGGGTGACAAAAGATTATGGCATACAATTAGACAAGGAGGTCATAACAGATTGGACATTAACTAATCCCATAAGCATTGAAATAAATAAATAAAGTAAATGCAATAATTTAAATTAATATAACTTTTGAAAACTGGGTTCAATATGATCAAAGGTATAACTTACCTTGGAAAAGGTCTTGGTATTGATCTTGGTCTTGAGATGCTCCTTGCTCATCAAAACCTCCCGAGGTATCGACGTCTACTAGCAAACGAAACAAACAAATAAAATAAATAAAAATAGAGGCAAAACAAACTCCAAAAAATTAAATAAAAATCTCAGATAAGTAGATCTTGAATTTAGATGAATTTAGAAATTTGAATGGGCTCAATCGGAGTTCGAATGCAAAAGATATGGGCTTTGAAAGTTTGAATCTAAAAGAAAACCCTACAAGCGATTATTCGAATTATTCCTTAAAAGAAAAATCGGATTATTGCATAACGATAGCGTCGGCGCTTCGATATTAAAGAATTAAAAAGAATTACTAACATGCAGGCCCACACGTCGGACATTAGCTCTTCCCATACTCTTTCCCGTTCTCGGATGTCATGAGCACCGAGTTTGAGATGAGTATGATGGGTGAGTTGACCTTCTTCCTTGGCTTCCAAATCAAGCGTGACTCGGAGGGTACATTCAAGGAAAGCATCAAACGATAGCGTCGGCGCGCTTGATCGATATTAAATCGGCTCCCTTCTTTAATTAAAAGAAAGATGGCTCACGGCGAACCAAGTTCACCGAGCCGATGTTGGGATGTTGGGATTGGATCTGGACCCGCCTAATCGGTGACGTGGCTCCTGTGCAGCACTTATCTCACTAGGTTGAGCTCACTCACTTCTTGTAGGTTCTGCGAGGGTTGGGCCACCCTCCAGGTGAGAGGCAATGCGTGTTTGCTCTAGGTGTGTTTCTGCGACTTCTCGATTTATTGTTTTGGTTCAAGGGAGTTCTTTTGGGAGCTTACGGAGCTTAATATTGAGTTAACACTTGAACGACGCCGAGGCATTGTAATATAACTTCATTGACGCGAGGTGACATAAGCGGTGACGCCTTGGCGTGGGCGTCGGTGAGAAGCGGCGCTTCGGGCTCAAGGAAACCCGTGCCATTGCAATGGCGGAGTAGCTCTGAGGAGGTAGAGGTGAGACAGGAACTTCGAGGTGGGCTCACGGGTCCTCGAGGCGATGTGGCGGCCGTGGCAGAAATTGCCTTTGGAGCAAGGGTTGTTGCTTTGAGCTGGAGCCGGGCTCGGTCAATATTCTCATCAACAGCGGTGTGAGAGACCATGTGGTCGTGTCTCCATGAAAGTGATGAGTAATTGACAAAGGTTTTAGGTTAGTCGAGTTTGGTTTGTGTGGTCGGACCATGTCGTTCTTGGCGTTCACGCGTTTTCGTGAAGTCATTGAGTTTGTCGGGATAATCGGAACGACCGGCGTGTTATGGTGATGACGACCCATGAAGCGGTTATACCGATTGGTAAATGGCGGTTGAAGAATTCGAGAAGTTGTTTTTCGAGTTACGGTCTTCATTGGAAATCGGAACGGCCATGAGTATTGAGCGAGACGGCCGAGTGCGGTTGATCCGTGGTAACATGGCGGTTGTACCAATTGTATTGTGAGGTTCGCCATTTTGGTGATTTGAGTTTTGGGATAGGTCATATCCAAGTGTGTTCATGCATATGTGTTGCATATTGCATGTTTGAGCTAACGTTAGGTCAAGTTGTGAAGAACTTGTTCGGTTTCGTGTTTCTTATGCGTGTGTGGCTGCGGGGCGTCGAGTGGAGTCGTGGCGAGACACGGTGGATGGACTAAGCGCAGTGGCCGAGGTCGAAACAGTCGGGATGTGTCGAAGACAGCGTGGACTCGAGGTGGTTGCGAGGCGTCGAGACAAGGAGCGCTGAAGCTTCGGAAGGTCTGCGAAGGGGCGAATCGAAAGTGCAAGCTGGCTGCACAAGCGGGCGGCTCCGTTGGACATAGCGGGCGTGGCAGGCGGAGACCCGTTAGCGAGCGCTATAAAAGGAGAGGAGGGCTGCATGCCCTCTGGAGCACTTGGGTGGAATTAGGGTTTTAGAGTCAAAAGAGGCTTTGTGAGGTTGTTTCTCTTTTGCTCTTTAGTTGTTGAGAGTGGAGGTGTAGGCGAGTAGTGCTCCCGCTTGTCCCCTTCTTGGCTTTGTGTTCATCTCCCTCAAGAATGGATGAGTGTTTGTTCTTGAGTTGTGAGAGTGAGGAGATGGATTGAGCTTACATGTAATCATCCCTCTGGTTCTAATGTCCATGCGTATGGGGATGTATCTATGTGTTTTTCGCTTTTGATTCAATGAATGAAATCTGAAGTTTGTCTCTCGAACTCTTGTTACATTCTTCGTGACTCCCATTTGATGATTTCTTGATTTTGTGAGTCTCTTGTTGTTTCTTGTTGGGAAGCCTCAAAGCGAGTTGTTCTATGATGGGTTAGTGCCACAAGATCATTTGATCGATTTCTAGAAGAGCAAACTTGGTTTAAATCTAAGATTTCAGTTTTGGGTTGTCTCTGTTCTTCGTTCTTCCGTTTTGGTTGATTCTTGAGATTTTGTGGATGGATCTACTCAATCGTTTCTTGGAATAGGTTCCTAACATCCTTAGGAAGGTGTGTTCCAAATTTGGTCAAGTTTGGCCGCGTAGATCAAAAGTTACGTTGATTTTCGTTTTGAAACCGGCGGATTTTACTGTTCGGGACAATCGGATGAGCAAGGCTTAACATCTGCGGTTGTCTTGGACTCGGTACAACCGCCGTTTCTTCGGCGGTCTGGTACCGATCGCAGTACAACCGCCATTTACTGTGGTTGTACCGATTGTCTGATTTGTTCGGCCCTTCCTCGTTTTTGTTTCTTTGAGCTTTGGGGGTGAGAGTGGTTTCAACATAAGACTTCCTCTGTGCTTAATCATTGATCTTCATAGCTCTCATAGCTATTGGAGTGATTTATAAGTTGAATCCATTCTTTGCGAAAAAGATTCGGTGCTCCTATTCACCCCCTCTAGTCGCCTTTCAGGTCCTTCAATTGGTATCGAGCGGTTAGCTCTTTTTAATAGATCTTAACCGGTCTCAAGAGCCGTGGCGATGGACAAGTACTCGACCAAGCGCTTGTTTTCGATGGCATCGATTACCTTCGGAAGAGCGAATGGAGACATACATCGAGGCCGGTATGCCATCTGGCGGAAGGTCAAAATGCGATTATTTGTTCTGCCGATGAGAACATCAATCTGGGAACATGGCTGATGTTGAGGCGAATGCAAAGGCAAGAACATCATCATCCGGGGTTTGAGTCGAGCGAGTTTGACCGCATATCTCACTGTCGTCGCCTCGATATCTGGGTGACCCTCGGCGCATACCATGAGGCACCACCCAGATCAAGGCGGTTCGGCAGGACGGTTCAAACGAGAATACAACAAATTTGAGATGCTTCTGGTGAGTCCTTAGATGAGTGCCATGCGTTTTCACAAGATCTTGAGCAACCTCGGCGGTCGGTCTCACATACCCCGACTTCGGACAACGCTCGTCGAGATACTTCAAAGACTCGATCTGCGGCGTATGGGAGATGAAAGTGACCACCATCAAAGACACGACAGACCTCTCGACCTTGACTCTTGATGCGGTTGTACTCACGCCTCAAGACTCACGAGATTAGCGTTGTCTCGTCGAGGTCGAAGTCACGATCGATGGCCTTGGTCACCGATCCCGCGACTTTCGAGTCCTCTTGCAATTTCTCCTTCTTTGCTCTCTGTGACATAGCGATGATCGTTAGAGCGACTTCGCGGATGAGCGACTTGCCCTCCTTGCTCGAAGATTCTCCCACGCTTACAAAGGGAGGAGGGACGAGAAGAGAGGAGGACCCGTGATTTGCTTGAGTGTGGTGGCCCCAACCACATCCGAGCAAATTGCCCCAAGCTGGAGAAGGGCAAGAACGACTCTGGCGGTTCGGGCAAGAACGACTACACCGACAAGAACTGCAACAAGAAGCCTTCACTCGGGCCTTGACAAGAAGAAGTTCATAACCGGCAAAGCCAAGAAGCTCTTCCACAGCGTCCTCACCGCCCGGCGACCTCGACCTCGGCGAGGTGGAGGGATGGAAGCGGACGATGACGGGACGGGTGACCAAGAGCCCAAGGATGGCGGCGATGACTTCTCGGCATGTGCTTCATGGTCCTCGAGGGCGAACTTCGTGACAAATGAACTGTACTCGACTTCGGACGAGGTAGATCCCACCTCTGAACAGCTCAATCATGCTTTTCTTAAGCTAGGAGGTTTTCATGCTAAAGCTAAGGCTAGGTGTCTTTGAGTTAGAGAAGGAAATAGATAGTGTCACTAGAGATTATTGCTCTTACATCCGCCCTTCTAGTGATGATTGTGATACATGCTCGCTTTCTTTGGTTGATATGGAGAAGTTAAGGACCTCACATGATAGTGTGTCCTCCAAACTTGATAGTGTTAAGGTGGAGAATGTTAGTGCGCTTCTTCGAGTTAGAGTTGAGTAGGATGGTACATTACCCTACTTATTCTTGATGAGACTACTTCTCCCACCTCATGTGAGGGTAAGGACATTCTTTGCTAGAGGATCTTATGCCATGCTTCTTCCGCCCGAGTCTTGTGAAAATTGCAATAACTTGAAGATGAACTTAAAGCAGGCGGATCATAAAATTTTGAACTACAAGCTTCTTTACTTGGCCGAGTGATTCATGCTTGAACTGTCCTAAGTTAAGCTGCTGAACTTGAATTTGTCTCCAAGCAGTTTCAAGATATGATTGATCATGAAAGGAAGTTGGCTAAGTTTGCTTCTAAGGACCTGTTAGCTCACCATGCATTAAGTGTAACAAACTAAAATCTGACTTGATTACTTTGGATGAGAAATGTGTGAAGCTAACTAAGGACCTTCTAGAAAAGCCACATTGTGCTTGCAATATGATTGTGGAGAAGGGAGAAGCTCGGGGTAAGGATGAGGCGCTTAGCAGCGTGAACCAAGCGGCTAGCGATGGGGTGTCCCTTGAGTCGGTGTGCGTGCACAAGCCATTCTTCCCTCTCGCTTTGGTTCTTCTTTTGCTTCCTTACCTTCTGCTGTCTCTTCTTCCCCCTGCTCTTCTTGCACCTCTCTCTTTCGGGAGTGTCAGTACCTTATGAACACTCTCGAGAGATTTGTAGGAGGCAAGAAGAAGCTCAATCTTATTCTAGACCAATCTAAGATCTGCAGATTTAATCGGGGTCTAGGATATGACTTCTCTGAGGACATGAGGAAGCATCCACTGCCGTGCTCGGACCCATAGCACAGTGTGATCGAGGCCGAGCCCGGGACCGAGAAAGTCCATTTCAAGTCAGCGGGCTATGTCGAGGATTTCGACAAGAAGGTAATTTCACATCCGCTTCTACCTCTCGAAGGTGAAGTATCCTTGCACCTTCTGTCGGAAGGATGGACACACTGATCGTCGATGCTTGGTAGCGCCAAGATCGCGTAGAGACCATGTTGAGTCTCTTAGGCGCATTGTGGTCGGCCCCGGACTTTGAGTGCACCTAAGACCAACACGAGGTCTAGGCTTGTTTCTTCGATGGGTTTGTGCGACATCGAGGACTTGGTTTTCGAGTTTTCGGTTTTCGTCCTCATCTTTGCTTTCGATCGTGACTTCCGCCGTCCCCGAGGTAGATCTCGTTTTCCCCATCGAGATAGCTACCATGGCGTGTTCGATCTATTGCGCAGTGCTCCGACTTCGCTCCTTCAGTAGCGATCGGACTCAAATAACGACCGGGTCTGCTCTTAGACCTTCTCTGTGAGTGACAGAGCGTGAGGGTAGATAGAGGTCGGTCGGGCTTGACTACTTCATCGCTCGGCGTGTTACTCGATATTGGGTGCCAAAATCATTGTTGATTTATCGATCTTGAGACTTTACTCTGTTGACTTCGAGTTAGCGGGTAGGGAAGGAGAAGGTTTGGCTTGTAGACTCGGTTGTTCTCGTCATATGACCGGAGACTCCGTTGGTTCTCCTCCTAGCCAGCGCTCCGGTGATGAGGCGATCACCTTCGGAGACGCTTCGTCTGGGCGCGTCATCGCCAAAAGTCTTGTCGTATTAATGCTTCTTTTATTCTTAAGGATGTTGCCTTGGTTAGTAAGGCTGCGGTACAATTTGCTTTCCGTTTCTCGACTTCTGATGGCGGTTTGAGGTGAGCTTCAAGAAAACGCTTGCAAAATTCTTGACTCTTCGGGTAGTCTGGTTTGCGGGATTTCTCGTTATGGGAGGATCTTTCGTGCTGATTTTTCCGATTCTTCTGGTGATCCTCTCCGGTGTTTGGTTGCTTCTGAGTCCCGCGATCTCTCCTTCTGGCATAGGAGACTTGGTCATATTGGATTTGACCATTTGACCCGAGTTAGCAGCCATGATCTCATTCGTGGTCTGCCGAAACTCAAGATGGTCAAAGATCTTGTTTGCACTCCATCTTAACACGGCAAGATGGTTGCCGCTTCTCATCCTCCGGTCACAGTTACTATGACCGATGCACCCGGACAGCTGCTCCACATGGACACAGTTGGACCAGCTCGAGTCTTGATCGGCGGGAGGAAGTGGTATGTTCTTGTTGTGGTCGATGACTTCTCGAGGTACTCTTGGGTGTTTTCTTAGCCTCGAAGGGCGAGACATTTACACATTTCGAGGTCTTTTAGTAGGTCAGTCTGTTGAGCTCCGGGTGCCTTACGAAGCGATCCATGATGACAATGGTACGGAGTTCAAAATTCCTACTTTGAGAGTTTCTGCGGTGAGGCAGTGTAGAGCACCGTTCTCTTCTCCATCGTCCCTCGGCAAAATGGCGTTGTGGAGAGGAAGAACCGTACCTTAGTCGAGATGGCGGGGCGATGCTTGATGAGTACTCTACACAGGAAGTTTTGGTGAGGCCTTTGCGACCGCGTGCCATGTTTGAATCGAGTTTTTCTTGGGCACTCCTACACGCACTTCTTATGAGTGAGATAGGCGAAAGCCAGCGTCTCTCATTTTCGTGTGTTTGGTTGCAAGTGCTTTATCTTGAAGTGCAGGAACCTAGACAAGTTCGAGTCACGTTCTGTGGCGGTATCTTTCTAGGCTACTCGACTTCTTGGCGAACTTATAAGTGCAGGCTGCGAGTCTAGCAAAATGGTAGAGAGTCTGCGAGGTGACCTTGACGAGGCAGTCAGGGACTAGGCAGATATCTCGAGTTCTTTAAAGCGATCCGAGACCATCTTTGTGGATGATGTGGGCGATGGAGATGGCGGTTGTCTACGATCCTGTCCCTCATCCACTCCTTGAGGTGCCGTCTTCCACCGCACCTCGAGGTGATCGACCTTGCCTTCGCTTCCTCTGGAGCTAGTGGCTCTGTTCCTACCTCGTCGGCTCATGAGGTAGAGGCCACTTCTTCATCTCTCCCGGGACCTCCTAGACACATCGAAAGTTCATCCTTGAGCGAGATCATTGGAGATCTTTTCGGCGTGTTACCGCTCAAAATCGCTTATCTCAATTCTGTCTCCATTCTCGCCTTCATTGCCTCTTTTGAGCCCAAAGATGTTTCTCATGCTTTATCGATGAGTCATGGGTCAATGCCATGCATGAGGAGCTAGAAAATTTCGAGAGGAACAAGGTGCAGTCGCTTGTTGAGCCCCACGAGGCCACAATATCATTGGAACCAAGTGGGTGTTCAAGAACAAGCAGTGAGGATGGGGTAATCATCCAAAACAAAGGCGAGATTAGTAGCTCGGGGTTTTCCTAGGTTGAGGTCTAGACTTTGAGAGACCTTTGCCTGTAGCTCGACTTGAAGCCATTAGAATCACTGCTTGCCTTTGCGACTTCTAAGGGTTTCAAGCTTTACCAGATGGACGTGAAGAGTGCCTTCCTCAATGGCCTTATTGAGGAGGAAGTCTCGTCAAGCGACCTCAGTTTGAGAACCCCAAATACCTAACCATGTCTTCAAGCTTTCAAAAGCATGTATGGACTTAGCGAGCTCTCGAGCTTGGTATGAGAGGCTTAAGTCCTACTTGTTAAGTCATGGTTTTGAGATGGGTAAAGTTGACAAGACCTTGTTCATCCGGGCATAGCCACCGACCTTCTGCTCGTCGGATCTATGTCGATGACATTATCTTTGGCGGCTCTTCCCATACTCTGGTTTCCCAGTTCTCGGATGTCATGAGCACCGAGTTTGAGATGAGTATGATGGGTGAGTTGACCTTCTTCCTTGGCTTCCAAATCAAGCGAGACTCGGGAGGTACATTTCTTCATCAAGGAAAGTACACTCGTGACCTCCTCAAGCGCCGACATGAGTGATGGGAAGCTGTGTCGACTCCATGGCTTCTCTGACCTATCTTGACCAGATGAGGATGGCGAGCAGTTGATCGAAGGAGTTGAAGTATGATCGGCTCCCTTCTTTACCTCATTGCCTCGAGACCGGACATACACTTCTCCGTGTGTATGCGTGTGCTCGATTCGAGCTTCTCCTCGCGTATCTCACCGCCAGCGGTGAAGCGCATCTTCCGTACCTTGAGCTACCATTGACTATGGTATCTGGTACTCTTCCTCATCTGTCTTTCCTTGAGAGCCTTTTCGGATCACAGAACTTATTTGGTAGAGGATAGATAGGAAGAGCACAGCACTGCCAATTTCTTGGCACTTCTCTTGTTTCTGGTCTTCAAGGAAGCGATGCAGTGTTACCTGATCCACCGCAGAGGCGAATCGTTCTTTGCGGCGATTCTTTGTAGTCAAGTGCTCTGGATGGCCCGACCTGCGGGACTTTGGGTTAGTTATCGGCAGTGTTCCACTCTTTTGTGATAACACTTCTGCGATTAACATTGCCAGAACCCAAAGCGACATTCGGACCAAGCACATCGATATTCGTTTCCACTTCCTTAGAGACCATGTAGAGAAGGCGATATAGTGCTCCGGTTTGTGGAAGTGACCACCGGTTAGGTGACATTTTCACCAAGCCATTGGATAGTTCGAGGTTTTCACTCTGCGAGGAGAGCTTGGGGTGGTTTGTCCTTATGGATTGTAGTGAGGGGAGCTTTGGGTTTCTTGCTCTACTATATTATTTATGCTCTTGCTCCTTCTTTGTTGCATTGCATTTTGGGTGCATTTGGGATTAGTCCTCTAGCATAGATTAGAGTGCTTCTTTTGTCTAGTTGTTTAGATTTACTGCTCTTATCTTGTGATTCTAGGATCTTGCTTATTAGTATTACTTATCTCACTAGGTTGAGCTCACTCACTTCTTGTAGGTTCTAGCGAGGTTGGGCCACCCTCGGGTGAGGCAGTGCGTGTTTGCTCCTAGGTGTGTTAAGTGGGCGGTTGATAGTCCTAGAGTCATATGGGGTAGATGAGAGTCGATCTGAGCCATAGTATTCTCTATATCTTATCTATGCTTTAAGGATTTTTTGTTTTATGTTTTCTTTGCCGACTTCTCGATTTATTGTTTTGGTTCAAGGGAGTTCTTTTGGGAGCTTACGAGCTTAATATTGAGTTAACTCAACTTGAACTAAAAGTTGCATCTAATGTTGAGGGGATTTGGATCTTACGCATTCTAGCATTCTCGCATTGTAATATAACTTCATTGAGCCTTGATTATTATCCTGCTATGACATGTTTACAATGCTTTACACCTTGCCATGACTTGTGCTTATTTGCTAGATTTATCATGACTTCATATGTGTAGCCTAGCTTTTGCCATGATAAGTTAATTAAAATTGCTCAACTTAAACTAAAACTTGTCATGTTAGCACTTTCGAGATTAGTCCTTCTTGAGCTATCCTTTTATGATTCATGCCATGTCAAATAAATTTGGGTAGAGTGATGAATCTATATTGAGCCTTAGAAAAAAGAGTTGTTTTAGTCTCTTGGTGATGCATGAGTTAGTACAACTTGTTAAAAGGCAAAAGATCTCTTTTGTGTGAAAAAGCTGATCTCACCAATTCTCTCCTATGAGACTGACTTGCCATTGCACTTGGCATGAACTTAGGGGAGTTTTGGGTGACCTAGACTATCTTCTTAAGCTTCTCGCTTGGAGTAGTCGCATAAGGCTTGAGACCTAGCACATGATAAAACAAAAATCTGGTTGGAAACCACCATGAATTTCAAAAGAAAATATGTTTCATGTGTTCAATGTGCTTAAAGCCACAAAAAGTATCATGTACTTTAACCAATGTTTCAATCTTGAGCATAGCACTCTATTTGGTCTCAATTTAAGCTTCTTAGTTCCGCTTAGCTTATTGACATGGCTGCATCATCCTTGGATATCTCTAGCGAGACTTTGCTCATTGATGACTTGACTTGCTCACATAATGTACCTCATTTTCAGATTGTCATCTATGTGTTCTAGCTAGCTTATACATATCTTGTCATGATCTAGATAGCCTTTTATTAAGTTATGGCTTGGTGTATTACATGTTGGTCATTATGGATAATTCTCATGGCTCAAAATGCTTAAATAAACAAACTTGACCATTTTCATCCATTAACATGTCATATTTTCTCTATTGCATCTTGATCGTTTATTGCCAAAAGGGGAGAATAGAGAAGAAAAAAGTCATTGGGAGCAGTTTAGAGCTTTGGAGATCAATTTGCTCTTTCGGTTGTTGCTCTAGCGTTCATACATCGACATGGTCATTAGCTTCATTTCATTTTTGGACCATGTTGGTTTCTTCAAACTCAAACTCTTCTTAAAAGCTTTTTACGAGTTTGTCAATATTCTCATCAAGGGGAGATTGAGAGACCATGTGGTCATGTCTCCATGAAAGTGATGAGTAATTGACAAAGGTTTTAGGTCGATCGAGTTTGGTTTGTGTGGTCGGACCATGTCGTTCTGCGCAGTTCACGCGTTTTCGTGAAATCATTCAGTGTCGGGATAATCGAACGGCCGTGTTATGGTGATGACGGCCATGAGGCGGTTATACCGATTAGTAAATGGCGGTTGAAGAATTCCGAGAAGTTGTTTTTTGAGTTCGGTCTTCATTGGAAATCGAACGACCATGAGTATTGGGCGAGACGACCGGAGTCGCGGTTGATCCATTGGTAACATGGCGGTTGTACCAATTGTATTGTGAGGTTCGCCATTTTGGTGATTTGAGTTTTGGGATAGGTCATATCCAAGTGTGTTCATGCATATGTGTTGCATATTGCATGTTTGAGCTAACGTTAGGTCAAGTTGTGAAGAACTTGTTCGGTTTCGTGTTCTTATGCGTGTGGCTGCGGGGCGTCGAGTGGAGTCGTGGCGAGACACGATTGGATGGACTAAGCGCAGTGGCGCCGAGGTCGAACAGTCGGGATGTGTCGAAGGCAGCGTGGACTCGAGGTGGTTCGAGGCGTCTTGAGACAAGGCGCTGAAGCTTCGGAAGGTCTGAAGAAGGCGAATCGGAAATTCGCAAGGCCGCACTGGCGGGCGAGCTCAGTTGGACATAGCGGGCGAACGGGCGGAGACCAGTTAGTGAGCGCTATAAAAGGAGAGGAGGGCTGCATGCCCTCTGGAGCACTTAGGTGGAATTAGGGTTTTAGAGTCAAAAGAGGCTTTGTGAGGTTGTTTCTCTTTTGCTCTTTAGTTGTTGAGAGTGGAGGTGTAGGCGAGTAGTGCTCCTGCTTGTCCCCTTCTTGGCTTTGTGTTCATCTCCCTCAAGAATGGATGAGTGTTTGTTCTTGAGTTGTGAGAGTGAGGAGATGGATTGAGCTTACATGTAATCATCCCTCTGGTTCTAATGTCCATGCGTATGGGGATGTATCTATGTGTTTTTCGCTTTTGATTCAATGAATGAAATCAAGTTTGTCTCTCGAACTCTTGTTACATTCTTCGTGACTCCCATTTGATGATTTCTTGATTTTGTGAGTCTCTTGTTGTTTCTTGTTGGGAAGCCTCAAAGCGAGTTGTTCTATGATGGGTTAGTGCCACAAGATCATTTGATCGATTTCGAAGAGCAAACTTGGTTTAAATCTAAGATTTCGGTTTTGGGTTGTCTCTGTTCTTCGTTCTTCCGTTTTGGTTGATTCTTGAGATTTTGTGGATGGATCTACTCAATCGTTTCTTGGAATAGGTTCCTAACATCCTTAGGAAGGTGTGTTCCAAATTTGGTCAAGTTTGGCGCGTAGATCAAAAGTTACGTTGATTTTCGTTTTGAAACCGGCGGATTTTGCTGTTCGGGACAATCGGATGAAGCAAGACTTAACTGCTGCGGTTATCTTGGATCTGCAGTACAACCGCCGCTACTTGGTTGTCTTGGGGCGATAGCTGGTACAACCGCCATTTACTCGTGGTTGTACCGATTGTCTGATTTGTTCGGCCCTTCCTCGTTTTTGTTTCTTTGAGCTTTGGGGGTGAGAGTGGTTTCAACATAAGACTTCCTCGTGCTTAATCATTGATCTTCATAGCTCTCATAGCTATTGGAGTGATTTATAAGTTGAATCCATTCTTTGCGAAAAAGATTGGTGCTCCTATTCACCCCCTCTAGTCGCCTTCCAGGTCCTTCACAGTCTTTGGGAGGCTCCCAGCAGCGAGGCGGCCGAGATCTTGAGGCGTTGTGGCGATCCGGTGGTGACCCTCCCGACAGCGAGACCCACTTGCTGGCGGCAGGCGATGAGGTCTTCTCGGCTGGCCGAAGAACGAAAGCGGCGCTAGGGCTCCAAGCGGCGACTTGGCCAGCGGCTAGGGCAAAAAAGCGGTCTTGGCTCGGGATCACGAGGGCCTTGAGTCCTTGAGGCCTTAAATAGCCTCGGAGGTGGGGAGTTCACGAAGAAATGGCGGCGGCGATGGAGTCCGGCTCGGACACGGGGGAGAGTCCCGAGCGGGGATGAAGAACAATGGCCGCGCCCACTGATCGATGAAATCTGACGCAGGCCCACCCGATTAGAGGAACGCGATGATGCAGACGACGAGGTTGGGACGATGATCGACCGTCCGGCGCTCCGTCAAATGTGATTGAAATGCATGCAAGGATATCTCAAAGGAAGAGTTATAGAGTTGATTTGCATAAAGCCATGTTTCTTTCCAAATACTTGTACTAGGTTCCCAAAGCAGTTATACAATAACTAAAATTCATTTTCTAAATCTCAGTTTTATAGTAAGATAACATTCATCAACAAGTGGTGAAGGATACCCTCTATCACGGGGAGATAACATTCATCAACAAGTGGTGAAGGATACCCTCCTATCACAGGGCTACCGTCCAAAACCCATTTGGATAGACATTCAAAACTATTTCATAAAGTCTTTTGAAAACAAAAGCTGAAATCTAACTTGGAGCGGCTTTGTTAGCATGTCCATGACCGTGGACCTGCTATTGAATAGTTTACACTCTCAGAGATGTACAACTTTACCCACAAGAGATAATCACTTATCTTATCGCTCACACACTTCCGAGGTGTGCGATTAAGAGATTATCACATGGCCTTTATAAGCGCCATTCCACATGATCCCCTCTCGCTAAGGTTTAGCCCTTTGGACTTACCATCCATGGGTTCCGCCCCTCTTGCACTAGGTGAGAATACATAAAATTAGGTCGTCAAGACATCCACACAACCGGATGGAACGACCACGGTGAAATGTTGTAAATTAGTTAGCCAGGTTCTGCCCATTTAGAACATGTAGTAGTATGGTAGGGCGTAGCAAAATACACTCAAGGACCGGTCCTTAACTGATTTGGGCGACTTTCCACAAAACCCTGGGCCAAAACCTTACCCGAATTGAGCCCGTGCATGAACATGCACCCTTCCAAACAACCAATTCACTCAAGTCCAAACCAATTTTTATTTTGCTTTGCTTTTCAAAAACATTTGTAAACTTCCACGACAACCCAATGTCATGGTTAAAATATTTCGACAACATTGGTCTTTGGCAGTAAATTCCCAAATCAAGATTTTTGGGTCTAAGCTTTGACTAAGCATAGAGTTTTGCAATATGTGCTAGTTCATGCTAATGTACCAACTAGCTCTTTACTATGGCAACAAGGGATGGTTGAATCAATAATCAAGTTTGGATGTACAAATGAATTAGGAATAACTATACAGTTAAAACAGGGATTTGAATTACTTAAATTTAAATAAGCATGCAATAATAGTTTGAAACAGAACTTAAATAATTTGAGATACTGGGATTCAATATGATCAAGGGTGTAACTTGCCTTGCTCGAAAGTTTGAGGTCTACTTCTTTGGAGTACTCGGGCTCTCGGATTCGTTGAAATCTACGAGAATGAAGCAAATTCAAATAGAGACCAAATAAAATCCAAATGAACTCTAAAACAAACCAAACTAGAACCAACGACAAAGTCTTGAATTAGATGAATTAGGAGCGGGCTCTCGGGAGGAGGCTCGACTAGGCGGGAGGAGGTCCAGCAGATTCGAGAGGAGGTCCAATTGGGAGGGTGGTCGAGGGAGGTTCTGAGGAGGTCAAGGGAGGTCCTGAGGAGATCCTGAGGAGGAGGTCCTGAGGAGATCAAGGGAGGTCCTAAGGAGGTCAAGGGAGGATACGACTACTCAACACAGTCGTGAGAATGGATACGACTACGCAACGTGGTCGTACGAAGAATACAAAAGGATACGACTACGCAACGTGGTCGTAGGAAGGGATACGACTACGCAGCATGGTCGTACGAACAAGGGAAGAGAACAGGGCACGGAGAAATTCAACAAGGCCGAGAGAGAGACTAAAGGGGGAAGGGAAGTCGGTGGATGGCGGGTGGCGGTCGAAGACAGCACAGGCGCTGTCGGGACCCAAAATATGCAATTCTGGACCCTCTGTGTATAATGTACTAGTCCAGGATCACGCTAGTGCACACAGTGGCAACATAGGTGAATATCGATCCACACAAGCGATTAATAACATAAACGAGTAATTTGATAACAAATAAGGGTTTTGACCTTATGGCCGAGTTTACAATTATTAAGCCACGCAGGGCTAGCAAGAAATAAAATAGCAAAGAGAAGCGAAACTTGGTGGAATCCCATCAATTCACCACAGACAAGCGATTGGGATCAAGACCCTACGATCAAGCACATTCGATGAACTCCTCCGAAAGCGGTGAAGACTCCTCCTCTTCTGTTGCATGTTTTACAACAAGCATGAGTACACACCGTACTCGCAAGTCATACCACAGAGATGCAATTATAGATGCAGGCTTATTCCAAAGGAATGGCTTCTATGGTTCTTTTGCAGAAATGCAGCATTTGCAATTTAAATACAAGTAATAGATTGAAAGCATAACTCAAAACAAATAGACAGTAATAATTTGAACCGTTTTATTTAACAAAGACACATAGCCTAAACAAGTTATTCACATAGCCATATGACTTAGGTCACACAGCTCCCTTCCCAAGGTTTTATGAAAATCTACCCCTTGTGTGAAATCACCGAGCATGTCCATGACCGCAGACGCGACTATTCGAATAGATTGTTTAACACTCTGCAGAGGTTGTACACTTTACCCACAAGATACAACTAGTGTAGCTAGCACTAGCCGTAACAAAACAGTTTAGAAACTTCATCTCGACATTGACACTCCCGGTATGCTTAGCCGCCACAGACGCACACCGTTGGGCAGGGATACGACGAACCGCCCCGTGATGCGACTACTTGGTAGTACACACCTCCACCCAATCCGACACAGCTAACCTACAACCTGAGTAATCAATGTCAAGTCTCCATAACTTACGAAGTTAGGCGATCCCATCGGGCATGTGGTTGTACGAGAGACTCGAGTTCAATGGCGCACAAAGTTAAGTCCTTAATTGACCAAGGCAAGACTTCCAAATAAACTACAAATCCCTATGCACACAGGTTATTAAGCCACGCACATAGCTCCACCAAAATATCACACGATCCACTTGCCTCGTCTAAATCTTTTCCCCTTTGTTGGTTAAGTGCAACATATGCCATCAACGAGTAATAGCACATAGCGCACAGTTTCTATCACATAGTTCCATAGTCACTTAGTCAAATTTATATTTGCAACCACATGAGATGATGACTCGTAGCATGGCTAAGCAAACTAATAGCATCTAACCAACCCCGTTGGTAATACAATAGCACCAACTAAATAAACCAAACTAGGGTGACAAAAGATTATGGCATACAATTAGACAAGGAGGTCATAACAGATTGGACATTAACTAATCCCATAAGCATTGAAATAAATAAATAAAGTAAATGCAATAATTTAAATTAATATAACTTTTGAAAACTGGGTTCAATATGATCAAAGGTATAACTTACCTTGGAAAAGGTCTTGGTATTGATCTTGGTCTTGAGATGCTCCTTGCTCATCAAAACCTCCCGAGGTATCGACGTCTACTAGCAAACGAAATAAACAAATAAAATAAATAAAAATAGAGGCAAAACAAACTCCAAAAAATTAAATAAAAATCTCAGATAAGTAGATCTTGAATTTAGATGAATTTAGAAATTTGAATGGGCTCAATCGGAGTTCGAATGCAAAAGATATGGGCTTTGAAAGTTTGAATCTAAAAGAAAACCCTAAAAACTGATTATTCCGAATTATTCCTTAAAAGAAAAATCGGATTATTGCGCAACGATGACGTCAGCGCTCGATATTAAAGAATTAAAAAGAATTACTAACATGCAGGGCCCACACGTCAGTAAGATGGCTCACGGTGAACCAAGTTCACCGAGCCGGATGTTGGGATTGGATCTGGACCCGCCTAATCAGCGCTGACGTGGCTCCACGCGGGCGACACGACGACGCCGAGGTCGACGCGAGGTGACATAAGCGGTGACGTGGCCTTAGCGTGGGCGTCGGTGAGAGGCGGCCTTCGGGCGAAAACCCGTGAACGGCGGGGTGCTCTGAGGAGGTAGAGGTGAGACAGGAACTCGAGGGTGGGCTCACGGGTCCTCGAGGCGATTATGGCCGGCGCAGAACGCTGGCGGGCTGGAGCAGGCTCGGCGGCAACGGTCTGGGAGGGCTCCCCCGGCGAGCGGCGGCCGAGATGCGAGGCGTTATGGCGATCCGGTGGTGACCCTCCGACAGCGAGACCCACTGCTGTGGCGGCAGGCGATGAGGTCTTCTCGGCCGTGGCGAAGAGGAAAGCGGCGCTAGGGCTCCAGGCGACGACTTGAGCGCAGGCGGCTAGGGCAAAAGAGGCGGTGCGGCTCGGGATGCGAGGGACGCAGGTCCTTGAGGCCTTAAATAGCCTCGGAGGTGGGGAGTTCGCGAAGGAAATGGCGGCGGCGATGGAGTCCGGCTCGGACACGGGGGAGAGTCCCGAGCGGGGATGAAGAACAATGCGCCCCCTGATCGATGAAATCTGACGCAGGCCCACCAGTTAGAGGAAGCTGGCGGCATGCAGACGAGGTGAGGGACGCCCATCGACCGTCCGGCGCTCCGTCAAATGTGATTGAAATGCATGCAAGGATATCTCAAAGGAAGAGTTATAGAGTTGATTTGCATAAAGCCATGTTTCTTTCCAAATACTTGTACTAGGTTCCCAAAGCAGTTATACAATAACTAAAATTCATTTTCTAAATCTCAGTTTTATAGTAAGATAACATTCATCAACAAGTGGTGAAGGATACCCTCCTATCACAGGGAGATAACATTCATCAACAAGTGGTGAAGGATACCCTCCTATCACAGGGCTACCCGTCCAAAACCCATTTGGATAGACATTCAAAACTATTTCATAAAGTCTTTTGAAAACAAAACTGAAATCTAACTTGGAGCAGCTTTGTTAGCATGTCCATGACCGTGGACACTGCTATTCGAATAGTTTACACTCTACAGAGATGTACAACTTTACCCACAAGAGATAATCACTTATACTGTCTGCTCACACACTTCCGAGGTGTGCGATTAAGAGATTATCACATGGCCTTTATAGAGCGCCATTCCACCGCAGTCCCCTCTCGCTAAGGTTTCGCCCCCTTTGGACTTACCATCCGCCGGGTTCACGCCCCCTCTTGCACTAGGTGAGAATACATAAAATTAGGTCGTCAAGACATCCACACAACCGGATGGAACGACCACGGTGAAATGTTGTAAATTAGTTAGCCAGGTTCTGCCCATTTAGAACATGTAGTAGTATGGTAGGGCGTAGCAAAATACACTCAAGGACCGGTCCTTAACTGATTTGGGCGACTTTCCACAAAACCCTGGGCCAAAACCTTACCCGAATTGAGCCCGTGCATGAACATGCACCCTTCCAAACAACCAATTCACTCAAGTCCAAACCAATTTTTATTTTGCTTTGCTTTTCAAAAACATTTGTAAACTTCACGACAACCCAATGTCATGGTTAAAATATTTCGACAACATTGGTCTTTGGCAGTAAATTCCCAAATCAAGATTTTTGGGTCTAAGCTTTGACTAAGCATAGAGTTTTGCAATATGTGCTAGTTCATGCTAATGTACCAACTAGCTCTTTACTATGGCAACAAGGGATGGTTGAATCAATAATCAAGTTTGGATGTACAAATGAATTAGGAATAACTATCTGATTAAAAGCGAGGATTTGAATTACTTAAATTTAAATAAGCATGCAATAATAGTTTGAAAGCAGAACTTAAATAATTTGAGATCTTTGGGATTCAATATGATCAAGGGTGTAACTTGCCTTGCTCGAAAGTTTGAGGTCTACTTCTTTGGAGTACTCGGGCTCTCGGATTCGTTGAAATCTACGAGAATGAAGCAAATTCAAATAGAGACCAAATAAAATCCAAATGAACTCTAAAACAAACCAAACTAGAACCAACGACAAAGTCTTGAATTAGATGAATTAGGAGCAGGCTCTCGGGAGGAGGCTCGACTAGGCGGGAGGAGGTCAGCAGGTCGAGAGGAGGTCCAATTGGGAGGTGGTCGAGGAGGTTACGAGGAGGTCAAGGAGGTCTGAGGAGATCTGAGGAGGAGGTCTGAGGAGATCAAGGAGGTCCTAAGGAGGTCAAGGAGGATCGACTACTCAACACGATCGTGAGAATGGATCGACTACATAGCGTGGTCGTCTGAAGAATACAAAAGGATACGACTACATAGCGTGGTCGTAGGAAGGATCGACTACATGACATGGTCGCATTGCGAACAAGGGAAGAGAACAGGCGCGGAGAAATTCAACAAGGCGAGAGAGAGACTAAAGGGGAGGGAAGTCGATTGGATGGCGGGTGGCGGTCGAAGGCAAAGGTATTGTCGGGACCCAAAATATGCAATTCTGGACCCTCTGTGTATAATGTACTAGTCCAGGATCACGCTAGTGCACACAGTGGCAACATAGGTGAATATCGATCCACACAAGCGATTAATAACATAAACGAGTAATTTGATAACAAATAAGGGTTTTGACCTTATGGCGAGTTTACAATTATTAAGCCCTTGAGAACTAGCAAGAAATAAAATAGCGTGAGCGAAACTTGGTGGAATCCCATCAATTCACCACAGACAAGCGATTGGGATCAAGACCCTACGATCAAGCACATTCGATGAACTCCTCCTCGGCGGTGAAGACTCCTCCTCTTACATTGCATGTTTTACAACAAGCATGAGTACACACCGTACTCATAAGTCATACCACAGAGATGCAATTATAGATGCGGGCTTATTCCAAAGGAATGGCTTCTATGGTTCTTTTGCGAAATCTGACATTTGCAATTTAAATACAAGTAATAGATTGAAAGCATAACTCAAAACAAATGAGCGGTAATAATTTGAACCGTTTTATTTAACAAAGACACATAGCCTAAACAAGTTATTCACATAGCCATATGACTTAGGTCACCGGCTCCCTTCCCAAGGTTTTATGAAAATCTACCCTTGTGTGAAATCACCGAGCATGTCCATGACCATGATAGCGACTATTGAATAGATTGTTTAACACTCTGCAGAGGTTGTACACTTTACCCACAAGATACAACTAGTGTAGCTAGCACTAGCCGTAACAAAACAGTTTAGAAACTTCATCTCGACATTGACACTCCGGTATGCTTAGCGCCCCAGGCGCGCACACCGTTGGGCGGGGATCTGACGAACCGCCCGTGATGCGACTACTTGGTAGTACACACCTCCACCCAATCCGACCACGGCTAACCTACAACTTTGAGTAATCAATGTCAAGTCTCCATAACTTACGAAGTTAGGCCGTCCCATCGGGCATGTGGTTGTCGAGAGACTCAGTTCAATGGCGCACAAAGTTAAGTCCTTAATTGACCAAGGCAAGACTTCCAAATAAACTACAAATCCCTATGCACACAGGTTATTAAGCCCACGCACATAGCTCCACCAAAATATCACACAGTCCACTTGCCTCCGTCTAAATCTTTTCCCTTTGTTGGTTAAGTGCAACATATGCCATCAACGAGTAATAGCACATAAGCGCACAGTTTCTATCACATAGTTCCATAGTCACTTAGTCAAATTTATATTTGCAACCACATGAGATGATGACTCGTAGCATGGCTAAGCAAACTAATCGCATCTAACCAACCCACGTTGGTAATACAATAGCACCAACTAAATAAACCAAACTAGGGTGACAAAAGATTATGGCATACAATTAGACAAGGAGGTCATAACAGATTGGACATTAACTAATCCCATAAGCATTGAAATAAATAAATAAAGTAAATGCAATAATTTAAATTAATATAACTTTTGAAAAGCTGGGTTCAATATGATCAAAGGTATAACTTACCTTGGAAAAGGTCTTGGTATTGATCTTGGTCTTGAGATGCTCCTTGCTCATCAAAACCTCCCGAGGTATCGACGTCTACTAGCAAACGAAATAAACAAATAAAATAAATAAAAATAGAGGCAAAACAAACTCCAAAAATTAAATAAAAATCTCAGATAAGTAGATCTTGAATTTAGATGAATTTAGAAATTTGAATGGGCTCAATCGGAGTTCGAATGCAAAAGATATGGGCTTTGAAAGTTTGAATCTAAAAGAAAACCCTTAAAACTGATTATTCCGAATTATTCCTTAAAAGAAAAATCGGATTATTGCGCAACGATGACGTCAGCGCTCGATATTAAAGAATTAAAAAGAATTACTAACATGCAGGGCCCACACGTCAGTAAGATGGCTCACGGTGAACCAAGTTCACCGAGCCGGATGTTGGGATTGGATCTGGACCCGCCTAATCGGCCACGGCGTGGCTCCATGAGCGACACTGGCAACGCCGAGGTATGAGGTGACATAAGCGGTGGTATTTGGCGTGGGCGTCGGTGAAAGCGGGCTTCGGGCGAAGAAAGCCGTGAACAGCGGCGGAGTGCTCTGAGGTAGAGGTGAGACGAGGAACTTCGGGGTGGGCTCACGGGTCCTCGAGGCGATTATGGCGGTGGCGGAAACGCTGCTGAGGCTGGAGCCGGGCTCGGCAACAGCAGTCTTTGGGAGGCTCCCAAAGCGAAAGCGGCGGCCGAGATCTGGCGTTATGGCGATCCGGTGGTGACCCTCCCGACAGCGAGACCCAGCTTGTGGCGGCAGGCGATGAGGTCTTCTCGGCCGTGGCGAAAGGCGAAAGGCGCTAGGGCTCGGCGGCGACTTGAGCGCTTGGCGGCTAGGGCAAAAAAGCGGTCTTGCTCGGGATGCAAGGGCCTTGAGTCCTTGAGGCCTTAAATAGCCTCGGAGGTGGGGAGTTCGCGAAGAAATGGCGGCGATGGAGTCGGCTTGGACAGGGAGAGTCGGCGGGGATGAAGAACGGCGGCGCGCCCCACGATCGATGAAATCTGACGCAGGCCCACAGATTAGAGGAGCAGCGGCACGCATGGACAGGTGAGAACGCCGATCGGCCGTCCGGCGCTCCGTCAAATGTGATTGAAATGCATGCAAGGATATCTCAAAGGAAGAGTTATAGAGTTGATTTGCATAAAGCCATGTTTCTTTCCAAATACTTGTACTAGGTTCCCCAGCGGTTATACAATAACTAAAATTCATTTTCTAAATCTCGGTTTATAGTAAGATAACATTCATCAACAAGTGGTGAAGGATACCCTCCTATCACGGGGAGATAACATTCATCAACAAGTGGTGAAGGATACCCTCCTATCACGGGCTACCGTCCAAAACCCATTTGGATAGACATTCAAAACTATTTCATAAAGTCTTTTGAAAACAAAAGCTGAAATCTAACTTGGAAGCGGCTTTGTTAGCATGTCCATGACCGTGGACCTTTGCTATTGAATAACTTACACTCTGAGAGATGTACAACTTTACCCACAAGAGATAATCACTTATCTTGTCTGCTCACACACTTCCGAGGGTGTGCGATTAAAGATTATCACATGGCCTATAAGCGCCATTCCACATGATCCCCTCTCGCTAAGGTTTAGCCCTTTGGACTTACCATTAGCGGGTTCACGCCCCTCTTGCACTAGGTGAGAATACATAAAATTAGGTCGTCAAGACATCCACACAGCCGGATGGAGCGACCACGGTGAAATGTTGTAAATTAGTTAGCGAGTTACGCCCATTTAGAACATGTAGTAGTATGGTAGAGGCGTAGCAAAATACACTCAAGGACCGGTCCTTAAGCGATTTGGCGACTTTCCACAAAACCACGGGCCAAAACCTTGCGAATTGAGCAGTGCATGAACATGCACCCTTCAAACAACCAATTCACTCAAGTCCAAACCAATTTTTATTTTGCTTTGCTTTTCAAAAACATTTGTAAACTTCCACGACAACCCAATGTCATGGTTAAAATATTTCGACAACATTGGTCTTTGGCAGTAAATTCCCAAATCAAGATTTTTGGGTCTAAGCTTTGACTAAGCATAGAGTTTTGCAATATGTGCTAGTTCATGCTAATGTACCAACTAGCTCTTTACTATGGCAACAAGGATGGTTGAATCAATAATCAAGTTTGGATGTACAAATGAATTAGGAATAACTATCTGAGTTAAAAGCAGGATTTGAATTACTTAAATTTAAATAAGCATGCAATAATAGTTTGAAAGCAGAACTTAAATAATTTGAGATCTTTGGGATTCAATATGATCAAGGGTGTAACTTGCCTTGCTCGAAAGTTTGAGGTCTACTTCTTTGGAGTACTCGGGCTCTCAGGATTCGTTGAAATCTACGAGAATGAAGCAAATTCAAATAGAGACCAAATAAAATCCAAATGAACTCTAAAACAAACCAAACTAGAACCAACGACAAAGTCTTGAATTAGATGAATTAGGAGCAGGCTCTCGGGAGGAGGCTCGACTAGGCGGGAGGAGGTCCAGCAGGTCGAGAGGAGGTCCATTGGGAGGGTGGTCGAGGAGGTTACGAGGAGGTCAAGGAGGTCTGAGGAGATCTGAGGAGGAGGTCTGAGGAGATCAAGGGAGGTCCTAAGGAGGTCAAGGAGGATCGACTACTCAACAGATCGTGAGAATGGATACGACTACATAGCGTGGTCGTCTGAAGAATACAAAAGGATACGACTACATAGCGTGGTCGTAGGAAGGATCGACTACATGACATGGTAAATGCGAACAAGGGAAGAAGAACGAGGCACGGAGAAATTCAACAAGGCGAGAGAGAGACTAAAGGGGAGGGAAGTCGGTGGATGGCGGGTGGCGGTCGAAGGCAAAGACAGTATTGTCGGGACCCAAAATATGCAGTCTGGACCCTCTGTGTATAATGTACTAGTCGGGATCACGCTAGTGCACTGCAGTGGCAACATAGGTGAATGTCGATCCACACAAGCGATTAATAACATAAGCGAGTAATTTGATAACAAATAAGGGTTTTGACCTTATGGCGAGTTTACAATTATTAAGCCACGAGAACTAGCAAGAAATAAAATAGCGGCGAGCGAAACTTGGTGGAATCCCATCAATTCACCACAGACAAGCGATTGGGATCAAGACCCTACGATCAAGCACATTCGATGAACTCCTCCTCGGCGGTGAAGACTCCTCCTCTTACATTGCATGTTTTACAACAAGCATGAGTACACACCGTACTACATAAGTCATACCACAGAGATGCAATTATAGATCAGGCTTATTCCAAAGGAATGGCTTCTATGGTTCTTTTGCAGAAATGCAGCATTTGCAATTTAAATACAAGTAATAGATTGAAAGCATAACTCAAAACAAATAGACAGTAATAATTTGAACCGTTTTATTTAACAAAGACACATAGCCTAAACAAGTTATTCACATAGCCATATGACTTAGGTCACACAGCTCCCTTCCCAAGGTTTTATGAAAATCTACCTTGTGTGAAATCACCGAGCATGTCCATGACCATGAGCCGCGACTATTGAATAGATTGTTTAACACTCTGCGAGAGGTTGTACACTTTACCCACAAGATACAACTAGTGTAGCTAGCACTAGCCGTAACAAAAGCAGTTTAGAAACTTCATCTCGACATTGACACTCGGTATGCTTAGCGCCGAGAGCGCTTTACCGTTGGGCGGGGATCTGACGAACCGCCCGTGATCGACTACTTGGTAGTACACACCTCCACCCAATCCGACCACGGCTAACCTACAACTGAGTAATCAATGTCAAGTCTCCATAACTTACGAAGTTAGGCGAATCCCATCGGGCATGTGGTTGTACGAGAGACTTCAGTTCAATGGCGCACAAAGTTAAGTCCTTAATTGACCAAGGCAAGACTTCCAAATAAACTACAAATCCCTATGCACACAAGTTATTAAGCCACGCACATAGCTCCACCAAAATATCACACGATCCACTTGCCTCAAGTCTAAATCTTTTCCCACCTGTTGGTTAAGTGCAACATATGCCATCAACAGTAATAGCACATAAGCGCACCGAGTTTCTATCACATAGTTCCATAGTCACTTAGTCAAATTTATATTTGCAACCACATGAGATGATGACTCGTAGCATGGCTAAGCAAACTAATCGCATCTAACCAACCCGTTGGTAATACAATAGCACCAACTAAATAAACCAAACTAGGGTGACAAAAGATTATGGCATACAATTAGACAAGGAGGTCATAACAGATTGGACATTAACTAATCCCATAAGCATTGAAATAAATAAATAAAGTAAATGCAATAATTTAAATTAATATAACTTTTGAAAAGCGGGTTCAATATGATCAAAGGTATAACTTACCTTGGAAAAGGTCTTAGTATTGATCTTGGTCTTGAGATGCTCCTTGCTCATCAAAACCTCCAGAGGTATCGGCGTCTACTAGCAAGCGAAATAAACAAATAAAATAAATAAAAATAGAGGCAAAACAAACTCCAAAAATTAAATAAAAATCTCAGATAAGTAGATCTTGAATTTAGATGAATTTAGAAATTTGAATGGGCTCAATCGGAGTTCGAATGCAAAAGATATGGGCTTTGAAAGTTTGAATCTAAAAAAACCCTAAAAGCTGATTATTCGAATTATTCCTTAAAAGAAAAATCGGATTATTAGCATAACGATAGCGTCGGCGCTCGATATTAAAAATTAAAAAGAATTACTAACATGCAGGGCCCACGTCGATAAGATGGCTCACGGTGAACCAAGTTCACCGGCGGATATTGAGATTGGATCTGGACCCGCCTAATCGGCCGCGTGGCTCCACGCGGCGACTCTGACAACAATGAGGCCGTATGAGTGACATAAGCGGTGTGTGGCGTGGGCGTCGGTGAAGGCGGCCTTCGGGCGAAAGAAGCCGTGAGCAGCGGCAAGTGCTCTGAGGAGGTAGAGGTGAGACGAGGAACTCGAGGGTGGGCTCACGGGTCCTCGAGGCGATTGTGGGCCGTGGCAAACGCTGGCGGGCTGGAGCCGGGCTCGGCAACAGCAGTCTCTGGGAGGCTCCAAGCGAAGGCGAGGGCGGCCGAGATCTGGCGTTATGGCGACCGGTGGTGACCCTCCGACAGCGAGACCCAGCTGCTGGCAGCAGGCGATAAGGTCTTCTCGGCCGTGGCCCGAAACGGCAGCGGCGCTAGGGCTCAAAGCGGCGACAGCTGAGCGGCTAGGGCAAAAAGCGGTCTGGCTCGGGATGCAAGGGCCTTGAGTCCTTGAGGCCTTAAATAGCCTCGGAGGTGGGGAGTTCGCGAAGGAAATGGCGGCGGCGATGGAGTCGGCTTGGACACGAGAGAGTCGGCGGGGATGAAGAACAATGCAGCGCCCCACGATCGATGAAATCTGACAGCGGGCCCACCAGATTAGAGAGCAGCGGCGGCAGCCTTGACGAGGTGGGACGCTGATCTGACCGTCCGGCGCTCCCGTCAAGTAACAGATTGAAATGCATGCAAGGATATCTCAAAGGAAGAGTTATAGAGTTGATTTGCATAAAGCCATGTTTCTTTCAAATACTTGTACTAGGTTCCCCAAGCGGTTATACAATAACTAAAATTCATTTTCTAAATCTCGGTTTATAGTAAGATAACATTCATCAACAAGTGGTGAAGGATACCCTCCTATCACGAGGAGATAACATTCATCAACAAGTGGTGAAGGATACCCTCCTATCACAGGGGCTACCGTCCAAAACCCATTTGGATAGACATTCAAAACTATTTCATAAAGTCTTTTGAAAACAAAAGCTGAAATCTAACTTGGAAGCGGCTTTGTTAGCATGTCCATGACCGTGGACCTTGCTATTGAATAGCTTACACTCTCTGAGATGTACAACTTTACCCACAAGAGATAATCACTTATCTTTATGCGCTCACACACTTAGGGTGTGCGATTAAGAGATTATCACATGGCCTTTATAAGCGCCATTCCACATGATCCCCTCTCGCTAAGGTTTAGCCCCTTTGGACTTACCATTCACGGGTTCACGCCCCTCTTGCACTAGGTGAGAATACATAAAATTAGGTCGTCAAGACATCCACACAGCCGGATGGAGCGACCACGGTGAAATGTTGTAAATTAGTTAGCGAGTTACGCCCATTTAGAACATGTAGTAGTATGGTAGGCGTAGCAAAATACACTCAAGGACGGTCCTTAGCGATTTGGGCGACTTTCCACAAAACCACAGGCCAAAACCTTACGAATTGAGCAGTGCATGAACATGCACCCTTCCAAACAACCAATTCACTCAAGTCCAAACCAATTTTTATTTTGCTTTGCTTTTCAAAAACATTTGTAAACTTCCACGACAACCCAATGTCATGGTTAAAATATTTCGACAACATTGGTCTTTGGCAGTAAATTCCCAAATCAAGATTTTTGGGTCTAAGCTTTGACTAAGCATAGAGTTTTGCAACATGTGCTAGTTCATGCTAATGTACCAACTAGCTCTTTACTATGGCAACAAGGGATGGTTGAATCAATAATCAAGTTTGGATGTACAAATGAATTAGGAATAACTATACAGTTAAAACAGGGATTTGAATTACTTAAATTTAAATAAGCATGCAATAATAGTTTGAAACAGAACTTAAATAATTTGAGATACTGGGATTCAATATGATCAAGGGTGTAACTTGCCTTGCTCGAAAGTTTGAGGGTCTACTTCTTTGGAGTACTCGGGCTCTCCGGATTCGTTGAAATCTACACGAGAATGAAGCAAATTCAAATAGAGACCAAATAAAATCCAAATGAACTCTAAAACAAACCAAACTAGAACCAACGACAAAGTCTTGAATTAGATGAATTAGGAGCGGGCTCTCGGGAGGAGGCTCGACTAGATGGGAGGAGGTCCAGCGGGTCGAGAGGAGGTCCAAGTGGGAGGTGGTCGAGGAGGTTACGAGGAGGTCAAGGGAGGTCTGAGGAGATCTGAGGAGGAGGTCTGAGGAGATCAAGGGAGGTCCTAAGGAGGTCAAGGAGGATCGACTACTCAACACGATCGTGAGAATGGATCGACTACATAGCGTGGTCGTCTGAAGAATACAAAAGGATACGACTACATAGCGTGGTCGTAGGAAGAGATCTGACTACATGACATGGTAAATGCGAACAAGGGAAGAGAACAGGCACGGAGAAATTCAACAAGGCGAGAGAGAGACTAAAGGGGAGGAAGTCGGTGGATGGCGGGTGGCGATCGAAGGCAACCACCAGTATTGTCGGGACCCAAAATATGCAGTCTGGACCCTCTGTGTATAATGTACTAGTCGAGGATCACGCTAGTGCACACAGTGGCAACATAGGTGAATATCGATCCACACTGGCGATTAATAACATAAGCGAGTAATTTGATAACAAATAAGGGTTTTGACCTTATGGCGAGTTTACAATTATTAAAACCCCTTGAGAACTAGCAAGAAATAAAATAGCGGCGAGCGAAACTTGGTGGAATCCCATCAATTCACCACAGACAACTGATTGGGATCAAGACCCTACGATCAAGCACATTCGATGAACTCCTCCTCGAAAGCAGGCGAAGACTCCTCCTCTTCTGTTGCATGTTTTACAACAAGCATGAGTACACACCGTGCTATAAGTCATACCACAGAGATGCAATTATAGATGCAGGCTTATTCCAAAGGAATGGCTTCTATGGTTCTTTTGCAGAAATGCAGCATTTGCAATTTAAATACAAGTAATAGATTGAAAGCATAACTCAAAACAAATAGACAGTAATAATTTGAACATTTTTATTTAACAAAGACACATAGCCTAAACAAGTTATTCACATAGCCATATGACTTAGGTCACTGGCTCCTTCCCAAGGTTTTATGAAAATCTACCCCTTGTGTGAAATCACCGAGCATGTCCATGACCCATGAGCGACTATTGAATAGATTGTTTAACACTCTCTGAGGTTGTACACTTTACCCACAAGATACAACTAGTGTAGCTAGCACTAGCCGTAACAAAAGCAGTTTAGAAACTTCATCTCGACATTGACACTCCGGTATGCTTAGCCGCCCTGAGGCCTTTACCGTTGGGCGGGGATCTGACGAACCGCCCGTGATCGACTACTTGGTAGTACACACCTCCACCCAATCCGACCACGGCTAACCTACAACTGAGTAATCAATGTCAAGACTCCATAACTTACGAAGTTAGGCCGTCCCATCGGGCATGTGGTTGTCACGAGAGACTTCAGTTCAATGGCGCACAAAGTTAAGTCCTTAATTGACCAAGGCAAGACTTCCAAATAAACTACAAATCCCTATGCACACAGGTTATTAAGCCCCGCACATAGCTCCACCAAAATATCACACATCCACTTGCCTCCGTCTAAATCTTTTCCCACCTTTGTTGGTTAAGTGCAACATATGCCATCAACAGTAATAGCACATAAGCGCATACAGTTTCTATCACATAGTTCCATAGTCACTTAGTCAAATTTATATTTGCAACCACATGAGATGATGACTCGTAGCATGGCTAAGCAAACTAATCGCATCTAACCAACCCCGTTGGTAATACAATAACACCAACTAAATAAACCAAACTAGGGTGACAAAAGATTATGGCATACAATTAGACAAGGAGGTCATAACAGATTGGACATTAACTAATCCCATAAGCATTGAAATAAATAAATAAAGTAAATGCAATAATTTAAATTAATATAACTTTTGAAAAGCTGGGTTCAATATGATCAAAGGTATAACTTACCTTGGAAAAGGTCTTAGTATTGATCTTGGTCTTGAGATGCTCCTTGCTCATCAAAACCTCCGAGGTATCGGCGTCTACTAGCAAGCAGAAACAAACAAATAAAATAAATAAAAATAGAGGCAAAACAAACTCCAAAAATTAAATAAAAATCTTAGATAAGTAGATCTTGAATTTAGATGAATTTAGAAATTTGAATGGGCTCAATCGGAGTTGAATGCAAAAGATATGGGCTTTGAAAGTTTGAATCTAAAAAAAACCCTAAAAGCTGATTATTCGAATTATTCCTTAAAAGAAAAATCGGATTATTGCATAACGATAGCGTCGGCGCTCGATATTAAAGAATTAAAAAGAATTACTAACATGCAGGGCCCACACGTCAGTAAGATGGCTCACGGTGAACCAAGTTCACCGAGCCGGATGTTGGGATTGGATCTGGACCCGCCTAATCGTCATGGCGTGGCTCCACGCAGGCGACTGGCAGCGATGCCGAGGTCGACTGTGAGTGACATAAGCGTGACGTGTGTGTGGCGTGGGCGTCGGTGAGAGGAGCGGCTTCGGGCTTCAAGAAGCCGTGACAATGGCCAGTGCTCTGAGGTAGAGGTGAGAGCGAGGAACTTCGAGGTGGGCTCACGGGTCCTCGAGGCGATTATGGCGGCGTGGCGAACAGCAGTGAGCTGGAGCCGGGCTAGGCAGCAGCAGTCTTTGGGAGGCTCCCGAAGCAAGCGGCGGCCGAGATCTGGCGTTATGGCGATCCGGTGGTGACCCCACAACAGCGAGACCAGCTACTGTGGCAGCAGGCGATGAGGTCTTCTCGGCCGTGGCGAAGACGGCGGTGCTAGGGCTCGAGCGGCGACTTGGCCTTGCGGCTAGGGCAAAGAAGCGGTGCGGCTCGGGATGCGAGGCCTTGAGTCCTTGAGGCCTTAAATAGCCTCGGAGGTGGGGAGTTCGCGAAGAAATGGCGGCGATGGAGTCGGCTCGGACAGGGAGAGTCGGCGGGGATGAAAACAATGGCATGCCCTGATGATCGATGAAATCTGACGCAGGCCCACCCGATTAGAGGAAGCATGACGTATGAGACAGTGAGAGAATGATCTGGACCGTCCGTGATCAACGGTGGAGGATGAATGGTAGGCTCAAGGCATGGAGACTGGTAGGAGCAGGCAGCTAAGGAATAGGAGGCTGGCCGAAAGGATTTCGACCCAAAGCCATTCTTGAGATTTTAATAGTTTTCTTTTTAATAAAATACGAGAAATTCAAATAAGCAATAGAAAATAGCAAATGAACTTGGAAAAATTCGGAAAAATCTGGAAAATATATCCAAGCCCAAAGAATCCCAATAAAATAGTTTTGACCATTATTGATGTTGACTTTAATCATATTAAATTATTTTGATGTACAAAGTCCATATTAAGCTTTTGAATTAAAATCAAATAAAACCCAAATGGTGAATTTTATCCTACTAACTCTTTAAAAGATTTTTAAAGCTCAGAAAATTAGGATGTTACAGGGGCTACGGTGAATCCTTGGCGTGAGTGGTTGAAGGCAGCCAGAGCTCAGCGGACTCCTTGGCGATGGGAGGCGGCAGCCAGAGCCAGCGGACTCCTTAGCGGCAGGGAGGCGATGGCTTGAGCTCCAGTAAGACGGTGGCGAAACTAGAAGCACGGAGGGACCTGGGCAACAGCAGGAGAGTTGGGTGTGGAAAAGGTGATGAAAGAGGGCTGCTCAGGCTTTTATAGCCAGGGAGACAGGGAGAGTCGCTGAAAGACTCGGAGGCACACGCGTTCAAGGGTAGGTGAAGGAGGAGATGGGGGCAGGTAGGAGAGAAGACAAGAGGGGGAATGGGTACTACAGAAGCGACAACATTTAATGCGACACAACAACATTTAATGCGTGAAGACTTTTGCGTCAGCAGTGATGCGACGGGAGGAAGAAGAAGGTGAGCAGGGTTGATAGGTGGGGCTAGTCAAAACTCGGGAGGGTGGTCCAACAATGGGGTGGTCGTGACCAAAGAGGTGGTCGTGACTGGTCTCTAGGACCACCCGGGAGGTCTCCCAGGACCACCCGAAGGTCTTCCAGGACCACCCGGGAGGTCTCTCAGGACCACCTGAAGGTCTTGGACTGAGAGGGAGGTCCAAACGAGAGGGAGATCTGGGTGAGGGAGGTCCAAGCGAGAGGAGGTCGGACCGAGGGCAAGTCCAAGCGAGAGGAGGTCAGGAGAAGAAAGAGGCTGGTAGGGGAAAGCAGACGAGCAGAGAGAGGAAATTCAATACCAAAGAACTCCAACAAACTCAAAATAAACCAAACTTTTGGATTAGCTGAAGTTCAATTTAGTCATTTAAATCACTTTTAATTCCAAAATCCCAAGTTAAGCTTTAGAACTTCAACAAAACCAAATGGTTATTTTTATTTTGAAAATAATTTTTAAAAAGTCCTGAAAATCGGGATGTTACAAATGCTTCCCCCCAGTATTAGTTACACCCGCTAAGGTTTCATTTTGAGAGTGGTTATGTCCACACACCTGCGTCAATCATGCCCCCAAACCCCCTCTTGCGCCTTCACGACTTAAGCCCACACAGATGCGTAAGCGGTGCACCCCAACCCGTAGCCACAAAGGCTTACGGCGTCGCGGGTCATCTACCTGGTGCAACCCGTACTGATGGATACAAATTATTTAGCCAGATTGACACCATTATAGACTTGTGGTTGTACTGTTTTCCATTAGGAGATCATCATAGAATTAAATCCTTAGGGTTATCTAGGCGATTCATACCACATACCACCATTTCACATACCAACATTCCTTGGGCTACATCAGCACCCACCACCATCATACCATCCGCCCAGATGTGGTAACATCAATTATTAGGGTTTTTGGAGAAACACAAAATATATTACTCAACCATTCCAGTCATTTACCCGCAATGACTGCCCAAAACAATTCGTGATTTTAAGGATGATGATTGGGGTATTTAATACCCCGGTACTTAAGCATGACTAGCATGTCGCTTAAGTACGACGTACAGCTAGTATAGTTACCACATAATCACTAGGGTGACAAGGATTAGGTATTTTCAATTGCCAAGGATGGCATAATATTATTTAATTATCAAGTTGGTATTTAACAACCTTAAGACCATTTGACATACAGTTGCATATCGAAATTAAAGCATGCAATTTGATATTTTAAAAGAATACAGTTAGCATAAAATGTAGGTTCAATATGATCAAAGTATTGACTCGCCTGGGCCTACGGTAAGAGGGTCTTGATATTCTTGGGCCTGATCAAACTCAGGTTCTTCCGCGTTCTCGAACTCTACTTGGACGGTTGCGCCAGAAAAAGAATAGACAAGCAAAACAAATAAATATAAGATAAAATATCAAATGAACTTCAAACTAAACAAGTCCATTGCCACTAGAAAGCTACTGATTTTAGAAATTTTTAGAAACAAATTTCACTCAAATCGGACTTAAAACGAAGGAGATCAGGGCTTCCGAAGTTTGGGTTCATAATAAATCAGAGAAAAGAAAAAGGAGAGAGAAGTTTCTCTGACGGGTGGATCCCAAAGCACAGTGCCTTGGTCCTTGCTACAACACATGAATCGGGCTTGTGCGCATAGCTCTTTGGTCCACGGGTCCACCGAAGGCTTTAACTAAGCATTGAACACTCAGGCCCACTTGTCATAGAGACAACAGAGAGCATCAAGTTCTTAAATGAATTTTAATTAACTGCCTCGGGTCCACTTGGCAAAGATTCAGTGCCTCTCTTAAGACCAGCAATTAAACTAGTAATTAAGCACTGAGTTAATGCAACATTAAACCAGCAGCTAAGCATCTATTTAACCCTTAAGATATGGATTTGGGTGGATTAATGAGGCTACAGGGCTGTCCAAGACTTGGACAGGAGAGGAGAGGCCACGGGCTTGTGCGGCTCCGGCTCGCCACCGGTGGAGGGAGGCTCGGTGGCGTCGGGCAAGGGCCGGGATGACATCGGGTAGGTGAGGCGGTCCTAGGGGCGGTGGTGGCGCGACCGACGAGACACCGAGTGGCGTGTGAGAACAGCGGTGGCGGTGCATAGGCCTGCGTGGCGCAGCATGCAGTGGTATGAGGAGGAGAATGGCGGGAGGGCAGAGCTAGCAGGGTGGGAAGCTAGAGCAGAGGTTGGGGCGTCTTGGGCAACCAGCAAGTGGCGGTGGGGTGGAGAAAGAAAGAGATGGCAGTGGCCCTTCTCGGTGAGGAAGAAGAGGGGAGGTGGGGGAAGAAGTGGAGGGGGTTGGGGGTGCAGTGTGGCGGTGGGGTGGGTGAAGCTCAGCTGGGCAGCAGTTTCAATGAGGCGGTCTGTGAGCTTTCTTGACGTTGTGCTCAGGAAAAAGGAGAGCAAAGTGGGGGAGGAGCAAGGGGGGATGCACTGAGGCTTTCACTTATAGCTAAGGGGGAGGTGATGCAGGGAAGATTAATTTGGGCATGCTTGGCGCGCGTGTGCAGATCTTGAGGCAGCGTCTTGCAATCTTGCGAACGCTGCACGCTCTGGCGTTGGGGGTCGGTAGGGGAGCGGCTCGGGCAAGGCTGAGCCAAGGAAATGGCAAGGGAAAAGATTAGGCCCACGAGAGAATTTGAAATTTGAATTTTTTGATCTTGAGCTGAGGTTGAAGATGAACTCTTAAACTCAATTTGGCAAATTGAAATTATTGTTCAAGAATTGAAAATGGGTTGTTACATCCGGGTGTGGAGTGTTTTTTCCACAGGCATAAAAATGAGTGCAATTTTCTGTCCGGGTAAACGGCCATGAGCATAGGTGAGCTGCACTCACTCTCGTCTCAGGCCATTTACCCACAACTTACGCTGGCAGGTGGGCCACCCTCCCACTAGAACTAGTCACTCTTAGTCAATAGCTGCTCACTGCACTCGACACTGATCGGCTCAAGTCCCAGCCGCCAGCCCCGTCGCCAACACACCCACCCACACACCAGAACTCGATCCAGATCCTCCTCCCGGCCGGCCGCCGCCCCCGCCCCTCCTCACGCCCAGCTGCCGCCCCTCCTCACGCCCGGCCCCGTCAAGACGAAGTGACGCCCGGCCGCCGCCTCCTCAAAGCGAGGAAGCCGCCCCTCCTCAACGCCCGGCCGCGTCCTCAACACCCGGCCGCCGCCCCTCCTCAACGCCCGGCCGCCTCCTCCCGCCCGGCCGCCTCCTCAACACCCGGTCGCCGCCCATTGAGGAAAAGCCAATCTTTGAGATTTTTAGCAACAGCCGGGATCAAGCCATGAGATTTTCCTTGCTACCATTTTGTTTTTCACTCACCAAGGAACAACCGGGAATGAGGTTCCCAAACAAAATTATTAGAACAAACCACAGATCCCAGCTAATCTGGGATCTGAGGAAGAGAAATGCTAGCATGCTAATAATCTGATGGCTCGATCACCAAGGAACACCAGATTTGTCCTGATGCTAATAATCTGAACAACAAAAATGTTATCTTTTGTTTGCCAAATAATCTTGTTTCATATAATTGACATGCTAGCATGAGAAATATTACATCTGCTCTGTTCATGTTATCTTTTGTTTGACTAATAATGTTGTTTCATATAATTGTCATGATCCTAAATGATAATATAAAACTGAAGACTAATAATTTATTTCTTTTCCCTTTTGTATAGGTTCAAGTGATTCCACTATTAAACTTTGGAAACGAAGGACTTGTCTACATACATTTTCAGGACATGCAGGTTATTTGTTTATCCCTACTGCAGAAAACAGTGTTTATAGTCTGGAGCATAACTATATATTGGTGCTTCAACCTTTGGCTTTGACCAACTGAGAATATCTGTTATGCTGGTGTCTTGAGCTTACATTTTCTCCTTCATTATTATTATCTATCATATGACATTCATCCAGATAGCTGGGAATTGTCATTTTCAATCAAGTAATTCAAGTCAATTGTATCTCTCTTGAGAATTAATTCTGATTGACAGGGTGAGTGTTGAGGAAGGAGTGGAGGAAGGTGTTGTTCGGGAGATTCAGAAGCTCCAATCTTTTGTTTGAAGATACCGAAGAAGAACAACGAACAGAACAGAGGTAATATTATCTTTTGTTTGACTAATAATCTTGTTTCATATAATCGACATGCTAGCATGAGAAATATTACATCTGCTCTGTTCATATTATCTTTTGCTTGACTAATAATCTTGTTTCATATAATTGGGTTTATCTCGATTTATTCATGAATGAGTGAAAAATCACAACACTGTTCTGCTTAGTGAAGTAGAGTGAAAAAATCACAACATTGTTCTGCTTCCAGCCTTAGACTCCCCTGTTCCTCTTGTTTGTCCTTGGAGGAGGCTCCTTTCCTCGCACGCCTCCAAGATGGGCCTGCTCAGCATCATCCGAAAGATCAAGCGCAAGGAGAAGGAGATGCGCATCCTCATGGTGTAGGTTCCCTCCACCCACCACTCGTTCGGTTCCATATGCATCCTTTATCCCGATTCTTAATTTCGGATCTGGCGCCTGTGCTGTTGGTTTCTTGATTCATTCAGCTTCTATCATGGTTTCTTGATCCTTGGTGTGTGGGTTTCTGAGTATCTCAGGGGGCTCGACAACTCGGGGAAGACGACGATCGTGCTCAAGATCAACGGGGAGGACACAAGTGTCATCAACCCCACCCTCGGCTTCAACATTAAGACCATCAAGTACCACAAGTATGTGTCCCCTCCTTCCTCTCTCTGTTTAGTCTGTTTGTTCAATTAGCCTCTTACTACTGCATTATGATATAAAGGTTCGGTTCCATTTTTTTTTGCTTCATCTCAAATGTCACAGCATTTGCTCACAAACAAATAAACAACATAACTGAACAAACATATGATTGGTGTTAGATATATATATATTGTGTAGGGTGTTATTTGCTATTGTTCCAACCTTGTACATGTTATATATTGGCCTTTGGCCTATTGGTATATACAAGTTGCTATATTCAAACATGGTATCAGAGCTATGGAAACCCTAGCCATAGAAACCCTACGTCTTAACCAACAGCTGCCGCATTGCCCCCAGTCAGCAGCCGCCGTCTTGGGCGCCGCCCAGCGTCGCCTCCACGCCTTCCTTCCTTTTTTTAATTGCCATTCTCCCGCCATGCCATGTTGGATCCCTTCCCGCCTTGGCTGCACATCAACGCCCATTGCGTCTTGTTCATGCCAACCTCTGCTCTCGCTTCACCAAAGCACCTTCCTCCCTTTTGGCCGCCGCTTGCCTCTGTGGCCATTGGATCTCTCTCCGCGCCCATGCCGGATCCCTGCTGCTTGCTCCGTGGCCGCCACGGATCTCTCCATGCCTCGCCGGATCCGCCGCCATTGCTCAAGTGGTTGCCTTGAATCTCTCATGCCTTCACGCCGGATCCATGCTGCCACGGATCCTCTCCGCCCTCCATGCTGGATCGCCACTTGCCCGGATCTCTCCATTGCCTCCACGCCGGATCCGCCGCCGCCATTCTAGTGGCCGCCGGATCTCTCGCCGCCGTCTTGAGCCGCCGCCGCCGCTCGGAGGAACCTAAAGTTCCCCGTCGTCTTTTCGCCGCATGACAGCCCCTCCTCCTTTATTCTTTGAAGTTGGGAGAGTGGCCTAGCCAGAAAAGCAAAAAAAAAAAAAAAAAAAAAAAAAAAAAATCGATGGCCTACCAAGGCTCTTTGCCATCCGCTCACGATTCGGTTTGATGGGGCGAACTTCCGGAGTGGGCGTTCACTGAGGATCCATCTCAGCGGCCAGCGTCTCTGGGGTCATCTCGGCTGGTGGCGACCATGTCGCCTCGTCCTACACTTGACATTGATTCTCTCTCTGGCAGTGCGGATAAGGCGACTTAGGAGGTCGACAATGCTGCACTAGAGGCCCTAGAGATCTACCAGTCTGAGCTGCACGCTTATGAGCACTGGCAGGAGGCCGAGGCTCGTGCTACTGCCATCCTGGTGGGTAGCTTGCCCGTGACCATCTCTGTGGATGTGGCGGAGTTGCCGACGACACAGCTTATGTGAGAGTGCCTCCGAGCTCACTACCAGCCGACGAACGATGCTATGTATCTCTCAGTTGTGCACCAGACACATTCTCTTCAGCAGCTCGATGCCATTGTTGATGACTTCTACCAGAAGCTATCAGAGGTGTGGCGTTAGCTTGACTCTATAGGGCCGGATGTCTGCCGGACCTGTCCCTGCTGTGTGCGGCTCCGTGCTCACCAGAAGACTCACTGTCTCTACGACTTCTGGCGTCTCGGCTGAGTTCGAGGCATGCTCGCTCGACTCGACTCGCCACCGCGCCGAGCTTGGTGGAGGCCTCACGGTGTACTGCTGAGACTAAATCACCGTGGCGTGACTTCGGATCTGATCTGTCTTATGCCTTGACCAAGCCGTGATCCTCACGGCTCCTCCGGTGGTTCTTTGCTTATCTGCGGTGTCCATTGCACCCTCTTTGTTAGCGTCTTGAACCCGCAGTGTCGAGATTGTTACAAGCGGAGGAGGACGGGGTCGTCGGGGTGGGCGTCCCCGAAGGGCTCTGGAGGTTCCTCTCGCTCGGTGATTGCCCTCTTGCGGGGCTCCTTTGGTGGCGCCCACGCGGCGGCTCCTCTCCTGCTTGGCTCCCGGTGTCGGCTCGTCCTCGACTTCGGGTTACGCTTGTCGACTCTTGCTTCTCAGCAGTGTTCCTCGCCTCCGACTCCTCCCTCGTCAGGTATCTTGTCTCTGTGGATCTTGGACTCTGGTGCTTCTTTTCATATGGCACCAGATTCCACCCACCTTACCATGCGGTCCTGATTTTTCTTCTTATTGACTGCAGATGGTACTTCTCTTCTATTCTGAGCCAAGGCACCCTTTCCACCTCTTCTTTTCATGTTCCTGCAGTCTCTCATGTTCCTCAGCTTACTATGCAGCTTATGTCCGCTGGTCAGATCACTGATCACAACTGTCGTGTTGTTCTTGAGTCTGACTCTTGTTGTGTTCAGGACCGCCGCATGGGGACTCTGTTTGGTACTAGCCCTCGGCGCCGTGATTCGCATCGTCTTTGGCAGCTCGACTGGCTTCATCTTCCTTCCGCTGTCTCCACTAGCTGGTCGGCCACTACCACTACCTCTGCTCTTGCTGCGTCTCCACTACCTCTTTCGCTCAGTGGCACCATCGTCTCGGTCATCTCTGTGGCTCGCGTCTATCGTCTTTAGTCGGTCGAGGTGTTCTTTGGTCTGTTTCTGGGGACACCTCTTTACATTGTATGGGTTGCAAGCTTGGCAAGCAGCTGCAGCTCCCCTATCCCATTAGTGATTCTATTTCTACTTGTCCTTTTGATCTTGTTTACTTTGATGTTTGGGGTCCGGCTCCTTTTGTTTCGAAAGGGGGTCATCGCTATTATGTGATCTTTATTGATGATTATTCTCGTCATACTTGGATTTACTTCATGTCCGAGCGTAGCCAGGTTCTCTCTATTTATCAGATGTTCGCCACCATGGTTCGCACTCAGTTTGATTCGGCCATTCGTGTTTTTCGTGCCGACTCTGCTGGTGAGTATCTCTCTGCTGTTTTGCGTCGTTTTCTCGCTGAGCAAGGCACTCTTCCTCAGTACTCTTGTCTTGATGCTCACGCTCAGAACGGTGTCTCTGAGCGTAAACATCGTTATTTGCTTGAGACCGCTCGCGCTCTCATGCTTGCCTCTTCTGTTCACCATGCGAGAAATTTGAAATTGCTTTCTGCTACTTTTCTCATCAACTGCGACCTTTCTTGCTCTTGAGGTTCTACTCTGTCGGCGTCTCTTTGGTCGAGCTCTAGAAATGCAGTCATCTTAGCGATTTGGTACGTATGCATTTAAATCCTTTTTCCACCTCGTGAGTACACCAAAATTGATCGCTTAGTCGGTTGAGTGTGTTTTCATAGCTCTGATCTTGAGCATAAGGGTTATCGTTGCTATGACCCTGTTGCTCGCAAGATGAGGATTTCTCGGGATGTTACTTTTGACGAGTCCTGCTCTTACTACCCTCGTTTCCCCACTGTCAGCCCAGATTCTCTTGCTGAGTCGATCTCCTTTATGATTTTTTCTGACTCTCAGCTTTCCACCACTGCTTCGCCTCATCCTCCATCTATTCTTCCTCCGGCTCCATCTGTTCTGGCTCCATCGGATTTTCCTTCCCGCTCTTTTGTTCAGGCTCCACCTTTGCCCTTGCACTACTCTCGCCGTCCTCGGCCTACTACTTCCTCTCCTGAGCCTCCGTCTCTCTTGGGCCTGTTCGATCCTCCCTCTCCATCCTTCTTTGGGTCTAGCTCAAGCTTCTCCTCCTAGATATGATCTTTGTGATAAATCACGCCGTCGAGCCGCTTTGAGCTATAAGCCCTTGATGTTGCTCTTCTGAGCCTCTGACCGAACCGTGAAATTGCTTGCTCATCTGAGTGGCGGCTTCGCGATGTCGAGGAGATTCTTTGCTGGAGCGTCTGAGCACTTAGGATCTTGTGCCCTTGCCTGCGCGTGTTACCCCTATCACGTGTAAGTGGGTGTACAAGATCAAGACCCGCTCGGATGGTTCCCTTGAGCGCTACAAGGCTCGTCTTGTAGTGCGTGGTTTTCAGCAGGAGTATAGTCGTGATTGCGATGAGACTTTCGCTCTTGTCGCTCACATGACCACTGTTCGTACTCTCCTTGCTGTGACCTCTGTTCGACAATAGCCCATCTCTCAGTTGGATGTTAAGAATGCCTTTCTCAATAGCGAATTGCGTGAGGAGGTCTACATGCAGCCACCCCTGGGTATTTTTGTTGGAAATATGCTCTAGAGGCAATCATAGAGATGATTATATTTCATTATGTTCATGACATTGGATAATGTGTTATCTTGTTCCTAGAATAATATTGTTAATATTTATTATCAAGTATGTGACTTGGTTGTGAAACTCTATATTTACGCAATAATTATTCTTATCGATCCTCGGTCGTAAACATATGAGGACACATATGAATAGACTAGCATATGCATTGGTTGATGACTATGTTTCACGAGTCATAGATATGGAGATATCAAACCAATAATATGGACACATGTTAGAGAACATGATGTTGGATAAGACCCACATTGAGACACTATTGAGATTGTTATGAATCTATGTGTCGTTAGTTGGTCTTAAGCAATGATGATGTATAATCCTTAGACACGAGATCGACATAGTTTCCTACATGTGTAAGAGCACTCTTAGGGGTTGCCAAACGCTACCAAATGGCGGGTAGTTATAAATGTAGCTTTCGGGTATACTCTGAAACATGGAGAGGAATGTATTTGGTGGGATATGGGATTTGCCCTCCTAACATAACAGGAGAGATGTCTGGGCCCTCGTTGTGATCGGATAAAGAAAGTGCATGGCCATGCCACTAGTAGTCAAGTGTTCGACCACGTAAAGTTATCGACACTCGATCGAAAGTATTGAGCGATCCATGGATGACACAACATCTCACGGAGTTCGATCGGACATCGTGAGGCAAAGGGAGTATACACGAGTAGGTAAACTTAGTTGACGATTCTGTTGGTCGTATGGAGATACAAGCAAGTTAAATGGCGGTCGAGCGTAATCACGAGTGGTGAAACCAAGTCGTAAGGAGTTACGAGTTGGTCGTGATCAAATCTGGCTGGTCGTATAGAGATAGGACCTAGTCGTAAGTGATGATGACCTAGTCGTAGATCATATTGCATTAAGGTTCGTCCGATATAATTTGTGTGTATTAGGAATCGATATGTTACGCTAGGAGCCGCTTCGACTCGTGATCGGAAGCGGTTTCCAAGTCACAACCGAACTACACATGAACCTCTGGTCACACACTTAGCGGGTTGGAACAAACCAATACGAATCGATTAAATGGCGATGTCCGGATAGGATCCGTCACGAGCACTATATAAGGAGGTGCATGAGGTCATTGGAAAGGATCGTGAAACACCACCAAAACCCTAGCCGCCATCTTCTTGAGAGCTCAGCGTGCGACTTGGTCTTTGCACACCGGCGTTCGGTTGTTCCTTCCTGGGCGTGTGGATACCGTAGGCGCTACTACGATTGTTGCGCTTGAGGGCGATCCGCGATCTTCACAAGGAACCGCAGCGTTGCTAGAGGAGGCGATCGACTCGACCACTACATCGGCCTGGCTCTTCGTTGGACCAGTGCGCCTAACCCTTCTTCCATTGTTCTGCGGCGTCGGTGGTAACGATCTGTGATCATCTACTTGCTTGGCATCCTGGTTCGCGTGGTAGAATTTTTGTTTGTAGCTATCGTAGCCTACCCCGTGACCCAACAATTTTGCCCCTGATGGTATGGTCTGTCGCCTTCGTCGTTCTGTCTATGGGCTCAAACAAGCCCCTCGTGCTTGGTTTGACTGCTTCTCTGTTGTCACTGCTGACGGTTTCTCCGCCAGTGATCACGACCCTGCTCTCTTTGTTCACACCTCTCCTCGGGGTCGGACGCTCCTCCTTCTATATGTGGATGACATAATCATTACTGGAGATGACTCAGTACATTGCTTTTGTGAAGGAGCGTCTCAGTAAGCAGTTCTTGATGTCTGATTTGGGTCCTCTTCGTTACTTCCTTGGGATTGAGATCACTTCTGCGCCCGAAGGCTACTATCTCTCCCAGGAGAAGTACATTTAGGATATCCTTACTCGCGCTTGTCTCACTGATCAGCGCATGTTGGATACTCCTATGGAGCTAGGTGTTCACCTTTGGCCTACTGATGGTGAGCCTCTTGAGGATCCCACTCGCTATCGGCATATTGTCGGGAGCCTCGTCTACCTTGGGATTACTCGATCTGACATTTCTTATCCAGTTCACATCCTGAGTCAGTTTGTCTCTGCTCCCACTCAGCTCCACTACAGTCACCTTCTTCATGTTCTTCGATATCTTCGTGGAACCCTCACTCGACGTCTTTTCTTTCCTCGTTCCAGTTCTTTATAGCTTCAGACGTACTCTGATGCGACTTGAGCTAGCGATCATTCTGATCGCCGTTTTCTTTCTGCCTATTGTGTTTTCCTTGGTTCCTCCTTGATTGCACGGAAGACTAAGAAGCGATGCTGCATTTCTCGTTAATGGCGAGGTGAGTTGAAACCATGGCTTGTTGACGGTGAGATCACACAGCCGGTGGCTTCTTGCAGATTTCGGTGTTTCTGCACTGACTCCGCTTTTATCAGATAGTAGTATAGTACTGGTGCGATCAACATTGCTCGAGATCCCGTGAAGCATGAGCTTACCAAGCCCATTGGAGTGGATGCTTCGTACATGCGATCGCAGGTGCAAGACCAAGTTATTGCTCTTCAGTATGTGCCTTCGGAGCTTCAGTTAGCAGATTTCTTCACCAAGGCACAAACTCGAGCTCAGCATAACTTCTACCTCTCCACACTCAGTGTTATTGATCCACCATGAGTTTGGGGGTGTATATATATATATATATATTGTGTAGGGTGTTATTTGCTATTGTTTCAACCTTGTACATGTTATATATTGGTATTTGGCCCATTGGTATATACAAGTTGCTATATTCAAACAATAGGGACAATGGGACATGGTGCATCAGAATTATTCATCACCTCATCATCGGCATTCGGCAAGTGTGAAAAAAATACTACAACCAAACACAGTGAACAACTACATATAGATGACAACAATAAGAGTTGAGACAGTCACACAGCATAGGCAAGCAATGCAACATGGATCATGGAAACCTTGTAGGCTGACCAGCATGTTAACATAACTCCACAAGATTTCCAACAAAAATATTGGCATCCCTCTCAAATCATCATTCTAACCAAGTGGCCTCAGAGGTGATGCAATAACAAGTAGAGTATGTTTTCACATCTCGATTTCATTACTTGCACCAAAATATAAGCAAAAGAACGGCTTGTAAACATGGCAAACATAGATTGACGGTACAGGGCTTGCAGAGACAAACACCAACTAATGGACTAAACTATAAGGGTTCAAAGACCATCGCCAGAGTAAGTTACAAGTTCTTTCTTGTGTCATATTTAGTTCATCTACAAATGTTCATGCTAATTTTTCATGACCAGCAGGTTAAAAAGACTGTTCTTTTAACAGATCTAGAGGCTTTCCAACTACCACTAAAAAAATACCCCATCTGGCCCAGATCTACTCATCTACTTGACTCGATAGCAACCAAGTAAAAATGTTTAATCCAAAATAGCAGCAGTAGAGGGGAATGGCAACCAAGCACAGATCTATCCGGTTTATGCTGTCTACAACGAGTAGGTTCACAGAAGTACATGGGAGCGCACAAAACCAAGCAAGAGAGAACCACGGATGGGGGAGAGACAACAGGGAAACAAACGAGGGAGATGGGTATCTTACCTTTCAGCGAGCAAGATTCCGCCGGACTTACCTGCTCGGAGAAGGGGGAGATTTGAGCAGAGGTGAGTCTGTGGGAGGAGAGAGCGAGAGCCGAGCGAGCCAGGCTCGCGAACGAAGAGGGTAAATGGCGTTTCCCTCAGCCAGGCCCAAGGGATGCATTTCGCACGGGCGGAGCCTCGCCCAAGTGGAGACCCAGGGCCCAGGCAACCCAACAGCGTGCCTCAGTCGCGGGCCTGCATCTCGAGTGCAGGGCCGACCCTTAGGGCTTGTTTGGGAACCTCGATCCCAGTCGGGATTCCTGCAGAATCCCTGGGCTAGAGTCCCACGGGGAAAGTTTCCCTAGGTCAGCTAGAAGGGGCATTTGGGAGTCCACAGCGACGGGATTTTTCAGCCCAATCCGCGTGATATCCCTGGGGAAAAGATAATCCCCTCGCCATCCGGGATTCATTCTCCCCGCCGCATCACGTGACGCCGCGAGGTTGCTACCTCTCTCCATCGCTGGCCACTGGCGAGTATCTCAGGGGGCTGGACAACTCGGGGAAGACAACAATCGTGCTCAAGATCAATGGGGAGGTCACAAGTGTCATCAACCCCACCCTCGGCTTCAACATTAAGACCATCAAGTACCACAAGTCTGTGTCCCCTCCTTCCTCTCTCTGTTTAGTCTGTTTGTTCAGTTAGCCTCTTACTACTGCTTTATGATATAAAGGTTAGGTGCTTGTTTTAAGATGGAGTATTTTATGAAATGTTACACAAAAAACCCAAATGTAATACTATACTTGTTACATAAAAGGTGTTAAATTGCTTCAATTGATATAATTTAGTGGCATCAGATGTATCTTGTAATTGAAAAGTTTGGCATTTTCACCTAAGTTGATATAATTTTTTGTGCTATCTATTGGGTGAATGTTCTCCCGATGTGACACAGGTTTTCTTGGTCCACTATTGTAATGGTTGTATACTGCTTAAGAAGTGTCTTATAGCAGACCACTTTTTGGAAAGTAAATCATGCGATTTTGGACTGCTGTAGCAGCATCAAAAGGGTCTATTGAGCATTTTAAGGACAAAAGCTTGCAGCAATGGAGAAATTCAACAATGCTGCAGCACAATCCTCAGGAGTTGTGACGCCAGACAAACAATTTCACCGTCATGATTGTATAATTGTGAAATAAAAATGCACAGGCTAGTGATTTATAGTTCAGTTTTACTTGTTGCTTCATACCAAATGGCATCTTTCCTTCTTTTTTTAAGGCAGCAGCATGCCTATTCACGTTAATTGGGAAAGAATGTAGTCAATGTACGAGAATTTACATCTGGGGAATTGCCCTTAACAGTGCAAAAAACACGTAGCTTCCATTCAGCTCAATTTAATGGCCATCTTGGCATGAGTTCAGGCTTCCTAGTTAAGTAACCTATAAGTTTTGCTGCAGGGATTGCTTTCTGTTATTTGAAGTGCTGCATTTTTTAGTGCATAGTGATGAAATCTCATCACATCCTTGTCAGCACAAGGGTAGAGGCAAATTTTTGAGTACTAATGCAGCCCTCACTGCCATTTGCCAAACACAAGGCCTAGCAATTCTGTGGGTATTACTGCGGGTGGGATTATTGAATATTTCTATTTGGCGATTGTGGCAGATACTCTTTGAACATATGGGATGTTGGGGGACAGAAGACTATCCGGTCCTATTGGAGGAATTACTTTGAGCAGACTGATGGATTAGTTTGGGTGGTTGATAGTTCAGACATCAGGAGGCTTGATGATTGCCGTGCTGAACTCCACAATATATTGAAAGAAGAGGTACTATTTCTGGGCCACTAAACGACGGTGATTATTTATGCCCTTCAGTGTTTGCAGCTTATTGTTCTATAAATTAGAAGATTATGAACATTGCGATGTAGAATGCCATGGAAAGAACAAGGATATTTGCTGATAAGTACAGACATTGAATTAGTCGTATAGCCCTTTTCTTTTTTAGGGGCCTCTCTGTTCATTAATCGGAAACTGGATTATTTTTCTCTAATCAGATGTTATAATCAAGGCATTTTGTGCACGACAGGTGTTATTGAGATTTTACACTTGACTTTGACTTTTTTTTCCTGCTTGTGTTTGTATTGAACTAATGCATACCACTAAATAGAAGTGCAATGCGTATTTACCATTCTATTGGTAGTTCAAATGCAGCATAGAAAGCTACTCTTCTCTTTGCCACTCTAGCCTAGGAATTTCAACAATTCATAATGTGTTGTTATTGAATGGTCCTTTGAGTTTTGATTTAACAGAGACTAGCGGGAGCTTCATTGCTGGTGTTTGCAAATAAGCAAGACATTCAAGGTGCTCTCAAACCTGCAGAAATCGCTAAGGTAAGCAAATTTCAGTCATACATGTATAGTAAATCTATCTGACTATCTCTGGTCTTCTTTTCTTGTACTTGAGCTACAAAAATTAGATGGATGTCATAAATCCAGTTTTTTTTTCTGACTGCAATGCTACTTTACAGTTATTTACATCATTCATGCCCTATATTTCAAATTCATTGTTGTCATATTTTACAAAATCTTCTTATTTTGACATTAGTGTTCATGGATCCAAAAGGATATGCAAGTTGAATACAGTTAGTCCCAGTTATGCCCTCAGATATAGACGGTCTAACTTTGCTTGTGCTGTCCATTTGTGATCCTTTCTGCATTTTAGTCATCTCAGAAATCAGCACCTTTAAAACTAAATTCGGAGGTCACGTTGTTCCTGCAGTGTATAAGCATGCTCCAAGTCCGAATGGATGAGCTGAGGTCCCGCTATGTACAGTGGCGGACCTAGGATTTTGAGCATGGGTGTCCGGAATTGACAAAATATTGACGTTTAATGTAAAAAGCTAATGTACACAATAGCAAAAATCGAAGCTTAAATTGTTCTTACTAAAACAACATCTCAAAATAATTTATAGAAATTATAAAATAATTAGAGAACAAATAATTTAACTCGACGACTCTTCATGCCTTGAAGCATGATATCATGCCATCATCCTTAACTTCTTACCACAGAAATTTAATCAAGCAATCATTCAAGTATTGGTTCCTATGCTATTCCACAAAGATTTTACACCTAGAAGACTTCTTCATTTTTAAGCTCTCTGATCTACATTTCATAAAGGCACAACATCATCACTAATGGATTTTTGTAGCCTATCGGTACTACTTTGTGATGACCGAGCCTATGGATAAATTATGATGTCGTGGAGTATTGTTTTGACTTAGAACTGAATGATTCATCAACAAGTAGGTGGCATTTTCCTTCTATTGGATAAATGGACATAATACAATGGTGACTTTGCTTACTGACATGCTTATGAGCTACTTTATATCAAGACAAAATTTAGTCGAGAGCTTCACAATGATAGCAATTGATACCTCCCTACGGCGCAGCGCTTGGTGGCTATTGGCTCGGGGCTCGGAGCAGGCGCCAGGCGAGCAGCGTGCTAGTGCGCTCCTCCGGTCCCAGGTGTCCAGGCCGCTGCACCCTGCAGCCACCAGCCGCTGTGCTCTATGCTTACCCCATCGACCCACCGCCGTGACACTCATCCGCAGGCCTTAGCGCACCTCAAGACTCAGGTCTGAGTCCTCCCCTTCTCGGCGCGGCGTCGTGGCCTACCCTTCTCGTCGCTCCCTTCGGTCGCGGCCTCCCTTCACCGCTTCGGCGATCGGCACGAGGCGGGCTCGGTCGCCCAGATGCGGATGCGGGATGCCTCCGTCCTCAGCGAGACAGAGATAGGGGCGGATCTTCTCCTCAAGGCTTTGGGCTCGAGGCTCAGACTCTCGAGCAAAGAACGCCCCTGCCTTGCCCGGCCCGCTGGACGCCTGTCGCACCGCCGGCCGTGGCCAGCTGCGCTCAGACGTCGGAGGCTCGAGGCCGAGCTCGATCGCCGCCACGAGAGCAAAGCGAAAGCAGGCGAGAAGAACAAGCTGGCGGCAGAGGAAAGAAATTCTTTGGCGCAACCGCGCAACTGCAAGCAAGCGAAGGCAAGATAGAGTGCTCAATCTTTGGAGAGAGAGAGAGAGAGAGAGAGAATGTGAGATGAGAGAGATGGATTTAGGGTTTGAGGAAATGAGCTTGTCGGCTTGGGCCTTTGAACTTTTGGAGTCTTGTTTGTCGCAAAAGTCTTGTTGTCTTGCTGGTGCACGGTGCTGGTAGGCCTGTGGGCTGTGGCTTGTGCGTGGACGCGGTGCGCCTGGTGGCCTGGTGCCGACGCCTGAAGTCGATGGAACGTGATTTTCAGGACGTATAACAATGAATGAACTCCATTTTGAGTATATACATATATTATATCTCATATATACTGAATTTTTGCTCAAAAGTTTTGGGTGTTCAGCTGAACACCCATGAACTAAGGAGGATCCGCCCCTGGCTATGTAGAGGAAGCAACTATTGTGTGATGAAGAATAGGGTTTCTGTCATTGGGCAAGTATCAGAAATACATATACAATAGGATAGAATATCTTTGCTCTCTACAAATAATATGTAGTACAAGTCTAAAACCTGGTGCTGTTAATAACATTATGCTATCCCCAGCTAACCAATATTTTGATTTAGGCTGCTTTTTGTTAGTTGATTCGAAGTTGGTGGTACTGTATGCTTCCAGTAATCGAGCTTCAAGATACGTATTTGGTCCTGGAATCTTCAAAACCATGTCATATTTATAGTTTATCACCATTGGTACCAGCTGATTTGAACCAAGGTTATTAGTGACTTCAGTGCCAACGATAGGAAACTTCTTTTGTCTTGTTTCATCTAAACCAACTATCTGACTCACTTCCCAAATTAAACAGTAATGAAATGGTAGTCAACGATTGCAAAACTACTTGTCTGTGTATCCCAGTGCTAATAATCGAAGAGAATAAACAGTACAGTGGTAACACTTGGTGAGTCTGCTCAAATGTATTAGTTGTGTGGCTGAAGATGGACTCGACCATGAGTTTTTGGTTGAATTGCCACGTTTTTTATTTGTAATAACAAAAGTAGCCTCCACTCACACAAAATTGCAAAAATGGCACCGCGGCAGGCTAGACAGGTGTTGTGTGTTACCTGTAGCACCCCCAGATTGCGGCAGGAATGGAATAGCGCGATGGGACGGAGGAGGCCACGTACCGCGCTTGGGGAGTGTTGTAGGTTCCTATCGTTCTCCCAGTCCGCGGAAAGAACATGCACCGATGCATGCATGCTTAATCACTAAAGGACAAAAAACTTAATCACGAAAGGACAAAAAACCAAAACCGTACAGCATGCTTCCGCGGACAAGAAGCGTGAGCGCGGTAGGCGCCTGCAGCGCTCCAATAGCGCGGAAGGAACCTGCAGCGGTCCGGGAGCATGGTATGTTTGCTGCTGCGGCGCCACGTCACCCACCCACGCTCGATTGATCTTGTTGTGATGCCTCCGTGCTGCCACGGTTTGGGAGCGCTGTAGGTAACAGTGTAACACACGGCTCCTGCCTAGCTTGTCGCGGTGCCATTTTTGCAATTTCATGTGAGCGGGGGACTACTTTTGTTATTACGAATAAAAAACATGCCAATTTGGCAAAAGACTCGATGGACCATTTGCCTCATATGTATCTGGCTATCTGCAAGACTGCAACGTTATGAGAGTAGAAATTGTAGCTTTGTCCATGGTTGATCACCGACTCATCTATCTTGAAACCAATGTATTAGTGTGACCAAACAAGTTTAGCTTTTTGGTGCCATTGTCTGCCTAGTCTGTATTCCATTCGTATTACCAAAAATTGCTGATATAGAATGTAGAATCACTCAAAACTCAATTTTCACCAGAAGCATCTTTTAAGTTGATAATATCTGCAATTTGCGCAAGAAAGGCTGGCCTACTACTACTCTCCTATATTGGTGTGGCTAAACAAGATCACCCATTTGCCTTGTGTCGTATCATATAGAATTCTGTATGTAAATTGTAGTTTTCTAGGGCTGATCACTGACTAATCAATCCATCTGGCTTTCAGGTTCTCAATTTGGAAGCGATGGACAGAAGCCGGCACTGGCAAATCATAGGTTGCAGCGCTTACACTGGGGAGGGGCTTCTTGACGGTTTCGACTGGCTAGTTCAAGACATCGCTTCTCGTATTTACGTGCTCGACTGATTCATCATTTGTCGGTAGTTAGGATGCATAGTTTCTTTGGGTGACCAAACTATGGCTATTGCAGGATGAGGAATTGAAATGTTTGTGTGAGATAATTGTTGTAATTGAGTACGATTAACATTGGGATCGTCTGCATCATGCATCATAATTGTTCTGCTATCTTGTGAATGTTTGCATCTGGAGGCTCAAGAGAGATTTACCAGTCGTTTTGCATCAACATAACAATGGCCTTTAGACAAAAAGGAGGCACAATTTTTGTCCATGCAGTATTTTGAAGATGACTTGTTTAGAATTAAGATTAGGCATGAGGCTATGATGGCAGACGGCCGCAACACATTAGGTGGCCGCGCAAAAAGAGTTGCAAGTGCGCCACGGCACAGCAAAACATTACACGCTTTAACCTCCGAAACAACCAAAAGCAAAGCGACCATTTTGTGATCCGTTCTGCATTTTAGCTGTCTCAGAAGTCAGCACCTTTAAAACTGAATTCGCAGGTCAAGTTGTTCCCAGAGTGTACTCAAATACTAATGTTGAAAGCATGCTCCATGTCCGAATCGCTGGCCTGAGGCCTGAGGTACACTACGTACAAGAAGCAGCTATTGTGTGATGAAGAGTTGGGTTGCTGTCATTGGGCAAAGTGTCAGAAATACATATAAAACAGGAGAGATTATCTTTGCTCTTTACAGATAACTAGCTAGAAATACATATAGAACAGGAGAGAATATCATGTAAAGAAGGTGACACTAAACCACAGTGCATTTTTTGGTGCCAACTGATTACTGACCTGATGTAAGATGAGAAATGAGTATTTTCAGTGTAGCAATAGCCAGTCAATTGAATAGCTTAGGAGTCAGAACCGGCATCCAAAAGAGTGTTGCATGATTATACTACATCACTGGTTGACTTTAAGTTGTTCGCTGGAGAAAATGCTCCACAGAAATTTCTCATATTAGGCACTCTATCTCGAGATTATCATCTTATTCCTAGCATACAGTCAAGTATAAGAGAAACTTCATAGGAATTTTCACACTGACAGTACCCCTCCCAGCATAATACCCTAATCAGTGGGTTGAAGATGCAAGTATCTAGCACAAATCCTCTGCAACGTATTCCATCAAGTAGTTTCATTACTTCTCTCCATCTTTTTTTCTTTTACCAACCAATTATTCAGGCGAATAAGATGATAAGGCACCAACTCGCCCTTTACATAAACTATCAATCACCATAGGAGGCGGCGGGCGGCGATGGTAGTCGGGGGCGGGCGGGGGCTTCGTGGGGTTTCTAGGTGGTTTTGGAGGTTTTAGAGTGGTATTCACGTAATGCCATTGTACAGAATGTAATAAATTATTTTCCTATCTAAATATTGGTTCCTTAATACTCTCTCCAAGTCATGATACAAGTCGTTTTAGAGTTGGACAGAAGGATTAAAGAGTTCACAATCTTCTTGTTTTCTCTTTAATGCAATCAATATACTCTTGAACTCCACATTCTCTATATTCACCCTTGACAATGTGCAGTAAGAAGAGGAATGGTAAAAGAAGTCTTACTTCTTTAATTAGAGTTAGCTGGGAATTACATGAGAAATGGACTACGAGTTAAGAAGACCCCAATTATTGATGAAATTAATAAAGGGCACAACAGGAACAAAGAGACAAAGTGTCTCGAAATTGTAGAGTGTAGACGACTTTATATTTTGAGAAGAGTTCAGAAGGCTACAACAACGCCTTTTTTTCCTTCTTCAAATTCCCCATTAGTGCTAATGACACAATGTGCAATGACTATTTTACCCCTGCGCCCCCGACTGCACCCAAACCACAGGATCGCTTCTATCTCCTAGCGCGACTCGACCCAATCTCATCCACCGAGCCACTTTGTCATCTCTCCTTCTCGCTCCCTCTCGTGAGTCGTGACCGACAATGCGTCCCAGCGACGGCTCCTCCCTACATTCCATGCACCCTAGTCATGTTCAGCGTCTCGATGCGCGTCATCCCGCTCTTGTTCGCCAGCCGTCTCGCTTATCGTCTTCGAGTGGTTCCTTGGAATTGGAAACTCCTTTGACGCGTTCTTCGTCGCGCCGTGTAGGTATGCGCTGGTCGCCCGGCTCACGCTCCAGGCGCTCAGCTAGCAGGTCTGCGTCGAGTTCAACAACCTCTCGTCGGCAAAGGAGTTCAACGCCACCGCGACAATGTGTGTGACCTTCACGACTCTGCATGCGCCATGTCTAGCACGGGGCACTATGGGGCGGCGGTGCAAGTGGAGACGTTGCCACCGCCTACGACAGTGAGTGGGAGGTGGTGGGAGTGGGAGTGGACGGTGGGGATTGGCGCCGGCGAGGTGTCGGGGTCAGCTTCTTGGTGGTTTTAATCTCGTGGGGTGGTGCAGTGAGATGGAGTAGGAGGTGAAGAAGGGAGGAGATGGAGTGGCGGGGGAGGAGCTGGGGAAGATGGCTAATAGGGGGCAAGCTGCAGAAATATTGGCAAAGTGCCAAATATTAAGAAACCAATCTTTAGTGTGGCAAAGAATCTATTGCATTATGTATGGCAACATTCTACGAATACCACTCTTTTGCGATGGCTGGTTGGTCGGGTTTTTCCTTTCTGTTACCTCGGGTTAGCGAGGTGTGAGCCTACTGCGAATGTTTCATGCTGATTGTCCATGGTAGTTCGTGAACTTTTTGGTGCCATTGTCTGTCTGGCTTGAATTCATAGTTCGTAGTTTCAAAAATTGCTTACGTATAGGATGTAGAATCACTCAAAACGTCTCTTAAGTATCTGCAATTTCCGCAAGAATGGCTTGCCTATACTGTGCTACTATCTTATTGGTGTGGCTAAACAAGATCACCCATTTGCCTCGCGTCGTATCATATAGAATTCTGTATGTGCGACGTTGCGAATGCGGAAATTGTAGAGCTTTACAGGGTTGATCACTGACTGATGTATCCATCTGGCTTTCAGGTTCTCAATTTGGAAGTGATGGACAGAAGCCGGCACTGGCAAATCATAGGCTGCAGGCATGCAGCGGTCACACTGGGGAGAGGGCTCGAAGGTTTCGGCTGGCTAGTACAGAACATCGCGGTGAGAATGTAAAAGATGAGCAATTCTTCTGTCATCTTTCATTGAGGATGATATTTGTACGAGATGAGGAATCATCCAGTTAGTCTGCAAACTAGGAACGAGTGGACTGGTTGTAAATGTTGTAATCGAGTATTAGCATCATTTAACAGAATTCTTCTGCTATCCTGTGAATGTTTGCATTTGCATCTGGAGTCGCAAGAGAGATTCATCATTCATCGTTGCATCAACATATCAATGGGCTTGACAAAGCAAGGATAAGCAGAAGGCTATGACCCTAAATTTTTTTTATTAATTAACCCTTTTTTTTAATTTTATTTTAAAATTAACCCCAACAAACTTTATTTCCAATTCTAACTCCTTTGGTCACGCCACCGTCTGTGACGTGACAAAACAACACTATCACGCCAGCCCATATCCAGGGGAGCTCTTGTCACGCTATCACCTATGGCGTGACAGTGTGGTTTGGTCACGCTACGAGTAGTGGCGTGACTAAAAATGCTATTTTGGCTACTTATCCTATGACACGACAATATTGTTTTGTCACGCCACGAGTGGTGGCGTGTCCAAAGAGGTCAGAACTGAAAATAAAGTTCGCCGAGATTAACTTTAAAATAAAAGTTTAAAAGAGGATAATTAATAAAAAAAAGTTCGACCCAAACTACCACATATAACCACATAAAGATAAATTTGCCGCACAAAAGGAACAACAATTGCGCCACAGTATAGCAAAACAATCACATAACTTTTTTTTTATTAATTAACCTCTTTTTAAATTTTATTTTAAAGTTAACTCCCTGCGCACTTTATTTCCAATTCTGACCTCTTTGGTCAGCCACCACCTATGGCGTGACAAAACAACGCTATCACGCCTTATGATAAGTCTGCTAAATAACACTTTTGGTCACGCCACCAGTCACGGCATGACCAAACAACACTGTCACGCCGGTGGCGTGACAAAAGCTTACTTCAGATACGGGCTGACGTGACAGTGTTGTTTTGTCACGACACGGGTGGTGACGTGATCAAAGAGTCAGAATTGGAAATAAAGTATGTCGGGGGTTAACTTTAAAATAAAATTTTTTAAAAAATTAATTAATAAAAAAATTCAACAATCACACGCTCTCGCCTCATAAACAAACAAAATAATTGAAAGCAGAGAGGACGAGTATATGCGAATAAAACTTTGCTCACTATTTTTTTAATCTTTTGCATCCCATAGCAGCTGAGCGGAAGCATAGCGGGCTACGAGCCTACGAGCCCAGCTGAAATTTTAACCACGTGCAGGTAGTGCTGCGCCTCCGGTCAATTGCATGGGGCTTTCCCACAGAGTAACCACAAACTTCATCAGCTGTAAATTCGGGTACTTGTTCTATGTGGAAAATGTTGATTGGGAATTGGGCACACAGCATTTGACATTGGCTGCCCACAAAATGCACCGAGAGGATGGCCTTCTATGGTTCATAGAATAAGTTTTAAATTATCTTCTCTTCTATCGAGAATGTAAAGCGCCTGTAGCTCAGTGGATAGAGCGTCTGTTTCCTAAGCAGAAGGCCGTAGGTTCGACCCCTACCTGGCGCGTATTTTTTGTGCCATCAGACATCTTTTTCTTATTTTATTTTGCGTGTGTTTTTAGTAAGAGATTCAAGCCATTTGCCAAGCGGGGTTCATAATAACATGACAAATAGGATTTTGTTGGGTAGATGTAGTTGATGCCAAATACTTTTAGCCTATAAAGTGATACCAAAGGTACTGATTTAAACATTCAACCTGATAACAATACCCATGATTTCATTTCTAGTATCAACAAAAGGAACCTAGTGCTGAAAAGGTAGATATTAATTTCATAGCTACAAAATCTGATATTATTAAGAATTTATGTGAATCCTATGATACTTTTACTGATTTGCCTGCTGAATTGAGTGCACTATATGATAAACATGTTGATTTACTTGCCGACTTGAGTGTACCTTGGCGCGTTTCTTCTTTTTTGCCATCGGATATCTTTTTTTCTTCTTATTTTATTTTGCATGTGTTTTTAGTAAGAGATTCAAGCCATTTGCCAAGCGGGGTTCATAATAACATGACAAATAGGATCTTGTTGGTTAGATGTAGTCGATATCAAATACTTTAGCCTATAAGGTAATACCAAAGGTACTAATCTGAACATTCAACCTAAGAACAATACCCATGCTTTCATTCCTAGTATCATTGAACAAAGGGAACCTAGTGCTAAAAAAACAGATATTAATTTTCTAGCTACAAAATCTAATATTATTAAGAATTTGCGTGAATCCTATGATACTTTCACCGGTTTGCCTGCTGAATTGAGGCTGACTTGAGTGCACATTGGGATAAAATAATTGAATTACCTGCTGTTTTGAGTGATTCATGTGATGAATTAATCGCATACAATGATTATATGGAATTGGTTAGACATAAATAAGTTTTAACTAGAATTTCTCCTGCTATTTCTTTATGTTACATTATGTTGGATCTACCTATGAAATTGTCACATGCTATGAAGAAAGTTTCTGAAATCGTATGTTCAAAATCTTTGTTTAGTGCCTACACCCTTAGGTATAAGTTTAATTTGATTGGAGATTATGATGTAGACAATCAATTTTTTGTATATCGAATATACATCACTTGTGATCATATGGATGAAATGAAGCTTGCTGTTTTGGACAACAATTCTTGTGTGCTGAATCTTGTTCAATATGAGAGGAAAATAAAATTTAGTGCTCATCCAATGCCTATGTGTTCATCTTTTATTGCACCATCTAGTATGGACAATCTGAATAATGACGTTGAATTATGGAAGAACTTGCAAATCTTTTTATCCTTGCTAGATGAATTTGCTATTTCTCGACTGAAATATGATTATATGGATGAACTTTGTTTGATTGTAAAAGTTGTAGCTTTGCCCATATGTGCTACTACTGCAAGTTTACAACTTGAGAGATTTAAATTGCATAAATACTTCACTTACATTTGCAAAACTAGTTGCACTAATTGTTATGTGAGAAATTTTGTTTTGCTCATTAACATATATGATTATTCTTGGGGTAATAATACAATAAGCTTTTATGAACGCTACTGTTTTACAATATTAATTGTGCAACAACGAAGAACCGTTAAAACAGATAGCATATACATATATCATGCATACACCTTGGCTTCTTTGTTACCTTATTTTTCGCTTATCAAAAGCCAAGGATGACTTTGCTTTCAAGAAGGGGAGGATGATGAGGACATGACCTCTATGGATACAACCATATTTGCTATGCTTGTTGTTTCAATTACAAGAGCTCGTACACTTTACTTAAATTATCAGGTGAGCTCGTTTTTAGGAGTGCCTTTTTATTTTATGAACTATATGATGCTAACTAATAATGAAAATGTATATTTGTGCAGCTATACAAGGAGGAATGTATCAACACCTAAAGGGTTTAAGTTGGATATGTTCTGGAATCCACTTTGGCCTCCGAAGACAGCACCGACTTAAAATGTGCATAACTTTCACATACAAAGTTCGTTAGAGGTCTACGAGTACTTGATAGAAAGCTTATCTCGTCCTCTTTCCAACGAATCCGGCCCCACCTTCAGATTCGCTGTTTACACATCACAATCATCCAAAGGTGTTGCGTCACCTGTTTGGGCTAAATTGGGCCTTGTAATGCTTGGGCCTAAGGGGAAGGCACCTCCTCTCTTGGACCGTATTGTTCACAGCCGTACTGTTTATGTGAACAGTACCATGAATAGTACCCCTCCTATCTCTTAGCTGTTTGTGGCTCCCCTTCCCCCTATTTAAGGAGGTCGCACCCCTCTAGTCTTCTAAGATTTCGTTAAATTAAAAGTTACCTACATTGTAACTTCGTGTGTTGGCTTGTGTCGACTAGACCAACCCTGAATACCACTTCGAAATCCCACCTTATTAAGTATTTTAATCTTATTTGTAATTTTAGATTGCTCATTATCTTATTCTTGCTTGTTCTTCGATTGCATGTAGGAATAAACCTTTGTGGTCAAGTCGATCGTGCTTCTAGCAAGGTCGATAACGAACTTATAGTTGGTTCAGCGATTGCCGGGTATATTGGTCGTATACGATTGGTAGCCGAATCGTGAGAGTCGTCTCCACCCAAATCGAGTTATCCTTCTCATCGAAAGATCGGACAACCATTGTCGCATCAGGCTACGTTCGACCCCTACCTGGCGCGTTTCTTCTTTTTTGCCATCGGACATCTTTTTTTTTTCTTATTTTATTTTGCGTGTGTTTTTAGTAAGAGATTCAAGCCATTTGCCAAGCGGGGTTCATAATAACATGACAAATAGGATCTTGTTGGGTAGATGTAGTCGATGTTACATACTTTAGCAAAATAGCATTGAAACTTCAGAACATGTTTGTAATTGACCGGATAAACTTTTTTTAAGATGAATTTTCTTTTGAAAAGAGGGTATAAGCTTCATTTAAAATAGAACAAAATAGAACAAAGTGAAAACAAAATATCCTGCTTAGCATTTCCGCCGTTATGTTATTAAAAATAAAATAATTCTCAAAGTTGAATCACGAAGATCTCATCCAGTAATAATTAAAAAAACATTTATTTGGACTAGAAGCTGTAAAATGTTATTTGGTTTGCAGCCCTCACAAAACCTTACCAAATTTTGGTAATACCAACATGATTTGGCCAGCATTTGAATCGCTACCAATATTTGGCATGTCCATAAAAATTTGGATAACGCTACAGTTAGAGCTGGCCAGATGGGCCGTGCCCGCCGGGCCGGCCCATGGCACGCCACTGTAGGCCCGGCCCAAGCACGACATGGCCCACACTATTTATGGGCCGTGTCGGCCCGACATGAGAGCCCGTGCCATGCTTGGGCCGCTACCTTAGCACGGTGGGCCTACTCGACCCGGCACGAACAGTGTTGGGCCATGCCAAGCACGACACAAGCCCATCCAACCAGGCATGACCCATCTGGCCAGCACGCGCTGGAGGCCGCAGAGGAGGTGATGCCAGCGCTGAGGGAGAGGGAGAGTCGGGAGGAGAGGAGGCGGGTGTGCACAGGCCAAGCAGAGGGAGAGGGACTAGAGAGAGAGAGAGAAGAGGGGGGAAGAGAGGGCCGGCGTTGAGGGAGAAAGGCGGCCACCTGGGCGACGGGCATAAGCAAGCAGAGGGAGAGGGAGAGCTAGAGAGGCGGAGAGAGAGAGAGGGAGAGGAATAGGGGGAGGGTTGAAGGGGAGGCAGCGCGGCGTAGGCCGGCGTTGAGGGTGAGGGAGGACCAGAGGAGGTGACGCGGCGAGGAGGCGGTGCGGTGAGGAGGCGCGGAGGCGGCTTGGCGCTCGGCGGTGCAGACGAGGAGGCGGCTCGGCGGTGCGAACGAGGAGGCGATGCGGCGAGCTGATGAGGAGGCGATGCGGTGCGCTGGTGCGGCCTATGCGGAGGGAGGCGAAGGGGCGGTAGTGCTGCGGCACTGCTAGTGCCGCACGCGGCACGCACAGGTAGGGGGCAGGGGGAGAACATGGGGGGCGAGTAGCAGGCAGCTGGGCGGGCTCATGGGCTGTGCCTGGCACGGCACGGCCTGACGAAAATCGACTGTTGGGGCTTTTTTTGCCTATTTTTTGTGACCGTTTTGACCGTTTGGGTCATAAAAAATAGCAAAAAAAAAATCCTAAAATCCTAAGTGGCCAACTCCATCTGGTCCATGGGTTTGTTTCAACCCCTAGGCTAACCCCGAGCAGAACTGGTCCCCCGCAATGGCATCCATCTGGTGGCACTGGCCTCCTCAGTGCACCTCGTCGTCCACAACAAGCCTACAACACCATGCTAGCACCGACAGCCACACCATCCCAATCTTGGGATCAGTCGGGCCTAATTGCTGCCATGAACAACCTCTGCATGCAAGCTCCGGGAAGTTGGATCATGGACTCCGGCGCTACGTCTCGCATGAGCTCCGATGATGGTATAGTCTCCTCTACCGCACCCCCTCCTTTTCCTCCCCATGTCACTGTCGGCAACGGCACCACTATCCCCATCTCTCACAACGGCCATGGTATCCTGCCCATGCCATTCGCTTCCTTTCTTCTCAATGATGTTCTCGTTGTTCCATCTCTTGTCAAAAACATTATTTCAGTTTGTTGTTTCACCAAAGATAATTCTTGTTCAATTGAGTTTGACCCTTTTTGGATTATCTGTCAAGGACCTACGAACCAGGAGAGAGATTCTTCATTACAATATCTCCAGGGATCTCTCCACCACCTGCCTCGCAGCACCTGCCACCACCTCTCATGTGTTCCTCTCCACAACAGCTCCCGAGCTCCTTTGGCATCGCCGGCTTGGCCACCCTGGCTGCGACATCATGGCGGCTCTTCGAAAGTCGTCAACTATCTCAAGTACTCCAACCGATCGATCTACCTACCATGCCTGTTAGCATGGCGAGCACCCTCATCTACCATTTATCTTTTTCGATGATTCCTTTTCAATTAGTTCATTGTGACCTATGGACCTCTCCCGTGTCAAGTCCTTCATGTTATCAATACTGTCTTGTTATTCTCGACGACTTCTCCCATTTTTGTTGGACCTTTCCTCTCCGCTACAAATATGATGTTTATGCCACTATAGTCTCTTTTCACGCCTACGTTCGCACTCAATTCCAGCGTCCTTTCCAATCGATTCAAACCGACAATGGAAAAGAATTTGCGAACAAACTCTATGTTGATTTCTTTCGGCACCATGGCATTCATCTTCGATTGTCATTCCCATATACATCTCCACAGAATGGAAAGGCCGAGCGTATACTTCGTACTCTCAACAACATCATTCTCACACTGTTGTTTCAAGCCAACATGCCTCCGTCTTATTAGGCTGAAGCTCTCACCACCGCCACATACCTTCTCATTCGTCGACCCTCCAAACCGACACCTTCCATCACGCCATTTGAGCTTCTCCACCAACGTCCACCCTCCTGTGCTCACTTATGTGTTTTTGGCTGTCTATGCTACCCTAACATTGCACCCACTACACCACATAAACTTGCTCCTCTTTCAACCGCATGTGTTTTTCTTGGCTACCCCAGCTCTCAAAAAGCATACCGTTGCCTTGATTTTTCATCGCGTCGCATCATCATCTCATGCCATGTTGTGTTCGACAAGTCGGTCTTTCCTTTCTCCTCCATTCAAACTCCTTTGCACCCACCTCAATTAACTTCTTCCTTGATCTTGTGAGTACCACAACCGCGCTAGCTCCCTTTGTGTCGACTGCTCCTGCCACTGTTCACACTTCTTCTGTCGTGACACCAAATTCTACTACCGCGACAGGACTTCTTCCTTCTCCCGCTGCTACCGCGGCACATGACTCCACTGCCGCGGCAACTCTCGACCCCGATTCTTCTTCTGCCACAGCAATCATCTCCCCTGTCGTGATAGGCGATTTCCCTCCCGCGGCAACCACATCCTTGGTCCCGCCACTTCTTGCTGTTCTGGCTCGACTAGCTCCTAGACCACATCATATGGCCACTTGAGCAAAGTCAGGTATTGTCATTCCTTTGGAAAAACTAAACCTCTCGATTACTCATCCTGAGATTTCTCCTCTTCCAAAGACATACCGCACCGCTTTGGCCGACCCTCATTGGTGTCAAGCCATGACCGATGAGTACACGACGCTCGTTGATAACCATACTTGGACACTAGTCCCTCACCCCAACGGTGCCAATGTCGTCTCCGTCAAGTGGATATTCAAGCACAAATTCCATTCCGATGGTTCTCTCGCTTGTCATAAAGCCCATTGGGTTGTTCGTGGCTACTCTCAATAGGCTGGCATTGATTTCAATGAAACTTTCAGTCCTGTGGTTAAATCATCGACTATTCGCATTGTTCTTTCCATCACTGCTTCACGTTCTTGGCCCATACATTAGCTCGATGTCAAGAATGTTTTCCTCCATGGCACTCTCGATGAGACTGTGTACTGTCAGTAGCCCTCCGATTTAATTGATTCTTCCAGGCCGAATCATGTTTGTCATCTTCTTAAGTCCTTGTACAGACTAAAACAGGTCCCCTGTGCTTGGTAACAGTGATTTGCCACTTACATTCGTACCATCGGATTTCTTTCGTCCTCTTCTAACACTTCCTTGTTCGTATATAAAGACGGCGAGCATCTTGCTTACCTTCTTTTATACGTTGATGATGTTATCTTGACTACCTCCTCCACCACTCTCCTTCAGCACCTCATTCGTTGCCTTCACTCTGAGTTCACTATGACGACCTTGGCACGCTCCATTTCTTCTTGGGCATCTCTTTCTCACGGTCCTCTAGCGGTCTTTTCTCTCCCAGTGTCAGTACGCCTCCGAGCTTCTTCAACGTGCTGGCATGGCCGACTGTCATCCGACAGGCACTCCGGTCGACACCCGGGCCAAGCTATCCGCCTCGGATGGCTCTCCCGTTGATGATCCAACTAACTACTGGAGCTTAGCTGGTGCCTTACAGTACCTCACCTTGACACAGTCTGACCTCGCTTATGTAGTTCAGCAGGTATGTTTGTACATGCATGACCCTCGAGAACCTCACCTTGCGCTCGTCAAGCGCATACTCCACTACGTCAAGGGTACTATGGACTACGGTTTACATCTTCATGCTTCGTTGGCCACCACACTGATAGCTTATTCGGATGCTGATTGGGCCGCCTGTCCTGATTCTCGCCGCTCTACATCAGGTTATTGTGTCTACTTCGGTGATAGTGTTGTGTCCTGGTCTTCTAAACGTCATGCTACTATTTCACGTTCTAGTGCTGAGGCCGAGTACCACATTGTTGCACACGCCGAGGCGGAGTGTTGTTGGTTACGTCAGCTTCTTTAGGATTTGCCACCGTCGTTTACTATGACAATGTCAGTGCGATCTATATGTCCTCCAACCCCGTTCAACACCGCCAGACCAAACATATTGAGATTGACATCCACTTCGTTCGTGAGAAGGTATCACTTGGTTAGGTCTGTGTTCTTCATGTGCCGTCATCCCACCAGTTTGCCGACATCACGACAAAAGGTCTCCCGGCACAGTTGTTTCAGGATTTTCGCTCCAGTTTCTGCGTCCAGGAAACTCATGATTCGATTGGGGGGGGTGTTAGCGCATATTGTTTCCTTGTTGTACATGATTACAATAGTGCATATTGTTTCCTTGTTGTACATGATTACAATCTTCTCTTTCCTTTTGTAAAGATTTGGTTGTTTGTAACCTCCTGTAATTGGATTGTATCTACTATAGCCAATCCGACAATATATAATGAATCCACCCCGGCTTGCTTTGCTGTGTGGTATGCTTCCCAAACTCTTTCAGCTGAGATGCGCGCGCACGGATCGACGATGAGGTCCGCAACCACAACGACAAGTGAGTGGATTCTTCTTCTTCTGCTTGATTTCGGCTGCGTTTTGCTTGCGGCTTTTGGGTGCTGTGGTCGGCTTGCTCGAAAGAAACTAGTGTGGTGCGTTCTGGAGGGAGAAACTACAGACTTGGAGGGAACTAGGATCATTGCGCGGGAATACTTGGGCGTCGTCTCTGGTGTCCCACGGTGGGAACGATGGCTACACTTCACTCGCAAGAACTCTACGATATAGCACGCTCTGTACGAGTGTTGTGCGGCCAGCTTCGTGTGTGAAGCAATTCCGTTTTGGTAGGGGTGCAAACCGGAGCGGATAGTTCCTGACCGACCGAAAAAATATAGACATTATTTGGTGCGTTTTCTCGGATATTCGATTTTTTCTGTCGGATCCGGATATTTTTTGTTGGATTCGGATTGGGGGAGGAGCTATCTGGGAAATAAATCAGATCTATCCGGGACACTATCCGATTGCTATCCGGAGCTACATGCCCCTAAGGTAGGTCCCAGTCGGGACTCGAGCGTACTCCAGAACTAGAAGCCCGAAAGGACTGAGCGGCCGAGCGAACCATCAACTTACCCTTCACTTTCGCTTCTATCTTCTCCTTACGAGACTCTCTGGCGACTCCACGCGGCTCGGGGCGTTAGCGGCGAGTGTCGACGAGGGGAGACGATGGCGGCGACCGATGATGAGAGGAGACGAGGGCCTACATCACGTACACCCCTTATCCGGTCCTCCAGTTGAGGTATGACTACTCCACGGTGAACCCTAATTTGGCAGTCACATTATATGGAATGTACTTGTTCAGTTCTTGCTATGTAATAAAATTTCTACATCATCTTACTGGTTGCATCATCTTAGCTATGTAATTTGTTCAGTTCTTGCTATGAATTTGTCCGGTAGCCCCCAAGTTGCAGATCTGAGGCAGCCCCTTTGGATTGGTTTCTATTAATCTTTTTGTGAATTTGTTTTGTGAATATGGGTTAATTTAAAATTATATGTGTTCATGTGAGAATGATGCACTACACATATTATGTGGAATGAATTTGTTCAGTTCTTACTATGTAATAAAATATCTACATCATCTTGCTGGTTGCATCATCTTAGCTATGTAATTTGTTCAGTTCTTGCTATGAATTTGTCCGGTAGCCCCCAAGTTGCAGATCAGAGGCAGCTCCTTTGGATTGGTTTCTTTTAATCATTTTGTGAATCTCTACATTATGTGAGAATGATGCACTGTGCTCATAGTACTACAAATTGAATTCCTCAATCTGCTAAACAACTGAACTAGTTTTACAGTAAGTTGTTTAATTTTTTTATCTCTCCCTTTTACCTTGACAAAGAATTAGTACAATCATCTGAACTAGTACTTGGTCAAAATTGATGTGATAATGGTACAGACGTACAACCCCTTTTACCTTCAAGTAGGAATTCTAGTTCAATAAGAGCCATAGTTGAATTGACTCATTGCGCCTCGGCTGTCCTATATTACATCTTATTTGTTGGCTTTGTTTCTATTTGTAGGGTATTGAGAATTTGAGATGACCGCTGCAAGTAGAAGTACGAGCATTTGTGCAAGCACAGGAGCATCCCCTGCTGCTGCTATCACAGTAGTTGGTACGGGCCACTCGGTGCCACCACCACCAAATGCTTGTGCATTGGTGGCATGTGAGACAGCCACAACCATGGGAGGTGTAGGACGTGTTGAAGTAGATGAAGGAACTCGCATGGGAGAAGTTGAGCCTACTGTGAAGAAGCAGAAGAAGTGTACCTCCAATGTTTGAGAGTACTACTCTTAGTACTCGGTGACCGTTAAGACGAAAGATGGTTTGGAGGAGAAACAAGTTTGGGCGAAATGCAAGAAATGTCCTCACAAAGCTCGAGCTAAGACATCAAGGAGAATGAAGGCATTGTGGAATCATGTGGGATTTAAGCATTCTGTAAAGCAAGGTCAACAACAACTGCAATTTGAGAATGATGAAGGTGGAGAAAATAATGATGTTGTTCAGACTTACAGGTATGGTGCTGAAGCTAGTTTGAGGAAGTTCTATTTGGCACTAGTTATGCACGAATATCCCTTTGTTATGGTTGAGCATGAGTACTTTGTTGATTTTATCAAGTCTCTGCATCCTGGTTTTTTGTTCAAGAGTCACACAACCAATAGGAAAGAGATATTGGAAATGTTTGGAGATGAAAATAAGAGATATTGGAAATGTTTGGAGATGAAAATCTCTTTATTGTCGATTTTCTGCAACTTTGGACATGTGGACATCTAATCAAAATAAAGGTTATATGTGCATCACTGTGCATTGGATTGATGATAATTGGCATTTGCAAAAAGGAATAGTTAAATTCATTCATGTGAAAGGGAACCATACAGGAACTAATCTAGCATCTGAATTTATCAAGGGTGTCATGTCTTGGAACATTGAGAAGAAGTTATGTGCTCTCACTCTAGACAATGCATCATTCAATGATAAATGTGTTAGAGAAGTTGTGGTGGAGCTTAATAAGCGTTCTCCCTTGGTATGTGATGATGCTTTTTTTTCATGTGAGATGTTTATGTCACATACTAAACCTTGTCGCTCAAGATGATTTGAAAGTAATTGCATCTTCAGTTCAGAATATTAGAGCTACTATTGTTATTGTGAAGAATTCTCCATTGCAATGGGAGCAATTTCAGAAGTGTGCAACATAATGCGACTTGGATAATAAATCCGGTTTTCCATTGGATGTGCCTACAAGGTGGAACTCTACATATGAAATGTTGAGCCATGTTATTTACTACAGGAGGGCTTTTGAAAGGCTATTGTTTTTGAACGAGGGCAAATATGAGAAGTGTTCTCTGACAAATGAGGAATGAGATATTGTAGATGCACTACGCAAGTGTTTGCAGAAATTCAATGATGCTACTGTGTTATTTTCTGGAAATCAATATCCAACAGCAAACCTGTTTTGGTGGAAATTTTGTGAGATTAAGATGGCACTTGTAGAATTGTGTGAAAGTGCTGATGTCACTATTTCTTTTATGGCAGAGGCCATGAAAGCCAAATATGACAAGTATTGGGACAAGTCCAATATAGCTATTGTTGTGGCATGCTTTCTTGATCCTAGACACAAGAAAAAGCTGGTAGAATATTTTATGGGGAGGATTTATCATGAGAGGGCTGCCCATGAAGTAAATCACTTCATGGATGCTGTGAACAAATTATTTCAAGTTTACCTGTCCATCACTCCTGAAGCTTCAAAGCCTAATTCTGAAAAAGGACCTTCTCATCCACATGGTGATGTCGACTTGGGTCTTTATGACATTGAACAATTCTTGTATGAGGATGCAGCTGTGACAAGTTGTGATATGAATGAATTGGAGCTATACCTCAAAGAAAAACCAATTCGGTGGGTTGATCCTACTAGTAAGGGTACAGAGTTTAACATATTGTCATGGTGGAACACACACCAAGGGGCTTTTCCTGATCTCTCACGACTAGCTCGTGACATGTTAGCTATTCAAGTATCAACTGTTGCTTCAGAGTCGGCCTTTAGTGCTGGTGGGCGTGTTGTTGATCCATTTCATAATCGACTAGAGCTTGAGGTGGTTGAGGCTCTAATTTGAACCAAGGACTGGACAATTTTATCTAAAAAAGTAATAATAAGTCATTTAGTTCATAGTTTATACCACTTCCAACTTCATGTCATTTTATAATTTCAGGTTCTAAGGAGAAGATAGCATCATTTGTTGATGAATTGGATTTGGAGCTAGAGGATAAACAATGTGTTACTACAAACATGAACAAGGAGGTTTGATAATTGTTAATTTATTACTCCTATATTATTAGTTGAACAACTCATAGAATCTTGCATGGCCATAGAGATTGTACAAACATCCAGATAACAAGGAGAGCACAAGATTTGCTTGATGCCAATCCCTGTGTAATTGGGTGATCGCTTCTCTGTTCCACCCTACTTTGCATTTTGAGTTTGTATCAGACCTGTAGATCATGCACAAGTCCTTTTGTTTTGCTTCCCGAGATATTTATGCTGTCGAAAGGAGAATAATCTATTCCCGCAGATAGTAGATTTTGTATGAATGTTTCTGTTTGGCTTCCTGGGACATGATTCCCCATATAGTAGCTGTTGTATGAATGTATATGAACAATTCATAGAATCTTGCATGGACAACTCCTAAATTGTACAAATTTGACATTCTACAAATCTATTTTTGTTGGATGAGATGATGACTGAGGCTGAGATCGACTAAGGCATGGTCATAGAGATGGCTCGCAGCTTGCTTCTGCTAGACAAGTCTTTTGTGTGGCCAACATGCTGCTACTTACTTAGCACTTACAGTCTTATTAGTTAGTAGTTACTGCTTGGCTACTTGTTGTGCATCCTGTGTTGTGAACTTCTGATGTAATTTTGGACCGTGTGAGTTGTGAGAATTATGAACTTGTGACTTGCTACTTGCTAGTTAGTAGTTACTACTTACCTACCTAGCCCCTGTCATGTATTTGCTACTTGCTTAAATAGCCTCTGTTATCATGTGATGTATTTAAATTTGCTTGTTAAACTAATAATCTAGCTGCATTTTGGACATGTAGTATGGTTGATTGATCTTTATTTGTACGACATATATGGTTTCTATTTTCGTGCAATATTTGAATAAGTATTCATGACCAAGAGAACCCGTATTCGGTTCGGCATGTATTCACTCCGTATTCGTGACCAAGACTATCCAAATTCGTATTCGTATCTGGCATTGTCTATGTCCGATTCTGAATTCGAGAAAAAATTTGGAAAATGATATGGGATGAGCGATATCCGTCTGTATCCGCTCCGTTTGCACCCCTACGTTTTGGCAGCGCTATAGCTCCTTGCTCTGGTGATGCATTAAATGCATTAATGGTTTGATTAACAAGCTTCAAAGGAAAGGGGTCAGCATATCGCCGATTTGTTTCTAGAAATGGGCAGAAGAACTGCTTGTGATATTAACAGAGTAGGAGTTAACAAAAATACGCTAGGCTCGAAGGTCTAAAATGTGGCTTAAAGTTTAAATTACACGTGACATAATTGCTCCAAGTATTTTTCCCCTACTAGGGTCCATAGTCTGTCTTCGTCTCTTATCTCACAAATCCAGGGGAGAAGTTGATCTGCTATTGAAATTTTTGTCATTGCGTTCCTTGCGGATTTCCCAAGTGGTTAGAATGACCACCATGGCTGTTGCCCTCCTTGGGAGGTGTCCCACGCTGCTAGTTTTTGACCACTAATCCCCGATGTTGTGACTAGAGGCCTGGTGTGATGGTTTCAACGGTTCACAGCTCAGCCAATCAGCTGTCCTGTTCCAAACTCGACGAGTATACCTACACTCCGAGAAGACGTGCAAGGCCATTTCCAGTGATTGTCTGCAGAGTGGGTAAGTGTCCTAGTTGGGCCAGCCTTGTGCTTGCAGTCTGTCGGAGGTCCAAAGACGGTTTTGGATGGCTAGCCAAGCGAAAAGCTTGCACTGGGGGGAGTTTTCCACATTTGTTCTATACTCAGTTGTCGTTGATCCGAGACATTGCAGCGCGTAAGCATATTTCGTTGTATATAGGCCCTTCGTGTTAGCTTCCAAGTGATCTCGTCCGCGGAAGTTGGGTCCAGGGTGATTTGGTTTAATCTTCTCGATAGATCTAAGAATTAGTGGACAAGTTGAACTGTTGCTCCCTCCTGTATGTTAATATCCTTCACCCAGTGGTTATCATGGAGCGTCGCTCTTACTGTTCCATTCTTCCTTATCGAAAGTCGAAAGATCTCGTATCTTTGGGGCTGTACCCTATAATCCTCCGGTATAAAGGAAGGAAAAAAGAGGCGCAGCTCGGCAAGGCCATGTCGCCCCGAATCCCCTCCCCCGTCTGATACCACGGGACCCTACTTCCTGGTCGTCCGATTTTTTTCTTTGCGTGCCCCGCGAGGCCTTCGCGTCCTTCCTGCTTGCGTGTCTCTTCCTCAGCTCCACTACATCCCCTTCCCTCCGCTCCCACGCCCGGCGCCCTCCCCATTGCCCCTCGCATCCATTCTTTGTCCCCACACTCGCCCGATCCGCGCCCGGCCACCCCACGCCTTGCCGCCGCGCCTCCTCCCCCCGTCCTCCTGAGCCCCTTCACTCTGCCCCCACGCTCGCTCCTTCCCTTCGCCCTCCCGGCTTGCTTGCCCCATGCCTCGCCCCACATCCGCGCCCGCCACCGCCCCATGCCACGCCTCGCCGCTCCTCCCTCGCCCTGCGCCCGGCCCCTTCCTCTACCCCCCCACCCCCTCCTTTCGCCGCCGCCTCCGCCGCCCCCACGCCCGCCCCTCCCCACATCCACGCCCGCCATCGCCCCCATGCCCACGGCCACGACCAAGCCACCACTCCTCCCTTTCCCCTACCCGGCCCTCTACCTTCCCCTCCGTCCCATGATGCTCTCTAGTCCCTCCATGTCTCTGTTCGGTCCCTCAACACTTTCTCCGCCGCCGCTCCTCCCCTTCCCCTCCCACAACCCTCAAACTCCTCCACCTTCCTCTCCCCCAGCCCCTAGCCCCATCCCCTCCACCTTCCCCTCCACCTCCGCTTCCACCCTATGGCGTCCCGCCCCACCGCATCCACCACCGCCCCGGCCTCGTCCGTCTCGCCCACCGCCAACAAGCGGTCGCACCTTGCCGGCCGACGACACCTTTGGCCATGCCATCGGCTCTTGAAATCAGCCCCATCCCACGCATCCACCACGCCGTGCTCAAGTCGCCAGGACAACTCATCCGTGATACGCCCTCATTGTCATGAAGGTATGTGCCGTTCGGGTTGGCTCAATTTTGGTTGGTTTTGTTTGGTTGAAATTGGGTTAGGTGGGGCCTAATTTTGGGCCTGATCGCAAACATCCGGATCCGATAGGGAGGGTTGGCCATGGGCGCGATGGCAGATGTGGCCTGGTCGGAGTGCATCATGCCTCGTGACGAGGATTAAAACCTCTATGTATTATTTTAATACATAATAAAAGACCATACGTCTACATGGTCGTGACCCTAAGACTAACGACCTCCCGGTCGTTAGTATTCGAAGGTTACTTAATGGGTACCACGGTGGGATGAGGCTTTGTGCCTAATCCCGACCGGATAACCGCTCATAAAATTATTTGATGGTATTTCTTATCGTATGATAAATGGAACACGTGCTATCGTTCGAACCATGCGATGGTACAACCACGAGAGACGACTATTAACCACCCTACGGTTAAGCTTTTCACAGGCAACCGCAAGGAAGTTAGCACGTTGCTAACTACTCCACCGTTCCGACCAGTCGTAACGTTTCACCAGGGACGTCTTCTCCAGGAGTAACTGCCACCTCTTCGGAAGTTATTTAAAGATGAAGCGCAGAAGACGAAGGGACAGACACAACAAGGCCAACAAACACAACAAGGCCAACAGACACAACAAGGCCAACAGACACAACAAGGCCAAGACCAACAAAGACAAGGACAACGACAGTTCAACAAGAATACACAGAAGCCTAAGCGGTGGAATTAGAAGCTAGATAATCAGACTTAGACTCATATTCTAAGTCTGATTACCCGGTTAGACATTCCCCCATTCAGTGTAATTCAGGGTAGTACTTAGCCACATCTTGTAAAACCCAGTTCATATCAATAAAGAGCGACCCTCATTCCATTCCAGGATATTCCACGTCATTTTCCTCGTTCATTTTCGTAAGATCGGCGACTTGATAAATCGACAACGGGCGCCGTCCGTGGGGAAGAAGGCGTAAGTTTCAAGAAAATTCTTCGCTCAAGAAAATCCTGCCCAAAATCTCTACAATCGCTCATGCGACTATGCGAGTTTGGGATGAGGAAAAGCTGGTTCGATTTGGCGGACTACGCCGACCTCGACATGGAAGGATGTATCGCGCCATGGAAGAAAATGGCAGTCATCCTCCTCTTCCTCCTCCGCCGGCCGCACGTCGCGGCGTTAGCGAGGTCGGCCGGATGGATGAAGATCGCCGCCCTCTTGGTGGCGCAACCAGAGAACCGCCGTTCGACCAGTTCGAATGCGGAGGATCTCTTCAAGCCGGTCTTCTCGGCCGCGAAGCAGTGAAGAAATTTCAGCCCCATCACGGGAAAACTCTATACCATTGATGAAATCATGGTGAAAGATACTCTCCTTGACACGGCAATTCGAGTCAACCGTCACCGATAGCGGTGTCGATGAAACCTCCACGGTCGTAGGCCATGTGGGGATGATCGCACTCGAGATACGATCGGCGGTTCGTCGGATCGGTGAGAAGATCTCAGGAAGTGCTCATCTCCGACCGATCTCCATCGTGGAAGATTACGCGAATAATCGACAATCTCTCTATTAGTTATGATGGAAGCTCATCGGAAGATCAATGCTGGAAGCACGAAGTCAACGCGATCGGAGATGAAGATCAAGATGCCCTGCACAGTCCTACACTCTCTACCACGCCATCACGTGTTGTTAGAGATGATCCGGGCCGTCAAGCACCAACTTCCGGAGGCAACGGAACTAATCGACGTTAATCAGTTAACTCGCACCGCCTTTGCCCAGAGTGGTGATGGGACCGAACAAATCCGAAGGTCAGGGGAAGGTTCAGACAGGCATACACCTACGACCAGTATGAACCCCCTGAGACCTTCGGTAACTGTACAAAACTTGAGATGTATTCAAAACATGTTGAATAATTCCGATCCGCTCTAGCAGAACGCTTAGTTTTGTACAACTCGTAGGTCGGTATCGAAATTCTCCAGCAGACCATGCGGTGACGCAGGCGATCGGAACAGAGGGTTTTGAAGTCGACTATGACTTCATCCCAACGCTCCTCCTCGGCGAGGGACAACACGGTCATACCAGAGAGCGATCGATACCGAGACCTCCTCGGCGATTCCGACCAAGGAGTCACGAGGGGAGAAGGTTATTCCAAGAAGCTACTCCCCCACTGTGTCGAGAGGAACCACCACTAGGACCTAACGATCTCCGACATCGTTTGAACCAAGTGGGCGGTCGGAGGCATCATATCAGTGTCACGACCGGATCGGTACACCGGAGTTCAGCGTCCCAATCCTAGGGATCGGTCTCCGGCCGACATACAATCGACACCTTCTGAGAAGACGCCATGAATCAATCACGGGTTGTCGAGCCTTCTCTGCAGAGCTCCAAGCTGTGCGTTGGCCTAACCGGTTCCAACCGGCCAACTTGGACAAATTCAATGGAACTCAAAACCCATTGGAATTTCTCCAAATATATACCACCGCCATCAAGGCTGCTGGTGGCGATGAGAATGTAATGGCCAACTATTTACCCACCGTGCTCGAAGGGTCTGCCCGGTCGTGGTTGTTAAACTTACCGGTCGGATCAATATATACTTAGGAACAACTCGTGATCTTCGATTGCCAACTTCTAGAAGTGCGTCGATCGCATACAGGAAGGAGGACATCTCCATAGAATCCGGCAGGGATCTGATGAGACTTTACGTCAATATATCAAGAGGTTCAGCCAGGTACGTAACTCTATACCGAAGTCGCAGAATCCTCTCGTTATTCGGGCTTTTAAAAGCAGTGCGAGGAATCGGCGGTTTCACGGAGGACATAGCAATGAACCCTCCAAGAACAACCTTTGAGCTTTTTGATATGGCGGACAAGTATGCCATCGCTAGCGAAGCAATCGAGTGGTGTGAAGCCATTGACCGGAAAGACAAGATTCCACCCGGCTGGACAAGCAGGAGAAAAAGAACAAGAAGTCTCTCAAGAAGAAAAAGAACCGCAGACCGGCGACAAAGAAGTCCTCGCCGTTCGAGAAAAAGTTCGGGAAGGGCAAGAAGGACTATGCCGGTCGAAGCAAGGCAAAAGCTCGGCCAAGGATTCGAGACGAACAAGAAGTGGTGTCCACTTCACCGTGAGTGGCATGATCTGCGCTTTGTCGTGTCGGCAAAAAAGCTGGAGGATTATTATGCGGGTAAGGACCATTTCCGCAATACAGAACATGGAGAAACGAGCTCCAAAAGGACAAGGATGGCGGCGAAGAGATGGAGTACCAAGATCCCCAACACACAGTCAACATGATTTTTGGAGGATCTTCTTCATCGAGTCGAGACGTCATCTGAAGGCCATGGGCGAGAGGTCAACCTAGTCGAATCTCCGATTGTAATCAAGCACTCGAAGTGGTCGGACCATAATTTCCTTGACAGAAAGACGATGCCCCATCCCATCGACTCGTAGGGTAGGTTCCCTATCGTTGTTGAACCAACCATTAATAATTGTCGGGTTAATCGGGTCTTAGTAGATGGGGGTAGTTTTTGAATATATTATTTGTGGGAGCTTTAGAAGAAATGCAGTCCCCATGTCAAAGGTGAAACACGTGAAATATGCTTTTCATGGCATAGTTAGGGTTCTACCGCTAAACCGATAGGACAAGTTTCCTTACGATTCGTTAGGAAAGCGACAACTTCGAGCAGAGATGATTCCGTTTGATGTAGTAAACTTGAATCCGCGATACAGCGGAATTCTCGATCGACCAAAGATTAGCAAAATTCTTGATAGCCACGCATTACGGTTATCAAAGTTTGAAAATGGGGCGAAGAGTCATCACTATTCGAGGAGATTAGAAAATGGCTTATGTATGCGATCGGAAATCCTTTGCCTTTGGTTGATGAACTTCCGACCGAGAGGTTAACCCGACTCCCATGCGAGTCAAGCACTCGAGGCCAAAGATGACACCCAAACCATCCGACCGGACAAAGGAGGTACCACTCGACAAAAGCGCTTCTCGGACAAGCGTCAAGTCGTCACATGGGTCGGGACATCGGACCCAACCGCCTATAAGATTACGGTCGGGCAAGACTCGACCCTAAATAGGAAGAGTCGCTCGTCTCCTTCCTCCGGCGAATCGGGGCGTGTTTGCTCGGCAAGCGTCCGATATGCTCGAGTCCCGGGAGGTGATCGAGCACAGGCTTGCTCTCGGCGACAAAAACCGATCAAGCGAAACTACGACGTTTACTTTTGATCGGAAGGAAGCAATCGATCGGAGATTGACAAGCTTCTCAAATTTGGATTTATTCGTGAAGTCGACCACCCACAAGTGGCTTGCCAATCTGTAATGGTTAGAAAAACAATGGGAAATGGCGAATGTGTATCGACTTTCTGAGATCTTAATAAGGCTTGTCCAGAAGGATGACTTTCCTTCCTCGCATTGATCAACTGGTAGACTCTACTTACGGGTGCGAGTTACTAAGTTTTTAGATGCGTATTCGTGGTACCACTAGATTAGTATGTGTAAAGAAGATGAGGAGAAAACTTCCTTCATCACCCCATATGGCACTTCTTGTTATATTAAGATGCCATTTGGTCTCAAAAATTTGGTGCAACTTTTCAAAGGTTGATGCAAAAACCTTTAGTCCACAAATCGGTCGGAATCTAGAAGCTTACGTTGACGATTTGGTCGTAAAGACCACCTGTATTTGGCGACCACATTCACGACTTACAAGAAACTTTTAATAACTTGAGAAGACATAACCTCAAGTTAAATCCGGAAAAGTGTGTGTTCGGAGTTTCTGCTGGAAAACTGCTCGGTTTCCTAGTTTCGGCTAGAGGTATTGAAGCAAATCCAACAAAAATTACGGCCATCGACCAGATGCGCCCTCCGACCACGAAGAAGGAAGTCCAAAAACTAACCGGCTGTATGGCAGCGTTAAGTCGTTTCATAGCAAGGTTAGGGGAAAAAGGATTACCTTTCTTTAAACTTCTTGGAAACATGGGAGTTTTGAGTGGACTAAAGAGGCAAGCGATGCCTTTGAAAAACTTAAAAGTACCTTACAAGTACCCGGTTTTAGTTTCTCCGAGATCGGAGAAACATTGCTAATTTACGTGGCGGCAACACCACGAGGCAGTTAGCGGTGTCTTGGTTGTAGAAAGGATAATATCCAACGACCGGTCTATTACGTGGCGAAGTCTTAAATGGACCAAAGGAAAGATACCCACAGTACAAAAGTTGCTCTATGGCCTCCTTATGTCTTCAAGAAAGCTAAGGCACTACTTTCGTGCCCACAAAGTGGTCGTACTCTACCGGATATCCTCTTGGTCAAGTCCTTGGAAACAGGAATCATCGGGACGAATAGCCAAATGGGCGGTCGAGCTAGGGCGTTCGATCTCCATTTTATTTCACGAACAACAATAAAGTCGAGCAATAGCAAAATTCATTGCGAATGGACAAACCTCGAACCCACCCAAGGACCCGAGTACGAACACCACGACGAGTGGACATTGTATTCGACGGTTCCTTGATGTTACAAGGATCGGGGTGGAGTGGTCTTGATATCCCTATTGGCGAACACATCAAATCGCCATCCGGTTAAATTTTCACGCCACCAATAATGTGGCGAATATGAAGGTTTCTTGGCGGGACTCGGCGGACTCGTTCGCTCGGGATTCGCATGATACTAGTGAAAGGCGATTCTCAACTAGTAGCGAATCAAGTGGGGAAAGAGTATCAATACTTGAGTACCAAGATGTCATCTTATCTGGCGGAATCGAAAACTTCGAAAAGCACTTCTTGGTTTTAGATCAACATATTCCTAGAAAGGAAAACTTTCTCGCGCACCGGTTAGCGCGGATGGCCTCCACGAGGTCGACCGTCCCGCCTGGGAGTTTTTCTCGAGCAACTCAATTCACCCTCGGTAGTTGAGCCTTCCGAGAACATACATGATTCTTTGCAAGTTGAACAAACTAATCAAGGAACATGGATGCTCCACGTGTCGATTGACGGTTGGTATTTATCACGATCAAGGTAGAGATCGGATGACATCGATCTACAATTATCTTCAGCATGACACAATTCTAGAAGATGATGTAGAGGCTGATCGTATAGCACGAAAAGCCAAATCATACACTCTAATCGAACATATCTTGTATAAACGAGGATCTCATGGAGTGTTGATGAGATGCATATCTCAAACGGATGGCATTAGATTGCTAACCGAAATCCATGAAGGCGTCTGTGGAGCACACCATTCCTATAGAACCCTGGTCGGTAAAGCCTTCCGGCAAGGCTATTACTGGCCAACTGCCCTTCATGATGCAAAAGAGCTTGTGATAAAGTGTGTACAATGTCAGTTTCATAGCCGACAAGTACACCAGCCAGCACAAGCCTTACAAACAATTCCTCTTTCTTGGCCTTTTGCAACCTGGGGACTGGACATTCTAGGACCTTTCCCAAGAGCACCGGGGCTTCAATTCCTTTTCGTCATGATTGACACGTTTACAAAATGGATTGAAGCCGAGCGATCGTTAAAATAACAAGCGAGGCCGCTAAGAGATTTCTCTGAAAAATATGATCACGCGATTTGGTCTACCCATCGTATCATCACGCACAATGGTTCCCGATTCTCCGGCGATCAATTCCAGAATTTGCGATGAACTTGGTGTCAAAGTTCATTTTGCTTCATTGCTCATCCACGAACAGCGGAGCGATTAAGCGAGCTAATGGTATCCTTATGCGAGGATCAAGCGTCGAGTATTCGACCGCTTAATCAAGCGGTCGAGAGCTTGGGTTAAGAACTTCCCTCGTGTTATGGGCGTTAGAACCCACGACCGATCGTGCGACCGGTGAAACTCCATTCTTTTTGGTTTATGGTCTTTGAAGCCATGCTTCCTCGAACTCAAAATTGGCTCTGCTTTCGGCGATCGTTTTGCGAAAATGATCAGATTGAGCAACGACTTCGGCAGCGTCGATTTTCTTGAAAACAGCGAAACCAAGCCCTTATACGATCGGCGGTCTACCAACAAGCCATGCGAAGGTACCATAGTCGAAGGTGCGACCTCGCGATTGTCTTTGTAGGTGATCCGGTTCTCGTAAAAATTGAGCCAAACAAATCGCAATAAACTTTCTTCTAAATGGGAAGGTCTTTACATCGTGGTCGAAGTCACCCGACCAGTTCCGCACGACTAGCTATGTCGATGGGCAAATTTTGTCAAATTCTTGGAACATCGATCAATTGCGTAAGTTCTATGTTTAATTTTCATTCTTTCATTTCTTTCAATTTCAATTTCATAAATTTATTGATTAATTAAGAAGTGCAACCTTGCTTATATATATGCACCTACATTACAGTCGTTTATTATTGTTAGTGCAGTGGGAGAAGATATTTTTCTCTCCGATATCCTTTTAAGGATCTCACGATACTATATGGTCCTCGTCGTGAGCATTTTTCTCAAATAATTCCCCTGCGACTATACTCTTTTCTTAAAGAAAAATGAGTAATCGAGCGCCACACAACTAACTATCTCATGAATGATATGCTTACGATTCTGAAGATTATGCTTCATTATTTCAAGATTCTGGTCTATTCTTGTCTAGCTACTGGTTGGGACACGGAAAGCCTCCTAGTCGAAGTCTCTCCTTTTTCGCACGTGGTCACCTTGCTGGAAGTAGCTTCCTAGCGGCGGTTCTTTTCTTCGATCCTCGCTACCGATCGGATATAGAATTTGAACACATTTCAAAAAATATATGTCGTATGCCTTGTGTCTTAGCATTAGTTCGACTAGACTATGGGACAATAGATATAAACAAAGTTCACTTATAATCTGTTGCATACATATTTGCATTTCTTCTTATGTCAAGTTTGACAAAGTCTTTTTTCCGACCATATATAGTGTTTTTGATTGGTATTTCCATTATGACAAACAAAATCTATAACTAATCGAAATCGTCTGTTGGTCGACCACATTTGATTTCCTAGTACTACAACGATCAGTTTTGTCTTACATGTCCAAACATACCTTCAAAAACTCACATACATGGTTATGACCTCTTTTTTATTCTCTTTCTTGGCTCACTGCTTGTACAAGAACGTTCTTCTACTATAAAGCGTTCGGGGCTAGGAAATATCTGAGAATTTTAAAAAGTCAAGCAGGATAAACAAAAGCTTTGTCAATGACATAAAAGGTAAGTTTTCATAGATATTCAAATATTTTTACACTTGCAGAACCTACTCTAAGAAATATTCCCGGCCTAACTCATGTTTGTCGGAGATTAGACCTCCATCTCCTCTACAACTATATCTCCGAGTGGCTGAGTTCTTCCATGAACTTGGTCGCCTCCTCAGTGGGCGATTGAAGTCTTCTAACAGACTTGGAGATCTATGGAGGGTCGGAAGCTTCGGTTTGCCAAAGCAAAACTAACTCCACTTGCAACGCCTTTGCTTTTAGGGCACAGGTACAATTCGTCCGAGTAGTTTTGAGCAGTAACTTTAAGGTCCTCTAGAAGTTGACCCAAATAGTTCATTTTCTCTATTGGATCTCCTAAGGAAGGCAGGCTTGATCCTGATCCCATATCAAAGATCATCTTGTTCAAAGCACGAATCTTTTCATCAATATTTTGAGCAAGAGCCGCCTCCTTATCCTGCTCAAATTTCAGAGTTTTCTTTACTCTGTTCAGCATTTGCGTTTGCTCTGCAAAAGCAAATCAGTTAATGAACACAAGCATAATTGAAGGAACAATCAAGTTTGCGACATATTACCTTCATTTGTTTTGCTAAGTATTTCATATTTGGTCGTTGCTTGACGATCAACAGGTCTTTTGGTGAACTTGCTTTAGCGAATGGTGAGTCTTTAGCTTTATTTCTTCTTCAAGAAGAGCCGTCTTGGCTTTCTCCACAACCTCCTCTTTTATTTTCTCGGATCTATCGAATACGATAAGGAGAATAATTGTAGAGGAGCAAAGTATTGAAGAAGAAACAAAAGTTTAAAAGGAAAAGTTCTTACTTTCCAACTCGAGTGCTTTTGCTCCAAGTCCTTAACTTCATTTGGGTGGATCCTCGGATCACAAAGAAAATTCTCGACCAAATGCTACACAAATAGCATTCTCTTTCTTAAGTTTCTTATAAACTTTTAAAGAAGAACTGGTCAGTAGAATACTTACGAATTGCTTGGTCATTATAACCAAACAAAAATCGAATCGAGGTGCATCTTGAGTTGAGTATCCGATACTTTACGCCACGCCTCATCAAGCTCCTTATCCTCGATAAATCGGGGCTAAAAGGAACTTGTTAGGTTGGGAAGGGTTATCAACGATGATCGAACTGTTGAGACCTCTCGAGGCATCTACCTCCACGCGAAGGGGTTTCAATCACCAAAGGATCCAACTCAACCGTTGCCCTTGTCACTGCTCGGGGCTTCTTCGACCACTACTTCCTCGGGAACTTTGTCCCGAGAAGTGCTCTGATCCTGAACTTCCACAGTGCGAGTCCTCGGGAAGAACACAGTTGGAAGCACCGGAACACCGAAGACCTATGCAAACCGAAGATGGGAAGTTCAAAGTATCAAATCATCAAGGAATTATTAAAGGTACATACTTATCGACCACTTTCATTTGTACATACCTTGTTAATCTCGGGATTTGACTCTGAAAGCAGCAAGAGAGAAATCTGTGCCGCTAGCCTTCCTTTTCTTCTCCTCCAATTTTCTATTGGTTCTGGACCAGCAGGGTTTGTTGGAACCCTCACATCCTCCAACAAGATGTCGGAAGCTATGTCCTCGACCAGTTCATCAAGGTCCACATTCGACTATACGGCCTGAGGGAGTGGTTTCATCAATCTCTAGATCGCTTGTTTCAATAATAACCGTAAGGTCGTGCACGACCACTCTGGAGTCTACAGCCTTCGCAGTTATATTCTGCGGGCCTTCAGGCTTATCCACCTAAATCAAAGAACAAATTTGATTGGGTGAAGAAATCCTTTTATCTAAAAAATTCGTACATATATGATTCCGAAATGTTCTATTACCTCGAGGGATTCATCTCCTTCAAGTGCCTCAGGGCACGACTCGGTCGGAACCAAGGTGGGATGTTGATCCTCACCAGATTGTATGATTCGCAAACCGACCGACTGCAAATGTAGAGCACGATTGGAAATCTGGTCGGGATATATGTATATACGTGGTAAAAGGAATTTTTTGATTAAGTTACCTTAAGCCTTGCCAGTCTCCCTTCAATAGGAGTTGCGGCTAAGATCTTGGGGCATTCAGCCTTTTCTCCAGGCTCCCCCGCACAGATTAGCCTGACTCGTTCTCTAATTTCCCCATAGGAAAGAACTTTAACAGAAGGAAGAATAGACAAATTTTAAGGTAACACATTAATCAAATCAAAATACCGATCGGAATGTATCTCAAAGACTTACCACCTTCTGGAGCAACTTCATCACGATCAAGGCACCAGAGCAGGGAATGAGTCCGGAGCTTCAATGGACTAATCTGGCGAAAGGTAAAATCCCTCACCACATGCCACGAAGTCAGGCCCCTGACTCGCAAGTCATAGATTGCATCCGCCCATCTTTTGACTATCCTGTCTTCTTCGGTCTCCTTCCACTTGGGGTTTTCACTTGCTCTAGTTCCGCAAAGTAGAGGCCATCGTCTTCAGAATCGTCATGTAAAACCGTACTTTTTCCATAGCGACCACGAAGATTTAGCGTACATGAGGATGTACTCATCGGCCTTCCGTCATGAAGACGCAATGTGCATTCCCCAAGAGTCGCTTCAGATTTTTGCATGATTTTCCCATCACCATGCGGTAGAAATAACTAAAGAGCTTCAAGTTCGGTTGTATTCCCAGATATGCCTCACATAAATATACGAAAATACTGATATTTGCGATCGAATTTGGGGCCAAATTCACTAATTCCACCCCGTAATGTTCAAGAACGCGGAGAAGGAATTTGTGTATGCGGTAATCTCAAATTTCACATTCGATGTAGGCAAGAAAAACAGGGATTTCCTCATCTTCACGGCTCGGAAAATGCTCTCCAGTCGCCGGTCTCCAATTAATCAGGTTCCTATCTAGGAGCATTCCCATCTTCGCCAAAGCCTCAAGCTTTTTCTTGCCCAATTCCGAAGGCAACCACTTTGTAATCTGCTCCGACATGGCGAAAATCCTCAAGGATGAGTAGTGAAAGTTGGAGACTTCGTGGTCGGAAGAACAGGAAAAAACTCTGGAGGATTTCTTGGCGAGAAGCTAAAGGGATCGAAGGGATTTTGGAAGCATAAAAATTCTAAGAGCCCAACGGAGAGAAGATTTTTAAACTTCCGAAACTTTCGAAGGATTCCCACAAAAGTCCAACTGACAAAAAGCTTCTTTTTGTTCAAACAGACAGAGGAACTCTTCGTTTCCCAAGGCAAGTTCTCAACTTTAAAGTGAACATGCACCACTTCAGTATACCACGACATTAAATGGGAATTGCGCCGATACGATTTCATCGAGAAAAAGGTATATGCACGACCGGTTCATTTAAAGTTCGGGGCTAGGTAGCGAGGATTAAAACCTCTATGTATTATTTTAATACATAATAAAAGACCATACGTCTACATGGTCGTGACCCTAAGACTAACGACCTCCCGGTCGTTAGTATTCGAAGGTTACTTAATGGGTACCTGGTGGGATGAGGCTTTGTGCCTAATCCCGACCGATAACCGCTTCGTAAAATTCTTGCCTTGGTATTTCTTATCGTATGATAAATGGAACACGTGCTATCGTTCGAACCATGCGATGGTACAACCACGAGACATCGACTATTAACCACCCTACGGTTAAGCTTTTCACAGGCAACCGCAAGGAAGTTAGCACGTTGCTAACTGCTCCACCGTTCCGACCAGTCGTAACGTTTCACCAGGGATGTCTTCTCCAGGAGTAACTACCACCTCTTGGAAGTTATTTAAAGATGAAGCGCAGAAGACGAAGGGACAGACACAACAAGGCCAACAGACACAACAAGGCCAACAGACACAACAAGGCCAAGACCAACAAAGACAAGGACAACGACAGTTCAACAAGAATACACAGAAGCCTAAGCGGTGGAATTAGAAGCTAGATAATCAGACTTAGACTCATATTCTAAGTCGATTACTGATAGAGACATTCCCCATTCAATGTAATTCAGGTAGTACTTAGCCACATCTTGTAAAACCAGTTCATATCAATAAAAGCGACCCCATTCCATTCCGGGATATTCCACGTCATTTTCCTCGTTCATTTTAAGAAGATCGGCGACTTGATCGTCGACACAAGCGGCAAAGAAAAGTCTTTGCTCATTCTTTGGGGCTCAAGGTAATAATCCATTTCTTGCTTCCAGTATGCCAGTAATCCAATCATTATGCATATGTGATTTGATGTAGCTATTAGTAATTGGATGATGTGAAGGTTGTTTTGTGAGGGGATGCGTGGCTGGTTTCGCTCAATTCTGTGTCATCATTGTATAGTTTCGCTCGATCCTTCATCGCGGTTGGATAGTTTGGTGCTTGTGGCTGATCGTTGATTTGATGATTAATTGGTGTCTGTGCTATGCTTGATATTGGATAGGTTGTGTTGGTTGGTTTTGTTGGCTTTGTAGTAATACAAATTACATGAATGAAAATCAGACTTGAGTTATCACAGAGTATTCATGGAATTAGAGATTCGTTGTTTTTGAGTGAATACATGCTATTCCTAGGCGATTGTACAACAATTGTGCTTGTTTTGGAGTTAGTTGGAATTAAGAACTAATCTGTGATGGACAAACTTATTAGTATCTTTGCTATCTATACATGCTGATATGCATTCAAACGACAAAAAAACTACTATGACCATGCTGCAGAACAAGACTACGCTGAAACGATTTAGTATAATGGAGAACTCTAGGTAAAATATACTGATATTGTTTTGTACATGTCTTAGTTATTTCAAAACTCGTCGGTGCCTTAGTTTGGTACATTGTGATTGAATTTGCAGTTTGTGAGTGAATGTGCCCTTCTTTAGGCTACTTTGGTTCCACCTGTACCTAATTATGTCACATTCATTTATCTATAACCTTTGTGGCTAATTATGTTTGATGATCTTAGATATGAAGATGGGGAACTCACTGATAATGTGTAAATATTCTACAAATGGTTCAATGAGGTTTGTAAAGAATAAATCTTTCACAGGTGTTCACTATTTACTACGACATTTTATGGCTTCTTCTTTAGTTTTTGCATTGAAAAATGGGAAGGAGAGGGACTTTACACTTGTCTGATCATCTGAGTTGCCATTTTGGATGCCCTGCCTTAATTGCAATTAGTAGTGCTCATTCTAGGCTTCTAGCTACATCTGTTTGTTGCCCTCAGGCCTCATGCCAATTCTGTATTTAATTTAATCACATGCTATAGCCATTATTCTTAGTCCCAAACATGGCCCTTTTCTATTGCAATCCTCTAATTCATTTATGATATTTGTTAGAACAAAAAACTCAGACAGGATGTCTTTCTTAAGTCTTTAGAGATGCGCGTTTTGGAGATGCTCTCAAGTAAGAAATTCTAGATATTTAAAGTTCCATGCTAAGAATATGCTTGATTTGTGATCACATTCACACCATTTACAAGAATTTCTGCAGAATATAATTTGTTGTGTCTCAACTTTTTATCTTTATTGATCTGCATGTTATGGTCGGTTTTCTTAGGATTTCTGCTCAATTTGGTTGGGAGGTAGCTCCTTCCTTCAATCTTGTTGTTTATTTATGTTGTATGCATGCCCTCAGAATTGAAAAGTGAGATAGAAAGATGTGATTGTCTCATGTCTAAACACTTTGACCATACCCAAGTAAGAAATTTAAGATATTTTAGGTTCCATGCTAGGAATATGCTTGATTTGTGATCACATTCACACCATTTACATGGATTTATGCATAACGTAATTTGTTGTGTTTCAACTTTTTATCATTATTGATCTACATGTTGTGGTAGGTTTTCTTAAGATTTCTTCTCAATTTGATTGGGAGTTAGCTTCTTCCTTCAATCTTGTTGTTTATTTATGTTGTATGCATGCCTCAGAATTTCTTTAAAATATCGAAGAAGCAAATAACCCTTCATGGCATTGATGGCAGCCATCTAGATCGGGAGAAGAAAGTGTGCAAGTTCTTTGAATCAAAAAAACTTATTCTGGATAGAGTTATTAGATGATATAGTCAAAACTGGCAATCATTCAGGTAATCAGGTCAGTGAAAAGGAAGCCGCTAGACTATGGGGATCTATTTGTTGCTATCCTAATATTAAACATGTACCTCAAGATAGTTTGTCAATGCAGAATAAGTTAATTTGCAACCTTGATCGATTGCTTGAAGTGGAAGAAGGTGACTGCACTAGCAGATTTCTATACTTTTTTACAGTAAGAAATATAAGTAGCCTTCTAAAAGGCATAAGTTTTTTATTGACATGCAGAGAACGTTAACGATCTTGCAAAGAGTACGTGGAAAAGTCTACTTGGTGCAGCATTATCATCCTATCATGAATTACTGCTGGTTAACGTCAGTACAAGTTCAGAATTAGGTCTTTTCCTATCTCTGGCCAAGAGACACAGTACATGTCCACAAGTACTGTCTTCTGTAGCCGAATATTTGGATTCCCTGCATGGGTAAATATATATACACTTTCTAACTCTTAATTCTATTTTCGTTTACCATGTTAATTTGACCACTAATATATTTTTTTTCGCTTTGTTCATTTCTATGAGCATAGCAGCTTCCCTGGGGATTACAAAAGAATTTGATCCACAAAATGTTTTGGATTTACTCCGTATCTTTGGTGTTAACTTGAGCAGTCCTAATAAGCATGTCCCTTTGGTGTTAACTTGAGCAGTCCTAATAAGCATGTCCGAGTTTTAACATTGAGGATTTTATCCTATTTTACAAAGATGGATCAACGTCTAGGCTCAGATGAGGAGCAGCCACATAAGAGGCAAAGAACAGAAGATTCTAGAGAGGAAACTGTTGATGCTAAATATACTAATGTATGTTGTCAGCTATATTTTCACTTGCTATTTTGCTCTTTTCAATCTAATGTTTCCCTTGACATCAGGTAGTAGACACCCTTCTGGCTGTTGAATCATTATACCATTTTCTTATCAGTCTCTATATGTAATATCTCTAATACATATATAGAGCAGTAAACTTTGCTTATTATATCTACAGAATCTAACATATCTGTTTCCCATGGCATTTTTTTGGTCACATCAAAATTTGCCAATCTACTAGCTCAGTTATATACGCACATTGCTTCAACATTACTTACAAATACTAATTGTTGCTTCAAACAGCCAGACAAAAAAAACCTTAAACATATACCATCCATCTCTCTCTTTACTGACAAATTTCTATTACTTTTCATAGTAGTTGTCTACCTGCGGTACAATAATAGCCAAGCCTATAATAGGACTTTGCATCTTACATTACATACATCTTAAACAGAATACACCTACTCAAATCTATATCTAACATGGTATCTATGGCACACAGATCCCAACATGCACTGTCTGCCGCTCCAGTGGTCTCCTGTACTGCCGAAAATATCAATCCATAACCCAATGAACACTGGGTATATTCTGTACATTTTTTTTGTATTAGTCAATTGTTTCTTTCTAACATATACACACCTGCCAATTGGTCACTTATTTTCCGTCTTACAACCAACAGACTGCTGTCACATCACGCTGTCTACTCAAACCTATAGAAACTGCCTATAACATACTCTGCGATCTACAAGCACAACAATGCCTTCTATAATTAATTTGTATAAGCTAAAACATATGCCGTGGTAGCAAACAGAATGCCAACTTTTGTAAATCGTATGTACTATTAACTGCGCATATCTATCTGCTCAAACAAATTATGTTGAACCAATTGTGCTCTCTAACAGTAGTACAATGACCATGTCGTGTTATGTACATCTTATATTACCCTTGCTGTTTATACAGTGCAAAACATGCTCCTATAAATATAGTGCCCTTATTTACATCAGTAATATAGCCACTCCCCGCTACCAGACAATGCTCATTAACCCAATACTTACCATGCAACCAACACCATCGAACTCTGCTTTTGACCATGCTCAATTCTAGCGTGCCTAGGCTACTAGTTCTACGGTATAAACGAAGGGAGATTTGAGACGCAAAGAGTTGGGCCTCGTCGGCCTCATTTTTTCGCCCATGCGATGCTACGTCGGGAGCCTTTCCGCCGTTCGATCTTCAGCTGTATTGAGCCTCTAGCAGCAGCTCAACAGCGGGCTGGCCCACGCCGTGGGCCCCACCGGTCGCGGCTCTTTCTCGGCGCACCGAATGTCGTGCACAGGCCAACTAGTAATATTAATAGAGCATCATATCGTCGTTGTTTACATGATTTTGCTAGTAGTTTATAGATACTAGTAGGCCGTGCAGGTCCTTGGACGCGCAGCAATGTGCATCCGCGCTGAGGCGAAAGAACTGGCAGCGAGCGGCTCATCCGATAGGATCCAACGGCGCATGAAGGCAAGAGCAGGCAGCGAGCGGGTCGACCGATAGGATCCAACGGCGTGTGAAGGCAAGCGCAAACACGCAAACCCAAATAAAAATCAGACGGCCGGGGATGTAGGATGCACGGATCGGGCGGCCAAAAAATCTCTGGGTGACGTGGCCACCATGACCGCACGTCTAGTTTCGCTCGGTTTATACCGGAGGATGCTTTAGCATGCACAGAAGCCATTTGTGCAGAAGAGGGCTGAATCCAGCTTCAAACGACAGAATCACCGCAACAGATGGAGCACAGAGGTTCTGTAGTAGTTGTAGTGAAAAAAACACACACCCTCTCATGAAACACAATTTCTTCACCCTCCCATCACCGTCACAAGTTCACAACGATGATCATGACAGGCAATAAGCAAGTAACCATCCACAGTTCCAAACAACACCACCATCCACCAAAGACCGAAGAAAGTGAGTATTGCTACTTAACATTAGTAGTAGTAAACTGAGTAAAGACCAAACAGAGGGGAGTAAAAAAGCCATTCGCACAGCACAGTGCTTTGACCAACTCCAAGACGATTTTGGATCAACCAAACACCCCAAAAAGAAAGCAAAAATAATCCTCATGAACTAGTAGATCCTTGATCCATCCTGAGAGGCCATTCCGATCAAGCGCTCTTCTGAGGCTTGTGGCTTTTCCTCCTCGCTCGACTAGGCTTCTCCTGCTCTTGCTTCGGCACATCAGCAGCAGCAGCAGCAGCGCCGCTTTTACAGACATCTTCTGCTGCCTCTGCTTCCTGTTTCTTGCTCGGATGCTCTTCTTCTATTTCCTCTTCTTCACCATCGTCTTCTCCCTTCGTGTGATCCTGCGCGTCGATGGTCTTCCTCGGCCGCCCGCGCTTCCGCCGCACCGGCGCCGCCGCGCCAGATGGCTCGGTTGGTTCTTGGCTCATTGACGGCGACGACGATGTCACGGTTCTCTTCGCCTTCCTCCTCCTCCTCTTCCCCATGGCTTAATTCGTGGTAATAGCAGTTAGTAACAACTCGATCGCAGCAATCAGTAACTCCAAATCCAAATTGATACCCAGCTGCAAAGTTGTATGGTCATCGATTTAACCTGGATCGAACTAGTCCAGCAACAGATAGATCCTACCTGATTGCCTGATCTATGTGTACGATGAATTCTTGCAATCAGGACTATCACAAAATAGAATGAAGGATTTATTGAGGTGAAGAGAAATACTAGCGCTTACTAGCATCAAGCAAGTCGCTGCTCTTTCACCTGGTCAGGCCATCATGGATTGGCTTATCTGCCTCTTGTCTCTGTTTCTCGCTCTCGCTTTTCCCCTCTCTCCGGGGGCTCTTGCTTGTGCGCTGGTGTCTCGGTGAGAAGTAAAAGTGGGGTAATGTGGCTAACTGGTAACTTTTAATAAGCACGCACAATGGATGGAGGAATGGGCCTAGAGGCTAGAAGGCACCTTGCACTATTATGCACGTCAAGAAGGGTCTTCTGGAAAATATTAACTTTTACTGCATGTTTAGAACCCATGCCCTTCAAGCGTTGCCTAGCAACTATCAAGCCTTGCTGAGCTATATGGCATGTGTCTCTTGACTCTTGCCAAGCTTAAATAGGCAAGGAAAAGCTTTGGTAATAAGGTTTGTTTGAACATAATTTTGTCATATTATGGCCGACTAAACAGTTTCAAATAGTTTTCATAAGATAATTTAAGCAATTATTTTATATTTATATAAAAATACACTCTTCTTACACTCCCAAAGCAAGAAAACCAAACAACTATCGTTGGTAGCCTTAGTTCCTTTTGTTAAGAAACCCAGGCCACGCCGGTAGCCCTGGTCCGTGATGGTCTTCTTATCCATCTAGTAGCCTACATAAAGGAGTGAGGACCCTAACCATTGTATACATTTTTTTTACAGAAGAGCAGTAAAGAGAAGCTAGAAGTCTTCTCATATCTCTGTGTTCAATCTACTATTTTGTTCTTGTGTTCTTACATTGTTCTTACGATTCTGAGTTTGTCTACGAGGTTATCGTTCGGACTAGACTCGCCAGCGACGGTTCCTCAACACGTTATCAGCACAATCGACTCTCCTCGGATTGAAAGGTAACCGTCGTACCACGACACTCGTAGATCGAATCGTTTTTTCTAGATTGCTTTCAATTATGCAAATTTGGTTTTCTAGATTGTACCATATGGTGCAAATCCGCTATAATCTACCACGAGCCGACTTGAAGTCGCCGACACAATGTCGATCGGTAAATTGCATGGAAAAGTGGATGTCGATTGTACCGTAGATTGGAAATTGTAAATACGTTCTAATCTACCGCGAGCCGACTTGAAGTTGCCGGCCAAACCGATCGGTAATTGCATGAAAAGTAGTACTCGGATGAACAGTACACGTATTGCATGAACAGTAACAGAAAAGAAACTGAAAAAACCAAATTTTGCAAAAAAAAGACCCTCGGAATTCTGAAAATTACGAGAATTTTTCAAGGATAAGGGAATTTTGCGAAATACCCCCTGAAAATTGGAAAATTACGTGGATTTTTCTCTCAGAATTGAAATCTCGCGATTTAATCCCTAAAATTGCAGAATTCGCCAAAAATCAATTTTCCAGCAGAAAAGGGCCTCGGGAATTCATTTTTTGAATCAATTTGGCATTTGTAGTATGTTTAACTTTCTTATTGTTATTTCTATGCAATTTAGTTATTGTATTTACTGTTTTGATTATCTGTGATCGCTTTGTAGGACCGAAAAGACGACTAGAGGGGGGTGAATAGGAGCTCAAACAATTTTCCAAAACCCCCAAGAAACAGCAACATAAATCAGAAAGTTGTTCTGAAAAACTTCGGAAATTGGTATGACCATTGTGTGCCCTGCGGTATGATCGCTGGTCGGTACTACCGCTAGTCAAAAGGCGGTATGACCGATTGTCCTGATGAACTTCCTGACAGCGCAAAAACCAAACCTAAAATCGACACAACTTTTGATTCAACCAACCAAAACCTATGAAATTTGAAACAAATCCTCTATAAGAGGTCAGGAACCTATTCCAATCATCTATTCAACAGATCCACGTCAAAGTTCTGACCTTTTTCAGATTTGGCAAAGATAGTCTCAAACCGGGTCAGAAACTTAACTCTGAACCTAAGCTTGCTCGTGGGCTATGAATAATCAAGATGACCTTAGATGGTCTCCCACAAGTCACAGCAAGCAAGAACAACAGAAAGATTTAAGGGAAAATAGATGGATCATCAAAAACACCAAATCAATAAAATAGAGTGCAAGAACAACAGAGAAGACTCATCTTAGGGAACTTGCTTTGATTGATTTGAGATAGGAGATTTGAGGATCACAGCCACTCCATCTTGAAGGACAAAACTCAATACATGAGCACACACTCCATCAATCCCTAGAACCCTAGCTCTCCAAACCCTAAGACCCAACTAGGGTTTCTCCCATGCTTCCCTTTTTGAGTTGCTAGACACAGCACCCAAGCCTTTATATAGTGCAGGCTAGCATCTAGGGAATATTCCACTTAGGGTACTCGTTAAACCCTAACACACAAACAGGTTAACACACGCACACATCTCAAAGCGCCGTCTTCGTCTTCACTTGACCTAAACCGCTTTTCCAAGCGCCGACCCGCGCCGCGGTTTAGCCAGAGGTCACCAAGGCGGTATTTGGTGAAATGACCAAAATACCCCTTCTCGATCCTTCTCCATGGACCAAGTCCAATCATCGTGAAGCAATCCCATGCTTCGCCACGTGTAGGTTGATCTACGACTCTCATCATGTCGGCAAGTCTCTTCCGTCCGGCTCCCGCCGAAACCACCAAGGCACTTGCACCGACCCCCGCGCCGCTTGATCCAACCAGTCGCATCGAACTGCCTATTCGATCACCCTTGTCCATTCTGCGCCACGCTTGAGTCTCTCGACCACCCAAGATCCTTGATCGTTCTGGACCTCAGCTCTCCAAGCTTAGTCCCGATCATTCTCGCCGTTGACCGTCGTTGACCTCCAAGCAACCTGCACAGCAATAGGCCAAGAAATCGTTTCCGGGAACAAGCTCTTCACAACTTGACCCACGTTAGGCAAAACATGCAATATGCAACACATATGCACTGATAAACAAGGATATGACCTATCCCATATACAAGTCTCAAGTTAAATCAATATTTTAGTGCAAGAGCGGTAATACCGCCAAGTAAAATCCGGTATTACCGCATCGCGGTAGTACCGCTTCCAACACTGTGGTCATACCGCTACGAGGGAAAACCCAAAAATCCCCGAACACACCTCCTCTGGAATTTCCATACCGCTAGGATTCGGTATTACCGCCATGAAACTTGCGGTCATACCGCTCAACGATAATACCGTTGAACACAAGCGGTCATACCGCACTGCGGTAATACCGCAATACAAAGCCGGTACTACCGAAAAACCCGACACTTTGCTGAAAAACAGGAGATTCAACAAACCTTTAAACCAATTGCCAATTGTCTCATCACCTAAGATCATGTGCATATCCCCATGATATCCACAATCTCCCCCCCCCGATGAACACATTGGCAATTTCCCAAAAATGTAAGTTTTGAGGTTTGAAAGTAAAAGAAATCGATTTTCGCGCAAAGGCACAACTTGGTCTCAAGTCAAGAGAAAGCAATGGAAATGACAAAGTTGGCTTCAGAAAAGTTTCAGCAAGTGAGATAAGACAGAAGAAGTCAAGAAAGCTTCAAATTCCAGAAACGAGTCAAAAATCTCACTTAAGGTCCATATGAAAGAACAATTGTTCAATTTAACCTTTGATCATTGTGAGGAACCAAGAGATGCAAATGAGATGCTGAGATGCTCCCCCTCACTATGAACATCCTGAAATTTTCATTTTCTCCCTATTTCTTCATTTTTACCATTTCTCCCCCTTTGACAATTTATTCATCAAGATGCATAGAGGAAGATAGAGCATGAATAACATGGAATGGCTGCAATGTATTCAATTTTTAGCAAGGGAGCCATGAGAATTATCCAAGAGGACTGTACAAGTATTACACCAAGCCATATTATGTGAAGAAGCTACTTTCTATCATGGCAAAACATGTACAGCAAAGCTAAGGCCAAAATAGCAATAATATGAAATTAAATGAATTGGTAGCATGACAAGGTGCTCAAGATCATAGTTTAACTAAAGGTATCTAAAAATGAGTCAAGCCATGTCTATAAGCAAAATGGAGCCCATAAACTAGAAAATGAGTTAATTTTGAGCGCTATGAGTTCAGTTATGAAACAATTTGTTCAAGCATTTGGAATTTATCACATTGAGCATTTTGCTGAAAATTTTTGGTTTTATCTTAGTAAAGCAAGTCCTGGATTATGAGCCATCCACAACTGCTTCCTAAGCTTCAACCAATTGACAAATTTGTTTTCGTAGCATTGTGCTAGATCTCAAGCCTTGCCGCGACTATCTCAAGCAAGAAGCTTAAGAGAGTGGTCTAGGTCGTCCAAAACTCCCCCTGAGTTCATGCTAGTGCAATGGCAAGCCGTCTCATGAGAAAGAATTGGTGAGATCAGTTTTTTCGCACAGAAAAACCCATTTTTCATTTGCTTGACTTAAGAACTATCATAGCTCAATTTAAAACTCAAAGTAAGTTCAAGACTCAATTTAGCCTATATGACATGGCGTGAATCATGAGAGGATCACTATGGCAAAACTAGTCACAATATACAACAAGTCATGTTTTGATTCAATTTTCTCACAAATAATAAAGCTAGCATGGCAAAAGCTAAGCTATACATGAAAAGCCATAAAAGAAATCTAGCAACCTAGCACAAGACATGGCAAGGTATAAAGTATGAAATCAAGTCATACAAGGATAATAATCATAGCTCCATGAATTTATATTACAATGCAAGTTGCTGACTTTAAAATGTAGTATGATACAATGAATGCAAAAGAGCCAACTCCCCCTCAAAACAGGCCAAGAGGACTAATAACCCCCAACTCTCCCCGCAAAGAAGCAAAATGAGAAGAATCAAGAGCCTTAGTGAAAATATCTGCAACCTGATGCTCAGACTCTACAAAGTGAAGCACAACATCACCCTTCTCTACATGGTCTCTAAGGAAATGATACCGAATATCAATGTGCTTGGTCCTAGAGTGTTGCACTGGGTTTTTGGCAATGTTTATGGCATTAGTGTTATCACAGAAGAGAGGAACACTACCCAAAGACAACCCATAGTCCCATAGAGTAGACAAGATCCAGAGAACCTGAGAGCAACTACTGGCTGCAGCTACATACTCAGCCTCGGTGGTGCACTGTGCAACAGAAAACTGTTTCCTAGATGACCAAGAGATAAGAGATGTGCCTAAGAAATGACAAGTGCCAGAAGTACTCTTCCTATCCACTCTACACCCCGCAAAATCAGCATCAGAAAAAGCCCGAATGGAGAGAGCAGAATCAGAAGAATACCAAAGCCCAAAGTCAAGAGTGTCCTGGAGGTACCTGAAAATGCGACGCACTGCTTGACGATGAGAGGCACGAGGGGAAGCCTGAAATCGAGCGCACAGCCACACAGCGAATTGTATGTCCGGCCTCGACGTCGTGAGGTAAAGGAGGGAGCCAATCATCTTTGCGGTACTTCTTCCGTCCACGTGCTCTCCATCCTCATCGTGGTCCAAAGACGGTGGATGTGGCAATGGGAGTAGACATTGGCCTCTCGCTTCCCATATCGGGTTACCAAGAAGGTCCTTTGTGTACTTACTTTGATGAATGAAGGTGCCTTCTTTCAGTTGCTTGACTTGAAGACCAAGGTAGAAAGTCAATTCGCCCATTATGCTCATCTTGAACTCCCTGCTCATAAAATCTGAAAATCTGGACACCAAGGTATGAGAAGAACCACCGAATATGATATCATCCACATAAATCTGAACCAGTAAGAAATCACTGCCATGCCTGAGAGTGAACAAGGTTTTATCTACCATTCCCATTTTGAAATCATTTTTAAGCAAGAAACTCTTAAGCCTATCATACCAAGCTCTAGGGGCTTACTTCAATCCATACAAGGCTTTGGAGAGCTTAAACACATGGTTTGGGAATTTGGGATTTTCAAAACCAGGGGGTTGCTTGACAAAGACCTCTTCTTCTATGAAGCCATTAAGGAGAGCACTCTTGACATCCATTTGAAAGAGCTTAAAGCCCTTAGATGCCGCAAATGCTAACAAAATGCAAATGGCTTCTAATCTAGCTACATGAGCAAAGGTTTCTTCAAAGTCTAAGCCTTCTACCTGGGAAAAACCTTGAGCTACAAGCCTAGCCTTATTGCGAACTACTAACCCATCCTCACTTTGCTTATTTTTGAAAACCTATTTTGCTCCAATTACATTATGATTAGGTGGAGGTTCAACTAAGGTCCAGACTTTGTTTCTTTCAAAATTTTCAAGCTCTTCATGCATGGTATTGACCCAAGAGGAATCAGATAAAGCATGGGTGACATCTCGAGGTTCAAAAGACGCGATAAAAGCAGAATGTGCATGAGAATCTGGAGAGATAAACCTGGAGTGAGTGACTCGCTCATGAAGATCCTCAATCATCTACTCAGATGGATGCTGTCACTGAATGTGAAGAAGAGGTTCTGGTGCAGAAGTGGTCTCTACCTCATGAACTGTGGAGGTAGGAGCAGAGCCACTTGGATCGTCGGTGAAAGTGGGAAGAGGCTGCTCATCAGAAGTTGGAGAAGTAGAAGTAGGCTCTCCAACCACCTCAGAAGTGACTAGAGGATGGATTGAGTCCTCATCCTCAGAGTCGTCATCGACGAAGATGCTTTCAGAAACCTATGTACCTGCACCATCGGGTCTAGTACCAGGACTAGCCTTATCAAAAGTGACTTCGCAAGTCTCAACAATTTTGTTAGTATCCAAATTAAACACACGATAGCCACGAGAATGAGCAGGATATCCAAGAAAAATGCCATCAAAACATCTTGATTCAAATTTATCCAAGTTGCCATGTTTAAGAATGAAGCACTTGCAACCAAAAATCTTGAAATGAGAGACTTTAGGCCTATGACCAAATCTAAGCTCAAAATAAGTCTTGCCTATGACAGATCTCAAGAACACCCTATTGGATACATAGCAAGCAGTAGAGATCGCCTCAGCCCAAAATCTCCTAGGAGTGTTATGCTCATCTAGCATGGTCCTGGCCATCTTTACAAGGGTCATGTTCTTCCTCTCTACAACACCATTCTGCTGGGGAACTCTAGGTGAAAAGAACTGGTGCTCAAGTCCCCTATCAGTGCAGAAAGTGGCAAAGGAAGAGTTCTTGAATTCTATCCCATTGTCACTCCTAATGGCTCTCAAAGCTCCAGGAAGATCAACAGCTAGTCTAACGACCAATTCTCTAAAATAGCCAAAAGCCTCGTCCTTAGAAACCAGAAAATAAACCCATGAATACCTGGAGAAGTCATCCACAATCACAAGCACATACCATTTCCCACCTGCAGATTGGACTCTAGAAGGACCAACAGTGTCTAAGTGCAAGAGTTGACCAGGTCCATCAGTCATCACTAAAGTAAGAGGTGGATGAGAAGCAGAAACTATCTTACCATGTCTACAGGGAGTGCACACAAGGTCTCTAACATTCTTAAGCTTAGGCAATCCTCTAATCAAGTTCTTGCTACTGACCCTGGTCAAATGGTCGAAGCCTATGTGTCCAAGCCTACGATGCCACAATACTAGATCATGAGAGACAGAAGCCACAAGACATCTAGGACTGGAAGCAGAAGAGACAATGAAATCAGCACAAAAGATCCTCTCAAACCTGAAAATCCCAAAGACATGCTCACCCGAGGAGTCTAGAACTCTACACTCACTAGTCTTAAACCTCACCTCTAGACCCTCATCAAGAAGCTGAGAGACAGATAACAAATTATACCTCAGCTTACTTACCAAAGCGACGTCTTTAAGCATGAAGTTGTTGTTGACGCCAAGACTTGTGCCCTTAGGGTCATCACAAGCCCGTAGAGAAGCATCCCCAAATATGATCAACTCATTGTCGGATGCATGTATGAGGGAGGAGAACCATCTAGAATCTCCAGTCATGTGTCGAGAACACCCGGAGTCAACAAGCCATATGTCCTCCTTCCTCGCACGACGGACCTACAGAGCACGAACAGGAAACATCTGTGCCTCAGTACTGGGGTTAGTGATAAAAGACTTGGGAGTCCAGTACTGAGTCACACGATGCTTAGGCAAAGAAGTAGAAGAAGCAATAAAATGGTTAGAGGAATAATCATAAGAATGCACACGAGAACCACCTAGACCTCTCCGAATCGACCTAACAAAAGGTCGGTACCCCCCCCCCCTGTCAAGATGCTACCCGTGGTCTCTCCTCACGATATCCTAACCCAAAATGCTGCCTAGAGCCACCAAAAGAGTCAAAGAAGTCATCTACGAACCTAGGCCTATGTCTAGCAGGAAAGACAGGCTGCCTAGCTCTAGAGACTGTCACAGATGAGGGAACTCCTCTAATAGTCCTCAAGGCACTCATCCTCTCCTTCCTCTCAATCTTGGCTCTACAGAAGCAGAACTCAACGATGTGGCCATCCTTCTTGCAGAAGGTGCAATGGTACTTGACCTTTTGAGGGGTCTGACCTGATGAAGTTGTAGCACCTGTCTTGCTTGAAGGGGTTTAGGCAAAACCTGCAGATTTAAAAACTATCTTAGATGGCTCAGGGGGTTCTACCTCAAACATGCCACTCTCAACAGCTCTCACAATCGGGATGGTTCTTGGAATGCTCTAGGGCATTAAAACCTAGGCCTCTATTCTTCACACTCACCTGAGATTGATCAAGAATCATGTTAAGGTTCTTCTTCCCACTAGAAAATCTCTCAAGGGTCTTTTTGAGGTAATCATTTTCTTTGGCTTGGTCCTTACAGGTGACACACCTATTTAACTTGATTGTCCTAACAAGCTTTTCTTTAACAAGAGCTACCTCAACCCTTAAAGCCTCACAAGACACACAAGAAGCATTCTCAATTCTACTCACTTGCTCTTTGAATTTGACTCTAAACGCCTCTTGTATTTCATCTAAATTTGTCCCAACTTCAGTACAAAAAGCACAAGAAGCAAAATCAATAACTTTCTTAGATGCAGTTATGGACATGGATTGTTTAATTTTAGCTTTCTCCTCTAGAGTCTTGTTTAGAGCTTCATTCTCCATTGTGAGTTTAAGGCAATTTACACATGATGCAGATTTAGAATGAAGAACCATTTCAGTCATTTCTTTCATTTTAATCTTATTATCCTCACAATGAGAGCAAGTGTGACTAGTATCAAATTTCAGCAATTCTTTTGTAGCGCTATCCAATTTTAATTCAAGCAAAGCACAATTTGAGCAAGGTAAAGGAATATCATCTACAGCAGTCACATCTAGAGCAACAGCATCCATGCACACAGGACTAGACTTGAGAGATTCTAGTTCATCAAGAGCATCTTTAAGTTGATTCGCAATAGAGGAATGAGTAGATTTCAGATTGGTCAATTCATTATGCAAGCTAGAGCAAGAATCACAAACATCAACATGATTAATCGATTTGAGCCTAACAACTTCTACGTTCAAGTTATCAATCATGCTATCCTGTCTCTTAATCATTTTAGCTTGCTTTTTCAGTTTTTGTTCAGCAACGACTAAAGCACGTTTCATTTCACTGAGTGAGGGGCATACCTCATCGGGATCGCTGAAAGGGTCATCATCATTGGAGGAGTCGACGTCGTGCAAGTCCTTGGCCATGAAGCATATGCCAGTGAAATCCTGAGCCTTCTTCTTGCCATGAGAATCATTGTCGTCGTCCTCCGTCCCCGAGTCCACATCGCTCATATCAACACTCTCAAGAGCGGCAAGGACCCGGCTGACGAACTTGCGATAGTTGGGCTTCTTGGCTTTTGCATCCCTAGCTTGAGGACGCCTCCGGGAGTCCTTCTCCTCCTTGCCCATCAGCTTGGGGCACCTGGCATGAATATAGTTTGGCTCACCACACTCAAAGCAAGTGACAGGGCCACCTCTCCTTCTGCTCCCCACCTTGTTGTAGACTCTCGAAAATTTTGTGGATAGGAGGGCTAAATCATCCTAAGGAAGCTTCTCTAGCTACTCATCGCTTGAAGAGTGTAAAGCGGACAAAGAAAACCCAGATGAGCTAAAATCCAAAGAATCAGAAGAACTACCCTTAGATGGGTCAGCCACTAAAGCCATCGACTCTGTCTTAGGGAGACGCGAGATGAAGTCAATCTCATGCGTCTTCAACCTCGAGTAGAGCTTATCCATGGTAAACTCACTCATGACAGTGTTGTCATTGATGGAAATGATTTTCATCCCCCAGACCTTCACATCAAGAGCACCCAAGAGCTGACGTGCATTTTCAGATTCAGTGAATACAAGATCCACATCACGTAAATCATGAAGGATTTTGGATAACCTTCCCCACAGCTCATCCAAAGATTCACCAGGCCTTTGTTCAATCTTTGAGTATTCTTTCTTGAGTTGGTTCTGTCTCACTTCCTTGATCGTAGTAAAGCCCTCGTGGTAGTCACAGAGGGTCTTCCAGATCTCATGAGCAGACCTCAAATGAGCAACACGCTCAAACTCAGATCGACTACGCCCTTCAATTAGAAAGTTTCGAGCTTTGCTGTTTGCCTCCTCATCTGGAGTGATCACATCGTCATTGGCTGGCACAACATAGGGATTTTTTTGACCTTAAGCCAAATTGCGTGCCCTTGAGCCTCGATGTAGGCATGCATGCGAGCCTTCTAGTAAGCAAAATCGACTCCATCAAACACAGGTGGTTTGGTGGAATACTTGTTAGATGCCATGGCTCCTCAGACCGGTTAAGATCTATGAGAAGAGTTAACCGGGCTCTGATACCACTTGTAGGACCGACAAGGTGACTAGAGGGGGGTGAATAGGAGCTCAAACAATTTTCCAAAACCCCCCAAGAAACAGCAACAGAAATCAGAAAGTTGTTCTGAAAAATTTCGAAAATCGGTATGACCGTTGTGTGCCTTGCGGTATGACCGCTGGCCGGTACTACCGCTAGTCAAAAGGCGGTATGACCGATTGTCCTGATGAACTTCCTGACAGCGCAAAAACCAAACCTAAAATCGACACAACTTTTGATTCAACCAACCAAAACCTATGAAATTTGAAACAAATCCTCTATAAGAGGTCAGGAACCTATTCCAATCATCTATTCAATAGATCCACGTCAAAGTTCTGACCTTTTTTAGATTTGGCAAAGATAGTCTCAAACCGGGTCAGAAACTTAACTCTGAACCTAAGCTTGCTCGTGGGCTATGAATAATCAAGATGACCTTAGATGGTCTCCCACAAATCACAGCAAGCAAGAACAACAGAAAGATTCAAGGGAAAATAGATGGATCATCAAAAACACCAAATTAATAAAATAGAGTGCAAGAACAACAGAGAAGACTCATCTTAGGGAACTTGCTTTGATTGATTTGAGATAGGAGATTTGAGGAGTACAGCCACTCCATCTTGAAGACAAAACTCAATACACTCCATCAATCCCTAGAACCCTAGCTCTCCAAACCCTAAGACCCAACTAGGGTTTCTCCCATGCTTCCCTTTTTGAGGTGCTGGACACAACACCCAAGTCTTTATATCGTGGAGGCTAGCATCTAGGGAATATTCCACTTAGGGTACTCGTTAAACCCTAACACACAAACAGGTTAACACACGCACACATCTCAAAGCGTCGTCTTCGTCTTCACTTGATCTAAACCGCTTTTCCAAGCGCCGACCCGCGCCGCGGTTTAGCCAGAGGTCACCAAGGCAGTATTTGGTGAAATGACCAAAATACCCCTTCTCGATCCTTCTCCATGGACCGAGTCCAATCATCATGAAGTAATCCCATGCTTCGCCATGTGTAGGTTGCTCGACAACTCTCATCATGTCGGCAAGTCTCCCTTCCGGCTCCTGCCGAAACCACCAAGGCACTTGCCCCGATCCCCGCGCCTCTTGATCCAACCAGTTGCATTGAACTGCCCGTTTGATCACCCTTGTCCATTCCGTGCCACGCTTGAGTCTCCTGACCTCACCCGGCATCCTTGATCGTTTTGGACCTCAGCTCTCCAATCTTAGTCCCGATCATCCTCGCCGTTGACCGCCATTAACCTCCAAGCAACCTGCACAGCAATAGACCAAGAAATCATTTTCGGGAACAAGTTCTTCACAACTTGACCCACGTTAGCCAAAACATGCAATATGCAACACATATGCACTGATAAACAAGGATATGACCTATCCCATATACAAGTCTCAAGTTAAATCAACATTTTAGTGCAAGAGCCGTAATACCGCCAAGTAAAATCCTATTACAAGATCGCAGTAGTACCGCCCAACACTACGATCATACCGCTACCAGGAAAACCCAAAATCCTCGAACACACCTCCTCCGAATTTCCATACCGCTAGGATTCAGATATCGCCATGCGGTATTACGCCATGAAACTTCGGTCATACCGCTCAACAGTAATATCAATAACACAAGCGGTCATATCGCTTCTTGATAATACCACAATACAAAGTGGTATTATGAAAAACTCGACACTTTTTTGAAGCTTTTTGAAAAACAGAGATTCAACAAACCTTTAAACCAATTGCCAATTGTCTCATCACCTAAGATCATGAGCATATCCCTATGATATCCACATGTTTATATTGCTTTTAATCACTGAAAAATAGCAGTAAATCATGAAAAATGCATAGAATAATACGGGAACATTATGAGAATCTTTGCAACCATTTTATTCAAATTACCAGTAGTAATCTTATGTACTCTTTGCATGAATATGCAGATGATTGGCATTACGAACTGGGAGTTCGAAAAGCTGGCCCAGCATGGCCAAAATTACTTGACTTAGGCATCAGATATCGAAATTATACTTGGAGCCAAGAAGCTCTGTGCTGCTATTGGACTTAGCACCTTGAAGGATGTCACTCCAACTGTTGAGGAAAATGATCAAGTACTTCATTTCCTCAGACACCATCTTCGCCTAACGCTCAAGAATGAGTATATGGCGGAGAAGAACGTACTAGCTTTATGGACCGCACTGAAGAAGCGGTTCGAAAAGCTGAAGTACACCATTCTTCCTCGTGCAGAGCAGGAATGGAGCCGACTACGTTTTGTTGACTACAAGACCGTGGGGGAGTACAACTCTGCTTTGCACAGAATTTGTACCAATCTTCAGCTCTGTGGTAAGGCAATCACGGATGAGGAAAAGATTGAGAAAACCCTCTCTACCTTTCACCTGAATGCAGTGCAATCCGCATGAAACTATCATCAAGATGGCTACAAGGAGTATGCCGAACTGATTGACATCATGCAAGTTGCGGAAGCTCAAGGTGAGGTTCTAAGGAAGAACTACAACTCACAGCCACCTAGTAGCAAAGTTGGCCATGAAGTCAATACTAGCAGCTACAAGGTGAGGAAGCCTCACTCGAAGGAAAGATGCAAGAAGGGTAATGTCATGGGTCGCAAGACCAAGCAGAATACGCAAGCCAAAAAGGGCTAACAAAAAAAGCGCGATGAGAAACCCTATGGTCAGTCGGACCAAAGTTGATACAAATGTTTCACATGGGGACATTGGTCATGTGTTTGCCGTGAGCTGCAGCATGTGATTGATGCTTTCAAGGCTAAGAAGAAGGGCGAAGGGCAGCATGAGGCACACCTCACCATTGCAGGCATAGAGGATCCACAGTTATTGGTTGTACCCATGGATGTGGACAACCCAGCAGCAGCCTCCATCACACCTTCTTTGGATATCGTAGCGGCCACATCTATAGTTGCCAAAGAAGAGAAGATGGACATGGAGCAGATTCAGGTAGAAGTTTCTTCATATTTTGTTGATTCGATCTAGTGCACGCATTGCACTTTGATTTTATAGTCATTTGCAGTTTATGGTTGTGATAGACCATTGAATTATTGAATAATGGTTGTAAGCTCTATGAGAGCAAAGAATTAAATTCTTATGATGAATCTGTAAGACTTTTTTCCATATTAATAATAGCAAGTTATGTTCTGTTTGGAGTATTTTTTATATGTGGATTGCTTCCTACCCCATATTAATAAATACCTTATATATCAGAATGCATGTGGTGCCCTATATATGGAGGAAGTGTGCTTAGTGGATAGCGGCACAACAAATACCATCTTGAGAGAGACGGAATTTTTTCAGTCGATCAGCAAAAATGCCGACAATCGCAGGAAGCGATACTTATATAATAGGCTCAGGAAGAGCCACAATTATACTCCCGATGGGCACAACATTAGTTGTTGAAGAAGCCTTGTTGTACCCAGAGTCGACTAGAACTCTCTTAAGCTTTAAGGATATTCGCGCTAACGGTCTCCACGTAGAGACTAAAGAAGAGTATGGTAAAGAATACCTACATGAAGAAAATGGAAAAAAAGGTATTAGAACGACTTTCTTCATATAAATCTGGGCTATACTACACTAACATTAAGGCACATGTAGCCTACACTGTCCTGAAAACCACTTTTAGAAGCTCTGGACTTTTCTGTCTCTAGCGTGATAGATTAGGCCACCCCGGTCTTAGGATGATGAGAAATATAATTAACAATTCTTAGAGACATAATATCAATGTAAAGAATTTCCCGAATCAAGAAGATTTTGTGTGCCCAGCATGTGCCACCAGGAAATTAATTACTAGACCTTCTACTCTGAAAGTGAAGGATGAAATCCTTGCATTCCTGAACCGTATCTAAGGAGACATTTGCGGTCCCATGCAACCTCTGTCAGGGCCATTTAGGTACTTTATGGTGCTCATTGATGTTTCCTCGAAATGATCGCATGTATGTTTATTGTCTACGAGAAACCACACTTTTGCAAAGCTGATCTCGCAGATAATTAAAATTAAGAATAATTTTCCTGATCATCATGTGAAGTTCATCAGAGTGGACAACGCCGGAGAATTTACTTCAAAAGCATTTGATGATTATTGCATGGTAATGGGAATTACCGTTGAGCATTCCGTATCGCATGTCTACACCCAGAATGGACTAACAGAGACATTAATTTAAAAAAATTAAATTTATTGCCCGACCGCTTTTGCAGAATTGTAATTTACCAACTATATGTTGGGGACACGCAGTCCTGCACGTAGCAACTCTCATCAATTTTAGATTGTCGGCATATAACATCAATTCACCTATGCAACTAGCGCAAGGGTCAGCATCGAAAATCTCTCATCTCCGCAGGTTTGGTTGCAAGGTTTATGTACCTATACCACCACCGCAGCGAACTGCAATGGGCCCTCTACGAAAGTCTGGGATATATGTTGGTTATGAGATAGCATCCATAATCAGGTATCTGGACCCTATGACTAGAGATTTGCGTACAATCCGCTTCGCTGATAGCATATTTGATGAGGATAGCTTCCCGTCATTAGGGGGGGGAAATCAACCCCTTGATGAAAAATATCGGAAAATAACGTGGCAAGCCACGGGAATCCATGCACATGACCTGCGCACTAGTGAAGCAAATAGAGAAATTCAAAAGATAATTGATTTGCAAGTATTAGCAAATCAACTGCCTGACCAATTTAGTGATTTGAAGAGCGTGACCAAGTCGTATGTGCCTGCACGCAATGCACCAGAGAGGGTTGAAATACTAAAGAAAATTGAAGGTATCCCTCATCCCGTCCAGAGGCCTTAGAATAAAAGGACAAGAACTCCAGCCCCTCGAATCCCAAGTAATCGGGGACACCTGACGAAAAAGGATAATAAGGACTTGACACAGCCGATCATTGAAGTTTTCTAGAACCAAAAGGGGAGCCAGTTGAGACCTAGCACCAGTATGGAACCTTCAGTAAAAGGCATACCGAATTTGAATATTCCCACAGAGGGATACATCAGCATGGATGTGTGCGCACACATTGGAGCTGAAAACTAAAGGGACTTGCCCCCGCAATTGGAAGCAGCGGTGAGTGAGTAGAAGCATTAGAAGAACGGCACCATGAAGAAATAGCTATAAATTATGTGACCACGGGAGAATCTATGAATAGAACAACAGCCAATATCGACATTTATTTTGCAAAGAAAATTGCCACGATCATCGATCTTGATCTAGAGCATACATCGCTCGCTGAATGTAAGAAAATATCAGATTAGAAAGATTGGAAGAAGGCAATAGAAGGAGAATTATTATATTTGAATAAAAGAGACGTGTTTGGGCCTGTAAGCTGCACGCCTCCCCATGTGCACCCTATAGGGTATAAGTGGGTATTTGTTCGAAAGATAAATGAAAATAATGAAGTTGTAAGATATAAAGCAAGACTTGTTGCACAAGATTTCACTTAACGACCAGGAGTTGATTATGAAGAAACCTATTCCCCGGTCATGGACGGAACTATCTTTAGATATTTAATCTCAATGGCAGTAAACCTGGATTTAGAAATGAATTTGATGGATGTAGTAACTGCATACCTTTATAGAAACTTGGATTCAAACATTTATATGAAGGTATCTGAAGGTATCCCTGTCCCAAACCAAGACAGAGCAAATAGAAATCTATACAGTGTGCAACTCAGAAAGTCACTATATGGACTGAAGCAATCAGGCAAAATGTGGTATAATCACTTAAGCGACTTTCTCTGCAAGAAAGGCTACACGAACAATGAGGATTATCCCTGTGTATTTATATGACGATCCCAGGATGGATTTTGTATAATCTCAGTATATGTAGATAATGTGAATATCATCGGGACCCTAGAAGATATTAAGAAAGCAAGATCTTACCTGGAGTCAGAGTTCGAAATGAAAGATTTGGGTAAAACCAAATATTGCCTAGGCTTGCAGCTTGAGCATGCCCCTGAAGGGATTTTAGTACATCAGTTGACCTACACTCAGAAAGCGTTAGAAAGTTTTGGCTTTGAAAAGACATACCCTTCGAAAATGCCGATGGTCGAGAGATCCTTGTAGCAAAACAAGGACCTGTTTAGACCTAAAGCAGAGGGGGAGGAAGTCCTGGGATCAGAATTCCCGTACTTGAGCGTAGTTAGAGCACTCATGTATTTAGCAAACTGTACTAGATCGGACATTGCATTTGAAGTGAACCTATTAGCAAGGTATAGTGCAGAACCTACTAAAAGGCATTGACAGGGAATAAAGGATATCTTCCGATACCTCCAAGGAAGCAAAGATCTTGGTCTGTTCTACAGAAAGAACCAAGACCTAACTATGACTGGCTATGCAGATGCTGGGTACCTGTCGAACCCATATACAGCTAAGTCACAAACAAGCTATGTGTTCCTATTTGGTGGAACTGGAATTTCTTAGAAATCGTCTAAGCAAAGTCTTGAATCAACTTCAACGAACCACTCAGAAATCATAGCATTGTACGAGGCCTCGCGAGAATATTCTTGGCTTCGATGGATAATTCACCACATCCAGCAGTCATGTGGATTGAATACCGCGCAAACCCCCACGATTATCTATGAAGATAATACAGCTTGTATTGCACAAGTGCAGATGTGTTATGTGAATAGTCCTCTCGCAAAGCATATCAACCCCAAGTTCTTCTATGCTAATGAATTGCAAAAGATGGACGAAATTAAAGTACTGCATACTAAGTCATGTGAAAATCTTGCAGATTTATTCACTAAGTCACTTCTAGCATCTAATTTTGAAAGGTGTATACGTGGAATTAGAATGATGGGACTTAGAAAAGTGCAGAATTCAGGGGGAGAATCTTCACGAACTCATTATTGAAGCTTGATCACGAAGATCAACTACCCAAAGAATAAATCCTGGAGATTAAATGAAATTGGGTGGATTATACTCTTTTTCCCTTGACGAGTTTTCCTGAAGTTTCTCGGCTAAGGTTTTTAATGAGCCAATTAGTGCAATGCAGTAGAACGTGTTTAATGTACTCTTTCTCCAAATTTTTCCCACCGGGTTTTTATAGAGTTTTAATGAGACATGAACATGTTGGATGAGTGCCTAAGGGGGAGTATTAAGAAACTGGGCCCAGGCTGGTAGCCTTGGCCCGCGATGGCCTCCTCATCCATCCAGTAGCCTATACAAAGGAGGGGGACTCCAACCATTGTATACGTTTTTTTTACAGAAGATCAATAAAGAGAAGTTAGAAGTCCCCTCATATCTCTGTGTTCAATCTACTATTATGTTCTTGCATTGTTCTTACGATTTTGAGTTTGTCTACGAGGTAATCGCTCGGACTTGACTCGCCAGCGACGGTTCCTCAACACCTTTGAGCTATTGCCATCATGAGCCAGATTATCCTGATCCTCTCAAAAAAGGAAAACTAGATTATCCTTGAGCTAAAAAGGTAAAGTAGACGAGAGATCTAGCATGTCCTTAGTGATTCATCTAAGACATCTAGATTCAGTCTAATGGAGAAGGTGATATCCTATTTTAAAGACTAGTGTTGTAAAAAAGGAATATGGTAAACAGATCGACAATGTACCGCCAACCGATTAAACAAAGATGAAGGCTAGCTTGTCTTGTCTCCGCTCTATCTTACACAAAAAAAAGAAGAATCCTAGAACAAAATAGGAGGTCGCTAACTTGAACTGGACTTGAGGCTCTCCTCGAAACTATTCTGAAGTTTTGAATTCCATTTCTATGATGCGTGGGCTAATTCAATCCTTTTGCTCCTGCCTTCCTAGCCTTATGGACAGGATCTAAGAAAAGATCGATTGAGACTCCCTCCCCGGTTCCATGAAGATCTCTATGTACTTGTCTAGTCCAGGACAACCGAGATCCCCTGACTCACTAATTTACTGGACACGAAAGTTAAATTTTACTCTGTTTATCCTTCAGTTTAATTCAGTTTTAATTGGAATAAGTCCAATTTACTCCCTCCAACTATCAGAAAAGTCTGGTTTACCCCCTTGAACTTCAAAACTGGTTATTTAACACCCTAAACTTGCGAAATCTGGTCACAAAACCCCTTAGGCAGGTTTGGATGAGCGGTTTTGCACATGTGGCCTTTCATTTGTCCCAGTCAGCATGTATGTTCCCAGTCATCTCCTCACCTCTCATTTCTTCTTCATCTCTCTCTCCCCCCTATTAACTCCCTCTTGAGCTTTCCTCCTCGGCTCCCCCCTTCCATCGGTCGGCCCAGCTCCTAGTGCCGCCACCGTCGCTCGCCTGGCCCGCCGCCACCGCTGTCCCCTTGGCCCGCCGTCATCCCTCTTGGTTGCGCCCCTCAGCTCCTCCCCGCGTCATGGCCGCATACGGCCTAGCTCGGGCTCGCCCCCCGTGCACCACCGCTCCCTGGGCCCTGCTTGGCCCCCGCTCCCTGGTTCGCCTGCGCTCCCCCTTGGCTTGGCTCCCTCCGCACCTCCCTAACGTCGCCCTCTAGTCCTAGGTTCCGGCCTAGCCTATGGATCGATGGCGAGCGGCAGTCGACGCGGATGCGGACCCGTTACCTGGAGGCGGCGCTCAAGCAGGACATCTCCTTCTTCGACACCGAGGTCCACACCTCTAACGTCATCTACTCGGCGGAGCTAGCCAAGCAAGTGGAGCCCAAGCACAACACTCACCGAGGGAGGAGAGCCACCAGGATTAGGGAGGCGGAGGCGCTCAAGATTCGCCGATTCCGGCGATCTGAGGTGACCGAGGTGACCAGCGACATGGCCGGTGACCAAAGGACCAAGCCGGTGGTGGCCATGGGCCGAGGGAGGTGGCCTAAGCCGAGGGCCAGATCGAGCCAGGACCTGGCGTGGCCGAGCCCGGCGACGACACCAGAGAGAGATGGAGAAGGAGAGAACAAACTGAGCCACGGGAGGTGCTGGTGTCCAGGTCAACGAGTGGTGAGGAAGCCGGACCGACGGGCGGACGCAGGGAGGCGGGGAGGAACCAGAGGGAGCTGGGCATAGAGGAGGACACAGGTCGGCGGTGCCTTGGGGATGCGGCGTCGGCAGCAGGAGGGAGCTAGGGGCCCAGACCGAGAGGTCAGCGGAGCTGGGCCAGGGGTCGGCCGGAGGTGGCGGCGCTGGAGTTGCGGGCGACTAGGAGGCGCGACAGTGCGGGCCAAGAGCACCGAGAGAGCGGTGAGCCTAGTGGTGGCGTGGGAGGTGGTGGTGGCAAGGAACCCAAGTGAGTCGTGAGGAACTAGGACCGAGCCGAGGGCAGGGGGTTGTGGCGCCATGGAGGAAGGAGCAAGGGGATCCACGGGAGAGAAGAAATGCAGTCGGCAGGAGCAAGCTCCAGGGGAGAGAAAAGCAAACGAAGAAAAGATGGTGGCCTTTCTTGTTTCTCTCTCTCTATGACTACCTAGTCAGCAACACTATTGCCATGTGTACAAAACTGCCACTTGAAACTGGCATGAGGGGTTTATTGACTGAATTTCGCAAATTTAGGGGGTTAAATAACCATTTTTAAAGTTCAGGGGGGTAAACCGGACTTTTCTGATAGTTGGAGGGAGTAATATGGACTTATTCCGTTTTAATTCCCTTCATCTTTATGAAAGGAATCGAGGCCCGGCCCAGCTCCGGTCTTCCCTTCTCGCCTAACGACGTATTAGGTATGCGGAATACGGGCGAAAGTAGCGGAGAAGTGTTAGTACACTAACATCCGTTTGATTTTCCTATAATTTGACACTTTTTTTAACAAGGTAAAACCCGGCTTTTATAGAAAGCACATAACATAGGTTACAAGAAGTTCTATTACAAGATATAAAGATGGGATTACCAGCAACCAAATGGCACAAACTGAAAAACACCAACCATCCACAGAATTAAACCAAACAAACCCTAGTCAAGCACCCCAAAGCAAAACAAACTGATTGACCATGAGCGTAGCTGAAGAGGAGCGGTGTAAGGCGATGTTAGACAAGCTATTGGCCAAGATGGATGAGCAAGGATGGAAGATGGATGACATGACCTCATCCCTAGCCGCGACCACCTCTCGGCTGCTCGGTGCCGCCGCCGACTCAACCCCAAGTTCCCCTTCGACCACTGTCGGGCTCGCCACTGTCTCAAGTTGGGCTGTTGCTGCTTAGTCCGCCGTCAACACCTTCAACACCGACACTGACACCAACTTCATGATGCCCATCAAGTGTTCGACGCCGAAGGCTGAATCGACCCCTGTTGCTACTTCGACCATGCCCTTGACCACCTCTGTGGCCATGGCCACCACTTCATTCGTGAAAATCAAGAAAGAGCAACCTGGTGCATGCAAGGTGTTTGTTGGAATGCCTAGGAAGATGGAGAGTGAGGCAAAGTACCATCAGTTCGCCAAGTGGGTGTCACGGGTGCGCATCACTTGTCGCTCGGTACGTTGGGCCATGAGGAGCAAGCATGGTAGCTCTGGTTGTGAAGTCGAGGTCTCCGATGTCAAGGAAGATAATGCTGCACGAGGAGATGTCCTTGACACTGAACTCAAGCACACTGTCAAGCTCGACATCAAGCAACCCACCAAGGTGTTTGATGAAATGACTCTCAAAGCTGGAGTGATGGAGGGCAAGACTGACGGGTTGTCCCTATGGGAGGAAGGATACTACATATCTACACGGCAGTGACAGACTCTGGTTGTGAGTGATAACCACGTCATGTTCGTCAAAATGCCAAAAGATGGCAAGACACAAGAGCTGCCTTCACAGGAGAATTTCATGGCATGGCTCTGACCGGTTGCCGTGACGAGCTTTTCGACTATGAGGGTTGAGCAGCGCACAGCCCCCATGAGTGGGTGGTGCACGCACAAACCACCATGGTTTGTGTGGACGCGTGGCACGCATGCCACGGTCGCGGACCGCATCAGGTGCACGCTCAAGCTAAGTGGCAACCAAGATACTTGCTGCATCGACGACAACGGATGACTGATTCTAGATTTGAAAAACAGTGATGTGTTTGAGGAAATTCCATCGTGGCGTCCAAGTAATTTTATCCCTGGGAAATCTGGAATTGAAAGTGTTCATCAGGGGCTTGACAAAGGGTCGCTATGGAGAAGGAATTGTTTTAGCCATGAAAGTTGTGGAATAGAAGGTGATCGTCTAGAGCTTGACAAGATACCATCTTGGCAACGAGAGGGATTTAGTCCTAGAAACATTGAGCAGCAAGAGCTATACAAGGAGGGATTAAATGCAAGTTTGCAAGGCATCTTGACCGGAGGAACAATGGACTATATGTTTGATTACCATGAATGGGGTCCTCTCAAGTTTACTGATGCACCTCGACGGTTTCATGGAGATATCAACATCTCTACTGAGAACACAATGTTTGGTACTGCTGGCCTGATGCCTATGTCTCTTCTTACTATCAATAGTGTCACACATCTTTGGCTTAAAAGGATGCAATGGAGTGCTTCAGCTGACTGCTTGTGTTTTAAGGCCAAGGAGCTAAAGAGGACATACACTATTGTAAGGCAATGGGACCTAGGAATAAAACAGATTGGTTTTTGTATCTTTCTCTTGAAGTGGTGTGCTATTGAGATGTTATGGATGCTACTACCTTGGTCACATTCCTGTCAATTAGTATACATCCCTGACTATATGCTTAAGCCTAGGCGATCTAGTCCACTGCTTGGTTTTTCATGTCATTATACATGCTAGAGCAACTGAATGTTTTGCCATTGAAGTGATTGTTGCGCTAGCCAAGTGGTCTACCAGCCTTCAGTGTTACAAGAATGTTTGCTTCGGAGCTGAAAGGATGCTGCTACAACTTAGTAGGGAAAATACTTGCGCTAAGTTTGGGATTAACATTATAGAAATAATCCTGTATATGCGGCTATTGGATGGTTTTGCCTTTGGTCTGAGATGGAGACATGAACTTTACGGCAAATTCAATGAGATTCAGTGGTGCTGCAAGTGGTCAGATGTCACTCTTAAAGGATGTATGCTGCTGCTAATGACAATGGAAGAATGCCACAAACAAGCAAAGCAATAGAGATAACAGTACAAGCTGCTCAGTTTTCATATCCATATAGTGGTTGATCTCTATTGGATACAACCACATCTCCATGTGTTAAAAATGCATATAGTCGTACCAGAAATTGTTGTGTTGCCTGACAAGTGCATCAAAGAGCTAGTTTAGAATCGTGGCCTGATCGAGATGGGAAATATAGAGGTGTGCATTATTATTTGCCACTGCGTAGTAACATCTGCAGACTCTGCTACCTGGCAGGATTTCTATATAGTGTGCCAATATTTCTTTGGTTTAACAGCTTGGGGACAAGCTGTGTTTCACGGCGAGGGAAGTGTAATGCATGGAGAAGGGAATGATAGTAATGAGCAATTGACAGGTGGGGCCAATGGGACCAATGAGCATAAGATCTTGACAAGTAGGACCAAGATGAGTTATGTGGCTGTTTGGGTGGGCTTGGTCCATGGGCAGGGGTCCCATGCGCAATGTGTATAAGTGAGAATAAGAGAGAGAGTCTGTACTCATGTGAGAGACACGGAATGAAAAATGAAATTGAGTTTTCCCATCCTCTACTGTGCTGCTTCCTCATCCTTCTTCTTCTATTTTCTCATCCAATTCTTCCAAATTCTCACACGAGTTCTTTAAGTATCCCCATTTATGTGATTCTGATCTCTCATACGACCAAGTTGTTACAATTTGGAATTTGACACTTACAACTTAGCTAAACTGAAAGGTAATCATATCGAACTAGTAACGCGCGTAGACGCGTAGTACTTCCAAGTGAATACTGATGGAACACACCAATACCGTGTTGGCCCAGCTCCCGAAGAGAATTCATGAACAAGAAGAAATCAAACACAAGAACTTTTCAACGCCAGAACTGCTTGGAGTCTTTTCTGTTCTTTCTGTTATTACATCTCTCTTCTCAGATACACTACTTACTAAGCACAGATAAAGGAGATACATTAGTGACGATGAGTGCTCAACAAACTCCGTACCGCCATGCACCTAAACGTGCGGCACGACTACCCATTTGCCAGCCCTTGACTACTTACGCATGCACGAACACATGCAACAACTAACTCCTGATCCGTGTGAGCTTCTCACACGACTAAACGTGCACATGCACACCTAAACATGCAATGTGACAACACAAGTAAAACAACAAGATTAATATATCTAACATGCCGATCATGCCCGATTCCAGGCCAAAACCACGCGACCGAACCTGCCTTGTAGAACCCATCGAACGCCCAGCGTCAGCGACCACGCCGTCTCCTCGCCACTGCGCCGCCGCCCGCCGGCCTCAACGCCACAACGCCTTAGGAGATGTGATCAGATCGGACGCGTCACGTCACATACCATACCAACCGGCCAGTTCCAATCCGGTTCAATATCCAGCAAGTAATCAGACTAGCGCCGTCAGCGATGTAATCCATCCCCTCCTCAAACTCGTTCCATAGTAGCCCTGATAATTGGCTGCGCAGATACAATTGTTGAGAAATCCACGCGGAATCGATCGATCCGTTCTTGTCCAGAGCCAAAGAGAAGCGAATAGCAAGAAAGGAAGGAACCAAGGAGAGATGGAGCAACCGCAGGACAAGGCGGCGCTGATACCTGACGACGTGCTCGAGGACATCCTCGCCGCGTCCCGCTGCGTCTGCAAAGCGTGGCGCGCCGTCGTCGACTCCCGCCGTCTGCTGCGGCCTGACCTCCTCCCACTCTCGCTGGGCGGTATCTTCGTCAACTTCAAAGATGGCGACCTCCCGGCATTCTTCAGGCGTCCCTCGACAGGCCCTGCAATCTCCGCCAAGCTCAACTACTTGGACGACTACAATGGGTGGGACTTCGTCCAGGATCACTGCAATGGCCTCCATTTACTTAATGGTTACGTGGTTAACCCTGCCACGCGAGGCAGATGGAGATGGGCGCCAACGGAAACAACTACAGTGTTTGATCCCACCGTATCGCACCAGGTATTCGTAATCCCCAGCAATCCTTAGAGCATGTACAATAGATTTATTATGTCAGCCGTCTATAGTTATTGCCACGTAGAATTTTTGTTTACATGGATGAAAGAGAATGAAGAGAGAGAGAAAAATGTTATCTACAATCATGTAGCCGACTATAGCACAAGAAACAAGAAAATCATTAAAAGATTATGTGTTCTATAAAGACAACTAAAAAGACAGCAACCGTCTGTACCATTGTATGAGCTGTCTTTAGTGCTGTCTATAGGTGACATAGAGAGTTACTATAGACAACAGCTGTCTGTACTATTGTACATGCCCTTAGAGCATGTACAATGGGTTTATGTCAGCCGTCTATAACCATTGTCACGTAGGATTTTTGCTGACGTGGATGAAAGGGAATGAAGAGAGAAATATCTCGTCTATAATCTCAGAATCGATTATAGCACAAAAAACAAAAAAGCATTAAAAGATTGTGTGTTCTATAAAGACAACTAAAAAGACGATGGCAAATCGCTATACCATTGTATGAAATTTGTCTTTAGTCTTCTTTGTCTACAAATGATATAGTTAATTGTTATAGGCAAAGCAGCCTATCTATACCATTATACATGCTCTTAACAGTTCCATTCCAACGCTACGTTAGACCCCGCAGTCGAGAAATCAGAATGGCCCCCGTCGCCATGCATCTTGCACTTCTTCTCGTCAAGGACAAACCGGTGGGAGGAGAGACCATTTGTTCGGGATGGGGAGGCCGCCGGGACCGTCGCTGATATGCGATTGTATAATTCACTAGGCAAGCATGGCCACGCTGTCTACTGGCACGGAGTACTTTACGTGCATTGCCAAAATGATTTTGTTATGAGGTAGCCACTCACCCCTTAAGCATCGTCATTTTATTTAAATTTTGCTTTCCCCTTACAAAAATATTATTTTATTCTATGATTTATTGACATATTTTGGTTAATGATTCTATAATATCCTTGTCAAAGATAAATAAGGAGTAATCAATATTCTATCTCTTATAAAGGGAAGGGTCATGAGCTCCCAAAGACATCAGCGTCCCGTTTTGCAAAAAAAAAAAAAAAAAAAAAAACAACCTCAAAACAACCTCGTGGTTTACAGAAGCGCGTCGAGGTCTTGGTCTCAGCTCTCAGCAATCATTGGATCGCGATCGTACGGTCGTAATCGAGGGTGCAAAGTCGTTCGATCGCAGCTTCAGCACGAACGGCCCAGATGCCGCCGCTCCACCCTCTCACCCTCTCCTATCTTCCAACGCCACCTACCCGCCTCCTCGCCCTCTCCACTTCCCTCGTGTCCCCGACCTGCTCCCTCCCTCTCCTCCGCCACTTCTTGCTCAAGGTGGTGATGTCGGTCGTTAGGAGGATGTCGACCGGAGGTGCGGCGTGGTAGCAGGTCCGTTGACTCCGCCACTTCGCTAGCTCAAGGCGGCGACACGTCCACCCACTCGCGCTCAAGGCGTTGATGCGGCCGCCGCTCTGCCCACTCGCCCTCTCCTATCTTCCGGCGCCGCCTCCCCACCCCCTCACCCTCTCCACTTCCCTCGCGTCCCCGACATGCTCCCTCCCTCTCCTCCACCGCTTCTTGCTCAAAGCAACGACGTCGGTCATCAAGAGGATGTCGACCGGATCTATGGCATGGTAGTAGGTCCGTAGTAGGGGGCATTGGACTCCAGAGGGCATCGGTCGAAGCTATGGTGTGGTGGCAGGTCCGTAGTAGGGGGCGTTGGACTCCGGAGGGCATCGGCTGGACTAGGTGAGTGACGCGATATGCTCGTTGGTCGCCATGATTCGTAGGGTGGAGAGGATGCATCATAGTTTTCGAACTACCCCCTCGCTCCACTATGTAGCGAGCATCATCGCTGCCTCGACTATGGAGATCCAGCGTTGCGATGTCCTCATGGCATGTGCCGGCATACAACGTCACATCCTTGCTTGCCTCCGTGTTCATGTTTCTGTCGTCTGGTATTTCTGGTGTGATCCCCTTTTGTTTTTTTGTTTTTGCTTGTTTATCATAGGATTGTTCCTGCTGTGACAGGGGAGAGGGGAGGGGCTCAATCTTTTTGGCTATTTTTCATAGATAGTATTGTTCTCTTGTTTTGCTAATTTTTCTCCTTTTTATGTTTCTTCTTGGATGATGCAGTTTACTTATAGGAGCAGATCTTCAGCTCGCTGCAAATAACAAACAAGACAAATGGCTATGTCGTTGTAACATCCAAAAAAAAATCCCAATTTTGGCAAATATAATGAAAATAAGTGGGAGAATGATTTGAGCATGTTTTGTGTAGAAAATTATTTTTGCATGATTTTTTAACTTTTGTATAAATCAAATACTGAAATTACATGCAAACAGCAATTTGTAAGAATTTTTGAGGAAAATCACGGAACATATAAAATCCTGAAAAGTTTATACAAGAAACTACACGGTGCCAGAAGCCCTCACAAAAAATTTCATAAATTTTGGAGTATGTTTGATAGGTTTAAAATTTTGGCAAAGACTAAGCCTTGTTCTGAAAATTCCAAACCTAATTCGAATTCTCGCCGAGCCAAATGGGTCGATTTCGCCCGGCCCATCTTCGCTTGCACCGCCTCAATCCACGCCAGCACTCCGCTCCCGCGCTCGCTAACACGCCGAGCCCGCGTGTCAGGGCTCTTCGTCTGCCTCACGTCCGCCTTCGCTCGCCAGCGCGCTCGCCTATTCCGCCTCGGTTCGCGAATGCCGCCCACCGTTTTGCACTCCAACTACGTCGTATGTCACCGCACCTATGCCTCTTCCTCGCCTTGTCCCGCGCTGGAGGAGACGCCGAAGCACGCCCACAAGTTCTCGCCGCGGTCACATTTTCTCGTCGCCCATCTCGTGCATTTCTCAAAGCTATTTAAGCATCCATGCGCGTCATCATCTCTCAAGCTCGCACATCGTTCCATCTCGCACTTTCTCTAAGCTTCTAGCTCCTTGAATCGCAGAGAACGAGAGTGTCATTCTCGACGCCGATGAGCAAGCCTCACACCGCCATTTGCTATGGTGAGCTTCCTTGCCCTCACCACCTGCGTTACCATGTGTCTTTTACCTCACTGATACTCCTTCATTGCTTGATGTAGCTCTGAGAACCCCGTAGCGTAATCGTATCGCCATCTTCTTCACCTCCAGCGCACACCCTATTTCGGACCTTCGTGTTCCCGACACTCTAGTGAGCTTGAACCTCACCTGACCGCGTCATATCGTGTTCCATACTCCACTAATACTCCTTCCTTGCTTAATGTGAACCCAAGCTCAGGGGATCACCGGAATCGAGCTCTTCCCCAAATCCGAACATCGTAGCCATTTTCACCTATTGTTGTCACCTCGGTGAGTCACTAGTCGATTCCTTCTATCCCTACCATTCTCAGCGTGCATGCAAGCTAATGTGCACCTCCTTGTAGCATCTCCATCACCGTAACATGCCGTCGCCGTGAGCCTCCTCTACATCACCGCTGCTCAACATCGCCAAGCTACTCCGGTTCCCGACGCCATCAAGGACCTTGGTGAGCTTCTAGTAGTCCCCTAGAGCTTTTGTGCGCGTTAGATTGGACGATTAGCTAGTGTAGCATAGACTTCACCGTGGCCACCCATGACGCCGTCGCAGGAAGCGTTGTCGTCGTCGCTCCGGTGACTATTGGTCCCCAAGCCACTACTTGTAGCATCGTAGATACCTCCTAAAGCCTATGAGCACCATCTTTTGCCACCGATTTGCTCCATGCGCGAAAGCCATTTTGGACCCAAGGCACTCCGCCGCTCCTCGCCGGCATAGCGCCATCTCCGTCCATCTCTCCGGCCTCCATCACCACCCAGTGGAATCGCCGTTGAGAGAGGAACCTATTTTGCCCGTTCCTGAGCTGAGTTGTCGCGCCATTCGCCGACGACGAGCTCGCCATGACGCTCGGCCGCGCAAGACAATGGATCCCACTCGGTTGAGTATTAGCTTAACACTAAATGACCATGGTTAAGTGTAATAAGTGTATAACAGGTGAGACCAGCCAAAAAGGTTAACAATAATCCAATTTCAAACGTTTTTAGTAAATATGTCACTGACATGTGGGACCACACACTATTCTCGGTTTTAAGACACATTTTAAAACCCGAGAGATTGACATGTGGACCCTAGTCGTCATATAATTAAAATCAAAAATAGGTTTTATCATTTAGTTAATAAATAATGAGTCTATGATATATGGAACTACATCTGTTTTATAAATAAAAATCCAGAAAAGAAAACTACGAGTCACTGACAAGTAAGCCTCACATGTAAGTTACTAAAATTTGGAAAAATGGGAAAAGCCGTTTTCAGTTCAGAGGAAAATACGCTTTCTCTGTTGGAAAGCATAAACCTCACTAGGACTCAAAGGAAAATACGCTTTCTCTTTGGGAAAGCGTAAACATGCAATGCTTAGCAAGAGCAACAAAGAAATATGGGGTTTCCTCTTCAGAGGAAATCTGAATAGATTGGAACATACGACCCAAGTTACTTCCTTCTAAAGTCCCTCCAAGAATTGTTACAAGGAAAGTCTCTGCATAGGCATAAACACGGCCTTTTTTAAGCCCAGATGATGCTGATGTTATCAAGGATTAGCATCAAGAAGCAATGTATGTTGCAAGGACTACAGGTACAAATGTATTTCTGGAGCAAGAAAATGCTCGGTACTCAGCTGATAAGAAAGTGAGATACAATTTTGTCGAAACAAACATCAACTGGACACAAAAAAAAACATCATCCAGTGTCACCATTTTATCCCAGAAAGCAACTGGAGTGGAAGCAACTAGGGTGGATAAGAAGCTTGCAAATTCCATTAGAATAACAAAACAATCAGTGTTTAGTTACAAAAGTGTGCGCGGTCTGACACATTGAGATACTTTTCCACGCTGCAAGCATGATTAAACAAAAAAGGAAACAATCTGTAGCAGAAAACACAAGATACTATACCCAACAAGCATTAGAGATTATCAACTCGCACAACACTGGAGCTCCAAAAATGATGATATCTCTTCTAGCACTTTAGTAGAGACTAAAGAACAGGGATGTATACCGAGGGGCGGAAATGTATCAAATGTTGGATGTGTGCTAGGCAAGCCAAGAATGTGGATTCTATCTAGCCAAGAATAACCACAAAATCAGGGAACCTACCAACAACCTTACATGGAGAGAGGCAACAATAGTCTTCTCTCTCTTTTCTTAGCCAGCTTTCTCTGCCTCAAAATATACAGGCCGGCAGGAAGAAGAATACCAACGGAGATAATAACAGCGGATAGCCAGAAGTGCCTAAAGTATAGCGTCATGTACGAGAATATTATCAGAAAACAACACAGCAAGCCCCATGAGACTGCTCCAATAATGTCGCGTCTGCAGAATGTAGAAAGCAGGAGCTATGTTCAGATCATTGAAGAGGCAAATCTATTTGATAGAGGAATGACTAAAACAGCGAGAAGAAATGATTTTGGATCAAATACAAGAAAAGATATTGTACAGTTGCATGCTATCTTAAGAGTATCAGTACTATCAACTTTTTTCCGAATTGACATAAATTCATCGAAACAAGCTGAAGTGATCTACTAGCATGGTTTGGCACCCGCATTTGAGAAACATCAAGCATGTAGTTTGTCATAAAACTCACCAAAGGGGTAAGGAGCTCTTTTAATGGTGTATTGGAGGTAACGTACAGTGGGAAATAGTAAAGTGAAGACATAATTCGACGATGGATATAGTAAAGCATAACTCTTTACATAGTATTTAGAACATGGAGTATATGCATGTAATTTCGATACGATGAAAGCAGCACAATACACATCTGCATACTCTTCTTTACTTGCAAAGTGCAGCCACTCATAAGAAACCGCAAGATCTTGACAAGAAACACTAGAGAGTAGACACTGTTCTGACAACTGTTGTGCAATGCCTTTCGTTTGGATCTAAATTACAAAATAACAATGCCTGCGCGCATCAACAGTACCATCGATTTCATAGTTTGCTAAGCAGACTCGTTCCACGAGATTATAAGGGCAGAGTAAATCGCATTACAACTTAATCCACCACAACACCCTGCGCATCCGAGAGCCCGAGATCTGAGCATAGGAGTAGTCCATCACCAACAACCTAGGCGGAATTTTGGGTGGGATTCTTAGAGAATGGAGTGGGCGGGGGACATACTTGTGCTGGGATCGGATCTGGTAGTCTCGCAGCTGCTCCACCAGCTTCGACCGGGTTATCATCGGAGATACCCCAGCCGCCGCCGCCGCCGCCACCACTACCACCCGCTCCTCCTCCTCAAGTGTAGGTGCCTCCGCTTGTTCTAGATCCTTCTGGATCTCCGAGCCGGGCTATTTGGAGCGTCGGGGTTTGGCTCGATTTGGGCGTGGAGTTGGAATATGATTCCGTCACGACGCCGCGGTGGGACTCAGGGAGGCGGGGAAAAGTCGTTCAGTGGACGAGGAGGCCCCCCGGGGGAGGGGGGGGGGTGGTGATGGGATGGAAGGAATTTTGCTCTGGCACTGGCGCACTGCCTCAAAGCTCGTTTGGTGAGGCACCTACCATGATTTCGCCATGTTGTTACTACTTTTTGTTTATAATTAGTGGTGGCATATTAGGTTGTCACAAGAAATATGACTTTGCGGTAGAAAATTTTGATCCCGTCAATATTTCTTTTATTAGTAATAAAATAATACATTCTTCCAAGCTATTGTAGAAAATTAGGATGTTTGTGGATATTAGAGTTTTCTTACGAGGGCCAACCACTTACACGCTAGTAGTAGCCACCTACTATTCACCCTGTTTGGTTGGATGAAGTATGATGTGCATGTATGAGATGATTCTGGATATATTATATTCATGTATTTAGTTAGGCTAACCAAATCAACTCGTTTTAGATATAGTGGTATAGATTCTTAAAATATTCTCATAAGAAATTGTACCGATTGTCATGTGCGACACAATATTTTATCACTATTTGTAAATGAAGTAGCGACAAAATGATAGTTTGCCACGGGAGAGTCATCACTACTACCGTGTGCTGGTGTCTAGCGATGACATTATATTTTGTCACTAATTGTTGATAAAGTAGTGGGAGAAATAATTTTTGTCACTATGAATACGCTAAACAGTGACAAAACATGACTTTGTCACTGGATTTCGTCACGACAGCGCTAATCCCTTGTAGTGAGTACGAGCAAAAATCGAGCCATCAGCTGTCGCTGCGGCCGCTCGCCTGCTACTGCGCTCGTCGCGACCAGGCCTTTGCTCGTCGCTCGGACGCGGTGACCGCGGTCGCGCCTATTCGCTGCTCGCCGCCGCTTGTCGCTGAGCCGTGCGCTGCCACAGGGCCTCGCCGTCGCGTTTCGCTGAGCCAAAGTGAGAAGTAGTCGCATACTCGCATGCATGCTGAGTAAGCACAGATCCTGCGGTTGCTTGCTTGCTTCAAACATGCCAATCGCATAGCTCCATGCCTCATGCCACACTTGTGTCATTGCTTCTTCACGCTTTGGATCGAACAATCGTGGATTACGGCAAGAAGCGGCCGGAAGGAGCTAATTGTGGGCTGCGAGAAATACGTGTTAAAGCACGAGCGGGATACATTTATGGAGTTGGTGTTTTCTCAGGGATACCTTACATATAGTACGATTCATATTATAAAACTTGTCCGTCCACGATTATTAGGATTTGCTATCTCAGATATATAGTTGTATCCACGGTGGATTCCGTACACATATCGGATCAATCAACACCGTTATAATCTGAACCTATCAAAATGTACGGTGTGGATCATTTTCTTTTTTCACGGGTTAATACGATAATTTCTAGTCCTTAAGAACGAACGTAGTAGCCCTTAATATTCTAGCCGTTCTTTTTTACTTGACGTTTTCTTTTTACTTTTTACGGTCTCCGAGATGGAGTTTTTGGCTAAAATGGCATTGTTGGCGTGCGCAATAGCAAAACTAGCCACCGCAGCACATCAAAGGCAAAAATTGCATCCGCACGGCAAATCCGTCCTCTAGGGTATGAACAAGGTACAATTTTTGCCTCTGATGCGCGGGAAGGAGGGCTAATTTTGTTATTGCGCACACCAACGGTGCCATTTTAGCCAAAAACTCTCCGAGATGCGATTTTGACCACTACTTTTTATAACTCTACATATATAATAATAAAATTATAATATTATAAAAGTATTTTTAGTGACAAATCTAATGATATAATTTTCACATAGCCAATCTAAATAGTTTTAAATCAATTGGTGATAAAGTTTGACGGTATGTATTCTAAGATGTCATGTTAAAAAGAACGAGACAATATATAGATACAAACCGTATGCCTTTTCTAAAAAAAGGATGTGTCTACACCGTATTCTTCCACGACCGCAACTAAACCGTTAGAGACTTGTATTAAGGAACCGTCGCTGGCGAATCCAGTTCGAGCGATTACCTCGTAGATAAATTCAGAATCGTAAGAACAATGCAAGAACACAAGAACAGAATAGTAGATTAAAAAAATAGTAGATTGAACACATAAATATGAGGGGACTTCTGGCTTCTCTTTATTGCTTTTCTATAAGAGGTACAATGGTTGGGGGTCCCCCCTCCTATATATAGGCTACTGGATGGATGAGGAGGCCAACATGGGCCCAAAGCTACCGGCCTAGGTCCGGTTTCTTAACACTCTCTCTTGTGCACTCATCCGTTATGTTCATGTCTCATTAAAACTCCATAAAAACTTAGTGGAAAAAATTGGAGAAAGAGTACATGAAACACATTCTGCTGTGCTGCACGAATTGCCTAATTAAAAACTTAGCCGAGAAACTTCAGGAAAAACTAGTCAAGGGAAAAAGAGTACAATCCACCCAATTTCATTTAATCTTCAGGATTTATTCTTTGGGTACTCGATCTTCGTGATCAAGTTTTAATAAAGAGTTCGTGAAGATTCTCCCCCTGGATTCTGCACTTATCTAAGTCTCATCATTCTAATTCCATGTATGCACCTTTCAAAGCTAGATGCTGGAAGTGACTTAGTGAATAAATCTGCTAGATTTTCACATGACTTAGTATGCAGTACTTTAATTTCGTCCATCTTTTGCAATTTATGAGCATAGAAGAACTTGGGGTTGATATGCTTAGTGAGAGGACTCTTTACATAACACATCTGCACTTGTGCAGCACAAGCTGCATTATCTTCATAGATAATAGTAGGGGTTTGTGCGGTGTTCAATCCACACGACTGCTGGATGTAGTGAATCATCCGTCGAAACCAAGAACATTCTCGCGAGGCTTCGTACAGCGCTATGATTTCTGAGTGGTCCATCGAAGTTGATATAGGACTTTGCTTAGACGATTATCATAAAATTGCAGTTCCACCACACAGAAATACATAGCTTGTTTGCGACTTAGCTGTATGTGGGTCTGACAGGTACCCAGCATCTGCATAGCCAGTCATAGTTAGGTCTTGGTTCTTTCTGTAGAACAGACTGAGATCTTTGCTTCCTTGGAGGTATCGGTCGATTTTCTTTATTCCCTACTAATGCCTTTTCGTAGATTCTGCACTATACCTTACTAAAAGGTTCACTGCTAATGCAATGTCTGGTCTAGTACAGTTTGCTAAATACACGAGTGCTCCTACTACGCTCAAGTATGGGAATTCCGATCCCAGGACTTCCTCCCCCTCTTCTGTAGGTCCGAATAGGTTCTTGTCTTGCTACAAGGATCTCCCGACCATCAGCACTTTCGAAGGATATGCCTTTTCAAAACTGAACATTTCTAACACTTTCTGAGTGTAGGTTGACTGGTGTACTAAAATCCATTCAGGGGTATGCTCAAGCTGTAAGCCTAGGCAATATTTGGTTTTACCCAAATCTTTCATTTCGAACTCCGACTCCAGATAAGAGCTTGCTTTCTTAATATCTTCTAGGGTCCCGATGATATTCAGATCATCTACATATACTGAGATTATACAAAATCCACCCTGGGATCGTCGTATAAAAACACAGGGACAATCCTCATTGTTCGTGTAGCCTTTCTTGCAGAGAAAGTTGCTTAAACAATTATACCACATTCTGTCTTATTGCTTCAGTCTATACATCGACTTTCTGAGTTGCACACTGTACATATTTTTATTTGCTCTGTCTTGATTCGGGACAGGGATACCTTCAGGTACCTTCATATAAATATATGAATCCAAGTTTCCATAAAGGTATGCAGTTATCACATCCATCAATTTTATTTCTAAATTTAGGTTTAGTGTCATTGAGATTAAATATCTAAAGGTAGTTTCATCCATGACGAGGGAATAGGTTTTTTCATAATCAACTTCTCGTCGTTGATTGAAACCTTGTGCAACGAGTCTTGCTTTATGTCTTACAACTTTATTATTTTTATTTTTCTTTCGAATAAATACCCACTTATGCCCTACGAGGTGCACATGGGGAGGCGTGCGACTTACAGGCCCAAACACCTCTCTTTTATTCAAAGATAATAATTCTGCTTCTATTGCATTTTTTTCAATCTTGCCAATCTAAATTGCAGGGGCAAGTCCCTTTAGTTTTTCAACTCTGATGTGTGCGCACACATCTATACTGTTGTCTCCCTCTGTGGTAATATTCAAATCCGATATGCCTTTTACTGAAGGTTTCATACTGGTACCAGGTCTTAACTGGCTCCCCTTCTGGTTCTAGGGAACTTCAATGATCGGCTATGTCAAGTCTTTCTTATCCTTTTTTGCCAGACGTCCCCAGTTACTTGGAATTCGAGGGGTCGGAGTTCTCATCCTTTTATTCTGAGGCCTCTAGACGGGATTAGGGATACCTTCAATTTTCTTTAGTATTTCAACCCTCTCTGATGCATTGCGTGCAAGCACATGCGACTTGGTCACGCTCTTCAAATCACTAAAGTGGTTATGCAGTTGATTCGCTAATGTTTACAAATCAATTATCTTTTGGACTTCTCTATTTACTTCACTAGTGCGCGGGTCATGTGCATAGATTCCCATGGCTTGCCACGTTATTTCCTGATATTTTTCATCAAGATGTTGATTTCCTCCCCCCCTAATAATGGGAAACTATCATCATCAAATATGCTATCGGCGAAGCGGGCTGTATGCAAATCTCCAGTCATAGGGTCCAGATACCTGATTATGAATGTTGTCTCATAACCAACGTATATCCCAGACTTTCGGAGAGGTCCCATTGCAGTTCGCTGCGGTGGTGGTATAGGTTCATAAACCTTGCAACCAAACCTGCGGAGATGAGAGATTTTCGGTGCCGACCCTTACGCTAGTTGCATAGGTGAATGGATGTTATAAGCCGATGGTCTAAAATTTATGAGAGTTGCTGCGTGCAGGACTGCGTATCCCCAATATGTAGTTGGTAAATTACAATTCTACAAAAGCGGTCGGGCAATAAATTTAATTCTTTTAATTAATGCCTCTGCTAGTCCATTCTGGGTGTGGACATGTGGTACGGAATGCTCAACGGTAATTCCCATTGCTATGCAATAACCATCAAATGCCTTTGAAGTCAATTCTCCGACATCGTCCATTCTTATGGACTTCATATGATGATCAAGGAAATTATTCTTAATTTTAATTATCTGCGAGATCAGCTTTGCAAAAGTGTGGTTTCTCATAGACAATAAACATACATGCGACCATTTCGAGGAAGCATCGATGAGCACCATAAAGTACCTAAATGGCCCTGACAAGGGCGGTATAGGACCGCAAATGTCTCCCTGGATATGGTCCAGGAATGCAGGGATTTCATTCTTTACTTTCAGAGTATAAGGTCTAGTAATTAATTTTTCGGTGGCACATACAGGGCACACAAAATCATCTTAATTCAAGAAGTTCTTTACATTGACATTATATCCCTGAGAATTGTTAATTATATTTCTCATCATCCTAAGACCGGGATGGCCTAATCTATCATGCTAGAAACAAAAAAGTTCAGAGCTTTTAAAAGTGGTCTTCAGGACAGTATAGGCTGCAGGTGCCTTAATATTAGTGTAGTATAGCCCAGATTCATATGAAGGAAGTCGTTCTAATACCCTTTTGCCATTTTCTTCACATTTTGTAATGAGAAGGTATTCCTTACCATACTCTTTTTCAGTCTCTACATGGAGATCGTTAGCGCGAATATCTTTAAAGCTTAAGAGAGTTCTAGTCGATTCTAGATACAACAAGGCTTTTCAATGACCAATGTTGTGCCTATCGGGAGTATAATTGTGGCTCTTCCTGAGCCTATTATACAGGTATCGCTGCATGCGATTGTCGTAAGACTACCAACATTCTTGCTGATCGACTAGAAAATTTTTGTCTCTCTCAATATGGTATTCGTTGTGTCGCTATCTAATAAGCACACTTTCTCCATAGGGCGCCACACGCGTTCTGGTATATAAAGTATTTACTAATATATGGTAGGAAGCAATCCACACATAAATAAAATACTCCAAACAGAACATAACTTGCTATTATTAATACGGGAAAAAGTCTTGCAGGACTCATTATAAGAACTTAATGCTTTGCTCTCCTAGAGCTTACAACCATTATTGAATAATTCAGTGTTCTATCATAACCATAAACTGCAAATGACTATAAAATCTAAGTGCAATACATGCACTAGATCGAATCGGTGAAGTATAAAGAAACTTCTGTCTGAATTTGCTCCATGTCCATCTTTTCTTCTTCGACAACTACAGCTGTTGCTACTACGATGTCCAAAGCAGGTGTGATGGGGGCTGCTTCTGGGCTGTCCACATCCATTGGTGCAACCAATGACTGTGGATCCTCTGTGCCTACAATGGCGAGGTGTGCCTCATGCTATCCTTTGCCCTTCTTCTTAGCCTTGAAAGCATCAATCACGTGCTGCGGCTCATGGCAAACACGTGACCAATGTTTCCATGTGCCTTATTTGTAGCAACTTTGGTCCTGCTGACCATAGGACTTATTTTATTTGTCCTTCTTAGCTTGAGCATTCTGCTTGGTCTTGCGACCTATGACCTTACCTTTATTGTCTTTTTTCTTTGAGTGAGGTTTTCTCACCTTGTAGCTGCTAGCGCTAACTTCATGGCCAACTTTGCTACTAGGCGGCTGTGAGTTGTAGTTCTTTCTTAGAACCTCATCTTGAGCTTCCGTAACTTACATGATGTCAATCAGTTCGACATACTCCTTGTAGCCATCTTGACAGTAGTTGAGTGTGAATTGCACCGTATTCGGGTGAAAGGTAGAAAGGGTTTTCTCAATCTTCTCATCATCTGTGATTGCCTTACCACATAGCTGAAGACTGGTACAAATTCTGTGCAAAGCAGAGTTGTACTTCCCCCACGGTCTTGTAGTCAACAAAACGTAGTCGGTTCCATTCTTGCTCTGCATGAGGAAGAATGGTGTACTTTAGCTTCTCGAACCGCTTCTTCAGTGCGGTCCATAAAGCTAATACGCTCTTTTCTGCCATATACTCGTTCTTGAGCATTAGGCAGAGATGGTGTCTGAGGAAATGAAGAGCGTGATCATTTTCCTCAGCAGTTGGAGTGACATCCTTCGAGGTGCCAAGTCCGATAGCAGCACGGAGCTTCTTGGCTCCAAGTACGATCTCGATATCTGATGCCCAAGTCAAGTAATTCTAACCATGCTAGGCCAGCTCTTCAAACTCCCGGTTCGTAATGCAAGTTATCTGCGTATTTTTCAATGCATTTTTCATGATTTACTGCTATTTTCAGTGATTAAAAGTAATATAAACAATCACAGATAATCAAAATAGTAAATAGCATAGAAATAACAATAACGAAGTTAAACACACTTCAAATACAAAAAATTGAGTCAAAAATTGAATTCCCGAGGCCCTTTTCGGCTGAAAAATGAATTTTCAGCGAATTCTACAATTTTCAGGGGTTAAATCGCGAAATTTCAATTCTGAGAAAAAAAATTGCTTAATTTTTCTATTTCCAGGGGTTTTTTCGCAACATTTTCTTATTTGCAAAACTTCCTCGTAATTTTCAGAATTCTGAAGGTCTTCTTGCAAAAATTCCTTATTTTTGGTTTTCCCCCTTTTCTTTTCGAAAAACGTTCGGACCATCCGAACTTCTTTCCGAACACGTTCGGACCATCCGAACCTTTTTTTCCTTTCTCGGCCAAACCTCCTGGGCTCCTGGCCTGCTTTGGCCTTCTATGGCCCTTAAACCGGCCCAGTTCGGCTGGCTCAAAAGAGCCGACGGGGGTATGGTTTCCCTACCCTCATTCATTGCAGTAGCGGCGATGCCCGTCTCAAAGACGGAGCCGGCCGGTGAAGGCGGTCGGTGAGTGGCGATCGGCGACAGCACGCGACGACCGGTGTGGCGTGCGGCAACCAGGAGGTCTGCGTCGCGAGGGCAATGCGACGATGCACCAGCGTTGCGGCGGGCGGCCGGCGGCGGCTTTAATGTGGCGTGGCCTCCGACGGGCGGGTTTGCATGGCGTTCTCACGCTGATCGGTCTTGAGGAGGCACGTCCGTTTGGCTTTAGGCGATGGCGCGTGGCGTATGTGGGGTCGTGGTGGCGAAGGGCGCGGCGGGCGAAACTTGCGGCGGCCTTTGTGCGTACTCAAGGCGGCGCCTGCGATGTGAGCGAGTGACTCATGGCCGACCGGTGCGGGGGCGGCCGATATGAGGCGCCCGTGTGGAGGGGGCTGGAGGATAGCTGGGTGCAGCAGCACGTGAGCCATGCGGGGTCGTCGGTCATGCGGAACGACGATGCCTCTGCAGGAGGTGGCCGAGCGGGCAGCTCCGGTGCTACTACCTGGCAGCTCCGGTGGTGCACCGGGGTGGAGGCCAGCGTGGCTCCATGCTGACGGCTTCGAGCCAATTGCCACGCGTAGAGGACTTTTTGTTTTATTACTGTTCATACGATGTGTACTGTTCATTCGATGTGATTATCGTTCATGCAATTACCGATCGGCTTGGCTAGCAACTTCAAGTTGGCTCGCGGTAGATTAGAACATATTTGTAATTTCCAATCTTTGGTACAATCGATATCCACTTTTCCATGCAATCTACCGATCGGCTTGGCCGGCGACTTCAAGTCAGTTCGCGATAGATTAGAACGGATTTACACCTTAGAATTCAATCTAGAAAGCCAAATTTGCAGGATTGAAAGCAATCTAGAAAAAACGATTCGATCTACGAGTGTCGTTCTTTGATGGTTATCTTTCGATCCGACGAGAGTCGATCGTGCTGATAATGTATTGAGGAACCGTCGCTGGTGAGTCCAGTCCGAGCGATTACCTCGTAGACAAATTCTGAATCGTAAGAATAATGCAAGAACACAAGAACATAATAGTAGATTGAACACAGAGATATAAGGGGACTTTCAGCTTCTCTTTATTGCTCTTCTGTAAACGGTACAATGGTCGGGACCCCTCTCCTATATATAGTCTACTGGATGGATGAAGAGGCCAACGTTGACCCAGAGCTGCCAACCTGGGCCGGTTTCTTAACAACTTGGACCACACGCTGCCGACTCCGACTCCAACACGGGCCGATGCCCGCCAAGGAACCGCACTTACCGAACACCACCACAACGCGCAGGCGCACACGAGGACTACAAATCCATGGCCAGGTGCGCACATATAGTTACACGCGGCTCCTAGACCGAGCAATCCAAGAACGTGCGAAGATGCGTCGAGAGGGCCGGATGCACGGGTGGGTGTATGCCTACGAGTGCTCCACCGACCCACTCGATCCCAGCGACGATAAGCGTCGCGTGGTGAACCCGGTCACGGAGCAGACGGCAAACGGAGGGTTCGTTAGGGTGTCGAGGAAGCCCACCAACCATTCCAAGTTCACTGGCAGGGGCCCGTACAAGGACTACAGCAAGAGGAGGGCGTGCAAGGGGAGTTACAAGTTCAAGTACGACGAGGTCAAGATGTACTATCTCGACCTCGAGGGAGACCACGATGGTGATAGTGACATTGATATGTGAGCGTATATGCGTGGGTCCCATCGATTTTTATTTGATTTAAGAGTCTTGTTACATATCCTCTGGAAGAGAATAGTTTATTGATATGGGCCGAGCATCCGATGTGAACAGTACGCTTGAACGTCTCACTCTTTTTGACTCCCACGTTCATCGAACACCAAGCCACAATCCAATTCGCTACATCTTATTGTGTCGCTCTCATCGCTTATTAGTTCTCATCCACTCACTCTTTCTTGTTCCCCTCATTTCTTTCTCTCCATTCTCTCACTTCTCCTATCCCCATTTCTTTCTTTTGGTTCTTGCTCTTGGCCCAAGCTTGCGCCATGGGTGAAGCTCCCTCCGGCCACCGGCTGTCGGCGCTATCGCCTCTAGTTCCCCCACGCTGCTCGAACCCGGCTCCTTCCTGGCTTGGCTGCCGCTGCCACCGATGCTGGCCTGGCAGCTCGGCCCAGTCCCAGTGCCTCCAGCGGCTCCTCTCCTGTGCTGCTTGCCTCCTCGGTTCGGCCTGCTCCTCTGACCTTGCGCTGCACCCGTGAGCGCCTCCCCCTCAGCTCCCCTCGTGCTTCTCCCCTCATGCACCCAGCCTGGCCTGGGCGCGCGGTTCATCTGCCAGGAGGCCGACCCAAGAGGCCGATGAGATCTCTGTCTTCGGGCGATCTGTTCGTCGCCATGTCCCCCTCTGATATGTTGCTACCCTAGTAAAAAATTGTTGTAACCGTGCAAAAAAAAGTTGCATACTGACGGGAAAAAAATATTGCATAAGATGGGAAAAAATGTTGCATACAAATTCTAAGATGTTGCATCTTATATATATATATATATATATATATATATATATATATATATATATATATATATATATATATATATATATATATATATATATGTTTGCGTCTTCGGATGTTTGTGCATGCGATTTACGAGAATGTTTGTGTTCTTTTGATTATGATAATGTTTGTTTGATTGATTTCGAGATTTCTGATATAATGTTGCATATGATTGTTTGATATGTTGCACCAAGTGAGAAAAAATGTTGTACCATTCTTTTACATGTGTTGCACCGGACCGTATGGTGAGGAGCCTCCCATCATACGTGCGAGCCGTAGTTGCGACCAAGAGAATATGGTAGAGATGGTTGTATAAACTTTGCTTCCGCATTTTTGGATCTAATTCCGTGATGATCATCTATGTTGCTTCTGTTAATGAACTTTCTTGCCACTTTTTCCCTGAAATCGATCTTCTGGGCATATGGGCCTATTTTGCTTGAGATGGCGTATGGGTCTTGCAATGTACTAGGTCAATTGATTGTTGGAAGGAGAGCTGCCAATCAATGAAGAGAATGAAAAGAGTTTGTACAAACTAGCTAGCCCACTAGGCACAATGCACTAGATGGTCAAAATAACAAGAACAGAAAGCGATTAGGAAAGGATGACCAAAAGAAACAACAACAACAACAACAGCCTTACGGAACAAAAACTACGTGGAGTCTGACTGTTCACTCTTAAGGCAACGTCTTGTTTGATGAACTCGACCACCCTATGCGATTGGAGAGCAGTGTTTTGGAAAGTCCTTCATTCATCTCTTTCCAGATTCCTGAATACAATTATCGGTGAATATCATATTAATACATGGTATAAATAAAATAGTACTTGATATTAAATGAACAAACCTAAATAGGTCTTAGGGCCAAGTTTTTACATAACAACCCGATGAGACAACTAGTTCAGAGAGTAAACAGCAACGGAAGACAAATAATCAAAAGGGCATCCATGGTTGCCACTTGCCACATGCAATCGACTGGGGCTATGGCCTAGTTATCGACATCCTGTCCGTTTTCATAGCTGGACGCATAAAAAACATCCATACACTGAGTCTTCAGCTTCGTAGTCTGAATCCACATATTTGAGCAACAACGAGTACAAATGTACTCAACAAGCCGTCTGTAAGATCGAGGAGGCCGACTAGAGGAGGTGAATAGGCGGTTTTAAAACTTCTTTTGGCTAAAACCGAGTTTTATGCGGAATTGTAAATCAATTCGGTTTTACACAATTAAAGCCTAAATCAACTAGTCTTTACTAAGTGCACCAACAATATGAGACTATATAAATGATAGCAACCATACACATACAAGTAAGCAATTTAAATACAAGTAATGTAAATTACACAATGTAAAGCAAGCAATCAAACCACAATGACACAACGATGTTTTACCGTGGTGATCGGAGACTTGCCGGTCTCCCCTAATCCACATTGAGGTAAGCCCAAAATCAATTGGACCGGCTCCACGAATTAAGCCAAACCCTCCGAGGTAAGTCCAACCACTTGGACCAGTTCCAAACCGAACCAACACCTCGCTCCACTAGGCTTGCTCTTTCCTCCACTCCGGAGATGGCGAGCACCACACCACTCACAAACCGCCGGGCCTTCTCACAAGCTTCTTTGATAAGATCACCGGACCAACGATGCCTCCACGCCGTCTAGGTGTCGGCAAACACCAAGAGTAACAAGTCTAGAACTCTCACTTGAACTAATCAAGTGTCTAAGCTCAAGTGGATACTTAATCCACTACCTAATGCAACACATGCAATTAGGGTTTGCCTCTCAAAACTCACCAAGTGCAACACATGCACAAATGAGAGTAGAGGGCTTGCTCTTAGCTCAAGGAAGTGTATAATGGCTCCAGCAAGCTTCCCACAACCAGTCAAGATGGGTATTTATAGCCCAAACTCAAAAACTAGCCGTTGGGGAAAGATTCCAGAGAATCTGGACGAAATCGGTCTGACCGCCCCAAGCTCCAACGGCTATAAAACTAGCCCTTGAGCTCAATGCCAGTCTGACCGCCAACTAATGGCCAGTCAGACCGCCCACCGGTCAGACCGCCAAAGAGACGCCGGTCAGACCGCTCCAGAAATACTCCACAAAATGGCTAAGGACCAGAAACAACTCTTCTGGAAAAAAACAAACCGCCACGGAGAAAACGGAACAACCGCACAACGGTTGTACCGAAAACAAACCCGGTACGACCGCACAGCCTTTGCGGTGACATGTGGCCGGTCAGACCGCCAGCAGCAAACAAAGCTGAAAGCCCATTTTGATCTTTGCATCAACTCAATTTACAAAAACACATTTTGCTAATTGGATGCAAGATGCACACAAGGTTAAAGGCAAGATTCTCAACAAGTTGCAAAACACATTTGCCGACTTTTAGAATCAATGCCACAAGGAATAAGGTACATGGACTAAACCTGTTTGCAAAACACATTCACAAACTAAAGTCACATGCTACAAGGATTATGCATGAGCCTCAACTATTCGTAAAACACATTCGCAAATATTGGCAACATGTTAAGATGAGCTAGAGCAAACACAATGAGCTATTAACACATGACTAACTCAAGCTACTAGTAAAAGACCCCTCTTAATAGTACGGCAACCTATACTAGCAATCCGGTCTTCCAACCAAACACCAAGACCAGTAAAAGACTAGGAACAAATCCTTAGCCCTAGCTAGTCATACATTTGCCTTGTGCAACCACTTGAAGCTTGATGACGCACATCTTCGCTTCAAGTCCGGATCATTGATTTGATATGCATCAACTCATGATGCATCCTTTACTTGACTCCCATCAACACATGATGGATCTTCTTTTGACTTGATGATTAACTCATGATCATCTCTTCTTCTTGAACATCATCGACACACAATGATTTCCTTCACTTGACTTCCACCAACACATGATGGAACTCCTCTTGACTTGATGACCATCAACACATGATGTCATCCCAAGTCTTCATTACCATGGAACCTAACCTGCTTATCCAACTTATGGAAAAAAGTTAGTTCCACAATATGATTATCATTAATTACCACATCATACCATTAACACATAATGGTGGGACAAGATATCACAATCTTTCCCTCTTTGGTAATTGATGATAATCATTCAATAACAAATAATTGAATATAGATTGGTATGAGTATATAAGCACTACACAAGTTGTATATACTCATATGAATATATATAACTACACAAGTTATATATATTCAAGGATATGTGAGTACATATGAACTACACAAGTTATGTTATACTCACATATAAGTATATTTAGACTAAATATATTCAAGGATATATGAACTACACAAGTCTCATATACTCATATGAATATATTAACTATGCAAGTTAAATATATTCAAAGGATATGTTTCAAAGTAAAGATCCTTAATATTTGTGGATAAAGGAATATGGATCAATACTAATGAAACCACAAAACATAGAGTGAACTCCCCTAAATGTGTGCATACACAAATGTGTAATAAGAACATATGCACATATTCAAGTTAAACTTTTGGTGGAGTTCATCCTATATTTTGGATCCGAGGAATGCAACAAGATATACAAGTATGATGTCGAAAGCATACCTCTTTGATTTCTACCTTTATATCCAATTGAGACTAATCATGAGATATAGCAATAAAAGAGTTAGTCTCACAACTTGATTTATCAAAATGAATGCATACCTGTTTGGAATTTTCTTTTTATATCCAAACTGAGACTAAACAATAGGTATATCAATAAGAGTGATAGTCTCAAAAATAGATTTGTCATTAATCACCAAAACACTCCATTAACATATAACGGTGGGTCTAGATTCTTCACCGTCACACCAAAATACAATTATATAGATGCAAGGCTCACCAAAGGAGTGGTCTTATGGTTATTTTAGCACAAATCATGTTTTACTCAAATACTATAATTATTTTCTAAACCTATGACTTAACCATTTTAACTTCAAACCAAAATTTTGAATAAAGCAAGTTTCATCATAAAACAAGGTTCCATTCACCCATTACTACTCATAAGGTTTTATCCACCTACATCATCGCTACAACCCGTTTTTCGTTAACATGTCTTAATCTTCATTTTATTAAAACTAACCAAGTGTTGCTTTCTACACAATGCCCATAACCGGGGGAATGTCTATTTGAATAGACTATACACTCTGCAGATGTTGTACAACTTTACCCACAAGATATGATTAATTCATAATGGCGTCCATGACACGCTTCCTTGGACGTGCGACAGAGACGATCATAACAAGGCTTTTCTAATATCTAGTCCTGACACTTGACCCGCTCCGATGTGAAACCACTCGACACTAGGGCAGTGACCGTTACGGCGCACCCCCAGAATGCTTTGTTATGGGACGCATTTTCAATGCAGACCCTCCGTTGTGAGGGAGTCGCTCGCCCTTCTCGATTCCAAACCAACCACTGTGTGCAAGGTTTATGCCAGAAACTGAGCAAAGTAATTGGTCAGGTATCTCTCATACTAGACTTGTGGTTGTACGATTTATTAGTTTATAAATGTAGCACATGATTCGGTACTTAATCGACTCAAGCGAGACAATCCATAAACCCAACTCTAGTGCATGCCTATGCATCAATCTTATACCAACCACTCACCCAAGTCTTCACCATTTTATATAATATTTTCTTGTTTCCAGTGGTAACTCACGTTACCAGACTATGATTCACAATATATCCTAAGTTCTTGCAATGACAATGTTTGTGTCATGTTCAATTCAACAACTAAGCAGTATGTAAGCACAACTAAAAGTCATTATTGATTAACCAAGAGCAATTTACTAATGTAATAATTAACCTACGGTGACAAGGTATGAGGAGTTATCAACAATCAAGGAGGGCAATAATAATATCAACATTTGGCATATCTAGGTATCAATGTTGTAGTATTAAGCATGCAAGTAATACTTTAAAATAAAATAATTTGTATTTGAAAAGTAGGCTCAACATGATATATTGTAATGAATTGTCTTGCTCAACTGTGGATATTACTGGGTCTTGGTCTTGTCTTGAAGTGGCGAAGTCTTCGGTGACGTTGGAATCTATTTAAACGTAAAACGAAGACTTTGAATAAATGCACCTAACTCAAATAAACTCCAAAAATTATGATTTTGGTACTAATGGAAAGATCTTGAATTTATAAATAAAAATCAATTTATTTGGATTTAAAATGAGGGAGAGCGAGCTCTCCAAAGTTTGACCCAAGAGAAATTCCGAAAATTCTGAAGTTTCTGACAGGTGGGTCCTAGTGCAGTAGTAGACGGTGGCCACATCATCACTTTCCGATCCGTGCGTATACCAAGCTAGAGGCAATTAAGGAATGATATGTGCCATGACATGAATTGGTTTCATGGGTTTCATACTTGCTACGACTAGGGATGGCAATCGAGTGCGGCGGGTACGAGTAATGCTCACCCATACCCATGCCTGCGACTCTGATTTCCCCCCACGGGCATGCCCGCAAAGGACGACGGGCGAAGAATCTCACCCATGCTCGTCGCCCGCGGGCATGCCCATTTACCCGCGAACAATGCACCGCCGCTCGCGGGTAACCATCGCCCGTGGGCATGCCCATTTACCCGCGAACAATGCACCACCACCCGTGGGTACCCATCGCCCGCGGGCATGCACGTTTACCCGTGAACAATGCACACATCAAGTTCATCACATTCACACATCAACAGTGCATCACACATTCAACAACTAATCAAGTTCATCACAATTCACACATCAACAGTGCATCACACATTCACACATAAACAGTGCATCACACATTCAACCACTAATCAATTTCATCACATATATACTTGGATAAATTGAATCTGATGTTTTAACAAACATATACTCTGCAAGGTCCTTGTTGTTTTAACATTTATGCAACTAATGTACTCCATCACAACAGTCCATAGAAAATTGAATCAATACATCTCCGCTCTTAACCTGCAGTTGGAAAGTCAAATCATGACACAATGGTTGCCCAACGGTATTAGATTTGCAGCCAGGAGCCAAGGAGGCACCAAAAGGATTTCTCTTATAACAGAGGAAATGTGCATACACATGATCAGGGAAATGAACTATTTGATCAGAGCATTTAGCCATTAGACACTAATTCAAAGCGCCGAACAACAACTGTTGTGGCGAATTGGTGATCACAAAAAAGCCTGAAAGCTCGGGATTGATAAACATGCAGATAATAATCAACAACAAATGCACGCTAGTACTGCATCAACATTGCTATCAAACAAGAAAAAAAATAGCGCAAAAATAGCTATCGAACAGGCATCGGGGGAGGAGCGCTAGTCCATCACGGCGGAGATCGCCACCACCGCGGCGGCCGTGGCAGAGTCAATAATACACTGCAATTAATGATACCAATTGTACCGGGTGTGTTAGCTAACGATATTCGAAACAAAACTGTAAAATCAGCATAATACAGTGCAATTAAATCTGTAGAATAAACTACAATTGATGATAACCACCTGAATTCGTAGAGAATCATCTAGCCAATCAGGTCCAACACCACAAGGCAGCACAAATCAGCCATCAAACAACATCTAGTTGTTCCTTCCAAATTGCCAAAGCATCAAACTGCTTTGATCCATGTCCATACCTTTAGAGGAATATCAATTGTAGAATCCTTCGTAGAGCTTATTCAGTCGAAACGAACAACTTACAGTATACAAGTTAAATGGCCACAAATTGCATAAACGGATCCTAAAATAGCTTGTTACATGCGCAGCTTACCTTGCCTTCACCTCGGCACGGCTCCCTCGAATATCTCTTAGATCTAATAATTATCGAAATTTCATCCAATAATTATCAATACAAGACAGATCATCACGCGAGGTAGAGCAGACAGGGATCCCGTGAACCGGCCGCCCACGCCTCAATCCTCGCCGCTTCGTCATGTCAATCTCGCCAGGAACGTCCAGGATCCACCACGAGACGACAAACCTACATGCCAGAATGGAACAGATACATAGATCAACACAAGCTACGACACATGTACAACTTAACCAATGCAACAATTCAGAAACCAACTCGAAATAGCACGGTTTCGAGGGAAAAGAACTCACCAATGTCACATCCAACTCTCCCACCTTGCAGATCTGCCGCTTCCGTACACGGAGGAGCACTAGCAAGAGGATGGTGCTAGGGTTTAGGGATGGGGCATTGACGTGCAGTGTGGACCGGAGCCAGGGGTTGCTAGGGTTTGGGTGTCGTCGTGGCCGGAGATGGGCTAAATTAATGCTGGATTTCATGGGTTCAAGGGGGAACGAAGAGCGAAGACCGGGCGGGAGGCGGAGACCAGGCGGGAGGAGGTGACCAAGCGTGAGGAGGGGCGGCAGCCGGGAGGAGGATGAGGGATTGAGGGCATATCTGGATTTGGTGGCCTCGGTAGTTCGATGCTTCGCGTGTTGGGTGTCAGTTCGGCGCTTCTTCGCATGTTGGACGACGCCAGGGAGGGGGTGCACGGAGAGGGAGGAGGCGGGGGAAGAGGGAGGCGTACGAGGCGGCAGCTTGGCAAGGAGGAGGGAGAGGAAGGGGAGTGGAGAGAAGAGGGAAACGGAGAGCACGACTACGGGAGGAATGAACGATGGTAGTTGAATGGCTGATGGAGCAATGGCCGAATGGGGGCTTTATGAATTAGGGTTTTCTCAGCTCCACCTATCAGTGCGGGTTGGCGGGTAAACAGACGTGGTGGGCACGGGTGGAGCTCACCCATGCTCGTGCCCGTTTACCCGTTGGCAAAGGATTGCCCCTATTTCTATGCCCATGGACAAAGAAAACCTCCCATACCCAGCTCTATTAGGGTATTTGCCCATAGGCACGTGGGTAATCGGGCACAATTGCCATCTCTAGCTACGACTTACCAGTGGATGAAGGCTTACGAGGCAAGAGGTATGGGTGTAGAGTTAATCAGGCGGCATTAATTAGGCTACAAGAAGCAAACACGTTGGCTATCAAAGTAGAGCTCAACCTCTAAGGATGAAAAATAACATGATAAGAAAAAGGCGGTAGATCTCTTATGTGTCTATTGTACTTACGTACGGACAGTCCGGACGCTTTCCTCCCGCCTCAGCCACGCGTCTGCGTTGCCCTCTAATCCGCTCCAATTATGGCGCCTCGCACGCTCGCCCACGTACGCACCCCTGCACCCTACCTGCCCCTCCCGTCACGTCCCCACTTCACATCCGTTAATCCTATCGCGCACACGCTCAATTGCACAAAAGGCACAGTACACCACACTTGTCTCGACAAACAAAATCAGAATATATGGGTGGAATTGAACATGTCATGTGCCGGCAAACAAACTTTTGATCTGAGCTCTAATACATCAGGAGCAGATTATGTACTCCATTAGTAAGTATATGACCTATGTGTAGACGATATGGGTTAATACTCTTGTAAAGAAAGAAACATTATGCCATTTAACCTTGGACGAAACAGGAATATATCAGTCCAAACAAATTTAGATTGTTGTAACCGTTGTCCGCAGATATTGCAACCATTGTTCGGGGATGTTGCGATCATTGTCCTATGATGTTGCAACCGTTGTCCGAGGATGCTGCAACCGTTGTCCGGGAATGTTGCAATCGTTGTCCGGAGATGTTGCAACTATTGTCCTAGGATGTTGCAACTGTTGTTCGGGGATGTTGCAACCGTGTCTAGGGGATGTTGCAATCGTTGTCCGGGGATGTTGCAACCGTTGTCCGGGGATGTTGTAACCATGTCCGGGGGATGTTGCAACCATTGTCCTAGGATATTGCAACCGTAGTCCGGGGATGCTATAACCGTGTTCGGGAGATGTTGCAACCATTGTCCGGAGATATTGCAACCGTTGTCCGGAGATGTTGCAACCGTTGTCTGGAGATGTTGCAACGGTGTCCGGGGGATGTTGCAACCGTTGTGCAGGGATATTGCAACCATTGTCCAGGGATGTTGCAACCATGTTCAGAGGATGCTATATACAATAGTATACTTCTGTCCCTTTTGCGTTGTGAGCATAGCATTGCTACTTAAGAAGACAAGGTAGTCAAGAGAGCAAAGGTCATCACATGAAGAAACAGAGAAACTAGTAGGAGGCACAGCAGTTGAAGAAACAGAGAAAGTAGTAGGGGGCGCAGCAGTTGAAGAAACAAAGAAAGTAGTAGGGGGCGCAACAGTTCTAGCAAGTAGCAAGTTCTAGCAAGTAGCAACATCATGTGTGAAGACAAGCTCTGCAGCAAAGTTACATCAGTGGGTCCCACGGGTGGGATTATTTCACGAGAAGACAACCGAAGTGAAGAATTGAAACAGGTTCTTTCAAATCAGCCAGGCAGAACCGGCGTCCGATGCTAGTCTTTAAATCGAACGTACGGATACTAGTTGCACCCTATATATATAGCTAGTGCACTGACGGAAAAAAATGATAACTAAGAAATAGAGTAAGATATGATAATTAGTTGCTGAGTCTGCAAAGGCGTATAGTTTGGGATCAATGTGGAATTTATAAGGTGTGAGCCGAACTATCTTTCCGTGAAGAAGATGTATTTGAACACGACATTTCTAAGGCTGTAGAGCGTATTATGCTAATTATGTTTCCTCGAGATGTGTTCTGGTTTCAAAATGTTGTTATCATTTCAAATGTTCAATTAAAGGCCTACCAAACATTATATAATGTGTTTGTCTACATAGAATTCAAGTGTTTTCTCTATAAAAAGCTGTTACATTCTAAAAGTTCATTTACAACTCCATTATACATAAATTACAGTAAATTGTTTATGTAATTTTAGTTCTTGATCACTGTAATTATTTTTGAAAGTCTTAATAACTCATATTTCCATCACATGATTCAAGATCTCCCATGTACTTTGAGAGGTTGAGCAAAAACAAAGACAAAAAAACCAACAAAATACGATAATATGGTGAACTCATTATGTTCTTCACATGTACTTTGGGAGGTTGAACAAAAACAAAGACAAAAAATAAAATTATATACCAATAAAATATAGCAATGTGGTGAACCTGTTATGTTCTGAATAAAAAATCATAATAAATTTAGACCTAATTCATCAGATGAGAAAAAGTGCAAATCACAAAGCATATTAGACGAATGAAAATTCAACTATTATGATTTTTTCTTACAGCACATCAACAACACGAATATTATAGCACATCTAACAAACAGAAAAGTGACAGTTTTGACTTCAAAAAACTGTCGTAAGTTATATAAACTACATCTTTGATATAAAATATTTGTAACATATCCAGTCGTACAAATACGTGGGCCACCCTGCTAGTTCCTATAAAATTGGCTATTCCTGTATGCCGTATGCTAATCAACGGAGGAAGCTAGGATTAAAATCCAAAGTTTATAGGTGGTGATTTTCTTGCTAACTCGGTGAGGCGTAGAAAAAAGCTATAGCAATCATCGCGGTGTATGCTTACACAGTTACACGCACTCAACATGTTACACCGGAGTACGATTTTCTAGCTTATAATACAGGCACGCAATTATAGGCACTCACTACAAAGTCACAAAATCATACAGAAGCTTGGTTGTCTAGTTACATTCGTAAGACACTGTAAATTAGAAATCCGATCCATGGACTTCGATCAGGAGTCGATAAATATATATGCGGTCCTCCAAGTTTCACGTCGGCACAGCCACAGAAACCTGGTTAGCGCTCAATACGCTCACCGAATTACCAACAGATCGACCCTTGTCAATTGTATTTCCCAGTCGTCACCAGAACCTCATCTTCGCCGAGGAGGCTAGACGAGACGACGGCGCACGGACTCGTCTTCTTCCGTTCTTCGTTGAATCGGCCGACAACGAATACTTAAGCGGGCTGGCCCAATCGCTGGGATCCCCTTCCTGCCCACCAACCGAACAGTCTCATGGAAATCCATTCATCCATGATTCAGTCACAAATGCACACAGCACTTGAAAAGGCAAGTACCATGCAAACGCGTACAGAGGATTAACAGAACAGAGGAAGCTAATTAAACTGCGTGCATTCAGGTCCTGAGAGGCTGAGATGGTTCAGGTACTGCAGAAAGCAAGAAAAGAAAAGAAAAAAAGGTAACAATGTTCTCCTCGACCACGTTTCATGATCGACACACGTTAAGAAGACATAAGCATACGACTAGTCTACTACTACGACGGTTCTAAACCATGCATGCAACGCAAAAGCAAATCTCGAGCAGCAGTGCCTAGCTACTACAATACTACTGAATGCAAATGGACCAAATCAAGCGAAGCTGGCGGCGCCAGCGGCGGAGTGGCCAGCCGGGTGGGCACGAGGAACTGAGGATGGATGGCCTTGCCTCGACGGCGCCGTCGTGCTGCCGAGGCGGCGGTGAGGGCCAGCTACTCGATCGGCGGCAGCGGTGGAAGCGCCTTCCCTGCACAACACAAAAGTACGCAACTGTTTAATTTAGGCGATCGAGCAACCGGTGAGAAATGAATCCTCAAAGGATCAGCAGAGAGCTGTTGGAAATCCTTCACGGATTTCCCTCTCTTTGTATGCTTCACGCACACTATGCTTCACACTGAGGATTGCACGACAAGGACGCCGTGCCCCCCGGCTGCGCCCCGACGGTGGGCGCGGCCACGCCTTCACAGGCGTCTCGCACACGGCGGCGACCTCCGCAGGCGGTGTAGAATGCGAGGAGGTTGGTGATGTTGAACCCGGCAACGATGAGCTGCGGCTCGGCGGCCACACGGCAGAAGCAGGGGACGTCCCCACCGCCGAGGTCGGCGGAGGCCACCACCGGCTCGCAGCACTGCGCGGTGAGCTTGTCGGGCGCACAGAACAGGGTCACCTGGCTGGCCAGACTTGGGGGATAGCAAAACGACGCCTCCATCACCCCCATCTGCGCCTCCGGGTCCGAAGACCAATGCTAAATCATATTACTATAATATGGTAGAATTTATAGCTATTGGAAATTTTTAGGTAGATTTTGTTCGCATTTTGATTATAAATTATCTTATCTCAGCAAGATATATGTATATATTTACTCTAAAAGACGGAGAAAGAAGAGATGTATGGCGCCAGAAAACAGCAACCACTTCTTAAGTTGATGGCGATATTACTCAACCACTCCAAGCTTTAGTTGCGTGGGGATATTGCGTGCTCCGTTGGCCGCCGCAATGTTTCGTCTAGTTGTCTTGTAGCTTTGCTGCTCACACTTTGCCGCAACATGAGCTGAAGGCGACGAGCAAAAAGCAGAAAGTAAAGTAGGGGTGATGGGCGTTAGCTACTGACTAAACTGAGCTACAAAAATGAGTGAACAGCTAAAACTATTTGACTAACTTGTTGAAGAGTAGAAAAATAAAACTGGATCAGTAATTCATGGTCTAGTGAGGAAAAAACTGGAGCAGATTGGTTCGAACTTAATGAGATTTTTGGAGGTACAAGTAGCAGAGTGACTATTAATTTGAAGTGTTAAGTAATGGATAGACATAAATGCTACTTATTGCATACTCAATGTTGCATACCTTAGACCTTACTATCCTTCGTCCCCGTCGCGGCCGCGAGGAGGCCGAGCGGTAGGAGAAGGCTGGCGCGCTCCATTGGTGTGGGTGTAGAAGGTTTGGAGATAGGAGGTAATGTAGGCGATCTCTACTGTACGCATGCAGAGCAGCGATGGAATGGACACTTCACATCTTCGCCGCGGCGGACCGCATGAGCAAACTACTGCTACTAGCGTCGCGTGTGTGGCTGAAGCGTGTGGGATGGCTTATAGTAACATGCTGTAGTTATTAGATTGTCGCCCACCGGGCAGCGAGAGAAAAGCTTAAGTTTAAATTGTATGGGACCGCATCACGGGTGGATACGCCTAAGAAAATAAGTGCGGGCACATGTAGATGTCTTGAACTGAACGGGGACATAGGTAATCAAACGTTATGCTGCTATACTACAAACTAAAATTTGAGTAAAGTCCTAGCCTTTACTCAGCCTTCTTCGGATCTGTCCCTGACCCGCATTGAAGAGAACGGCAATTTTGCAGCTCTCTTCTCGTCTCGTTTCTCTTGAGTTTGTTCTCCCCCGCTCTTATTCGCTCTCTTTTATGCAAACTTTCATCATTTTCGGGAGCAGGTTTCTTTAATGTTAAGGAGACACCCTCATATGCCCATCACTGTTGGATTGTGTCCCTCTTTCTCATGATTTGTGCATGTATATCGCGGGAACGAAAAATATGGTGGAAACACGTAGTGCAGTGTCCCTCTCAAATAGGGAACCGTTGCTCTCTCTCGCATTACTCCATGGTTCAAGCTAGCGGGTCAGGATGGGAGAGAGAGACCGGCGAGGGGCGGATGTCCATGACATGCGAGCCTACAAGGTTTAAAGGTCCACGTGTAAGTGAGAGATCGGAGTGTACATCTTGAGTACATTTTGTATCTGAAAAATCTGAAATGCGTGGAATCCAATTGACTAAGACAACAGCCCGAGCTCGACTGGTCTTCTTTTTAGAAAACCTTTTGTATCGCAAGATTTGTGCCCCTGTCTTGGGCTAGCTCGACAGCAGTCGTGGCGAGCGAGAAAGTTTTCAATATATGTGCACACTTCATGCACAAGTTTTAAATTTAGTTTGATAAATTCATACTTAAGCTTAATATTTATATACTTTGTAAGTTTTTTTTATTTTTTGGGTGTGACGGTATACTGGAACACCGCCTAGCTCCGCCCCTCCTTGAAAACTGTTTCTTCTAGATTCGTATCTCTGCAATGTACAGTGACAGCACGGCGCTATTTTCCCCTCCTCGCTAATTAACAGGATGCTTTTCCCTAATTTCAAAAAATAAAAGGAAAAAAAATACATACGGGTCCTCTAGGCAATGCGGTAAAATGCCCATTCACAAATAGCAAGTCCGTCCATTCACAAATGCCCATAGAAGTATAGCACGCGTAAGGCAAGCACTTCTACACAAAACGCGTACAGCATAGTAGAGCAAGATGCATCATGCATAGCTAAGGTTGAAAAAATAACTCGAGGCTCGCGAGCTAGTTCGGCTAAGGCTTGTGAATTTTTGAGCCGAGCCGAGCCATCTTTTCAGCTCGCCAAAAAAACGAGCTAAGCTCGAGTGGCTCGTTTGGCTTGTGCGCCCAGTCCACTCCCCCCGAGGGAGGCCGAAGGCTCAGAAGCCTAGTCCACTTCTTGCTTCCTCCCGAAATTCCGATCCCCTTCCTGCTTCTCCCAATCCCCTTCCTCCCAAGAGTCCCCTCCTCAGTGAGGATTCCTCACCGCTCGAGGCGCATCGGTTCCACCCCTCCTTCTTTCCCCAAATCATTTCATCTTCTGGCTTCTTTCCCCAAATCCGCCACCCCCCCCCCCACCCCTGTCCTCCCCTCAGGTCCTCCCAGACCGCTTCCTCTGCCTGTCCTCCCCAGTATCCAGGTCCTCCATGTGCCATCCTCCCCACCACGCCAGACGGCAGACCACAGAGGTCCCTCCCATGTCTCTCGCCGCCAGATCAAGAAGTCCTCCTCCATGCCGCCATCCTCCCCACCACGCCGCATCGGCAGGACCACAGGGGTGGAGGCGGAGGCACGAGCGAGGTTGACGACGAACTCGGCAAGGACGCGGTGGTCGACGCCGAGGTGGGCCTCGAGCTCCGAGCATACCTTGGAGACGAGCAAGAGCTGCGTGAGCCGCCGGAGTCCGTCGCCTACAGTGCCGCTGGTCGGGCTCGCGTCCTCCTAAGGCGCCTCGCTCGTCGATTCTTGCGATCGCCATCGCCGAAGCTCGACAAGGCGCTGTTCATGATGCACCGGATGCGCGACATCGTCGCGCTCAAGGAGCAGATCGTGGGCTACGCGGCTATGCCATCGACCACATCGGCGACGCTCCATGAGACCGGCACGGGTTCATCGACACCTAGATGATCCTGCAAGTCTGCAACCTGCAAGCCTGCAACGCCAACTTTCTTTAGAGCAACGCTCTTCATCGTCATCGCTTGGCTCGCAAGCCCGATCGAGCTTTAGCATGAGCCGAGTCAAGCCTCCCTTGTAGCTCGTTTCCAAAACGAGTGGCCGAACTCTCATCGCCCCGAAGTCGGCTCGGTTTGTTTCACCCTAGTGATAGTACGTAAAGCTAAGCTAGGCGACTCGTTCATATAATCGCCCGTAAACGAAGTGAAAGTGAACCTCATCGTCCCGAAGTCGGCTCGGTTCAGCTTGTTTCCACCCTATTGATAGCACAGAAAGCTAAGCTAGACGCACTCAGTTCATATAATCGTCCAGGTACTGGAGAGAACGAGAAAACAAGGGCTAATTAAGCTAGCAGTACCTACTACTGAATGCAAATAGAGTAAATCAAGCGAAAGCTACCGGCACGAGCGGCGGTGTGGGCGGGTTGGGTGCGGATGACCTTGCCCCATCCCCATGGACATCGTCGCAGCGGTGGAGGTGCTCCCCCTGCACAACACAAAGCACGAAAGCAGGGCATGTCACATCAATCGGATGATGCGACGCCGCAACAAAACAGCGAGAAATGTAGCACATCGCACCACACCCACACGTAGGGCTGGCAAAAAAAAAACTCGCTACGGCTCAAATCAAAATTGGATCGATTACGTAGTTAATTAGTTAAAATTGAAATGGATCAATTTGAAATGGAAAAAATGTTAATGATAATTTGGAATGAAAAAAATGTTAATGAGGCTCGGCTCAATAAAATAACCACTTAAATAATAAATAAAATAATTTTAAGTCGAACGATATCAATTTCGAATAAAACTCAATAATGACGGTCAACGAATAAAGCGGTTAGCAGTCGTGGCGTCGTGGAGTCCTCCGTAGCTGTAGCTCAGGAGGCCACGAAGACCCACGTGAAAAAAATTATGGCATCGGGCCAAAATGCACTTGAAGCTTCCCACTTGAAGCTTGCCACGTAGCATCGATGACATAAAATATATTTACGGGTCACCACATCTACATGCTCACCTCCTCAACCTGCACCAGATATCAACTCCGCCCACTCGGCTGAGCCTGTGACGGGGAGGCGCATCCATGCTAGACACAGCTCACAAACAAAAAAGCAGGGGACTGATGTGGTGGACATGTACCATGTAGCATGAGCTGAAAGAACTGCAGGTCAGAGGTCAGATCCACGACGCCCTCCTATTTGCACGCCTTCTTCTCTATGACACCCCTGTCGGACCCCGAATGTACAACTCTAAGACTTTTTGTGTATTTCAAACTAGTACTATAATCAGTAGCTAGTCTACACAGTTTGTAATATCGATGAAATCATATTCATACAACAAGTTAGCTAAGAAACAGACAAATTAATATTACTTAGTAGCAAAAGGACCTTATGGTCAAGATTTTACAGAGCTTGCCACGTAGGGCTAAAGTCATGACCAGATCTACGGCTAGAAATACGACCAGATCCACGACCAGGTCCATGACCAGAGTAAACTTGCAACGGAATAAAACAAGCTCGTAGAAGCCATCCGACATGCCCACAGGCAATCGAGTGGAGAGCGCATCCTAGTTCACATAGTCTTCGAAGTACTCCTCTTCATAGAACTCGGTGCTCCCTGGATCGTCTTCGGCGACTGATCAACAAATGACGCAAAGCCGTGAGTACTTAGAGTACTCAACAAGTCGTAGAGAAATGTATGCAAATAGTATTCATGCAAGGCTTGACAAGGATAGCTTTATGGCTATTTTGCAGAAAACAGTATTGTTAGTAAATACAGTAAGTAGATTGTAAAGCATAATTTGAAAGATTGGTACATAAGTAATCAAGTTTCTTTGAAACAACTCGTGAACACCATGTTCACTTTCCAACCAACAACCACAACCAGGTCGCTTCCCAACCAAGCCATTCCAACAACTCGTAACCATCCACGACCATATTTTTGAGAAAATTTACCCCCTCATGTGAAATCACCAGGCATTGTCCATAACCGGGGACACGACTATTCGAATAGTTTTACACTCTGCAGAGGTTGTACAACTTGACCCATAAGAGATAATCATTTTATATTGTCCGCTCACACACTTCCGAGGTGTGCGACTGAGAGATTATTACAAGGCCTTTACAAAGCTCTATTTTAACTCGGTTCTGTTCGCTAATGTTTCGCCTCCGACTGGCTCCACAACTCCCAATAACCACCTTACAAGACAACATCCCAGTCGACCGGCCTCCTTTTGCGCCAAGTGTGAATGTATATCCCAAGGTTCACACCACCAAAATAGAACCGAATTAAGGCATAGCTAAATAGTTGGCCAGGTTCACCCCATAAATGGACTTGTAGTTGCACGATATGGCCCAGATCAATGGCGCACAAAGTTAAGTCCTTAGTGGTTGCTTAGGCGAGACTTCCCGAATCCCAATGTGCATCCCGCACCCACCTTCGCCACCGACCACTCGCCCGAGCATAAATTATTTTTGGTTTAACCCGACCAAATAGCAACCTTTGCCATGGCACAATAAATTTTATCAACAGTGGCTCCGCCACAGTCCAATATATCATTAAGTCAAATTTATCATCCTTGAATCATGTGATCGAGGGACCATCGCATAACTAAAGCATGACTAAGCATAATACGCCCCCATGTTGGTATTATAATAATGTCCAACTAAGATTACCCAACCTATGGTGTCCAATGGTACATGTCAACATATGATTCATAATTATTCAAGGAGTCATACTGTCAAGTAGGTACTAAACTATTCTCAAAACCATTATTATAAAACTAGCAATGCATGTTGATATAAAATAATATAATTTTATAAAATAGGTTCAATATGATCAAAGGTCTACGATTCACCTTCGTTGAAGAGATGAGAAGCTTCGGTCGTCGAGTCCAAGAATTCTTACGAAACACTGGAATTTATACGTGCGAAAAGAGCTAAATAAATAAAACAATTCCAAATAAAATCTAAAAATTACCAAACTAGAACCGAAAGGAAGGTACTGAATTTAGATGAATTTAGAAATTTGGATCACGAGCTCAAACCAAAAGCTCGAACGAAGGAGAACGGGCTCTTGGAAGAAGGTTCGACAACTTAGTCAGAAGGAGATTCGACTACACGACTGGTCGGAAGGAGGGATTTGACCACTCAACGTGGTCGAAAGAAGGATTCCACTGCTCGACGTGGTCGAAAGAAGGACACGACTGCTCGGCGCGGTCGAAAGAAGGACTCGACTACTCCACGCAGTCAAAAGAATAAGAGAGAGAACAGGGCACGGGGAGCTTACCAAGACCGAGAGAGAGGTCAGAGGAGGTCGGTGGACGGCGAACAGCGGAGGGGAAGCTCGCGGTCGAAGGTGAAGAAGGACGGCGATGAAGGGGTCGGCCGGGACTAAAGGAGAAGAGAAAATGCAGCAGCTCCTGTGAAACAAAAACTGAAATTGAGTGAGGGAATTGCTTCAAGGAGCTCCGGGGCATGAATTGATGCAGGTAGAAGAGGAGGGGGCTTCACTGGCTACCATGCTAGCGCTGACGCGGGTGGCGGGCGAGGTGGCACCGACGTGGCGCGGAGGTGGTGGCGAGGAGGTGCGCACTAGGTAGGCCACATTCTTGCGAAGTCAACGGTGAAGACCACGTTGGCGGAGAAGCTTTGACGACGGCATTAGAGGCAGCGCGAGCTTCGGCCGGCGAGGTTGGAGCTCGAAGCATGGTGAAACGAGGGCAAGAGAGAGAGAGGGGGAGTTGAAGGGGAAAACAAGAGGAGGCAAAGGGCTCCCTGGTGCTGCATTTAAAGAGGAAGGTGGGGGGCCGGGCGACAAGATGGAGCGGCGGGATTTGCAGCGGCATGGCTTGGGCGCACAACCGGCAGGTGAGGGAGGGGATGGGGGCAGGTAGGGGAGGAGACAAGAGGCGGGGGGAACGGGCGCATCGAAGGTGACAGCATTTAATGCACACGTCACTATGGAGACGACGGCATTTAGTGCGTGAGAACCTTTTGCGACGGTCGCAACGTGACGGGGGAAAGACGGGAGCAGGTGGCGAGGAGACAAGCGGGGCTGGTCAACAATGAGAGGGTGGTCGACACTGAGAGGTTGGTCGCAACTGAGAGGATAGTCGCAGCCAAAAGGGTGGTTGACTACGAGAGGCTGGTCGAGACCGAGAGGCTGGTCGAAACCAAGAGGTTGATGGTTAAAGGAATGGGCCGACGAGAAATCGGAACAAACAGAGAAAGGAAATTTTAAATACCAGAGAACTCCAATAAACTCAAAATAAACCAAATTCGGATTTAGTTGAAGTTTGATTAATTCATATCAAATTTCTTTTAATTCTAAAATTGCAAATTAAGCTTTGGCGATTCAATAAAATCGAATGGTTATTTTTATTTTTGAAAATTTTCAAAAAGACCTGAAAAATTGGGATGTTACAACCCTCCTCTCTCCAATCTCGGGCTCGATATTGGAGAAATGAGCACGTCGTGGAGAAGATGGCTCAAATCTCTTTTCGTTTTGCGCGCATGGCAAAGGAAAGGGAAAACTTTCCCACAGAATTGCATTTTAGGAGCATGGGTCCTCCTGGCCTAAAACATATCAACAACATCCATACAACGACAAAACAACCATCGCTACGAGATGATTTTTATGGAAGCGGACTGTCTGTTGCATGCCAGTCGATCTCATTCTCTCTCTCTCTCTCTTTATTCTCTTTCCTCCGCTTCATCGAAAATTCTAGGTGGCAACTCTTATAGACAGCTCATGGCAGTACATTCCCTCGTAAAATTTGTACCATTACAGATAATCTAGCATATAGATTATTTCATAACAGTACACTGAGTACATAGCTATTCTCGTGGGCTCGTGGCCGTGCGTCCCCCCCCCAATGGAGGAGCCACCTTCCGAAGAGTTCGTTGGCGTCAGTGTTAACAACGATGCCCCCCTGTTGGTGGATCTGTCACATGTGCCTGTTCCTACTTCGCAACATGTTAGTGACCCCTTGACTGATTTCAATGGCGATGTAATGAATAACGAGCTTGAGGGGGAGGTGTTCCGAGATAGAACATCCCGTGAAGTAGAGTCCGACGAAGGATGGAGCTCGATCAAAAACGAGGTTCCCGCACCGCTTTTCTCCTTTGAGGAAGGGCGGGTTCTTCGCAGTGTTTTGGGTGAGGTCCTGTCGATGCATGCATTCGATGATGTTAGAATGGCTGATAAAGCGGTTTGTGCTAATGGGTTCAAGAGCAGAAATGACATTGCTGACCTGGATAATGACCTAATATGTAAGAACATATTGTTTCCAAGCATGGATGATATGAAGGTTTGGCTGCAAGAATACTCTGTGTGGCACCATCGTCCGTTCGTAGTGACACACTCCGATGCGAACAAGAGGTACACTGTGAGGTGCGAAAGGGGGTGCGGATGGAAGTTATGGGGGTGCAAAATTAGGGACAAGCAATGGAAAATAGCGAACATGAAGCAGCCTCACTCTTGTGGGACTGCTAGAGTGTTGGGGGAGCACCTTCAGGTGACCACTAATTTCATTGCAAGATGCATTACCGGGGTTGTGGCTGTCGATCCTAATGTGACCGTTGCCACCCTCATTGAGGATATATTTGGGTTCATTAAGTACCGCGTGAAGTACGGGAAAGCATGGAGAGCCAAGCAAAGAGTGATGCAGTTATTGTGGGTGACTGGAAAGAGGCTTACAGGTTGCTTCCTCAAATTCCAACTACTATGCAGGCCAAGAATCCGGACATAGAGTTTTATCCTTTCTATGGGAACCGAACAGAACCCGATGGAGGGGTTATGAAATATGTTCTCAGGCGGGTGTACTGGTTATTTGGGCAATGCAAAGAGGCCTTCAAGCATTGCAGGCCCGTCATATCAGTTGACAGCACGTTCCTAACCGGGAAGTACTATGGTGCCTTGATGCTCACCGTTGGTATTAATGCGGAGGACCAACTGATTCCACTAGCATTCGCACTGACAGAGGGTGAGAACAATACGAGCTGGGAATGGTTCATGGATATAGTTCATCTACGCCTCGTTGGGCTTGGACGGGTTGTTTGCATCGTCTCGGACAGGCACCGTGGGAATCTGAACGTTGTGAGGAGCAGACTTAACGGACACCCCAATGTGCAGCATAGGTGGTGCATGCGTCACCTAGCTGCTAATTTCTTTAAGCAATGTAGTAGGGAAGATCTCACAAAAAAAAGTTCAAACTGTTGTGCGGATGTTTGGAGAAGAAGGACTTCGAGATCAAGTTGACGGAGCTTAGGGGACTGACCAACAAACGGGGTAATAAGTGGTTGGACGAGGTCTTGCGGCAGAAGACGAAGTGGGCACAGGCATACGATGAAGGTGGCTATCGGTATGGTATGATGACAACGAACATCTCGGAAGTATTCAACAACGTTATTAAGGGCATCTGTGCTATACCAGTATCGGCTATCTTGGGGTACTCATTTCGAAAGACCAACTCATACTTTGTAGATCGGTGGACCCATGCAAGGGATGCGTACAACGCTGGCCGTCGTTGGGGTGCGGCTGCTGCCAAGCACCTTGCTATCACGGAGGCAGAGTCATGCAATCAATAAGAGGAGGAATACGATCCCACTTTGCATCTATACGCTGTCAGGTCAGCTGGCGGCACATCGATTGGGGGCGAGTGTTATGGTGGCCAAAACCATAGAGTCAACCTGACAGTGGAGGACTGTACTTGTATGGTCCCGACGTTGTTACATGTCCCATGCTCTCATGTCGTCACTGCCTATCGCGTGCGTGGTGTAAGTTACCTTTGTAACACGTTCATTGCGGAAGAATTCTCAAAGCTAGCCACGATGACGACTTGGGAGAATAGATTCAAATCTTACCTTGATCTGTCGCATTGGCCACCATACGTGGAGGAGGAATACATTCCCGACAAAGATATGATGAACAAGCGACACGGTCAAAGGAAGAGGAAGAGGCTGCATAAGGACATGAACCTCTCACAGCAAGGCAGTAAGGACATGTGCTGCCTTGGGGATTTCGACGATGCCACAATAAGCAACAGGTGCTCGTAGTGTCACGAGCATGGACACACTAGGGCAAAGCACATGAGTAGGGATTCCTAGTCGTGTAGGGTAAGGCGGCAACGCTCTCGTGTGCAGCCCCCCTAAGGTAACCACTATTGTTGTTGTGCGAAACTGATTGTTTTTTATTGATAGAGTTCACTCATTTGCATTTTCTATATTGTTTTGTACCTCATGTGATCTTAAAAAAAATTATTTCTTGTAATGCAGGATCTTGCAAAGACGCACAAGATATCGTTGCTCCTCTCGGCATCGATGACAACCACGCGCCTTTGCATAGCCAAGCGATGGCGTGGTGAGATTTGCTAATATTTTATTCTATCATGCATCCAACTAATCCCCCATGTGCTTGTTGTTTCACTTATTTATTTACGTATCTCTCTTGCAGGTACTCCAGCCACTTCGCCCTTGGACCCACACCCCCTCTCGATTGGGATGAGCGGTACGTGCCACGTGTCCACTCAGCCGATCTCCTTGCTTTGGTGCGGATAGTCATCAACGGGCTTCCCCGTATAGATGGTGCTGCGCTTTCCGCACTGGTTGACCGGTGGCGCCCGGAGACCCACAATTTTCACCTACCATCAGGCGAGATGACCATCATGCTTCAGGACGTCGGTATGATTCTGGGCCTCCCCATAGAGGGCCTTGCAGTGACTGGGAAATCAACAGCGTGGGCTGGCGAGACTGGGTGGGAGAGTGGCTTGGAGTGCGACCGGAGGACCTTCCTATGGACTCGAGGGATAACCAGCCATCTACGGTACTTGTGTCCTGGCTACGCATGCACTTCAACGTGTGCCCGTCGGGCGCAGATGATGACACAATGCGGCGCTTTGCACGGACTTGAATTTGGCATCTTCTCAGCTCCTTCCTGTTCCCAGATGATACCGGCAATGTCGTCTCCTGGATTTACTTGCCGATTTTAGCAGATTTAGCGACGACAGTGACCTACAGTTGGGGTTCTGCTACACTGGCGTGTCTCTACCAGTATTTGTGCAACACGTGCCAATCACAGAGTACGGACCACAATTTGGGTGGCTACACATACCTCCTACAAGTCTGGATGTGGGAGCATTTGCTCGTGGGTCGGCCTACTCGTGCTACCTTGTAGCTACGATTTTTTAATTAATCATACATATCTCGTTCCATAAAAAATACGATTGATATATATTTCCATGCAGGCGTGGCCATGGCCCCTTGAAGACTCTGTGTCGCGACCGACGGTAGCCTACCTCTGGAGCTCCATCATGGCACCTACTGGGCGTCCGAGGTAGCAGTACCTCACGTATACAAACGAGCTCGACGTCATCACGCAGGACCAGATACTGTTTGTAAGTTACTTTGCTTGCTGCATTCACCTGTTCGAACTATGATTCCATCACTACTGTCATATACATCTTATGTAGGTCATGTGGCTACCATACATCCGTGACGAGGTCCTCCAAATTGAGCTAAACCCGATGTGCGAGTGGGACGAGGCTTCGTGGCTAACCCTCTCGCCGCAGATCTACTTCCATGAGGCGGAGTACCACTTGCCCCATCAGGTGATGAGGCAATTCGGGAAGTTTCAGGCATGTCCACCAATGGTGATGCGGGGTGCCCGATCTTCTCGACGTAGAACCGCTCGATAACTTGTGTATCCTGACGAACCACCAGCTGATCCCTAGCACCAATGCACGGACTTGCAGCTCTATGGAAAATTCGCCCAAACACACACTTGATTGGATCCTCGCTGACCATGAAGCGAAGATCGTCGAACCCTCAATTCCCAACGGAAAAGCAAGAATGACCCCTTATTCTAAACGCCCAATTTCCCTCTGTTTTGGCTATGAGCACAACAAGTGAAATAAGCATATGCTGTTTGAAAATATATTAAACGTGGTCTGCCATTACAATGGGGGTCTAACCCTCAATATATAGCGCGGCCTAGGGGCTATTCGGGTACAGTTCACGATGGTACTATTCATGACATGCACTATTCATGTGCACTGTTCACGCCTTGGGCTTCATGCGGTTTGGGCCTTGGTCATGTAGATGGGCTTTGCACCTTGCACCATTACATGGGCCAACCCCTTGGATGACTTCATCTTCTTGATCTTGGGCTTGACGGCTTGGTTGCATGGGCCTTGGTCCTCTTTTCCTTGGCCGAATGGGTCATGGGCCAACTTCTGGGACGCTTGGACCATGAGCTCCTCATTTGACGGCCTTCCTTCAAGAATAGCCTCATATCCTTTATCTCCGTTCATCATTGAATGTTTAAATCTGAGCACAAGCAAAACATTGTTTTTATAAAATTCTCATCGATAACATTATGTGATTCAACTAGAAACAAATTCACCTGTTCTTTTAATAATTTGGCTCGTGCTCTTGTAATAGGTCCAGATGGCAGATTTGGAGCTTCAACACTTATATCTTGATCTGTAGTAGCAGAAGATAGTAAAAAGCTAGGGATGCCTTTATCAAGTGGTGTTCTCGACAAACATAAACCTTCATGGGTAAGGATACCTATCACCGTGAATATGCAGCTTTGGTAGTACTTTTCGTGCTAACAGTTATATTGTCCCATTGCAGGATGAACTGAAGGCGGAGGTACCGGCACACCGACTGGTCCGCATATCACCATGCCTATGTGTTGGAGTGGGTGGACCAGACAAATCGGTAGAGGAATGTGCCCTAGATCCATCAGAGGCATGACTTCGTGAGATACCTAGAATGGCTACATGGCGTTGCGCGTCTGCAGCTTCGACCGGCGATGACCCATGCGGATATAGGGGACGGTGACTCGTCCGATGACGATATCGTGGACGATTATGATGAGTTCACACGGACGAGCACTCAGCCGGAGAAGGCCCTATCAACGCTTACTATGTGAGTACATTTCATCCCACCACTAATTAGCAATATCACTATGCGCAAACTAATTTGCTATGTTGACCCGTTCCTAGGGAAGGCAGCTCGCCTGCATAACCAATGAGGCCGGGGCGGTTCTCATGCTACAAGAGGGTTCGGAAGGGAGCTTCCAACGCTTCAGGGACTTTGTCGAGGTAACACACACCACGTTAAATTAACATGTTCTCTCTTATTATTTATTTTGTTGTATTAAACTTCACTACCTTTTTGTTGGTTAACCTTGTAGTTGGTTCGCCGTCGATGCCAGCGAATGGCCGCAAAGATGATCTGCGTGGCGGCGGCAGGAGAAGTCGTGTAACCTGCCCCGGCTCGGAGTGGCTCCTCGTGTGCTACAACATCGGGAGCGACAACATCCGCTTCGGCCGCAGGCGACGAGGACCCGGAGGACGATGACGAGGTCAGCGAGGACGAGGAGGAGGGTGGCGGAGACGAGGACGGTGGCGAGGACGAGGAGGACGTCGATGCTAGGTTTCCCGACGAGATGGTCCTTAGGGACCTGGTTGGTGCACCATCCCCTACGCAGCCGATTTAGGCCACGCCTGCACACCGTAAACGGCGTGATAGCGTGGACATTAGTTTGGTAAACGTCGTCGAGGGCACGCAAGACCAACACCTAGCAACGAGGTTCACACCGCGGTCGGGTGCGCACCGAAAGCGCAAGTGACGCAATGCATGTGTGTGTATGTCTGTAAATTTCATGTTGTATGAAACTTTCAATGACTCTGTTTGAATGAAATGATATTTATTAGCTGATGGATTTTGAATGTTGGATGAAATGAGATGACAGATGGATGATTATTATTGTGCGAATTGTTTGAATGAAATCAATGAAATGATTCTTATTGTCTGAAATATGAAATCTTTTTTATTGTACGAAATGTTGTTCGAATGAAGTCAATTTGGATGATTGTACTTAGTATACGGCTACTGTCACACCATGGATATTGGTGTGACAGAGAAGTCCTGTCACGCCGGGATAAATGGCGTGACGGGACTTAGCACTAGAGCCATTACCTTTTTTTCGCAACCCCTCTGAAACGGGAAGCAATTTGGCATGGCAGTATAGTTTGATGATACCATCATTCCTAGCGTGACAAAGCAGTCTAGTCACTCCGGTTTACATGGCGTGACGGGACTTAGCCCCACAGCGATCGACATTTTATAGCAACTCCTCTAGAACGGCAGGTATTTTGGCGTGGCAGTACGGTTTAGCCACGCCAATATTGATAGCGTGACATAACACTACTGTCACGCCGTTATAAATGGCGCGACAAAGGATTTGCCTGCCACAATGGACGGTCGAAGGCTTTAGGGTTTACGGTTTTAGTTATAGGGTTTACGTTAGGGTTTATGGCTTTAGGGTTTAAGGTTTAGGATTTTAGGGTTTACGGTTTACGGTTTACGGTGTCAGGTTTTATAGTTTAGGGTTTTACGATTTAGGGTTTACTGACTGCAACTATTACACCACCCTATGTAAAGTAAGACGTGACAACACTCTGCCTCGCTCGCTTTTTAGATCGACATGACCATACACTACCTCCTCAGCTTTTCAGACCGAAAAGACATAACACTGCAAAGTAGGACATGACTTCTCTCTGCAAACATGATGTTCCGGTTAGGATTTAGGGTTTTAGGGATTTAGGGTTACATTTAGGTTTAGGGTTTAGGGTTTTAGGTTCAGGATTACGTTAAGGTTTGGGGTTTCAGGGTTTTCAGGTTTAGGGTTTCAAGGTTTACGGTTTAGGGTTTTAGGTTTTAGGGTTTACGGTTTAGGGTTTTAGGGTTTAGGTTTAGGGTTTTAGGGGTTAGGGTTTTAAAGTTCCGATTAACCAACAACTCTCTGTACTGACTGCAAATATGACACCACTCTCTGCAAAGTAAGACGTGAAAACACTCTGCCTCACTAGCTTTTCAGAGCGACTTGACAACACTGACCTTCTCGGCTTTTCAGACTGAAAAGAAAGGACTCTACAAAGTAGGATGTGACAACACTCTGCAAAGTAGAACGTGACAACACTCTGCCTCCTCAGCTTTTAGACCGAAAAGACAGGACTCTGCAAAAGCAGGACGTGACAACACTCTATAGAGTAAAACGTGACAGCACTCTGCCTAAGCTTTTCAAATAAAAAAGACAGGACTCTGCAAAAGCAGTACGTGACAACACTCTGCAAAGTAAAACGTGACAGGACTCTGCCTCGCCAGAAACTTTTCAGAAAGACAAGACAACACTCTACCTCGTTGGCTACTCACATGAATTTAACTACACTATGCTGACCCTGTGGCTTATAAAAGGAGGTGGAAGAGATCTGGGAGAGATTACTACACAACCAAACCCAACACTACACCAGAGGTTTCTTCACCACGCCGGGATGGACAAGATGAAGAGGCAATGGAACAAGATCCACAAACTAGCAAGGGCTGCTGGGGCCCAGGACGAACAAGCAAGGGCTACTGCGGCCAGGGTCGAGCAAGAGGAGCGTGCTAGGAGGGTAGCTTTCTGCAATGACACCCCCGTAGTAGCAACCCCTACCAGAACGTTCCAACCGAGTGTTCGCCGCAACACCCGCCAGAGGGGGAGATGTCGTCGACCCTCTGTTGGTGCAGGGACCCATGCAAGTTCTTCAAGTCCAAGCAGCAGCTCAGCCTGAGCATGCGTTACTAGGGTTGCGTGAACTACTATTGTGACTATCCCAGCCACCGTTGGGACACGAGCAGCTATCGACAACCGGTAAGGACCAGTTACAGTGTGTTCCCCTACTATTTCTCTTACAAAGTACGCACTAACAACCTCTCCCGTCTACCTGTAGTCCCCGTATGTGCTATGTGGCTACCGCAAGTGGATCGACCTAGAGATCCACCCACATGACCAGTGGACTCTCGGCTATGAGGAGTGGGATGTCCAAAGGGCCCGCGAGATCCGGGAGGAGGAGCGCCGCAACGACGAGCACAATGAGCGTATACGTCGGGAGACGAAAGCTCATCTCGAGGCGTGCAAGCGCAGGGAGCGCGAGAAAAAGAGAGAAATGGAGACTAAGGCCAAAGAGGCCGGCGAGGAGTTAAACGCCGAGCTCGCAAGGAAGGGAAAATAGCCCCGGTCCACGCAGTAGGTTGGGCCATTCCGTACTAGTCTCCTGAATGTCGAATTTATTTCCATTCCGAAAAGGCGCATATGTATCGTAGGAGTACTTGGGTTTGTTGTATCGTGCATGATGTTGTTTCTTATGCACGTAACCAAACCCTTGTGCCGTGTAATTCCCAGCTTTATTATAAAGTCTATTTTAATTCGTAACTTCAAATCTTGTCGTCTTTTCGCATTCAATTATTTGCGTAGCAAGGCATCCGAGAACATAAAAAAACGAGTTCTAGAAGTAGGCACGAAATGGTCTACGACCACAAAGTGACGAAGAGCACCACCTATCATTCTAGTAGGATGTCTAAGCATCTTTCATCAGTGATACTGTTTACCATATGTATCACTTTTACCAAATACGTTTCTATGCCATGTCGTATATTTTCTTCCTACATATTGACATGCCCTATGTTGTTGATGTTCTAATATTTGTCTTTTTGGGTGCCTGCCGTTTGGGACATGGCTTGAAAATATTGTGCGGATGTTTATGATGGATATATACACTGAAGTGTTAAAGGTTATGATGGATATATACGTTGAAGTGTCGATATATACTCCCAGTTATATTTGGTTCATAGATAGATTCTCTATTTGGTTCATAGTATGAAGTGTCAAAAGGTTGATGTTATATTTGGTTCACAGATAGATTTACTATTTTTAAGTTATGGATTGTTAAATGTTGTATGTACATAGTGTTATGTATCACCATACCTTCAATTGTTTTTGATCTTTCAAAAGGAACCCCCTTTGTTACCATCTTACCACCAAATCCTAAGGTTCCAAATCCATAAATCAAGTCCGAACTAAATTCAACCATGACCTCGATTCATAATTTAGAAACCAACTACAATCACGCATGCAAAAGCGAATCACGTTAGGCCCTGTCACACCACAATTTTTTTTAAGCATAAAAACCTATTATCATCTCTGGGAAATAATTTATTTAAATACTATAATATTTATCATGAATAAATATAGTTTTTCCCAAATTTTGATATCTTAAGTCAACATTGTAAAAATTCAAACCAAGTTCTAAAAGCCCTTGCTGTTGATGAATTAAAATAAGAAGAATAAATCTTGAAAAGCAAGGTTAGAAATTTTATCTGGGTATTATGTCATCCCAGAAACACCTTTGAATTTTTTTATAATTTTAGAAATTTATTTCCTATTTTTTTAGCCCGACTAGACCTGTTACGTTAGGCTCTGTCACGCCACATATAACGGTGTGACAAGACAGGCTTGTCACGTCATGGTATCTGGTGTGACTACTGCCATGCAAGTCTCCACGCTGGCATGGCAGGTGGGCAAGGGCTTGCGTGGCATGTTTTGTCACGCCAAGGTATGTGACGTGATAGTACGGTTAGGCCACGTTACGGTTAGTGATGTGGCCAAAGAGATCAGAATTGAAAATAAAGTTCGTGAGAGATTAACTTTAAAATAAAATAATAAAAGATAAAATAATAAAAAATTCTCATCAATCCACCACACGGGAACTTTTTTTTAATTAATCAACCCTTATTTTATTTTATTTTAAAGTTAACACACTGCGAACTTTATTTCCAATTCTGATCCCTTTGGTCACGTCACCATCCGTAGCGTGACAAAACAATGTTGACACGCGATAGGATAAGTCCGCTAAATAGCATTTTTTGTCACACCACCGGTGGTGACGTGACAATAGCTTGTCGAGATACATACTGACGTGACAGTGTTGTTTTGTCACGCTATGGTTAGTGACGTGATCAAATAGGCTAGAATTAAAAATAAAGTTTGCGGAGACTAACTTTAAAATAAAATTTTAAAATAAATAATTAATAAAAAAATTCACCACACGACCTAAGGAAAAAAGAGTTACCGCCAAATCTACCAAACGTCGTAAAAAGTATAAATAAAACCAAATGGGAGCACTGTCACTGTCGCCGTCCAGCTATCATCACACCACGCATAGTAGCCTTGCGTTTAACGGCTCCACCCACGCCCCCCGGGCGCGTCCCCTGCGACCCTTGTCAGAGCACGCGCACCGCCCCCCACCGCGCATCCCGCCGTCCGCTCGAACCCGCCCTCCCCGATCCAGCGCCCACCCCTCCCGCGCCGCACGTGGCCACAGCTCAGCAGACGTCTTCCTCTCGTCCACCTTTCCAAGCCTCAAGTCAAGCCTCCTTGGCTCCTACCGTACACTTGACACCGAATGCCTTACCTCAAATCCGCGGCTCGTGGGCACACGCAACGGCGGGCGCCACCGGCTATCGCCGTGGGGGTAGGCCGCCCGCGTGTAGGCATATGATCCCTGGATGATTTGGTCGGCTTACTCCTCCTAAATCGCGTCCGTGCCCGCGCCTTAGGGTGTATTTAGATGGTGTAGATGGTTTGGAATATATTCTGGTTCGTGTATTTGGTTAGATGAATAGAATGAAACTATCTATAACTGGGTTGATTCAAGTTTATGGAATATTATACGAAGATGTTGAATCAGCTCGTTCGTCAAAATCAGCTGAACCATGCGGTACAGCATCGTCTCTCGTGTGCACTCACCTCCCTCTCGTGCTCTCTTGTTCTCAACGTGCCTCGCCAAGCCGCGTTGCCGACCCAACGTGCTCTGGTCGTCCCCTCCATGTGCACTCTGCTCCCTCCCGACCATCTCTATCCACTCTCCTGTTGAGTATATAAGGATTTTTCGAATTACTTTAATCCAGAAATATGCTAGATAAAACATGGAAAATACTCTAGCTATTTTCACAAACACAAAGCAGGTATCTATGAACACTATAGGCATACTAATTTCTAGAAAGGCGAAACTAGCATATCTATCTCATTGTTCAACACAACAACAAATAGTAAAAGCAAACCAAGTAACATATCGATTCAAGTAGAAGAAGAAGTAGCACCAGAATTCTTGATAATGTCGTTGTTCGTCATGATGTAGTGGACGTCGTGTAGTCGTGCAGTTGATGTAAAACGTAGCAAAGAGTCGTGTAGTTGATGTAGAACGTAGCAGAGAGTCGTAGTCGTGCACTTGATGTAGACGTAGAAGCGAGTAGTCGCGCGAACGCTCTCCAAAAACCTTATTCGCCCTCGCTCGTGCAAACTTTCAAGGACGAAGGTTCCGGAGAGCTGCTCTCCTGGTGCAGCCGTACACGCACCCGAACGCCCGCACCCGACACGCCCGCACCCGACACGCCTACGCACACGCACACGCACACGCACACGCACGCCCGGCTCGGCGAGCGAGTGCACGCGTGTGTTGGCTCTCTCCAATTCCATAAGAGGGCTACCACGTTCCACCTTATAAAGTAGTGTAGCTCCCCTTCATCCCTTCATGTGGGACTAAACAGTTTTAACACATGCACATAGGCCTTTGAGATTTACCATGAATTAATTAGAATATAAATTTGGGCCTAGCCCATATTAATTCCAGCAATCCCCCACCAGATCCCAAGGGCACATGTCAAATGTCTTGATCCACAGTATTGTTTTAATATACCAGTGTTTTGATGGAGATCGGTTAAGGTTGAACATCCATCTAGAACAGAAACTACACGTATCCACAACGGCACAATGGACTAAGCCTTGAATTGACAGTTTTGTATGAATAAGTTTCACTTAAGTCCTTAACTGATACTAGGCTGCCAGACATCCACGCGGGTTGGAGCATATAAGTCATACTCCTGGCCTATTCATGAGCTTCCTAGAAATTACCCTATTTCATAAACTGTGACTAGCAGTCGGGCTCATATAGGTGTGTTCTTTCAAAGGCTTTCTCAGAGGGCAAACATCTTTGCTTTAACAAGCCACATAACACATTAAGATAAAAATCAACATGTCATACAGATTTAAGAGAGAATTGCATCTCCAATGGAGTAGGCCTATAAAGGTACTCTCCTCCTAGTTAACCAATAGCTTGTTTCGCCAATCCTACTTCACGGGATCTCCAATCACATAGGATGGGTTACCACTATGGTATAACTCACGTGGGTCTCAAACCCATCCCTCTCGATGCATTGTCTATCACATTTCGTGATAAATCCTTTGTGAAGGGATCTGCCAGATTCTTAGCTGTTTGGATATAATCCAAAGCTATTACTCCGGAGTTTCTCATTTTCCTAACAGACTTCGGTCTTCTCTTCGCATGTCTTGATGATTTCATATTATCCTTAGAACTGTTCACCTTGACAATCACAGTCTGATTGTCACAGTTCATCGAATAGCCGATGCGGTTTTCAACCAAGCAAATCCATCAAGAGCTTCTGAAGCCATTTGGCTTCAATAGTGGCAGTATCTAATGCTGTGAGTTCTGCTTCCATGGTTGACCTCGTTAAGATGGTCTGCTTGCAAGACTTCCATGAAATAGCGCCACCTCCAAGTAAGAAGACATATACACTTGTGGACTTAATCTCATCAGCATCAGATATCCTGTTTGAATCGCTATAACCCTCCAGTACCCTGGGGTACCCGGTATAATGAATGCCATAGCTCATAGTACCCTTTAGATAGCGCATTACCCTCCCAAGAGCATGCCAATGATCATCTCCCGGATTGGAAACAGAACGGCTTAGTTTGCTCACAGCAAATGAGATGTCAGGCCTGGTACCGCTAGCTAAATACATGAGTAAACCAATTATCTGAGAATATCTCAATTGGCCTCTAGCTATTCTCCGATTCTTCCTAAGCAACACGCTAGGATCATAAGATGTTGGAGAGGGTTTGAAGTCGCTATAATCAAAACGACTCAGAACATTTTTCACATAATGAGATTGCAACAATGTAATCCCACCATCATCACCTCTCAACAGCTTGATGTTCAAGATAACATCAGCTACTCCCAGATCTTTCATCTCAAAATTCTGAGACAAGAAATCCTTGACCTCCTTAATCACATTAAGGTTGATCCCAAAAATCAGTATGTCATCAACATACAGACATAGAATGACTCCATCGCCCCCACCATAGCGATAATACACACATCTGTCAGCTTCATTCACAACAAAGCCTGTAGATGTTAAAGTTCTGTCGAACTTTTCATACCACTGCTTAGGTGCTTGTTTAAGACCATACAAAGATTTCAACAACTTGCACACCTTTCCTTTTTAATCATCTACTACAAATCCATCTGGCTGATCCATGTAAATTTCCTCGTCCAACTCTCCATTTAGGAAAGCCGTCTTAACGTCCATCTGATGAACGAGAAGACCATGTGAGGCAGCCAGAGATAGTAGTACTCGAATAGTGGTCAATCTAGCCACGGTGAATAAGTATCAAAGAAATCTTCGCCTTCCTTTTGGGTATAACCCTTGGCCCTGGCCGTGTCTTGTACTTCTCGATAGTACCATCGGGCCTAAGCTTCTTTTGAACACCCACTTACATCCTCTGTGTTTACAACCATAAGGACGCTCATGATCTCCCAAGTTCCATTAGAGATAATGGAATCCATTTCATTCTGATTTGCTTCCTTTCAAGATTCTCAGATCGGAGAAGCATACGCTTCAGAAATGGTACTTGGAGTATCATCCACAAGGTACACAATGAAATCAGGACCAAAAGACTTTGCAGTCCTTTGTCTTTTACTCTTCCTTAAAGTTTCATTGTCTTCCTCCTCAAGAATTTGCTCAGGGGTTTGTTCAAAATATTCCATTGGAATGGCAGGTTCAGGAATTGTATCAGGTTCCTGACTCGATGAACTAGGCATATCTTTCATTGGAAAAATATCCTCAAAGAATGTAGCATCTCTGGACTCCATAATTGTACCAACATGCACGTTAGGTACTCCAGATTTCACCACTAGAAATCTATATCCAACGCTATGGTGAGCATAGCCTAGAAAGACGCAATCCACGGTTTTTGGTCCAAGCTTACGTTTTTTAGGAATTGGCACATTGATTTTCGCCAAACAACCCCAAGTGCGCAAGTATGAAAGTGATAGTCTTTTCTTCTCCCATTGTTCATATGGGGTTATCTCTTTATTCTTTGTAGGAATCCTGTTTAGGACATGACACGAAGTCAATATAGCCTCCCCCCACCATGCTTTGGAAAGACCCGTTGTGTCTAACATGGCGTTAACCAAATCAGTTAGAGTGCGGTTCTTTCTTTCAGCAACCCCGTTTGACTGGGGTGAATAGGGAGGCATCCTCTCATGAATTATACCATGTTCCTCACAGAATAAATTGAACTCATTAGAAAATTACTCTTCGCCACGATCAGACCTAACCCTTTTGATTTTCCTTTCAAGTTGGTTCTCAGCTTCTGCCTTATAGATTTTAAAGTAGTGAAGAGCTTCATCTTTAGTTTTCAAAAGATACACATAACAGAACCTAATGAAGTCATCAATCAAAGTTATAAAATATCTCTCACCACCTTTTGTCAACACACCATTCATCTCACACAGATCTGAATGTATGAGTTCTAATGGTGCCAAGTTTCTTACCTCCGCGGCCATATGAGGCTTACGAGGTTGCTTTGATTGCACACAAACTTGACATTTAGAACCTTTGGTAAGGGTGAATTTCGGGATTAACTCTAAACTGGCTAACCGCGTCATGCAACCAAAATTTATGTGACAAAGTCGTGAATGCCAAATAGTAGTCTCATTATCACTACAAATATGGTTCACAACATTATTATACAAATCTGAAAGAGATAGGCAGAACAAGCCTCCGCACACATAGCCTTTACCAACAAATTGTCCACACTTGGACACTACAAATTTATTGGACTCAAATACCAGTCTAAAGCCATCTCTACACAGAAGAGATCCGCTGATGAGATTCTTATTGATCGATGGCACATGATTCACGTTCCTCAGTTGCACAATCTTCCTCGAAGTAAACTTCAGATCGACTGTGCCAACACCATGAACAGTGGCATGTGACCCGTTCTCCATTAGAATGGCTGAATCCCGAGTGACCTGGTAAGAAGAGAACAATGAAATATCAGCACACACATGTATATTAGTTCCAGTGTGTATCCACCAATCATTAGATTGACATACGAAAAGAACAGTAGGTAAATTACCATACCCTGTCGTTCCCGTCTCAGTGGTACCAACAACAATATTAGCAGACTTGGAATTCTGCCTTTGCTGATTCTTCTCACCCTTGCGTTAGCTGCAATCCTTGGCCCAATGACCAGGTTCACCACACACAAAGCAAAGACCATCATTTGTGTTCTTCTTTTTCTTCTTGAAGCTTGTTGTTTGTGCACTCTTGTTATTGCCTTTGAACTTTTGAGCTTGGCCATTCTTCTTCTGCACCACATTGGCACTAGAATGTCCCTCATTACCTCTAGTGTGTGTATCTTTTGCCCTCACCTTCTCTTCAACATCAAGAGACCCAACGAGATTTTCAACAGAAAACTCTTGTCTCTTGTGTTTCAGAGAAGTAGCAAAATTCTTCTAAGAAGGAGGAAGCTTGGCAATAATGCCTCTCGCGACAAATTTGTCCGGTAACACACACTTGAAGTACTCAAGTTCTGTGGCTATGGATTGTATCTCATGAGCCTGTTTAACTACAAAACGGCTATCAACCATTCTATAGTCATGGTATTGCTCTATGAGATACAATTCACTACCTGCATCCAAAACCCCAAATTTAGCCTCGAGTGCATCCCACATCTCCTTCCTAGTTGTAATCACCATGTATGCATCAACTAACTTCTCACCAAGAACACTAACCACGGCACCTTTAATAAGGTTATCAGCAGCCTCGAATGCTTGCTCCTGATCAAGAGTAAGTGTTCCTTCAGGCTTGCCTTTTGCCACATGGAAAACGTTCATGGCAGTTAGCCAAAGCATCATCTTGGTGCGCCACCTCTTGTAATTCGCTGTCGAATCTGAGAGGGTTTGAACGCTTGACAACAAAGCCGATTGACGAAAAATGCCTATGCCTAGTATAAGGTTTTTGGATTGTTGAGTATATAAGGATTTTTCGAATTACTTTAATCCAGAAATATGCTAGATAAAACATGGAAAATACTCTAGCTATTTTCACAAACACAAAGCAGGTATCTATGAACACTATAGGCATACTAATTTCTAGAAAGACAGAAACTAGCATATCTATCTCAGCGTTCAACACAACAACAAATAGTAAAGCAAACCAAGTAACATACCCAGATTCAGTAGAAGAAGAAGTAGCACCAGAATTCTTGATAATGTCGTTGTTCGTCATGATGTAGTGGACGTCGTGTAGTCGTGCAGTTGATGTAAAACGTAGCAGAGAGTCGTGTAGTCGTGCAGTTGATGTAGAACGTAGCAGAGAGTCGTAGTCGTGCACTTGATGTAGACGTAGAAGCGAGTAGTCACGCGAACGCTCCCCAAAAACCTTATTCACCCTCGCTCGTGTAAGCCTTCAAGGATGAAGGTTACGGAGGTCGCTCTCCGTCTTGCGTAGACACGCACCTCATGGGATGGAGATAGCCAGAGGCAGCAACAAAAACAGTGGAGTTCTGTTGTGTGTAACCTTGGAGAAGAACCCGACTCTGTTCTTTAAATAGCAAGAACCAGAAAGTTCAAAAGCCAACAGTCACCAGGAAGTGCAAAGGCCAACAATCGCCAGGAAGTCCAAAGACCAACGGTCGCCATCATGAATCAGAACTCTGTTCGCCAAAAATAAAGAGACCAGAGACCAACGGTTGCCATTGATTCATGACCAATTACAGTCGGTGTGTTTGATTTTTGAATAGATAAAGAAAATCGCGCCGTGCGAAACGCGCTGTATGCAGCGCGCGCTGCCTTCACGACTGCGGCGCGGCTCGGCTCGGCGGCGGCAGCGTGTGTTGGCTCTCTCCAATTCCACAAAAGGGTTACCACGTTCCACCTTATAAAGTGGTGTAGCTCCCCTTCATCCCTCCGTGTAGGACTAAATAGTTTTAGCACATGCACATGGGTCTTTGAGATTTACCAGGAATTAATTAGAATATAAATTTGGGCCTAGCCCATATTAATTCCAACATCTCCTCCCCCTCCATTTCCCCCAATGCCCAATGCTCCCTCCCCGAGCCGGCCCGAGGCTACGATGTCGCGTCGGCCGCCGCCATCACGTCACCATTCCAACCGCCTCGGTAAAACCCTCGTCGTTTGGTCCACGTCACTTTGTGTTTCGCAATACCACATGTATTTCCCCAGTCAATTTAGGGATTCCACCACAGGAGCTCGCACCATGGTCATCTTCTCCTGCTCCGGACGAAAACCACCATCGTTGACACCGTTTCCACTCTGGTGAGCTCCCCTCCAATTCCCTTCTCTAGGAGTATCCCCTCACCTCCCCAGACCTTCCCTTATCACTCGCCCTGAGCTCCCCTCCTCTCCAGCACCGTTGCCACGGCTCCTCCCAATCGCCACGACCGGCTCCGACGAGTCCCTATTATCCCTTTGATGCTCATGCTCCCCCTAGCTCCACCCCTCATCCACCCGAACGCTGTCGCCCCTTCTCCTTCCCCAACGCCGGCCGCCGGGCTCCACAGCCCGCTTGCTCTGGTGCTCGCCTGACCACGACGCCACCACCCGTGTGGTCGCCTTCCCCTGTGCAACCCGTTTTGGTCATCCTCAGCCGTCGCCACCACCTCTTTCCCCGGCATCAAGCCTCACCACTGGTGCCCAACCGCCTCCCCTATTTCCCTTATCTTAGCTCCCTCTCTATGTACCGTGTGTGTGAGTGTATGATAGTGGGCCTATTCAACTTCATCCCTTGAACTAAACATCATCTTTAACCATCATGTACCATCTCATTCAATCAACCAAATAAAATCCTGTATCATATCATCCCACTAACCAAACAAACTACTTGTACCATCCTATCCAGGATCATTCTATCCACGTTGTACTATCATATTCCATTCACATTTGTTCACCTAGAGTGGCGGATAAGTTTGTCTTGGGCAGAAACACTACCGACCAAGACTTGTTCATGGGTCGTGCTTGGACCGCCACCCCGGTACGACGGGCTAGCACGGCACGGCATGGATAGTGCTAGGCCCGGTATGGTACTCCTAGGAGTACGTACTCCCACTTCTCATATACCATTTAAATCGTATGATGATACCTCTTTATCTATTTGAGTATACTCTAATAATGATTATAAGATACTCCAAAGTGAGTTCTATGAAAAAATTCGTTAAAGTCCACTTTTTATAGCAAAATTTGTGTATATACTTCTTTTATGTATGAAAAAGGGTATATAGCAAAAATAAAGAACTCCAATGAAATTTTTTCAATCAAGTTGCATTGGAGCATGTTATAATTGATATTTAAGTATATTGAAAATGATAAATAAGTATAATACATTCGTTTAAGTGGTATATTCGAAGTGGGAGTATGCACTCCCAGGAGTACGAAACGGGCGTCCTATGTATATGTATATGTATATGTATATGTATATGTATATGTATGTATGTGTGTGTGTGTATGTATGTATGTATGTATGTATGTATGTATGTGTGTGTGTATGTATATGTATATGTATATGATTTTATTTCCATTTTTAATACTTATATGCTTTTATTTTGTAGTTTTTAAATTTTATGTAGTTCATTTTATAAGTATGTATAAATTTATTTTGTTTTTTAAATTAAATATATTTTCTAGGATTTTTTTCAATTTTTCTTGCCTTTAAGGGCTAAATGTAAAGGTTTTAAGGAGACAATCATTTGAATATTAATAAAATTATTTATTATATTTTGAATATGTTTGTCTCATTTTTATTTACATATATTTCTGAATTCTACATATTTTTCTGATTTTTTTTCGAATTTTCGAACCTAACGGGCTAAGTGGGTCGGAATTAGTCTGGCTAAACAAACTTGGGCTGGTACGACATGGTCCCAAAAACCATTGGACCTTGTCTTGCATTGCCTCGTCGACACATGAATCGTCGATCGATCGGCCATTTGTGGGCGAATGGGTCATCTTGATGCGGACCGGCCGTCTTCTTTGCATATGCGCCTCGCACTAGGTTGACCAAACCAAACGAGTCCTCGACGGCTTAACTCCTAAGACCATCTCCAATATTGTGTTTTAGCCGGTTCAAATGAGGAGAGAAAGCATTGAATCGATTCAATACATTGGAGGAGTCGATTCCAACAAAAAAAAATGTATGGAACCGAACTCTACTTAGATATCGATTCAAAGTATTGAACAACTCATATAAACATTAAATAACTATATAGAAGAGAGTGCGTTTGAGAGAGTATATTATTATTTTGTGTTTTTTATGTAACGTGGGTCCTAGTTATTAGTAAAAATCGGTTCAATATATTAGAAAAAAACAAGCTCAGTTTCTAAAATATTTACGTAAAATTTAATACACTAAAGATGCTCCGACGCTCACTCTCTCTCACACTTGGCCGGCGCCTCCTGGTTCTTCTCTCTCCCTTCCCTCCCTTTCTGCCGTGTTCTGACAGATCCAAATACCCAATCCGAGCGCGAATCCATGGAGGCGGAGTCGAGAAAGCTCCTGCTCGTCCTGCCAATGTTGCTCTGCTTCGTGTGCGTTTCGAGTAAGTAGTCCCGCTTTTCGAGCAATCTCTATCGCGAGTCCCGAGAAGTGGATGCAGGGAAAGTTGGCGGATCAAGAAACACTGGCTTTGCGAGCCGTAAAGCGCAGGAATTTTGTGCCTTTTTGGGTTGATTGGGGGTGTGCATAGCTTTATCGGGTGCTTGATCGATTTGACGGATTTGGTTGGCTGTGTGCAGGGGCGCAGTCGTACATCGGCGTCAACTACGGCGAGGTGGCCGACAACCTGCCGTCGCCGGACGAGACGGTGAAGCTGCTCAAGTCGACGACGATATCCAAGGTCCGTCTCTACGGCGTCGACGCGGGGCTCATCCGCGCGCTCGCCGGCACCAACATCTCCCTCGTGGTTGGCGTGGCCAACGGTGAGATTCCCTCGCTCGCCGCCGACCCCGCTGCCGCGTCCAGCTGGCTCGCCGCCAACGTGCTCCCCTTCGTCCCGGCGTCCACCATCTCCGTCGTCGCTGTTGGCAACGAGGTCCTCGAGTCCGGGGACGCCTCCCTCGCCGCCGCGCTCCTCCCCGCCCTGCAGAACCTCCGCACCGCCGCCTCCGCGGCCGGCGACGGGGCCGCCGGCATCAAGTTCTCCACCGTCAACACCATGGCCGTGCTGGCGCAGTCCGACCCGCCGTCCACCGGTGCCTTCCACCCGGACATCGCGTCGCAGCTGCAGCAAATCCTGGGCTTCCTGAGCAAGACCAGCGCGCCCTTCATGATTAACCCCTACCCCTACTTCGCGTACCAGTCCGACCCCCGGCCGGAGACGCTGGCCTTCTGCCTGTTCGAGCCCAATGCCGGCCGCGTCGATGCCGGGTCCAAGATCAAGTACACCAACATGTTCGACGCGCAGCTCGACGCCGTCAAGTCGGCGCTGGGGCGCGTCGGGTACGGCGACGTGGAGATCGTGGTGGCGGAGACCGGGTGGCCTACGAAGGGCGACGCCGGGGAGGCCGGCGCCACCGTGGACATCGCCAAGGCGTACGTCGGCAACCTGGTCGCGCACCTGCGGTCCGGCGCCGGCACGCCGCTGATGCCGGGCAAGTCGGTGGACACGTACCTGTTCGCGCTCTACGACGAGGATCTCAAGCCCGGGCCGACGTCGGAGCGGTCGTTCGGGCTGTTCCACACCGACCTCAGCATGGCGTACGACGCCGGGCTGACGTCGTCCGGCAGCGCGGGGAGCCCAAGCAGCGGCGGCGGGGGCGTGGCGCAGCCGAGGGCGGCCGGGTGGTGCGTGGCGAGGGACGGCGCGACGGACGCGGAGCTGCAGGCCGACCTGGACTACACGTGCGCGCAGGTGGGCGTGGACTGCAGCGCCATCCAGGCTGGGGGCGCGTGCTTCGAGCCCAACACGGTGCGCGCCCACGCCGCGTACGCCATAAACCAGCTCTACCAGGCCGCCGGCCGCCACCCCTGGAACTGCGACTTCCGGCAGTCCGCCACGCTCACCTCCGACAACCCCAGTACGTTCACACCGCTCTCTTCAATCATTCATGACTTCGCCACTGCTCATTCGGTCATTCCCTGAATCATACGCACGTACTAGTACGTTTCTCCTCTGCTGTTCGTGGATCGTCATGGGGAGTCGTCACAATGCAGGCAACATAGTTTGATTTGTTTCGCTTTGTTCTTGCAAGCTCTTAGCATTGCGCACATGTGTAGTAGTACTAAAGGAAGTCAGCTTTGCTCATCTTCTGTTCCTTGGTCCATTCATGCATTGCTCATGCGCTGAACTGCTGACAATTGCTGGTGCTTATGCAGTGATTCCAGCACTACTGAGGCAGGCAGGCTTTCTGATATGTTTCACTTTTTACTGCAAAAGCTCGCGATAGAACATGTGCAAATTAACTACAGATCTGGTGTTGTTGTTAAAGTGAATTCACTATCAAGTGGTAGTGCACAAGTTAGCTTTGCTTATCTTGCAGTCCTATAATTACCTCTGTAAAGTTATTTAGGGTATATTTAGGGTACACACGTGTGCATTAACGTATGTAATTAGGAACGTGCACACGTGTGTGCGCATCTAACTTATACCCTAAAAAATACCTCTCCGAAGTTATCTAGGTGTCTTTGCTTGCTTTGTTACTGTTAGATTGCAATATTTGTCATCTTTGATTTCATTGTTAGAGCTTCGTGTGGGTAAGTTCGATCAATTCACTTTCTTGCACTATAGGATCGATAACTACAGCAGCATAAACACAATCTTTTCTACCCAATTACAACCAATCATTCAAGTCCCTTCTCTCTATGATTTCTGCAGGCTACGGCTCGTGTGTGTACACCGGAGGCCAATAATGAATGCCACGGATATTAACCCCGAGACCATTCCGTGGCGCATAATTCTTTTTGCAAATACCATGATGACAATCTGGCCCTACAAAACGTCTGTGTGAATCGAATAAAGCCACAGATAATAGTGGTGGTGGTTGGTTGTGGTGTAAGGATGCATCCATCCATGCCCTTGTTTCATCTTAGGTGAAGTTTCCCCACATCTTTTCAGCTGCCTTTGTGTGCAGATGGATGGCTCTTCTAATTAGCAGCGCTCTGGGCAGTTTGGTTTGTGACTTTTGTGTGAAGATGTGTGAGTTGCTGTCAAGGTTGGCACAAGTTTGGTGTATCTATGCTTGTATGCATGTCCATAACTAGAATTCGGCTGTGCTATTTATTCATAAGTTGTTATTTTCTTTCAGTTTAGCATCAAGTTGTCGCTGTTTCTAGCTCTTGTTATAAACAGTGCAGATTTAGCAAATAATCATGATTAAACCCAGCATACATTATCAGCAATAAAGCATAATACCAGCAAGTAATAAATGACCATAATAACATGTATCCATGAAATTATTTATTATGCTCAATATTAACATCAGGAAACCATCAAATAGCAACATAAAGCACGGATGATTGGTGATAGAGTGTGCTCTTAGAAGGAGAGATACGAAAGAATAAGACTTTGCAATCTCAATCCTATTGTCTATACTCTTCATTAAATGATTATGACAAAAGTTTATAACCTTGAGCTCTAATCAAACTTTATAGAACTGCCAATATAACCTATCTATTAAAGACCACAAAAAAGACTTCCAGACTAAAACAGTATATCATAGGATAACTGAAAGATCTCAAGATGACTAACCGATAGAGATTACTCTCTAACAACTGACCAAGATACATAGGATCAGAAATAAACCCAAAAAGGGCTAACAGAGTAATCAGGCTAGCAATAGATCAATTAAATCAGCAGAATTAAAACAATTATGTAACTCGAAGAACAGAATAACACGAAGTCTAACAACAGCTGGTCTAAGTGACAGAAGCAAGAAACTCACTAGAGCTCAAGTTAGAACTAATTATCATAATCAATTTCAGTATAAGACTAACTCCATCATAGAGCAGCCACAGTACCCACATGTTAAATTGCAATATCTCCAGAACTAGTCTCAGAAATCAAAATATCACAGTTCAAGGATATCAACTAGAACTGCAAGTATATATGCAAGGATCAACCGAACTGCCACAGAGATGCAATACTCACTGAAGTGGTGGTACTCAAAACCACCAAGTTGCAACCGGCAAGGCGTGTCAATTGACACTGATCCAGAAAAACTATCGCCCTGCAAAGCCGAGCAAAGAATGAAGTAATTGGAGATACAATGCCACACTTCCTCCTTTGGAACCGACCAAAGAACGAAGACGAGGAACTGGGAGATTGCCGCACAAGTCCACCAATAGAGTACTTCGGCCAAAAGCACTAATCAGCACCAATCAATCAAACTAGAAGATATTCACCACCAAAACTCATTCCAGATCAGTTAGGAACGGGACTCCCAACACAAAAGTCTAAATCTCCCTCCAGGCCTCTAAAACCGAATGGCACAAGAGGGGATTAAGCCAGATGTGAAAGGGAGTAGAGCTCAGAACCGAACCACCACCCGGAGTCAAGATCCAAGGCGTCACCAGGAGTGAAAGGAATGACCCCAAATCAGATCGGGAGTGGAAGCACCAAACAAAAACAAAAACTGGGGAATTCTTTCTATTCTCGGGTACCTTTAGGAAGAGCCGTCGGCCACTTTTTAAGAGAGAGGATGGGGAGCACGATCCAGTGGCTCCAAACCCCGACGGCTGAAGCGCACAGGGCGTTGAGGTGCCTCCTCCCCTCGCCCCAGTCGCCGCCATTCTCGAGAGAGAGAGGACCGAAGGGTCAAGCGACCACGCGAGAAGTGAAACGGCGGAAAGCCACACAAACCAAATCCTCCACTCCTCTTCTTTTGACAAGGGGCCCCACGCAAAGTCCTTTTCAGTTTTCTTTAATGCTTTTCTCACAATGAGAAATTACAAGAATACCCATATAACAGTCAACAGCTCTTGCACCTGCGGATACGAGTAAGCAATGCGAGCGTGGTTACAAGGTTTGGATCAAAAGAAAGGTTGGAATGGAAGGGTCGTGATCTGAATTAAAAGGGGCCTTGATCGTCAAATGGGAGAGGTTATTGCTAACATGTAGTGTCATTGTCGATGATGTGGAATTTGTTTGTGGGACAACGGCTGGTAGGTCTGGATTTGGCCATCTCTTTGTCGGATTTGCTCTGCCTTCTGGCACCCGCCGGCGCTACATGATTGGCACCATCCAACGTTGTTTTCCCCAAGTTTTTCCTGAGAGCTGAGTTGTTGAATCATCCTTAGCTTCCATAGCCATTTGTTGATATGCTCGCAGTGATTTAGCTACAATTCAGATGATTTGAGCCCATTCAAAAAAAAAAACAGATAATGAAGAACTTTTGTGACAATCAAGATCAGAACACATTGATAATCAAAGGGAAGAACTATCACGCTATAAAAATCTCCTGATTATTCACTAGTGAGCGGAGCATGCCCTTAATTAGCTTCATTACACTGTGACATAGTCTATTGACTGGCATCTACAGACATTTTTCTATCTAATTTGAAGACAGATGACTCACTTCCTGTAACGCCCCTAAATTCTGGGAACGTTAAACTCTTCACAACCGCCTAGGATGTGTAGTTGCAAAGTAAGCAGTGTCTCAAGCAAGTTTTCGATTACAACAAAAGCCAACCTTTTATTACATAAGATTAATGTATGACCCGGTTTGACACTAACGGGCTTCCAAGCCCAAAGTTAATATAATACAAGACAAAAGAATTTCAAACCACGAGACGCTTGAGTGCGGTGAGATCTAATAACGATGAGTCGTTGCAACCGTGGGTCCACCAAAATCTGTTCAACGGATCCTCTGCATTTTCCTAGTTTCTTACGTAGATTGTTTGCAGTTATGCAAGAATGAGTACAACTACCGTACTCAACAAGCCACATGGGAAAGCTAAATAATTACATGCAAGGAGTTCAAAGGATGGTTAGGTTTTACCTTAACAGGTATATGTGGATGCAATTTATAGTTAAAGCAGTTTACATTTAAAACAGTAAAACATTAATACATAATAACATCAGGGGTTTCTCAACAAACCACAATTACCAACTTACCATCTCCAAACTCTACTTATGCCTCGTGTACTGGAATCACCCATTAACATAGCTTCATTAACCGGAAGCACGGTGTATTCGAATAACATTGTTTTACACTCTACAGAGTTGCCCAACTTTACCCACATGATATCACAAACTCACATTGCCATGCAACATGTTTGCGCACAACTGAGTAAGGATAACAAAGCCTTTTCACTGCTTATCTTTTTTAGCCTCTACCCGGTAGATCTAAATCCATCTGACCCTCGGGAGACCACCGCCAATAGTGGACTTTGTGCCCCGTCTTGACGGCCCATCTGAATTCTGAGCACCGGCGAGTGTCCCTAAAACCCACCCCTGTCTCCCTTTGCTATTGCAGATATTCAATTGGAAGAAGCGATGTACTAAGCTAGGGAGTAATGACCACGCATGTGGTTGAGCAGTTCTTGTGTATGCATTACTTAGCACAAAGTTCTTGTCCTTACTTGTCACCCAGTGAGGCGATGGCCCAACTCACGGTTGCCCACCTCTAGATCTCACTGATGACTCATTTTACCAAGTATCTTGGGTTGTCCAACATTTTGGTCTCAACCCTCAACTCACACCCAAAACCTATTGGCCTAAAGCCAACCTTCATATGATATTTAGAACAGAGTTTTGTATGACTTAGCAAAATAATTGCTATTATTTTATGTGAACCAAGTTTGTCAAGGTGAATATGGCCTACAAGAATGGGTGGCTTGATATGTGGGGTTAAGGGTTTATATCTATTCAACATGGCATTCCAAAATATTATTTCTTTGTTGAAATAATTGGCTAAAATATTTTAATGAAGGTAATATTATGAATTATAAGGAATGTAGGTTCAATATGTTCAAGGTATGCAACTTGCCTTCTTGCACAAAATCCTGTTGATGCTGGTCTTGTCCGGTGTCTTCTGGAGTCTGGTCGTCTAGATCGTAACCTAACGAGAAGCAATGCAATAAAAAGAAACCAAGTAAAAACTAGCTCAACAAGGAAAGAGCTGGGAACAACAAGCAAGTAAATAAAACCAAAAAGAGACTTAAAGGAAGGGTGGTGCAGGATGGTGGGAATTTATCTGGTGTTTATTTGGACTGGAAAGAGTTTGAGATTCGGATCCAACCACAACAAAAATATTGTAAAGGATTAAAGAGATCTAAAGGAAGGTGGAAAGATTTATTTGGAGCTTGGTGTAGCTGAACAGAGTTAGGATTGGGTTTTATGTGTTCAAGACGGTCAGAAAGAATATACTAACTCAATTTAGGGTTTTCGAAGAATAGTGACAATTTTACTGTTCATACCTATTAATTAGATATAAACAATAATTAATCACTAATCTAGGCTGAGGAACAGGAAATAGGATTTATTGTGCATTTTCTGTAATTTTGGAACAGTAATAACAATTTTTCTTGTCTTTGTGAGCGATCTTGGGCGAAATTAAATGAACAGTGTTAGGTACGTGCCTTTGTGCGAAAAATGGAAAAGCGAAATTTGAGCCCAACTTCAAAGCAGCCCGCTCGGGTGCGGCCCGCTCATTTGAAGCAAATTGCATGGTGCCTGTGACCTTAAGGCCGCTAGGGTTTAGGCGTTGGTCATGAGCGATCGCCTCTCGGCCTTGAAGTAGCAGTGGGTGAAGCGATCTGGTGTGGCCTTGACAAGCCATGCGGCGGCAACAGCGACGGCGGCGGTGGGATGGGGAGGGTGGCGCGAGGTGGCTTCGCCCAGTAGGTCTCAATCCCTAGGGTTTTGCGGTTTTAGGTGTGTTTGGCCGGGTTTGGGGTTGGCGGTGAGTGAGTGAGTGGCGGCGACAGATCGAGTGGATCTGGGGCGGAGAGGGTAGGAGGATTGGTGGGTTAATTGGCTTGGTGGGAGGATTTGCAAAGGGGGTTTGTTCTTCAAGGCGAGGAGGCGCGGCGGCGGGCTCTTGGCCGGAGTCGGGGATGAATGTGGGGAGGAAGGGTTGGTGTGGGTTGAGGAGGCCGGCGGGCGGCTTTATAGCCCGTGGTGGCGTGAGGAGAGGTATGGGCGGCGTGGGCGTCTGCTGCAGATGGTGGTAGGGTGAGAAGCTTGGGCGGTGGGGCAGTCGGCGGTGGCAGGAGGCGTGGGTCGCGTTGCAGTGGCGGCCCTCAGCTGGAGCAATCCGGAGGTGGCGCCCTTGGCTTCTTGCTGGGGTAGGGTTTGAGGTGGCGGGTGTGGCGCCTTTATTGCGGTGGAAATGGCTGACCAAAAGCGGTGGCCAAGCTCTCCCTGGCCAGCGACCATGTGCCGAGAGTGGCGGCCGGGTGGTATGACAAGGGAGGAGAGCGAGGAAAGGGGAAGGCGGGGATTAGGGTTAGGGTTTGGGTTTTGACAAATTTTGGTCGAATTTGATTTTGGAATTGAGATTCAAATTAAACTCAAATTGAATTTTGAATTTTGAAATTTTTGCAGATGTTTCACTTCCCTCCTGAAATATGTGTGTCGATATGGATTTTGTAGCAACTAAAAACTATTTCCTTCTCTCCAAAACTTCGAACCTATTGCCCTACTCAGACAGTTGGGAGTCCCCCAGTATATGCGACACAGCTGCATAATTAATCTAGACTCTAATCATCTCGTGCTCCTTGAATTGTTTCTTCCTTCCCTTGGACGAGATTGTGTTTGCTTGGATTGGATGACCCCTACCGCAGTAAGGCCGGCTACGAGTGTATATAGCTCCCTAACTACACTCCACCACAGGGATGTTGAAACATACATGAGGAGATCAGTCTAAAATTCCTCTTGACACATCTAAAAGACCAAATAAGATAATACACACCTAGCTTCGTAACAACTCAGCCTAAAACTATAAAAGTAGAGAAGGAGAAAGAAAAGATGCAATAGTGAGGCTAGTTAGCTTCTTGTAGATCATAAGATGAACGTCAAAGTGAGCAAGCGAGGGAAAGGAAGTCAATTATTTTATTTTGGCCGATTCACGCTAGCGCATTTCTTGTCTCTCTCGATATATGCACTAAGACGCTTGCGCATTTCTTGTCTCTCTCGATAGATGCACTAAGGTGTGATGCGGCCAAGCACCACCGGACGGCAGGCATCTCATGCTGATGGCCCACCGTAGGTGAACTTGCCATCAAGACGAACCGGGGACACGCGATAGATGGTTTGTTCGTCACATAGTCGGTTATATCTTATTAGGGAAATAGTTGTTTAAATTGTTTAATGAAGGAGTTTGGTAATCTTTGCTCATAAAGAAATATTTGGGTGAGAAGAGTTTTTCGCAAGTGGTTAATAAGCCTGGAACTTCTCATTTTTGATCGGATCTTATGAAAATTAAAGATCAATTTCTTCGATTTGGTTCATTCCAGGTTAAAAATGGAATGCAAACTAGGTTTTGAGATAACATTTGGTTAGGGGATTCTCCGCTGAAATGTCAATATCCACTTCTTTATAATGTGGTCAGGAGAAAAAATGATTTAGTGGCGGTTATTCTGGCTTGTCTCCCTTAATATTTCTTTTCGAAGACCTCTTATTGGGCCTAAATTGCATAATTGGAATGAGTTAATGTTGAGAACTAATGTACATTTAGACACTCAAAAGGATGTTTTCAGGTGGCATCTGAATAAGTCTAGTCTTTTTTCGGTTCAATCTTTCTATGTAGCATTGATTGACAATTTTCACGCCCTCATTAGGAATTCTTTCCCGCTAATTAAAATTCCATTAAAAGTGAAAATATTCCTATGGTATCTCAAAAGAGGGGTTAACGAGGATATAACAATCCTCATTTTATTATATAATTCATATTATGGATAATAATGACGTCATATAACTCTTGAGTATACCCCTTAATAGCCATAAGGGAGAAGCTGGGGGTTGTAAGTTTTTCCACGACCACCTAGTAGTCGTAAGTCCTCTTAGTCGTAAGTCCTTCTACAACTACCTTATAGTCGTAAGTCATTCTATGACTATCCTACGATCGTAAGTTCTTTTACGATCAGTTTGTGGTCGTTAGATCTTCTACGACCACCACCTGGCCGTAAGCTCTTCTACGACCCGTTCCTAATTGACAGGGCTTATAGACATGTGGGCCTAGTCGATCAGGGAATCTTTCACACTATATTCAAAATATGGGCAGTAAATTACGAGGTTATTTTCTAGAATAATGGAATGTTTTAACTCCTTTGTTATGGTGATAACTGTTTGGCAGTGTGGGAACGTTACTACTCCCATAATAACCTCCAGTAACAGCTCAATAATCTAGGACATTAAGGCAGTCTTTATACTAGAGACGCAATGGTACACCTTAAGGACTGTATAAAAGGCAGAATCATCAAGACAATCGGGGCGATCCGAAGATCATTAGAAGCACAATACTCTAGTCTTTGGCTCCATCTTGTAATCTAGCATACTCAATACATACACACAGGAGTAGGGTTGTTATTCACCCAGGAGAAGGCCCGAACCTATATAAAAATCCCTATGTCTTCATCTCTGTGTGATTTTGAGCCTAGAGGAACCCCCGAATCAAACAATCTTTACGTAAATTCGGTCCTAAAACACCGATAGTTGGCGCCGTCCATGGGGATCTTCGAGTCATCAGCTTTCCTTCGTCTTTCCAATTCTCATGCTCTCATGGCAGGAGAGTGGAACGAGGAGAATTGATTCGACTTGGCTGATTACGCAGATATCGACATGGATGACGGTTTCGACTACGAGCCGAGTGATGCATCATTCGATGATGATGTCACCCCTAGAGATCTTTCTCCAGGAGACTTTACACGACCTCTTCGTTGAAGAGATCGCCCGAAGAGCTGCGAGCACGATGAGCAAGCTCGAGCGACCCGCCGACATCATCTTTGGAAGTCGTGTGATGCGACTCCATCGGTTTCGGTCGTTCGAATAACTCACCGCATGGGGATCGTCACAAGTTGCATCGTTCCCCAAACCCAAAAAAGAGTTCCTCGAGCGCTGCGATCATAAAGCTCCTAGGAGAGGTGATCATTCACCACTCCGACCAGAGGTCTACTGGTGAGCGAGTGCGAAGGAGTATTACCCTCATAGGATCGATACTTACCATAAGTTAGATTCACCCATTGCTGGGTATCGTCGAGTACGATCAGCTGGCAATGTTAACCCCTCTTTTCTACAAAGGAGGCATTACGATGTAATTACCGGATGTTGGGCATTCTCGCCTGACCTTCGAGCAGTTCACTGGCCGCCATGGTTTCAACCAGGGAACATGGAGAAATTTGATGGGTCTCAAAATCCCATCGAATTTCTTCAGATCTATACGACCGATGTCCGAACAGCAGGAGGAGGAGAGAGCGTCATGGCGAATTACCTTTTGACTGTGCTCGAAGGGTCTGCTCGATCGTGGTTGTTAAACCAACCAGTCGAGTCGATCTACTCGTGGCAACATCTCTGCGATCTATAGCTGGCCAATTTTTAGGGCACCTACCAACGCCTCGGAAAGGAGGACGGCCTACACAAGATGCGACAAAACGACCACGAAACACTAATCCAATTCATTAGGCGTTTCAGTTAGGTTCACAATTTGATTCCTCAGGTTTCTGACTCATCTGTTATCAGAGCCTTCAAGCAGGGAGTCCGCAGCAGAAGGATCACGGAGGACATCGTTTTAAATCCTCCTACTACTGTCGCTAAACTCTTCGAGATGGCTGACCGGTACGCGACTGCTAATGAAGCAGTCGAGTGGACCAAAATCATCGATCGAGATGACCAGCACCCTTAGGAGATTGGCGAAGGTGGCAAGAAGAAGGATAAGAAGGCCAAGAAATCCAAGAACAAGGCAAAGAGCCAAAAACCTTAAGCCAATGCTTCTAAGGAGGTCTTGGCCGTGGCGATAAAAACCTGAAAGCGCCAAACAACTCCCCGATCGAGGCAAAGATAAGCGCCCCGAGCGGAAGACCGATAAGCCTAGGTGGTGTCCTTTCCATAAAAGGAAAGACATGACCTTTGCAATTGCCGAGTTTTCCAACAGCTCGGCGACTACTAGCGACAAGGGCCGCCGACTCTCGAAGAGGTAGGGCGGACTAGTGGTCGTGCGATCCGGACAACAACGAGGACATCTTGGTTTCAAGATCCGAACACACCATCGAGCACATCTTTGGAGGATCATCGGCATCACGAGTCAAAGCGGCGGCTTAAAGCGTTCGAACATAAGGTAAACTCCATTGACCCTTCTCTTGTCAATAAGTTGCTAAAGTGGTGGAAGTCACCATCTCTTTCGAAAAGGTTGGTGCCGATCCTTTGACTTCGACAGTCGATTTTCGATGCGTGGTCGAACCCACCATCAACAAGCTGTTGAGTAAATCAGTGTTGATTGATGGTGGTAGTTAGATTGAACATCTTGTTCGAACACCCTAGGCAAATGCAAGTCCCAGGACCAAGGTAAGACCGATAAGATATTCATTTCGTGGTATTATCAGGGGTCTTCGGCCAAACCATTGGTCAAGTTTATCTTCCTTTAACATTTGGTTCACCAAGTAATTTCGAGACGAGAAGATCTCCTTTGATGTGGTCAATTCGATCTGACATATAACGCCATACTGGGACGACCAGCTTTGGCAAAATTCTTAATGACAACTCATTATGGGTATCAATGTCTTAAGATGCTAGGTCCCAAAGGAGTAATCACAATTCATTATGATAAGAAGATGACGCATACGTGTGAACATCGATCCCTCGAGATGGTGGGTCAGATACCAGCTCGGGAGGAAAAAGGGCAGCTTTCGACCAAGCACTCGAAGCCTAAAGCTGCGCCCAAGCCGAACGACCAAGTCAAAGAGGTTCTCCTGGATCAGGAGGAGTCCTCGAAAATTGTTCTGTCGAGGATACTTAGGCCCCAAGTAGGAAGGCGCCTCATCACTTTCCTCGAGCAAGCCTTGAGATGTCTTGGCGTGGCAAGCGTCCAGGCATGCCGAGTCCCGAGTGATCGAGCCACGAGGCTACTCTCTGACGACAAAGTACCGTAAAACAAAAATTACGGAGATTTGCCTGATCGACGAGATGCTATAAGGTCGAGTGGACAAGCTACTTCAGCGGGTTTTATAAGAGAAGTCGACCACCAGTGGTTGGCCAACCTGTAATGGTTAGGAAGTCTAATGGCAAGTGGCGAATGTGCGTAGACTTCAGCAGATCTTAATAAAGCTTGTCCAAAGATGACTTCCCTTTACCTCGTGTCGATCGGTTGGTTGACTCTCTTCTTTGGTTCGCGAAATATTAAGTTTTCTAGATGCATATTACGGCTACCATCAGTTAATATGTGTCGGAAGATGAAGAAAATCGCATTTATTACTCCATTTGGTATATTTTGCTATGTCAAAATGTCATTTGGTCTAAAAAATCTTTGGCGTTTCTTTCAGCGCTTGATGCAATCGACTTTTTCACCTCAGTTAGGCGAAATTTGGAAGCCTATGTTGTGATCTAGTAAAAAAGCATCAAATAAGCTTGATCATGTTTCAAACTTGCATGAGACATTTGACAACCTCAGAAAACACCGCTTGAAACTTAATCCTGAGAAGTGTGTGTTTGGAGTCTCTTAGGGAAAATTGCTTGGATTTCTAGGCTCTGTACGAGGGATCGAAGCAAATCCCAAAAAGATAAAAGCTATTGTTCAAATGCACTCTCCAACCACGAAGAAAAGTCCAAAAAGCTCACGGGGTGTATGGCGGCTTTAAGTCATTTCATAACACATTTGGGAGAAAAGGACTACCTTTCTTCAAATTTCTAAACAAGCCGAGGGTTTGAGTGGTCGAAAGAAACAATATTTGCCTTTGAGGATGTCAAGAGATATCTTCAGAGTGCTCTGTTACGGTTTCCCGAAACCCGGAAGAGCGCTCTTAATTTATCTAGGCGCCGCGCCACGGTAGTGGTAGCGATACTAGTCGTAGAGCGTGAAAGCGTTCAGCGACGATGTACTCGTAAGTGAAGTTTTGCCGCGGATCTAGGGCGTTACCCTCGGGTCCAAAAGCTTCTCTATGCCCTCCTCATGTCTTGAAAAGCTGCGACATTATTTTGGTAGCACAAGATAATTGTGCGTCTGAGTTTCCTTAGGAGTGATCCTCTAGAATAGGGAAGCGGTAGGCGCATGTCTAAATGGTCGATGGGAACTTGGGAGTTCGACCTCCATTTCGTGTCTCAAACGGCCATTAAATCGAGATCTTGGCGAGACTTTATCGTCGAATGGACCGTCGTTCGGATCCCGATGCGATATCCATGACCGATGGGCGATGTACTTTGACAGTCACTTACTTTAAGTGGCTCGGGGGCTAAGGTGGTCCTAGAATCTCCTAACGAAGACATTAAAGTATGCCATCTGTTAAACTTTTAGGCCACTAACAACGTGGCGAGAATCTGAAGTTTACTAGGCGGCATACGAGCCATGGCGCTTCGCGATCGTTGACTACTCGTGAGGAGACTCTCAACTAGTCGTGAATCGAGTCGGAAAAAGAGTACTAGTGCTCTAACCCGACCATGTCTCGTACTGCTCGGAGGTTGAAAGCTTGAAAAATATTTTTTCGGTTTCGAGGTGCAATTCATCTCTCGAAAGGATAATTTCCTCACGGACCAGCTTGCTCGGATAGCTTCTTCCCGATCACAAGTACCAAAAGGAGTCTTCTTGGAGTAACTCGAAGCCATCTCTAATGGACACACGGAGATATCTCCTATTGAGGCGACCTCTCTAGAATACGAGGATACTTGGATGGATCACATCTATAAGTATCTTCAGACGGGTTCCATACCTGATGACGATCTCGAAGCATATTGTTTATCCCGAAAGGCCAAAATGTATACTTTGGTCGAAGGACTCCTCTATAAACGAGGTACTCAAGGGGTACTCATGCAATGCATACCATAGAGAGAAGGACTAAACCTCCTTCACGACATACACGGGGGCATCTATGGAACTCATGCTTCCTACAGAACGTTAGTCGGAAAAGCCTTTCGACAAGGATTTTACTGGCCAACAGCCCTCTATGATGCTAAAGAGTTGGTTAAGAAATGTGTACAATGCTAATTTCATAGCAGGCAAATAGACCAACCGGCTCAGGCATTACAAACAATCCCTCTATCTTAGCCTTTTGCGACCTGGGGTCTCGATATCTTAGGACCGTTCCCAAGGGCTCTAGGGGGGTTCGAGTTCCTTTTGTGGCTATTGATACGTTCACAAAATGGATCGAAGCCGAACCTGTGACTGGGATAACAACGGAAGTCGCAAAATGGTTCATGATGAGAAGCGTGATTACTCGATTTGGAGTCCCAAGTTGAATAATCACAGAAAATGGTAAACAATTTTCGAGCGCAAAATTTTAAGAATTTTATGACGAGTTGAGTACCAAGCTCATTACGCCTTTGTCGCCCATCCCCAAAGCAATGGGGCGGTCGAGCGACCGAATGGCCAAATAATGCGAGGAATCAAAACTCGAGTCTTGACCCGACTTGTTAAGCGCTCGGGGCTTGGGTACAAAATTACCCTCGATATTATGGGCGATTAAGACGACCGCTAGTCGGGCAACAATGTTTAAACACCTTTTTCCTAGTTTTGGTGCCAAAGCCATGCCTCTGCAGAACTAAAGATCAAGTCAACAAAAATTCGAGAGTTTCAATGACTCAGCAAGAACAACTTCGGCGGATGACATTAACCTACTCGAAGAAGAGAAATCGAGGCCTTAATCCGTTCGGTAGTCTACCAAACAAGCCATGCGCCAAATACTACGATCGAAGGTCCAACCTCATGACCTTCTTTGTGGGTGACTTAGTATTGAGAAAATTCAATCCCGATCTAATCGGCACAAACTTTCCCTCAAGTGGAAGGTCCTTACCTGATGGTCAAAGTTATGTGTCGAGGTTGATGACGATTGGCAATGGAAGATGGCGGGTTCTCTCTAATTCTTGGAATATAGACCGATTCACGCAAATTCTACGTGTAAATGACCAACCATTCAATAAAGCATCAAGTTTTTTCTATGTTTATTGTTTTACTTTGAGTAGTGCTTTGACAATTCTTTCCACCATACCACAGTGAAGGTCCGTCTTCGACCGGTTCTGAATCTTGAGCTTTTCCACGACAATACACTAGTCGTAAGACATCCTCGACCGATGCCAGTTCATCTTTACCTTTGGTGAAAGGGTGGTAACATCACTTAGTCGAAGACTTTCCTCTCTGCGTGGTCCCGCCCCACTAGAAGGAACTTCCTAGAGTCGACTCGTTCCTCCTTTTTGCTACCAACACAAAGGGCTTGGATTTAAAACATGGTCGAAATAATGTCAAGCCAACTCTTAGTACCTTAGTTTATTTCTTCATTCATCTTTTGAAAAATAAATTAAGCGAGTATACTTTTAAATTTGTTCGACTACTTTAGGTAAACTTCGGTTTGTTTTAAGCGGTGGGAGGAAGTTGCAACACCTAGTCGAAGACTTTCTCTCTCTGCGTGGTCCACCCACTAGAAGGAACTTCCTAGCGTCGTCTGTTTCTAACTCTTGCTACAGGCGAACCTCATGAGTGCATTGAAATAAGTAGAACAAATTTTTTAAAGGAACTCTAGATGTTTATCTAACTCAAGTTGACCGTTCTTGATTTGATTATTCTGGTCGGAGATGGTAACATCACCTAGTCGAAGCATTTCCTCTCTGCACGTGGTCCTGCCCACTAGAAGGAACTTTCTAGTGTCGACTGTTCCTACTCTTTTGACCAGTGCATAATAATCGTGATCGAAAAACTACAAGTTAGCTAAATCTCTCTCTCTTTTAGAAAACCCATTTAAACACTATTTACTTGGTTTATCTAAATAAACCAAGCAAATAGTCGGGGAGCTAGGATAAAGTTATTAACATGACTTCAATTCTTAGTCTTGCTCTTTTTCCATTCATTATCTTATGAGTTACTAACTACTCGACAAGATGATTTTTAGGAAAAAGGAAGGGAAATATATATCAACATCAACAAAAATTTATCTTTATAGGATTCAGGACTCTGGTACAAACTGCTCTGGTGAAGGAGATCTTATCTGCATACCCTCCGTGACTGCCTCAGCGATCGGTTGCGGTGTTATCATTAACTGCCCCGCCTCTGCTTCAGGGCAGACAAAGTCATCTATGGCAGGTTGCAGATTAAGGTTGGGATCACGGGCTTTAAGTTTTGCTAGGACAAATCTTATTCCCTCTTCGATCGCATCCTTTATCGAGTCGAATTGGTTAGCCTTCAGGGTAGTCACCAACTCTTGCAAAGTTCCGACTTGTTCGCCAATGGCACTTGAATGGGCAGACAGCGTGTCATCTCGAGGAGTAATCCCCTCAGCATGAAGCCCACCGAGTTCATTGTTCAGAAGTGAAACGTTGTCTTGAAGATTGATATTCAAAGCCTTCATTTCATCCTGATTGCGAGTCAAAGCCTCGTGGAGTCGTTTTATTTGTACTGCTTGTTCTGAAAAGAATGAGACCAGTCAGATAAAATGACCTCGAAAGGAAAACACAACTAATTGCAGGTAAAGATTTGCTTACCAACTAGTTGAGAATCTTACTTCTTAACTCCATTGGCGTGGCGAAGGTGTCCTTGAGGTGGTTGCTCCCACGTTTGGACCTCTTAGTCTTTCTCGAAAAGAAATAAGATTGAGAAAAAAGAAAAGAAGGTTGAAGGCGGTCTCAAGTTCAGCACTTACCGCTTAGTCGTCCCTACAACTTTTGGTTTGCAGAGTTTGCCTCTTAAAGCTTCTTCCGGAGGTCTTCAATCTCCTCACTTAGCTTCTTCTTCTCGGCTTTCTCATAGTCGAGAGAATCAGCTAAGGCCTTCTCGTCACTCTTGAACCTGCAAAGGGAAAGAGTAGACGTCAGCACCAAACAAGCGGTCGTAAGTTCTTCTACGACCAAGATCTAGTCGTAAGTCTTTCTACGACAATACACTAGTCGTAAGATCTTCTACGACCAATACCTAGTCGTAAGATCTTCTACGACAAACCCTGCAAGTGCTGTGTAAGTGGTCGAAACATAAAAGACTACGAAAAGTAGTTACTTACCACTTATCACGCCGCCGCAGAAGTTCGCTTTTTGTCTGTCGCAATTGGACAAGTTGCTGTTGTATTCAACAACGGTAACAATTTGCTCCAACGCTCTGCATAGAGAGAAAGGCAGGTTAGAGCGAGAAAAGATATGAGTGCAAATATCGAACAATACGCACTTACATTCATTGCCCTTCGTGCAAACGAAGACACTACCCTCATGGGATTCCTCAGTTCATCAATCTCTCACACACGGTCCCACCCCACCTCTTCGAGACGCGCGTCATCGAAAACATCCCCTCCATCGGGAATATTTTTGGGGTGAGGGACACGAGCACAAGGTCTAAGAGCAGAAGATCCCACATTGGAAGACGGCCCGAAGAATTCAGAGGCGAAGTTAGCATATTCTTCCTCCTCTGATTCAGTAATGCCAGCTCCGCCTTGAGGACCTAGGGGAACGTCTGCAACGGCTTGCTTCCCGGGGCGAGGGCCTGAGGCCTCCGCAGTATCAGGCATCGTGTTTGCCTCGGTCTCTATGACCACTCCTATGGTCGTAGCTACTTCTGGCCCTACGACCGCCCTAGTGGTCGTAGCCACTTCAGCACTAACGGTACCCTCCACCATTCGGACGGTGGTTGACCCTTCGACCCGCCATGCGCTGCCTTCGCCGCTGCGGAGAAACAGCGATGGATTCCTTGACAGGAATGTCCTCGAGGGTGACAAGTGCCGAGCTAAGTTCGTAAAGAGGAAAACACGATTAGGTGGTAAAAAACAAAAGGTAAATGATGTCCTTACACTTTTGTCTCTTTTTACGTACCTCCGAGTGTCGGACTTTATCCTAAGTTTGGAAAAAAAAACCCTCCCTAAGAAAGGTTTTTTTGACTTTTTCTCAACCACGTCTGGTCGAGACTCAAACTGAGGAACGGCCACGACCACGTCTGGTCGTGGGTCTTGATAGAGCACCATCGCTCCTTGAGCCTCTTGGGTCTCAGGACGGTCGAGACCTGTCTCGACCACCTCAAGGACATCGTTACCCTCGACCATAGGTTCTGCTGGAGCAGCAGTTTTCTTCACAAAAGACATAAAACTCTTCCAGTTCTCCTTTTCTAGTCGCTTGACAAAGCCACAGGAAGCAGAAACTACAAAAGTCTTATTGTCGTAATAGAAGGGTACCTTAGTCTTGGGGGCTTTGCACCTGAGAGGTTCAACCGCTCCAGCCGCAGTCTTTGCTGCTGCAGCTAGATCCGCAACAAATTTTGCGAAGGGTCTAGTTGGATCAAAAGAACTCGAGCTTGAGCCTCCCTTGTCCGCGACTTTAACGAGCCGACACCTCTTGGCGGGGGCGAGAAACAAGTCGCTCTATCGCGAAATCAAGGCATGCGACTATCGATTCGACCTCTTAAATCGTCTGGCGGTTCTCCATGCCTACTTTCTGCAGTAAATCGAAAAGAGATATTATAAAGTAGTCGTAGGTTCTTCTCGACCATCATCATGTCGTAGCTTTTCTACCACAACCCCACGGTCGTAAGTTTTTCTCTGACCGAGAACTCGATCGTAAGCCTTCCTACAATCGCACCAAGTCATAAGTTCTTCTATGACTACAAAGTCCTAAAGATGAAATCAACTCTCGATTACCTTTAGGCGCTCCACCTTGTCCTCTGGGGACAGGTCAGCCAAGATTGGAGGTGCCACCACATGGGCTGGGGGCTTCTCACAGATGAGTTTGACCCGAACATCAATCTCCTCTTGTGAGAGGTCTGTAGGGATAAGAGGACCTTCAATAAGCCAATTTCAAAAATAACAAAAAGAAAGCTAAGCTTGAAGTTTACTTACCCTCCTCGTAGTCCCTGGTCGGGTCTTTCGACCCAGAGTACCTCCACATTGGATAAGCCATCTTCTTCAGAAGGCTGATGCGGTCGCGTGATGAAATCCTTCACCACATGCCATCCAGTGAGCTCCTCTTTCTTCAAGTCTGCAATAGCTCAAATGAAGGGGGTGATCCGACCGAGATCCTTGGGAGTCGCATCCCAGGAAGAAACCTTCTCGGCTGGCTTCCCGGTGAAGGAGATGTTGTCCTCATTGGTTATCACCCAATAGAACCACCTCTTCTTCCACCCCGACCACGACGACTGGGTAAACATCTGAATATACTTCCTCGACTTTCCGTCATGGAGCTTCAGACTTCAACTACCGGCAATTCCGCCTAGTCGAGTCATTCTATAGTAGTACCGGAACAACTCCAAATCAGCAAGAATCCCCAGGTAGGCCTCACACAGGTATACGAACACTCCCAAGATTGTGATAGAGTTGGGAACAAGGTTCACCAACTCCACCTGGAAGTATTCGAGTACTGATGTGAGAAAAGGATGAGCGGGCAATCGAAGAGCACACTCACAAAATGCCTGGAAAACGGGGATTTGCCCAATCTCCCCCGACGGCCAATGCTGCCCAGCGGCCTCAATCCACTTCACAAATTCCTCCTTCGGGATCTTTTCAAAGTCGACCAAAGCTCTGATTTTGGCCGCATCCATCTCCGATTTGACCCATCGAAGCGGCTCGAGCCATTTCTCCCAAAAAGTCAAGGTTTGGATTTGAAAAGATTAGGAAGAAGGCTCAATTTGGTCGGGCGGTGGAGAACTCAAAGCTTGAGTAGTGAGAGCAATTTGGGGGAAGGTAAAAGACCTTATCCTCACCCGCGATCGCATGCCCGAAGTTAAAAGACATGGCTACCCAATGGTTGACAACGCTTCGAACCGCTCCAGCGAGCATGTAAATAAGGAGTCGATTGGGATTCTTAAATTTATGCGCCGAGGAAATCAGTCGATCTTTACACCTCAAGCGAAATTACCTTCTTGACCAAGTCTTTTGCGGTCAAATACAACAGCGGTTGGAAAGTTTTTGCTTCCAACCATGATACTGCGACCACTCGGTGCTTGAAAGATTTCCTTACGACCACCTTATACGTCACAAGATTATTTCACAACTTTCTTGATCAAGTAAACTTCTGGTCAAATGAAACACTAGTCGAAGAGTCTTTCCTTCGACCATCTTTTTGCGACCATCTACTGATCATAAGACCATCTACTGCTCCTTCTCCAAGTAAGTTATTCTCGCTTTAGCTGGGGGGCCAGATGACGAGGATATAACAATCCTCATTTTATTATATAATTCATATTATGGATAATAATGACGTCATATAACTCTTGAGTATACCCCTTAATAGCCATAAGGGAGAAGCTGGAGGTTGTAAGTTCTTCTACGACCACCTAGTAGTCGTAAGTCCTCTTGCGACTACCCCCATAGTCGTAAATCTTTCTACGACTATCCTATGATCGTAAGTTCTTCTACAATCAGTTTGTGGTCGTTAGATCTTCTACGACCACCACCTGGTCGTAAGCTCTTCTACGACCAGTCCCTAATTGACAGGGCTTACAGACATATGGGCCTAGTCGATCAGGGAATCTTCCGCACCATATTCAAAATATGGGCAGTAAATTATGCGGTTATTCTTTGGAATAATGGCATGATTTTAACTCCTTTGTTATGGTGATAACTGTTTGGCAGTATGGGAACGTTACTACTCCCATAATAACCTCCAGTAACAGCTTAATAATCTAGGACATTAAGGCAGTCTTTACATTGGAGGCGCGACAAGACACCTTAAGGATCAGTATAAAAAGCGTAATCATCAGACAATCGGGGCGATCCGAAGATCATTAGAAGCACAATACTCTAGTCTTTGGCTCCATCTTGTAATCTAGCATACTCAATACATACACACAGAGTAGGGTTGTTATTCTCCCGTGAGAAGGCCTAAACTCAGTATAAAAATCACGTGTCTCCATCTACGTGTGATTTTGAGCCTAGAGGAACCCCCGAATCAAATAATCTTTACGTAAGTTCGGTCCTAAAACACCGACAAGGGTAGTATTAACTAAAGATAACCTGCTTAAAAGAAATTGGAGAGGAAGCACAAAGCGTTGTTTCTGTATTAAAAAAATAATCAATTCGACATCTTTTTATTGATTGCCCCTTTGCATGTCTTACTTGGTGGGTTGTTCAATGTGCTTTCAATTTATCTCCCCCTACGAGCATAGCAAATATGTTTGAGAATTGGTTAACTGGTATCCCAAAAAAGTTAAAGTCACAACTCCTAGTGGGAGCTAGTGCTTTATGTTGGTCTATTTGGTTATGCCGAAATGATGTTGTTTTTGACAAGAAGAGCATCACTAATCCCTTGCAGGTTATCTTATTGAGCTGACATCGGCCGTGAGCACTTGGGCAAATCTACATACATCAACCCAGAAGGATTCCATGTTGGCTGGAAGCCAAAGGTTGGAATTTGTGGCGAAACAAATCCTAAATTTTCATGGGTGGAGGCTTAGTCGTAGGATTTGCAATGATTGAGTTTAACTTTCAATCGTATTTTGGTTGTAAGGCAGCATGCCATTGTTAGCAGCTTGGTTTTTGATACTTTGGCCTCTTAAATAAATTGGGCTGTGTGCATCCTTGGTGCATAGGCCTGGGGAGATTTTCTCTTCCATTATCTAAAAAATATCTTACCGAACCCTGGATGTTTTGCCATTTCGATCAACAAACTGAACATTGTTGAACGACGTAGCTTCAGGACTATCCGAATGAAATCCGCTTCCCATTGGAGGTAGAATGGTAGATGTGTTGTATTTTAAGGGTATTTGGTAATTTCTCATTTCCAGAAAAGAAGACATAGAAAAGAAAAGAAATAGTAGGTAGGGCCCACCTGTCATCGAGTTAAGTTGAGGGATAAGGTTGGAGACTTTGGGCCTATTTGGTTTACGACCTCAGGCAGCTATACCAAAATTTTGGCAATGCCAAAACTTAGGTAATACCAAAATCTGGGTAAAAAAATAGTGTTTGGATCGTAGCCATACCAATTCACGGGCAATGTCGAAATTGATGTATTTGGATTGTAGCCATGCCAAAATTTGCCAAAATTGTGAGTATGACACGTGGGTCCCGCATGATATCTATTTTTTGCCCCAAAATATGTCAACATGGGTCTTGTTTTATTGATAAAATGACAACGAACATAACGGTTCAAACGGACCATAAATCGGATACTCGGTTTAGGAAATATGGTCATTTGAAACTGATTAATCAAACTAACTATGCATTTAATGACTCTATTGGAACCAATAGCTGGTTGCCAGATAGCAAGTCAATGGTTGGTTGCCAAGCCAAATTTTTGGCGAGCATTTTGGCCACCAGTTGACGAAAATGTGAAGAAAAATTTTGGCGTTACCAAAAATTCGAGGGCAACGCCAAATATTGAAACCAAACCAAACACTAGCCAAATTTTTGGGCAATACCAAAATTTTGGTTTGGTTAGTTCTGGCCTTGAACCAAACAGCCCCTTTGTCTCCAACCCTAACCCTAACCCGAGTGAGGCGTTCAGTTGAGGGGGTGTTGGCCTGGCGGCGGTGCGGGCGACACGGGCGGGTGGCTTGGGTGCGATGCACACCAGGCGTTGGGCCGGCAACTCGGCCACCTCCTCCTCTTCTTAAGGCAACAAGCTCCCTCCCTTTTCTTGACCCGAAATACAGTGAGTTTCCCCAATTTTTTGGTTCATCTTCTTCCTCGATTTGGCTTCAGATTTTGGGGCTTTGAGAGTCACTGTGCTGTCGTGGTTCAACCCGGTGCTGTCGGCAATGAGGACCGACTTCTCCTCCTTGCGCATCCTTGTTCCTCTCTTGCATTCTCTTCGCTGTTGAGTTTACGATGAGGGGGTTCGATTTGCGCCGATTGGAGGTGGGAACCAGCCGGCCTTAGCTTGGTCTTAGTGTGGGAGAAGAGCTTCGGTTTTTTTGGTGATTGGTGCTCCTTGAGTGCATTCGGCCGGTGCACTGTGGTGTGACTCTTGTGCGGCATTTATCTGTACCTCGACTTTGCAATTTGGTGTGTCTCGAATTGCGAATTAGCATTGTGTCTCTGACAACCTCATCCGTTCAAATGCGGCACATTGGGGCGATTGGTTTTTCGAGTCGGCGCCTTTGGTGTGCCTTGCTTCGGTTCTCGCTCGATGGCTTTGAGTGCCATCCGCATCGTGAGTATCGTTGTTTTCCTTTTTCACATGACTTTGCATATGTGTTGTGCTAGTAGAAGTCTCAAATTGTGATTGAGTTGATTGAAACTAGTACCGGGAGATATTGCTTAGTAATGTTGTGGGCTCGGATTAATGCTCGATGAGGATTTAGGGTCATTGTGATAATTAAATACGTCAATTGGATCTAAATTGGTCTTGAGCTAGTAGTTAACTTGTTGTTTTTCTATTATGTCATGTTATTCATGCTCTTCCGATTGCTCTGGTTCATTCGGTTGATGTTGTTTGGTCACTTTGCTCCATTCTGTTGGTAGCTTCGGCTCACTTTGGTTCACTGTGATTATTGTTTAGTCACTGTTTATACTCCTGTTAATTGAAATATTGTGTAGATGGTTCAATTACATGTTGACTGTGAACTCTCAACTGATGATTTGTTTTAAAGTGACTGATTAGACAAAGTAAGATTAAATTTAAAAGGTCAAGGTCTAATTTATTTTAGAATAATTATCATATTTAATTTGTGATAATTTTTGACCCAAGTAGCGAGGAGGCCAAGATTATATCTTGAGCAGCTCGACATCTGAGAGCAATAAACAACAATCTAAATCTGAGTATTAAGCTGATTTCTTTTGTTGTTAAGATCTATCTTTTAAACATTTTATCATGTTTAATTGACATGAAGATATCACATGCTTATATGATAATTCTGTCATTTAAATGTTGCTGGAATTATGCTTTAATGATCATAATATATGCTGGAATTATTTCTGAATATTTGCTAAAACCGCTAATTTTACAACAAGATGGTTCCTCAAAGACTCCATGGTACCAAAAAGCTTAATGTAATTTGCTTGATCGTTCAAGGTACTAAATAGGTTTGAAGGAAGATGCCCAATTAAATATGGTTCTGAATCGAATCCGCAACGCATCACCCAACCTCATGTTGCGCTATCCTGGATTTTTAGTTAAGGGGAATAAAGGTTAGAAGCGATAAAAATAGAACACAAAAGCCTTATAGTTTTGAGCATATCTGAAAATGTTGGTGGGTTGGTATTAGGATCTAATAATGAGTCATGTTAGAGTCAGATCTAGTCTTGTATTAGAGTTGGATTTAACTATTAGACTATAAATCAAGGGTGTGAAGATCCTACAGGATAAACACAATTAATCCCAAAAAGACTATGTGGTATCAAAGCTTACCCGATCCACCACCGTTGTCATCACCAAACCCTAGCCACCCGACGTCACCATCCACCACCACCACCGTAAATGTCGTTCTTCGGTAGTGCACTGATCGCAGCTGGCTCTGACCGCCTCGGGTTGTTAAAGCGATCGCACCGCTAGGGTTGTGTTACACACCGCCACTTGGGCCATCGTCACCGCCGCTCGGGTCGCCCATGTTTGAAGAGCAGAGAAGGGGGGCAAAGGAAGAAGTTGAGGCTAGTCGATTGGGATCTGGTGCAGAGGAAGAAGGAAGAAACTAAGGTTGGTTGATTGGGATCTGGTGTAGAGGAAGAAGGAAGAAGGGGATCTAGCGCAGAGGAAGAAGGAAGAAGGATCTGGCGCTAGGAGGGGAAATGATAAGACTGTTGGGCTGTTGTCTTGAGGAGAGAGAGAAGAGGATAGGAAAAAGAAAAGTATCACGGTGACTGTTGTGTGGTTTTGTTATTGTGATGCATACTGTAATGGTCGGAGTAACCGAATAGCGAAGAACGTTGATGTGTGAAGGGTTATCGTGATCATGGAAGATATGTGTGACATATCTTGGTAGTGATTGATATTGCTCCAGTTGTTTAAGAAGATGACTCCTGAAGAGATTGAGGCTGAGAGGAAGGAGGAGAAAGAAGCCGCAATGAGGGCAGTAGAAGAAAAGAGGAAGGCGGTTGTTGAGACTACTTCCCCACTAGTCACATATGGTTGAAGAATCTAGACCCGCCATTATGAGTTAATGGAGTATTTTGGTTGTTAATGATAAATCTATTTGTGAGACTAATACTTCTATTGTTATACCTATTGTTTAGTCTCAGTTGGATAAAAAGGTGAAAAATCAAAGAGGTATGCATTCGACATCATATTCCTATATCTTGTTGCATTCCTCGGATCCAAAATATAGGTTGAACTCCACTAAAAGGTTAACTTGAATATATGCATATGTCTTTTTTACACATTTGTGTATGCACACATTTAGGGGGAGTTCACTCTATGTTTTGTGGTTTCATTAGCATTGATATATTTTTCTTTATCCACATATATTAAGGATCTCTACTTTGAAACATATCCATTGAGTATATAAAACTTGTGTAGTTCATATATACTCATATGACTTTATATTCAATTATTCGCAATTGTGATGGTTGTCATCAATTACCAAAGAGTGAAAGATTGGAGTATCTTGATCCACCATTTTGAGTTAATGGTATGTTATGGTAATTAATGACAATCATGTTGTGGGGCTATTATTTTCCATGAGTTAGGAAATAGGTTATGTTCCACAATGATGAAGACTTTGGATGGCATGCTCTCATGTTTAAAGAAAAGAAAATTACTTTGCTGCACATGTCTCCTGAAGCTATTTTAAAGGATGAATTAGAGAGAGCTAATAGAGAAAAGGAGAGTAGCAAAAGTAAAAAAAATAAGATTGTAGCTAAAGAACTTGTGCACTAGAAGAAGAAAGAACCTAGTGCTAGGAAATGTGAAATTAAATTGAAAGGTTCTGTGTTACTTGCTACTAAATATGATATTTGTGATATGGAAGATAGCAAATCTAATTGTTATGCTTTAGTGTGCAAAGAAGCATTGTTTTCTTTTGAGGATATGCCTCCTTTTTTTGCATCCTGCTGTTGCTAACCTTTTGCAGGAGTTTGCTAATGTGTTTCCAAGTGAAATACCCCCGGGGCCCATAGAGGGATTGAGCATCAAATTGATTTAATTTCGGGAGCCTCACTTCCCAACTATGCGCCCTACAGGGCCAATCCCGAAGAGACTAAGGAAATTCAGCATCAAGTGCAAGACTTGCTTAACAAATGGTACGTACGCGAAAGCCTTAGTCCTTGTGTTGTCCCTGTTATTTTGGTACCTAAGAAAGATGAATCATGGTGCATGTGTGTTGATTGTAGAGCTGTCAATAATATTACTATTCGATGTCGTCATCTTATTCTTAGGTTAGATGATATGCTTGATGATTAAGTGGCTCCACTATGTTCTCTAAAGTTGATTTGCGTAGTGGATATCACCAAATTCGCATGAAGTTAGGCAATGAATGGAAAACAACATTCAAAACTAAGTTTGGCTTATATGAGTGGTTAGTGATGCCTTTTGGGTTAACTAATGCACCTAGTACTTTCATGAGACTAATGAACGAAGTTTTACGTGCTTCATAGGAAAATTTGTGGTGGTATATTTTGATGACATATTGATCTATAGCAAAACATTAGAGGAACATCTTGAACACTTGAGTGATGTTTTTAATGCTTTATGTGATGCACGTTTGTTTGGTAACCTTGAGAAGTGCACCTTCTACACCGATCGAGTATCGTTTCTTGGCTATGTTGTTACTCCATAGGGTATTGAGGTTGATCAAGCTAAGACCAAAGCTATACAGAGTTGGCCGACTCCTAACACGGTCACACAAGTGCGGAGTTTTCTCGGACTTACTGGATTTTATCGATGCTTTGTCAAAGATTTCAGCACCATTGCTACACCAATGAATGAGCTTACGATGAAATGTGTTCCATTTATGTGGGGCCCTACACAAGAACAATCGTTTCAGATTTTGAAACATAAGCTTACACATGCACCACTTCTCCAACTTCTGAATTTTGGTAAGACTTTTGAGCTTGAATGTGATGCTAATGGAATTGGACTTGGAGGTGTTCGTGTTCAAGAAGGAAAACTTGTTGCATATTTCAGTGAGAAATTAAGTGGTCCTAGTCTGAATTATTCTACTTATGATAAGGAACTATATGCTTTAGTTCAGATATTAGAGACATGACAATATTATTTATGGTACAAAGAATTTGTTATACATTCTGATAATGAATCATTAAAACACATTCGTAGTCAATCAAATCTGAACCGTAGACATGCTAAATGGGTTGAGTTCATTGAATCATTTCCATATGTCATTAAGCACAAGAAGGAAAGGATAATGTTATTGTTGATGCTTTATCTCATCGTTATACCATGTTATCTCAACTTGATTTCAGAATCTTTGGTTTAGAGACAATTAAAGAGCAATATGTGCATGATGTTGATTTCAAAGATATATTTCAGAATTGTAAAGAACGCAAAAGTTAGAATAAATTTGTTGTGAATGATGGATTTTTTTGCTTCGTGCTAACAAGCTATGCATTCCAGTTAGCTCTGTTCGTCTTTTGTTGTTACACGAGGTGCATGGAGGACTCATGGGACATTTTGGTGTTAAGAAGACAGAAGATGTTTTGATCGATCATTTCTTTTGACCTAAGTTGAGGCACGATGTTGAGCGTTATGTTTCTCACTGCACCACATGCAACAAAGCTAAGTCACGTCTTAATCCACATGGTTTATATATGCCTCTTTCTGTTCCTAGCGTACCTTGAAAAGATATTTCTATGGACTTTGTTCTAGAACTGCCTAAGACAAAGAGAGGGATGGATAGTATCTTTGTTGTTGTGGATATATTTTCTAAGATGACACATTTTATTCTTTATCATAAGAGCGGTGATGCTACAAAAGTTGCTGATTTATTTTTCAGGGAAGTCATTCGTTTACATGGTGTGCCAAATACTATTGTTTCAAATCGTGATGCTAAATTCTTGAGTCACTTTTGGTGGACATTATGGAGGAAATTGGGGACAAAGCTGCTATTCTCTACTACATGTCATCCCCAAACTGATGGACAAACTGAAGTTGTGAACCATACGTTGTCAACAATGTTGAAGGCTGTTTTGAAGAACAACTTGAAGATGTGGGAAGAATGTCTACCTCATGTTGAGTTTGCTTACAATCGTTCCCTACATTCTACTACAAAGATGGGCCCTTTTAGGTGATATATGGCTTTAACTCTCGTGCTCCTATTGATCTATTGCCTTTACCATCTTCTGAAAAAGTTAATTTTGATGCTAAGAAACGTGCTGAATTTGTTCTTAAACTACATCAAACAACTAAAGGGAACATAAAGCATATGAATGAGAAATATAGACTTGCTGGTAGTCAGGGTGGAAAAGAATGTTAGATCTTGTTTGGTTACATTTGAGAAAAGATCGGTCCCCTGATTTGAGGAAGTCTAAATTAATGCCTAGAGCTGATGGTCCTTTTAAAGTTCTTGAAAATATAAATGATAATGCATGTAAGCTTGATCTGCCTGTGGGGTGAGTCCCACATTCAACATTACAGATTTGAAGCCATACTTGGGAGAAGAAGATGTGCTTGAGTTGAGGACGACTCCAATTCAAGAAGGACAGGATGATGAGGACATCCCTTCCACTGATACAACCATACCTACTGCTACCACTCCTCAAGTTGACATACAAGGACCAATTACCAGAGCACATGCTCGTCAACTAAATTATCAGGTAACTTCGTTTCTAGGAGTTCATAATTGTCCTATTTAGAATGGATTGCTACCTAAGTCTTGTGATGTTATTATACTCATGAACCAAGGCAAGGTGAGCAGTACTACTACCAAAACAAGTCCAGGTCGACCCAGTTTCAATTCCAGATCAATTTGGAGTCAGCCTGACAACACCAACCTAAAACATACATAACTCTCACATATGGAGTCCGTTGGAGGTACACGAGTACTTGATGGAAAGCTTCCGATGAGGCCTTTCCAATGGATCCAGCCCCACTTTTAGATTCGCTGTCTACGCATCGCAATCATCAAAAGAAGGTGTTGTGTCACCTATTTATGCCAATTTGGGCCTTGTAATCGTACTGGGCCATGCCCAGGTTAGTGCGTCCTCCTCCCTGGCCATACCCAACCCTAGGAAGACCCTAGCCACCTCCTTGGTCGCAATTCCTCTTATAGGAGCCGCCGCCCCTTTGCTCAAACTCGGGTTTTGTTTGGTTTAGTTTTCCGCTTGTGAAACTATACGGTGTCCTCTTGTTCGGCTAGGGCAACAACGTCATCATGCTATAGAACCCTAACTTTTCAATACAAATCTTAATTCATATTCACAATTTTAGATTGCTTATCTATCGTGTTCTTGCTTGTTCTTCAATTGCATGCAAGAATAGACCTTTGTGGTCAGGTCAATCGTGCTTCTAGCAAGGTCGATAACAATCTTGGAGTTGGTTCAGCGATTGCCGGACATATTGGTCGTGTACGATTGGTAGCCGAATCGTGAGCGTCGTCTCCTCAAATTGAATTATCCTTCTTATCGATAGATCGGGACACCCTTTGTCACATCATCTGGCTAACTAATCTGCATGAGCATGCTCGCGTCGTCTCACTAACAATTGTCTTAGAGGTTCTACCATGTGACGCCAGTAAACTTTGTATTGTAGAAGTTTGCAATCGCAAAAACAAACTTGCTGTGAGAATGTCTAGCTTTATGTCCCAAGAACCAAGTTTGTTGAATCAAGATCCAAACGGAAGTTGGCATTGCTAATATATTACAAGGTTCAAGAAAGCGTTAGGCGTTAGGCGAGCAAGGACACGGGGCCTAGCCCCTAGGCGGACTAGGCGGAGGTTGGGCGACCGACTAGCTACATGGCAAGAAGCAGACTAGCCACAGCAAAGCAGCCTAATGAAAGGGCATCCTGTGCACGTAAAATCTTACTATAGAGCCACCGAAGCCACTATCATCGTGCTATTGTGCTAGGCCGGGTAGCTACCATGCTACTAGTACTACTTTCAAATAAAAACAAGTAATAAACAACTATGGTCAGCAGATTGCAAAGGCATCCTCTTTGTCTTCTCCATGTGCTACTAGCTAATAATAAAAGAAGAGAAGCCGAGGCTCTCGGCCTTCTCCATCACTCCATGTGCTACAAGCTCTTGGAAGGCAAAGACCAATGGAAGACTCAAGCTCATCTCTCCTCTCTTTCCTTTCAATCTACATTCAAACTCAACACCTCAGTAGCCCACCAAAATCCCAGTTCATCTTCCTCCTTGCGATGCTTCTTTAGTCGCTGTCGGTGTCGATTGGTGATAGGACAAGCGAGATCGACCGGCGGTGAGCTCGATTCGGTGGCGTGGGAGGCTAGAATGACCGCCGGCTCAACGCTTGCCTAGGCCACTCGGCGCCTGCCCAAGCCCGCCGTGCCGAGCTCCACCCAGGCTGGCTTTGACCGACCAGGACTGACTAGGCGGCCTCCCCGCCTAGCTCACCGACTTTGAAGAAACCGTTGAGGGAGGTCGCCGTCGAGCGCCTAGGCGGCGCCTAGTTTCGATTTTTTGAACCTTGATATATTATGACCAGACATATAATAGTTTATGAGTTTTATAGATTGATAAGATAGTTCATTCCTTGTATTCACGCATTTTTGTTGAGAGATGAACTAATGTGATACTCCTTCCAATCCTTTTTAGATGCTGTTTTAGAATGTGTGCAGTCAATGCTTTTAAAACTTTGACCTCTAATATATACCCCCTCTAGTCACAAAAGAGTAACGTTTAAGAATGCCTGTTGTCAAACTTTGGTTGTTGATATTTCTACAAATATTTAGATGTCATATGAAAATGGTATGTATAGATTTGTCAAGAAAAGTCCTTTCATAATATTATAATTTTGCTAGATTTTATAAATATTTTACGATAGCAATCAGTGGTCAAAGTGGGTTTTGGAGACCACGTCAATGTCCAAAACATCACTCTTTTGTAACCGAGTAGAAAAGTATTATGATTTTTCATATAGAAATGATATTACTAGATCTCTCATAAAAATACTTTCATCTCAATATATCGTCAATAATTTTTACTAACATATAATTATACAAACTAATGTTCAAATGTTTGTATTAAAGACTGTGTCGGTCTTTCAAATGACAAGCAAAAAAGGACTGATGCAGTGTGATATTATAAGTATAGTACCCTGAATGGAATAAGGAAATGTTTTTAAATTCCTACGAGAATTAAACTTTTTTCCGTGAAGTTCTAGCCAAAGTTTTTCTAGTGTGTCATAGGTAGACCTGTTCAAATGCCGGGCCGAGGCGGGCTTGCAAAGCCTGGCCGTAAATGGGCAAACCAAGCTTACTCTTACCGAATCTGCCTTTTCCAAAAAAAAGTGTTATTTTAATTTTTTTTGAATAAAAATAATATTTAATTCATTTTAAGAATAAAAAGGGTTTTTTACATTTTTTATTCGTTTTGTCAGCCTACGGGCTTTGTGCCGCCATTGGGTCAAAATGGAGTCTCAGTGCCCTACCAGCATCGGATCGGGCCAGATCAGGCCACCCATGAACACCTCTAGTCATAGGAGATAGGACTAGAGCCTCCATTGTGTGGCCTTTTTTTTTTTTGCCTCTAAGAGGACAGAGAGAAGGCATTGGAGGCTGCCTCCAAACCCTGTGCACAATCACTTGTAATCCATTTCGCATGGCATCGCCTCTTGATGTAGAGGCAGCAGCCAAGGAATAAAATATTAATATTTTGGATGATCATTGCTTTCCGATTTTTTTAAATAATATTAATTTTTTAAAAAATTACAAAACTAGGGAGTTGCCCCAAAAAATTACAAAACTAGGTTCATATCGTCAGTTGAATGGGCGATAGGGACCTTGGATCTGTCGCCCGCTCAACTGGTGACAGTTTCTAGAATTTTAAATATAGCAAATGAGCTCAAAAATTACTTAAACAAAGATACAAGGTCTAAACACTTAATGTTTGAGATAATTTAAAATATATAAAATTCTAAAAAAGTTACACAATCAAGTTCACTATGTAAGGAGCCTTGAAAAATTCATAATATTTGGAGCTCATTTTATATATTTAGAAATTTCTACAAACAAGATATCGTAAATGAATTTTAGAGAAATATTCACAACATATAAAATTATGAAAAAAATTAAAAAATCAAGTACACTTGTGTCTAGAGGCTCCACAAAAAATCGTAATTTTTAAGCTCATTTGCTATATTTAAACATTTCTAGAAACCTATCATCGCTTGAATCGACGACAGAACCTGTCATCGGGCGACATGAACCTCTAGGGTTCCTGTCCCAGTTGAACTGGCAACATGGACCTAGTTTTGTAATTTTTTGAGGTGACTATTCATTTTTGTAATTATATTTTATAATAATAATAATTTTTTTAAAAAATTCGTTGCTTTCCGATGAGCGCCTAGCGAGGCGGTGTCCAAGTGAACGAGAGGAGTGCTCCTCGAGGTGCTCCGCCACCTCTGTGCCCACCTCTCCGCCCCTTGCACCACCCAACCGCCACCGTTGCTTCACCGAGGAAGGGGCCCAAAGATGCTCCCGGGCGACCTCCTCCTCATCATCTTCTCCATTCTCCCATCCAATGCCACACTATTTTGCACGAGGTGGGGTGCCACCATCGCCGTGTGGTGCCCGCACCCTAGCTCGTTGTCTCTCACACCGAGCATTGTGAAGGAGTGGAGCGACACGAGGGATTCATGGTTGTGTCAACAGATCTGTTGATGTAATCATGCAGGGTACGGTGGTGATGAGTAGTTTGAGTGAGGAGAAGAATGGGTGAGGAGTCTAGGGATGTGGAATTGAGGATTGGTTGAGGCTGAGAATAAATTAGTTTGTTGCAAGGCCAGCCTTAGAGGCTACACATTGCGGACAAAAATCAACCCTACGCCAACTGGGCCCTCATACTAGCAGACCCCACATGTCATCCTCTAAATAGTAGGCGACATGCTGACACCCTTGTTCTTCTTCCTAAACCCAACGCGTTCCCAACGACTCACTCACCGACACCCCCACCCTCTCTCCCTCCCTTCATCGGCTTTGTCGTCATTGTTCTCAGAACACCCGCCCAAAATCCGGCTCAATGTCCAAATTTCACCGTGGGGTGGACTCACGACACATAGCACCCCACTTACACTTTCGTCCTCGCTCAGTGTAAAAGGGTTAACCCGAGGTGCTATGTTTGGACCCAATAGGCATTATATACTAGTACAACTCACTTTAGACAAGCAATGTGGGACTAATCCCATCACACAACTCCTCATGGGCCACATGGGCGATACTGAGTAGGCCGAGGTATTACATTCACCTCTTAAGGGCCGACGCCTCAGTAGCACACCGCATACGCTGCAAATGCCCAAGACCCCTCGGTACACGCCCGCAGGCGTCAAAGGTTTCAAAGACATATGCCATGCCGTGTGTCCACTCGGACCACACGCGCCATGCGCCATATGCCCGTCTGCCTCAGACGCGCCTGCGGCAAATAAGGTTGATGCTCGATACCATCTGTAACACTCGCCCAAAATCCGCCAATGTCCAAATTTCCACCGGATGATTCACAAGACACATAGCACCCCACTTACACTTTCGTCCTCGCTTCAGGTAAAAGGGTTAACCCGGAGGTGCTATGTTTGGACCCAACAGCATTATATACTAGTACAACTCACTTTAGACAAGCAATGTGGGACTAATCCCATCACACAACTCCTCATGGGCCACATGGGCCGATACGAGTAGGCCGAGGTATTACAGCTGCCACTAGTCCACTACCATCACTAGGGATGGCAATCGGGCGTGGCGGTACAGGTAGTGCTCGCCCATGTCTATGCCCACGACCCTGATTTCCCCCACGAGCATGCCCGCGAAGGACGACGGGCGAAGAATCTCGCCCATGCCCGTCGCCCGTGGGCATGCCTGTTTACCCGTGAACAATGCACCATCGTCCGTGGGTACCCATCGCCCGCGGGCATGCTCGTCACACATAAACAATGCATGTATCAAGTTCATCACAATTCACACATCAAGTATGTACTGTGTACCAAATTTCTATCGCAATGGCATGTATTGTTTAGAATTTTTTTTTAAATAATATCATTTTAAAAGGTAATTACAAAAATAAATAGCCGCCCCAAAAAATTACAAAAATGGCTCCCTATCGTTAGTTCAACTGGCGACAGATAGCTGTCGCGACAAGATCCTATGTATAAAACCCCCTAGAAATAACTCCAAAACTCATTTTAATTCCGTAAAAAAAGTAAGAGAGGAGGAGAGAGAGAGAAGGAAGGTAGTGAAGCTCGCTAGTTTGTCGCGGAGGGAGAGATTGATGAGCATCGATCCTGGCGGCTATCTTGCAAGTAATTTTTTTGCAACTTTGTACGTTATGTCAAATTATGTAGAATTAAGTACATCATTTGAGCTGTCAGAGTAGTAGAATTAAGTAGAATAGCTAGTAGAAGTATGTAGAATTAAGTACATAGAATTCAGTACAATAGCGACATATAATTCAGTACAATAGCGACATAGAATCTGCAGAAATAGGAAGACGCCTATTACAAATATGTAAAAATAATAATTCCAGCTTTATTTAGCTTCCCATTTGTGCGTGGTAATTATATTGTTAATGTTGAAAATTAATTTTAAACTAGGAAACTAGGAAAATAGGAAGAACTTTGTTTATTGTTTATATTTGCACTTGGAAGATATTTAAAAATATCCTCTAAATTGGAAGACCGTATTACAAATCTGTTTAAATTGTTGAGTAGCTTAAATTTGTTTTACATTTTTGTGTGGTAATTATTCTGATAACGTTGAAAATTATTTATGAAGTAGGAAACTTGGTTTTTGTACATGTTTTGTAGTCTTGACAATGCATGCACTTAATTTTTAGGTATGGTGGACGCAGGCCACTACTAGTTGCTTGACCCGGTGATTGACGCGTATCACCGTAGCCGCCTCAGTACCATGCTCCCCTCGAAAGGTGAGGCGTAGCTTGGTGCGTTGTGGCTGCGCAACCCCATCAGGGCATGGAGGCTGCACACAGATTAGGTTCCGAGGTACGTGTAGTTCTTACTACTTTGCGTGTAGTCACGTTTGTGCTTAATCGTTTTGACGCAGGTTGATAGCGGCAGGCCTCCTTCCACTAGCGAGGATGGTGGAGGCAACATGGGAGGATGACCAAGACCGCGGTCCTGGTCGTATGTCTAGGCATTTTTCATACGACCGGGCCCTATTGACGACGCTGGTTGACCGCTAGAGGTCAGAGACGCACATGTTCCACCTTCCGTGAGGGGAGATGGCGCCGACGCTTCAGGATGTCACCTTCCTTACTAGGTTGCCCTGCACTGGCTTTCCTATGGCGGTGTACGACATCCTGGCCACGTGGCGCACGGACCTCCTAGCGAGGTTCCTCGATGTTACCAGGCGGTGGGTACACAGATTTCATAGATTCCGACGAATAACGTTGAGGTGGATCTGCCAGTTCTACATAAGTCTTCGTAACTATTGTCCTCTCGGATCAATTCATATGTGAACATTGCTGACGTGTACATGTCTTCTTGCAGCCCGAGCGTATGGCGGAGAACACAGGCGATGTCATTGTTAGGAGGCACTTCGAGGCCTACCTGTTGTGGCTGTTTGGGTGGGTCATGTTCCTGGGGTCCCATGGCGACAACGTCGACAAGCACTACGTCCGATATGCACATGAGCTGGTGGACTGGCCGATGACCGAGATCCAGCCCTATGCCTGGGGTCCGGCCGTGTTGTGTGCGACGTACCGCGCACTGTGCGACGCGTGCCACCGGGCCCAGGATAGTTCTATCATCTCCGGATGCCCGCTACTTCTGCACCTGTGGTCCTTCGAGCGCTTCCAGATCGGACGACCACAGTTGGACTTGGGAGCTTATGCGGTCAGCTTGTACGTCGAGGACGACGTTGTGGACTGGCCGACCATGGGCACGGTGTGGTGCCACCGACGGGTTAGTTTCATGATCATTTATTATTTTTCGTAATGTAATTACAATTTCAGGTGATAAGTTTTCGTTGTTATATTCCACAGGTCACCTACACGCCGATCACTTCGTAGCGGTCCTACCCGGAGTACGTTGCGATGTTCGATCAGTTGACGGATGACCGCGTCATCTGGACACCATGCACTCAGGAGAGGGTGCAGGCACGCACACCAGAAGGACTGTCGAGCCTGTGCATGCGAGACTACGTGTACTGGTACACGCAGAGGGCCTTGGTGCACGATGTCTTTGTGGAGGAGTACCAGGTGTAGCGGGTTATGCGCCCGATTCATGCGATAGGAGGTCCCACCGTGAAGGGCACGGTGTTTGGCAGACGTCCATGCGTAAGTTCACGCTTTACTTTTTCATAATACGCTAAGCATACGTCGTTACACGAGAAATCCTTAGGACGAAAGAGACATCGGCACTCCGGACGTCGTCGTGGGGACCTCATCCAGTCGACCTACTCGAGACAGTCCACATGGGGGGACGTTGAGGTCACGACCACGGAAAGCATGCATATTGTAATATGTTATCATAATGTTCGAATTATCATTTTGATTTGAAAAAACTAAGTGTTATGACGTTTTTTTCAATGTTATGTAATATCGCAGTGATTTGTCGTAGTTTTGATATAAACTATGTGTTATGACGTTTTGTTGAATGTGTATGTAATATTAGTGTGATTTGTCGTAGTTTTGATAGTAATGTCAAATTCACATTTGCTTCCTTACATAATATGCGATGCATGTACATGAGCAAGTAATGGCAAGAGGTCATTTCTCCAAAGTTCTCCACCGTGTATGAATTCCCGGGCACATCGCAATATCGCTACCTTCCTACTTACTTAATTATTGATACCTCAATTGTCCTCGCAAAATTCTTTAGAAAGTTACCACACTAGAACAACATACATTTATCACAAAATGTTATTATGTAGTCTAACATATTTTGTACCGTTGAAAATCTACTTAAAATCACAAATGCATCACCAGCCGGTTTAGGGTTTCAATTCCTTGTCACCAGCCAGTACCGGGCAGCAGGAGCTAGACCCATGATAGGGGTCAACAGGGAGCCAATTTTTGTAATTTTTTGGGGCAAACTATTTATTTTTGTAATTATCTTTTAAAATAATATTATTTTTAAAAAGAATTCATATTGTTTGTACTTTTTAGCAGTTAACTAATAGCTACCGCAATGCACAACTGACATTTACAGAGCATGTATTTTTTGTACTTCATAGTACCTAACATTTTCATAGGGAGTTTAATGACAAATGCCCAGCCGAGATGTTAATGCACAACTAAAATGACATGGGCAATGTATATGACAGATGCTTCTTTTATGCATGTTGAAAATCTGGCCATTCTTACCAAAAACTAGTCAACTATTAACTCAAGAGTGAATGAAGCAAAAAAAAAAGGCATTCCATGTAGAACTCAAGTTGACTCAATATGCAATGTCCAATTCGATTTTGTGTCACAATTCACAAGCCTTCAAGTAAATCTTAGGCAAAAAAGGCCAACAGTATGAATGTATGATACTAACAAAAACCTGGTCCAAAACCATGTATATCTGCTACAAGTAGTGCATAATCATTCACCCTAGTCCCTCTCACATCTCAATCCCAGGCTAGAAAAACTTGAGAACCAAGGACTTTCTACAAAGGAATGCAATGAACTTCATGCACTTTGAGGTTGTATGTACATAAAGATAGCGCACTGATAGTAGGATGGTAGGAGTGAGTCCAAGAGGAGGGGCTGGCTGGGGCGAGTGGGGCGGGATGCCGACTGACGGGTGGCGCTGGGGCGATAAAGACCGAGGGAGGAAATACGCTGGCGGGAGGAGGACGGGCGGCGCATGGGTTGGAGTTCTTGGGTGATGGGTGACGAGGACGGATTCGATCATGCATGTACGAGGAGGATGGGCCGACTTGTTGGCCGGGAGGAGGACCAGGACAACGACTGGCTAGGAGGAGGACCGGTGTTAGGGGCAACGGTCGGCCAGGAGCCTGGGAGGAGGACGGGGGACTGGGGGAGGAAGATCGGGGGACGGGGGCACGTGAGGAGCCTAGGCATCTGGGCTCTAGCGACTGAGAAGTGGAGGCTGGGAGCTAGGAAGAGTGGCTAGGGTTTTAGACAGTGGGGTGTCCTATGGTCCCACTTGTCAGTATAGGTTATAGGTAATCGGGTGAAGCGGACCCAAGTGGAGCTTATATATTTCTGCACCCATTTACCTAATAGACAAAAAAAAATTATGCCTATTTTTATGTCTATAGACAAAGTTAGCACATTCGCCCGTGGACACAATTGCCATCCCGTCAATCACCGCTTCGTCTCCTCCCGCTGCCACCGCCGCCTCTTCCTCCTCCTCGCGAGCTCCCCGAACCCTAAACGAAGCCATTGTCTTCCTCCCTGCATGCCCAGAGCCCAGTAGATCCCACCAGCGCACGAAATCCGGAGGTGGCCTCCGGGCCGCGGCCGGCCATGTCTTCCGTGGCGGAGCTCAAGGAGAAGCACGCGGCGGCGACGGCATCGGCGAACTCTCTGCGCGAGCGGCTCCGGCAGCGGCGGCAGACGCTCCTCGACACTGACGGTGGGGCCTCTCCCCTCCCCCGGCAGGGAGCTCTCGAGGGTTCGGGGAATTCGGGAACTTTTGCTGATTGTTTTGTGTGCGGGCGTGCAGTGGAGAAGTACTCGAAGGCGCAGGGGCGGACGGCGGTGAGCTTCAACCCGACGGATCTGGTGTGCTGCCGCACGCTGCAGGGCCACAGTGGAAAGGTTGTTGCTTGGTTGACTTTCGTCTCTTTCTCAATTTCGGCGCAGCTTTGCGACTTTTCTTTCAGTTGCACGTTTTTGGAAGTTGAATTGGGAAGTAGAGATGGGTGAGGTTTCGCACTTGTTGCCCTTGGAAATAGTGGAAATTGGAACTAGGTGGTAGTGTGAGCAATTCGTAACTGCAAGGTTGTTCGTGTCAAGTAAGATTTGGTCATAGGGTCGACCTCTGAGATTCAAGTTTGTTCACCTGGATGAGGTTTGGCGCCGCCAGTTCCATACCTTGAATTTGAGTGGGCTCTAGAACGCCTGTTTGACAAATGTTGATGATTTGGCCTAACTTGGTGTGGATTTAGCATTGTTTAAGTTTTCTTGAGGCACAGTGCTGTAGATTAGAGTGAAGTTAGCTTGTGTTTGGGAATGGTGGTTGGAGGAACTTGAATTCATGATGCCGTTAGCAAGAGCAAGGTTTGGTTGTCATCCAATTCGGCCATTTTTCCATCTTGGCGCACTTTTGTTTTGTTATGTTATGAATGGTCAATAAATTGAAAAATATGGGGTATAGATGTATTTGTTTTGAGGAAGTTTGATACTCCCTCTGTTTCAAAATATAACGCCCTTTTGCGTTTCAAGGGTCAAACTTTGTAAACATTTACCAACAATTTTTATGTTTGCTCACATAAAAGTTATATCATTAGACTCCTCTAGCAGACGAGGTCAACCCAACAGAGTGAATAAAATTAGGTTAAATTTGCTTTGTAGCATCCCAAAGCTCGATGTTTTGCTAGATAATATTGCAATCGTCTTGGATTGTAGTATAACATCCTAAACAGATGAAATTATGCCAGATGACAATATGACATTACCCTCACATTTTTATCCGAAACTAATGGTGCATGGTAATTACAAGAGAAATTAATGGAAACATGCAAGTTTACCTCGTTTGGATTGGTAAAATGGTTTAGAAGAACGTCACGATATTAGAGGACAACATAGCTTTATAGCAGGGGAGAGGAGAAAGTTTTGACTCCAAAGCTCCTGCCTTTTGGTGCCAATAACAAAAAAGAACAAGGGCAAACTGGTATTTTTACCCTACAAACGGCTATCTTGAACGGGAAAGACGACGGCAATATCATTTGGCACAATTTTACATGTTTAGGATATTATATTGTAGTCCAAGAGAAGTGCAATGTTATCTAGCAAAATATCAATCTTTGGGATGCTTCTGAGCAAATTTTCCTTAAAATTATGGGTGCTTTGCAGTTTTTAGGCATGCCTTGGTTCTTAGTTTAGTGATTTGGCATTGCATTCCTAATCAGATAATCCTACCCATGGACATAATGTGTAGTTAGGTTAAATTGGATTGCAATTTTGATAATCATAATTTACCTGTTTAGGATTTTAAAATCCAAGTGAGGAGTGGGTATTAGCAATATATTTGAGTCTGTTCCTTCCATTGTTCCATCCGTCAGTCAACACTACTAGATTGGAGTTAAGCAGGGCCAAGCATGATGCAAGCATTGTAATTATTGCCACTCCATGGAAGGCTTTCCTTGGCAACACTTTCCTTTTGTTATGAAGTACTGTGGCTATGCTATAATCTAGTCCTATCGTGTAAATCCCTCTTACATTTAAGGGCATGTTATTGTTTGAATACCAACTGCAGTACAGAATGTATAATTTAGGAAAACTAGATATCATTCATCTAACCAAATGGCAGGTTTGTTTCTTATTCCATTTGTTTTTCTCAGAGAAATGGTTTAGCATATGATCATTCTATCGAATCAGTCAGATACTGGTAATGAAGCAAACGCTGCCATAATTAGGTTGATATTTGGGCTTATGGCACAAGATGTTTCCTGTGCACATACGCTGTTTGTGTGTCTTTTATGGGAACTGTCAAAACTATTTGATTTGGTAGCATCAGTGTAGACACCCATGGCTGCCTCTTGTTCATGGTAATTGTTTTGTGCTTGTTGGCACACTTGAGCAGGGATGCATCATGCATGATTTAGTTTGCTGCTAGCCTGCTACAAGCATTGACTCTCTTAGGAGCATAATTTGGTGTTGGTTTGTCCCCTCTAGCCAGTGTTGCATGTAACATTTAGTGATTCATTCATTGTGTCTTTGTGACAATCCATTTTATTGAGGCTTGCTACAGTCTATATTAGTTCATCAGAAGCTGGTAGTTTTTTTAAAAAAAATTGCTTATGCGCTTCTACTTAGAAAACTGTCCGAGTGATATTTCTTTTGATTCCAGGATACATCTTTTTTTTGTAAAAGAAAAACTTTACATTTTTGTACATGTACAGAATCGATGCTGTGTTCAGATAGAAAAAGATTGTCCTGCAACTTTGGGGTGGTCCGTGGGCACCTTTTATTGGTTTATTTGGTCTTTAAGAATTTTTTCTCCATATTAGGCACAATCTTACCAAACTATATTTAGACACTGCACCTATTAAGCTGTTCTTTCGCTCATTATTTCACTATTTCGGTATTTTTAAATAGATGCTTACAGAGAAAACAAGCAAAGACAGATACATGCACAACAACTAATTGAATCCTCTGCAGTAATTACTGCAGCGTTCATTGTTTATTAACACAATACATTGTCTGTTACTGTAATAGTTATTATTGCTTTTGGTCTGAGCCCTTGGGTCTTGATTGGACAATGGGAGCATGCCCTTAATGACCAATACTGTGCTTCTGCAGTTGCTACTGCGGAGGATCTGCGTCCTACTAAAAAGACTTCATTTCTCAGGATCTTATGTAACCTGTTTGTCATAGCTAGGTGACAGACATGACTGGTAGAAAGTCTTTGTTTCTCATGATCTTTGATATTCATTATCAAGCTTAAGATAAAATTTTTGTTGTTGTCATTTCGCAGAGAACCAGTGTTCTAAAAATGGTCTACTAGGTTGTATACTAGTAAGGGTGCCCCTACCTTTACCATACAATTGCCGGTTAGGCCGTGTGGTGGGGCCCCATAGGCAGTATAATCACTACTAGGTGGGTGACCAACAAATTTTGGTTAGCGATTTTTAGAACATTGCAAAGAACAGAAAAATCCATGATGCTAAGAATTTGTGATATCTTGGTGCTTCTAACTGTTCTAATACCTAATTTTAGGTTCTGTGACTTTGCTCTGGTAATTGAGCACTTTAAATTTCTTTTTAGGATAGTTGTTTGCAAAAATACTTATGTCAAATGGTTTTGTGGTTTTATAACTAGTGTTAACTCATGAGTCAACACAGGTATATTCTCTGGATTGGACCCCTGAAAAGAATTGGATAGTCAGCGCCTCACAAGATGGAAGGCTAATTGTATGGAATGCTTTAACAAGTCAGAAAACACATGCCATTAAGCTACACTGTCCATGGGTGATGACATGTGCTTTTGCACCCAATGGCCAATCTGTTGCCTGTGGCGGTCTTGATAGTGCATGCTCTATCTTCAATCTTAACTCACAGGTAGACAGAGATGGGAACATACCAGTATCAAGAATACTTACTGGACACAAAGGCTATGTTTCGTCCTGTCAGTACGTGCCAGATCAGGAAACCCGCCTAATTACAAGCTCAGGTGACCAAACGTGTGTCCTGTGGGATGTTACTACTGGCCAAAGGATATCAATATTTGGAGGTGAATTTCCATCAGGGCATACAGCTGATGTTTTGAGGTAATTGTTTTTGCTTTCATGCCTTGTTCATTTGGACATCATGCTTACAGTACATTTAACTCTTCTCCTTGTAGTTAACTGAAATCTTCTTCTCACATATTACATTTTCAACTTCAGCTGCTGGACACTAGGTTGACATCTTTACCAATTTCTGAACATTTAATGACCAAAACACTGTTAATGCTCTACAAATTTTATTGATTGTTATAGATGTGGAGTTGAACAAAGTTTCACAGTATAAATGTGAAAGCATAGCATCAATCCTTAACACTATCTCTGACTAGGGGTGAAAACGGATTGGATAGTTTCCGACCGATCCAGACGGAAACGGATTCGGATGATCTCGGATCGGAAACGGATTTGTTTTTTTTTTTGTCGGAAACGGAAACGAATACGGTAGGCATGCTATCCGGCGGATACGGATATGAATACGGATTATCCGGATTTCGGCCCAAAAGAGAAAAGGAGATTTTAATTGATTTCGAATTTCAGAAAATACAACAAATCAAATAGCCTTTTAGAAAATAGCAAATGTAGTTAAAAATTCTAGAAAAATCACAGAAATTCCTTGAATTATTTTGAACCTAATAAAATTAATTCCAACTTAAAGTTGGTTTTTATTTTACACATAAATTATTTTTAATTTCTGAAAATAGGAAAAATATTTTTAAAATCAAGAAAATTCAAGAAATTAATTAAAATTTTCTTTTTCACTTTAAATTCAATAAAATCCCAGAAAACTCAATAAATTTTATTTTTGACATTAAAAACTAGGAAATTAAATAATTGACTTTATTTTTTTCTTTTTAACCAAGAAAACTCTTTTAAATCTTAGAAAATCCAATAAAATAATAACTTTATTAATTTTATTTTTGTAACATACTTTGGGATGTTATAGTCATTTGCGTATTGATTAACCATCCAGCTTGATCAATGTTAGTGTGAACTAAGTTTTATATATGTATGTGATGCACTAAGTGTGCATACATGATGACTTGTGATTTTGTGAGTTATGACTTATGAACTAAATATGGTAAACTAACTGTTATGTTTGTGATGAACTAGTTAATGCAGCTTACTATGCCAATATTATGTGTGGTTACTGAAAATATAAACAATTCATGAATGTTTGCATCAAATAAACTAGTTATATGTTTTCGTTAATTTCTGGCATACAATTTAAGGGGTTTTCATGTTCCGAAAAATATCCGCGTCCGTATTCGCTTTGATTCAGATTCGCTCCGTATTTGTATTCGATATTATTCATATCCGGAGTATTCGTATCCGGATCCGGGAAAAAAAATGAAAACAAATCTGGCAGAGCCATTATCCGTCCGTATCCGATCCGTTTTCACCCCTATCTCCGACTGGCCAGTCTATGTAGAGAACTGACAGGTTTTCCCTTTGTTTGCTACACCAATTAGATGGTGCAAATTTGCTTTCCAGAGCTGGCTGTAATTAGTAATCACATGGCAGCACAGGCAGCATTTGGTCTGACACTATTTCCTCAAAGGTTGGTGATATGAAATTATGAATCATCAATGGTGAATACAATTGCCTGAACAGAGTTGAGGCACTAATTACTAATCAATTAGCTCATGCGCATGAGGCAAATACAATAACATCTTAGTAATGTGCCAGCATGGGTGTGCTGCAGCTTTAAAATGTACTGCTGAAAGTTCTGGTTTAATTTGGTCTTTATTTTGAAATATTGAAGTTGCTATACTTTTATTTGCGTACTGGTTTGATTTTCAAGTGCTCTGATCTATTTCTTTTACCCCTTCAGTCTGTCCATCAATTCGTTGAGCACGAATATGTTTGTTTCGGGTTCATGTGATGCAACTGTAAGGCTGTGGGATATCAGAATTGCAAGTCGGGCAGTTCGAACATATCATGGACATGAGGGTGACATTAACAGTGTCAAGTTTTTCCCTGATGGCCAGAGGTTTGGTACTGGTTCAGATGATGGCACATGCAGATTATTCGACATGAGAACAGGGCATCAACTTCAAGTGTACGGTCGGGAGCCTGATAGAAATGATAATGAGCTCCCTATTGTTACATCTATTGCATTTTCAATATCGGGAAGGCTTCTTTTTGCTGGATACTCCAATGGTGACTGTTATGTGTGGGACACACTTCTCGCTGAGGTTTGCATTTTTTGTCATTTTCCATGAATTTAATCACAGCTTAGATAGTGGGAAGAAAACTAGACACTAAAAATAATATGGACCAAATCAATGTGGAATACTTTACTGTATCGTCACAGTTGGGATTTCCTTTTGTTGAAAAGGAAACATATTTTGAGGTACAGTTTATTTACCGTATAAAAGTAGGGAGTTAAAAAATGTCATAGTCAGGTTAGTAACACTACTGATTTGATCTTTAAATTGCATAAGCTTAACTCAGTAATTTATCCATGTAGATTTGATTGTAATTATCAAGTGAACGTTAGTCACAGGAGAAAAGCATGTGAGTTACAAAAGATTGTAATTTAGTACATCATCTGTTCTTAGTTTCTGCAGCATATATGTATTCATGCATTAGAGGATGCTGTTGCAAATCACCTTATATTAAAAGATTCCTGCTATTTGCCAAGAGGCTTCAGAGAATATCAGAATAGTGTTTAGATTGGGCCAACATAAAGCCTAATTGAATATCAGCATGTTGCAGTTTTTCTGAGTTTGAGCTACTAGGGAGTAGGGACTAGGCTTGTGGGGATCGGTGAAATATATAGCGCCTGCCTCACAACATGCACCATCTGTCTTTCTGTATTTCTTATACTAGTGAAAATTGGTTGATTTGTGAATAATTTTAAAAACGGCTCAGGTGGTACTTAATTTGGGAACCCTCCAAAACTCTCATGAGGGCCGTATAAGCTGCCTTGGGTTGTCATCTGATGGGAGTGCATTGTGTACAGGAAGTTGGGATAAAAATTTGAAGGTAAGGAAGGTGCTTTTGATATGAAAAGATTCTCATTGACTACTTGATCAATTGCATCGCATGAACTGTTCTGCCTTAACACTAATAATTGTGCTAGAATGGAACTAGCACTTGTTATGCTCTTTGTTATTTCCAAATTAATTGCCTGTGCGTTGCTTGAATTTTCATTTGAAATAACTTTGTGCACTTTGCGGTATCAACTTGACATCCTAACTGAAAAGGTACATGTATCTTAGGTTAACACTTTCAATATTAAGATATAAAGGGATACTTTGAATCAGCTATTATTTTCTAGTTTAGCTGTTCATTATGTTTGGGAATCCTGCATGCTTGAATGTTAGTTGATGTTGACGAGGAATACCCTTTGGTTTGCACATTGCCATTGTCCATTATCAATGTCAGTACTTCCAGTGGGCTATAGTTTTTCCCTCCCAATGAGGTATTTTATCACTAATGGAGATCCCAGAGAATTACAACCTAGTTTAGCATTTCTCATATATATTCCTACTTCGTAGAGAGAATGAGATAAGTTAACTTGTAGTGAACTTCAGCATTCTGACGTCCAAGTTGCTACCTGTTGAAAATTTTCAGATTTGGGCCTTCAGTGGACACCGCAAAATAGTTTGAAGGGCTGTTTTCTCCCCCGTGTTTTATGTTCCTCATTGTGTGTTACGAATGGCGGCCAACTCAACAGGTTCCTGAAGATCAAGTTGTTGGTTCTGTAGTATACAATCTTCTGTATCATACCTTATGTCCAATGGAAAATGCAATTTGTCGGCAAGACGTGTGCTGTGATGTTTTTGTACATTGTTAAGTTAGCGTACTGTTTATACCACCAGAAGTCCGCACCCATGTGATCTGTTCTGCCCTTTCTTTGTACAACTATTTTAGCTGTAGAAAAGCTCTACCTTGACATATGTATTTTGGAACCAATATCAATTTCTCCATTCTCCAGTTAGGAATATCAGCTGCTTTGTCGTGTGCACGTGTGTAGTACATTTGCTATTTTGCTTTATCAGGTTGCACAGTTGTTAGCCGATGTGAATTTGACATGAGAATTGGTCCGGTTGGCAAAAAGTTGTTATTTGACATATCTGACCTATGAAACTTTCACTGCTGAGTGTTCGAGATTCCAGCTAACCAGGTTGGATGTGAACTTGTGTTTTTTCTTCGGTTAACATTACGAAACAGAAACTTCATTTTTTTTATCAGCTAATCCCAAAGGGGAATATACATAGGAAAGAAAAGAGTCGATCAACAATTATTTCATGAGTAACAACTTACGGAATTCGGAATTTTTTTATTATTAATTAACCTTTTTTTGAATTTTATTTTAAGGTTAACTTAGACTTTATTTTCAATTCGACCTTTTGGTCATCTTACATGGCGTGACAAAATAACACCGCCACGCTAGCTTATTTCGTCAAACCAACAATTATTTTGAGGACTTATCTTCACGTGTGGTGTTGTTTTGTCGCGCCATCACGTGGCAAAAAGTCGAAGTGGAAATAAAGTCGTCGATGGTTGACTTTAAAATAAAATTCAAAAAGATTAATTAATAAAAAAAAGTTCCGGAATTCGAGATGTACCGAAAGAGAAATATAGGAAACAGACAATTTAATATTTGTTTTCTTTTTGCGCTTAGATTCTCAAGTCGAATTTGAAACGTACCAAAAAGTTGGAGATCCAACTCCAAGGAGAGACAGTCTAATACCATATCACGACGGTATCTTTTACCTCTCTTTTTCATTTGACATGGGAAATCTTCCATCCTTTCTTTGACTCTTGTTCTTTCTTTACATGGGAAATGATCCAAAATGGCAAATGAATAAAGATCTCACTAAACTTTTGGTAAATGTTTTGTCCTGGTAGGAATGGGGATATCATTTATCTTCTACATATTTATCGTTTTGCCGGAACTATAAACATAAGAAATTGATAAGAGAGGTAGTAATTTATCAAACAGACCACACTCTCAAGTCATCCTTAAAATTTGGGAACCAAGACGTCATGAAATCAAATCTCGAAAACATGTACACTCGTACAGTAAAACCACTAGCGCACGCGTTCCGCGTTTGCCCAGCCTCGTTCGGCCCGTGCAACGGCGACGCGTTGGAGACCAAACCTGCCCAAATAATTTGCACGAACGGGAAATATATGGCGGGAGAATTTGGCGCCCGAGGGAGAGGCCACTAGGCCAGAGGCCCAGAGCCGAGAGGTCCAGGTCCAGGACCGGGAGCGGGGTGGCGCCGGTGCCAAGGAAGACTAGCGGCGCAGGAGGGAGTCGGCCAGCCGGGAGGTCCGGGATCGGGAGGAGGAGAGAAAGGGCGGCACGGGAGGGAGCTAGAGCGGAGAGGTGCGGAGGTGGCTCGGCGGTGAGGAGGCGAGGAGGCGGCGCGGAGGTGAGGAGGTGAGAAGGCAACTAGGCGAGGAGACGGCGTGGCCACACGGGCCGTGCGCTGAGCCGGCAAGGAGACGGCTTGGCGGTTGTGCACTTGTGCGGTCTTGTGGACGAGGAGACACGGAGGAGATGAGGTGGTGCAGACGAGGAGGCGCAGAGGAGAGGAGGCAACACGGCTGGCCAGAGCAGAGAGGAGGCGAGGAGGCGAGGAGGCGGCAGTCAGCGGTCTTAAGGACGAGGAGGTGAAGGAGAGGAGGCGGCGCCTGAGCCTGAGGAGGAGAGAGAGGAGGAGTCTTGGCAGGGCGCAGACGCTGCACGCTGCAAGGTGGGGTTGGGGAAGAAGAAGGCGGGGCAAGCGGGCAGCAAAGACGCGGGCCGAACGCGTCTTTCGTCAGGCGCTGTGCTTGCAACGCAGTCTGCCCGACTGAAATCAAACCGTTGGGGGCATTTTTACCCTTTTTGACCGTTTGAGTCATAAAAAATAGCAAAAAAAATAAAAAAAAATCCTAAAATGTTTCCTATAAATAACCATCATACCCTCCTCATTCAACACCCCTTCATTCTCTATTCTCTCTTTGAAATTCTATTGTGCAAATTCAAATTCGTGTTGAGCTAAGTTGGCAAAATTCAAAAAAATTGTGTCCAAATTTGGAAAATTCAATTTTCGGCAGCAAGTCAGCGAAAGAGGTACAATACTATTTTTTGCATACATTTATTGTTAGTGCTTGTTATGCTAAGATGAAAGTAGTAATAGTGTTAGTTTCGATTTTGCAGTTTTCGTTATGGACACTTGGACAGTCCTTATGACAGCTTTGCTCTTGGTGATTACGGACTTTCACCAGAGAAATTGCGTCCATGGAAGCGGCTATAGCTGCCTCAAGCCAACCGGAGGTTTCACCGAAAGAGCAAGGCGGAGTTCCGTCATCAGACTCCACGGCAACTGGAGCAAATTAAGAGGTCGAGACCGTCTACATCGGGAGTGTGGGAGAATTTCGGCAGGACAACCAAGCAAGACGCAGTGGGGAATGAGGTACCATATGCTATTTGTAAAATTTGTCGCCATGAATTGTCTACAAAGTCTATAGGTGGAACGGGGCACTTGCTTAGACATGCTACAAGATGTCGAGCCAAGCAAGAATTGGTGATGAGGCAGATGCAGCTGCAATACAACCCTGACGGTACGGTATGTAGCTGGGACTACGACCCTCAGGTAGCCCGTCAATCTCTCTGTCGTTTAATTGCTTATGAAGATTTACCGTTATGCTTTAAGTCTGCTTTTTTTTTCCAAAATTACATTAGAACTACGTATAATCCTAGATTTTCTTCCGTTTCTAGACATACAACAACTAAGGATCTAGTAAAATACTATAATGAACGTCGTAATAAAATAAAGAAACTATTTAGTACGTGCATATTTTCGGTGGCCCTGACCTCGGACATATGGAGTGGTTGGGCTAGGGAGGATTACCTTAGTGTAGTTGCGTATTATGTTAATGACGACTGGGTAATGGAGAAAAAGATTATAGCTTTGAAATTAATTGATGTAGCATACACAGGTGAGAATATTGCGAACTGTATTATCAAAGTCGTGGAGTACTTTGGTCTTACAGACAAAATATTCACAATTACTTTAGACAACGCCGCTTCAAACTTTAGGGTCATGGACATTCTTACTCCAGTGTTGAGGACATACGCCGATTCCTTCTTGCTACATCAATGATGCGCTTGTCATATTGTCAACCTTATAGTCAAATGTGGTTTGAAGAGGTTGAGTCCGTATATTAAAGCTTTTCGCGATGTGATTTCTTTCTTTAATAATTCTAACGTAAGAATAGCACAATATAAGAACTTCTACAGAGCGATAGGTGTACGTTTAAAAAAATTCGGTTTGGACATGGAGGTAAGGTAGAACTCTACTTACCTCGTGCTTAAGAATCTTTTACCATACAAAAGTACTTTTTCTGTTTTTATTCAAACGCACTATCATAACACTGACGGTAGTATGCTATTAACTGAGCAACATTGGTTCGTTGCTGAGAAGATATTGTCATTTTTAGAAAAAAATTATGAGGCAACTGTTGCTTTGTCCACTGTCTACTATCAAACATCTCATACTATTTTACAGATTGCTACTCAATTGAAAATGTATGAAAATGACTTAGTTTTACGCGATGCTATTGTTTCCATGAAATCTAAATACCTTAAATATTGGAGAGAAATCTCTTACCTATATGCATTTGCATTTCTTTGAGATTCTATGGCTACAATTGATGCATTTGGTACTGTACTTGATCTTCATAGTGATGCTACGGGGCTAGACTATAATGACTATTTTGCAGAAGTTCATTCTCGATTATACGAGGTTTACCAAAGGTATGAAAATAAGTTCCGAGGAGTCCGCTCGCAACGACCTCTAGTAGCCCCCACCTCGAGTGGGAAGACAAATATGTGGGGCACGATCTTCGGTGCCTCTTCCTGTAGGTCCATGTCCAGATCTTCTTCTTCTTCTACACCATCGTCTGCTTAGCCAATACCCACAAGGAGCGGGGAACTATCCACCTATCTGGACAGCGATACAGTTGATTTCAACTCAGAAGGATTCGACATCTCGCAATGGTGGCAAGTCCATAAGTTAACATATCACGTGCTATCCATACTTGCACGTGATGTGTTAACTGTTTCTGTCTCTACGGTTTCCTCCGAGTCTGCTTTCAGTCTTTTTAAAAGAATATTGGAGCAGAGAAGAACAAGTCTCACAAGTGAGATGGTGGATATCTTTCTAACTGTGAAGAACTGGGAACAAGTTGATTCACGAATATAACACTTTGTGAAAAATCCAGAGTTGTCAGAGGTGTTAAAAATCGTACTTGGACAATAACAAGAATAACAAACACGTAGAACAATGATGTATTATGTATGTAGAGTTATATGTTATACTCTTTTTTACTTTGCTAAGGTTTTCTCATTTTGAGTTTTTACTTGGCGAATGTTTTAACGAGGTAGTCAGTTGGATATTAATAAAGCTCTTTATTACATTTTCAATATGTTTGTCTCTTTTTTTTTTCAATTTTCATGTCTACTTCTGAATTCTACATATTTTTCTATTTTTTCTGAATTTTTTTGGATTTTTTTCATTCTGTCGGGTCAAACGAACTAAATAGGTCACACTTAGCCCGATGAACTAAACGGGCTTGTGCCGATCCGACAGGTTACGAATGACTAACAAACCATGCCTGAACCGTCACCCTACCACATGGGCCGGCCCGTCACGTCACAAGTCGTTTAGGCCCGTGAACCCGTGGCGTGCCAGACCAGCCGCCCGTTTGGCCAGGTCTGCCGCCGACTTCATCCATGAGCCTCCCCACAAGATCACCAAGATCTCACCCCTGCTCAAGGCCAAGAAGCTGTCCGACAAGGTCGTCCTGCTGTCCCGCGGCTCCGCCCTCGCCGCCGGCTACGACCTCTCGAGGTGCGCACTCGTCAATAAGTCTACATCAAAGCCTCGCCGTTAATTTTACGAGTTGCTTAACCGTTTCTGGTTTGATCTCAGCGCGGCGGAGGCGGTCGTGCCGGCCAGGGGGAAGGCGCTGGTGCCCACCGACCTCAGCATCGCCATCCCGGAGGGCACCTACGCGCGCATAGGTGAGCAAGCAAGCCCTTCAATGAAGATGCAATGCGCGTGCAGTTTGGTCTGGGTCTCGTTTCTCGTTTGCGCCGCAGATTGTTTGATGAAATGCTTGTCTGATTATTGCAGCGCCGAGGTCAGGGCTGGCGCTGAAGCATTCGATCGACGTGGGCGCCGGAGTGGTCGACGCGGACTACCGTGGCCCGGCGGGGGTCATACTATTCAACCACTCGGATGTGGACTTTGCGGTGAAGCCCGGCGACCGGATCGCGCAGATGATCATCCAGGTGGTCGTGGCGCCGGAGGTTGCGGAGGTGGAAGACCTCCATGCCACCGTGCGCGGCGAGGGAGGGTTCGGGTCCACTGGCGTTTGAAATGCGCTAGCTTGCTCTAGGGAGGGACTTGGGGCTTGTTTGATTGATGATCGAGCGGAAAAAGTAGGTTTTCGGGTCGATCGACAAATTTAAAGATGAGTTGTTTGGAAACGTTTGATGAATAAAAAATGGATCAAAGCAATAAACAGTGAATTGCTCTCCCAGACAGTGAATTTGGATGCCTGGGCTGCTAGCTACCTGGTCTGGCAGCCGACGCAGGCACCACTCCAAGCAGCGAACCGGCAATGCGCAGGGAGATGCCTGGCCAGGCACATCGCTACTAGGTAGCAATCCAAGCAGCCCCTTGGTTTGTCTCCGAGGACGGTGAAGGAACACTCTCATCTTTCGATGCTTGTACGCATTTTGTGATGTTGGATGGAATGATCCAACCGAGAAGTTTATGTTGTGTCAGTAATGCAGCATTCGTGATCTTATTTCCCACTAAATGTGTTTATAACTTGTAGGTGAGCTACAGAATTGCATGCGTACGTGGTTTTCCATTCCAATTTCCAAAGAGGCAAATTGCAAGCAGACTGCAGGTTTGAGGTTGCTGTGGGTAACGGGTAACCGCTTGAGAACGTAAATAATGCACAAAGCAGATCGTCAGAATGCCGCAGCAGGGTGTCCGAGTATTGTTGCATGCATCTGGATGAGCACAAACTGTGATCCTGTCTCTAAACCAATGGGACTCTGATCTATACTCACGATATATGGACATCTCGTTTGCAGAAATCGCAAGTGCTCGCCGTTTGCCCTGATGCCCAGAGGTTTTTTAGTTGTGGGAGATTATCTCACTATGTAGAAAGGCAAATGCTGGCCTTGTCACCGCTGCATAGTGCATAGCCTGAAGTTTTGCCGTGGAGCATGACGAGGACTCTCAGCATAACCTTTGACGTTTCTTAAGTTATTTCCGTTGTCTTTCTCCTAATTAATTTCTTCCCCGTCTCTTGCCTTTCTTCTAATGTGATGCAGCAGGAGTCTGCACGTATGAGACAATGCGAGAAATCCTTTTTTTTCTTCTCCTGTGCACTAACCACTTGGAAATTGCAAGTAGAACAAAGGACGGAGACGTCAGAAGTGGCAGAGATCGATGCTGAAACCCGGCCAGTACCCAGCATGGTACTACTGGAAAGGTATTCATGCTTTGCGAACTAGAAATAGTAGTTTTGTGAAGGAAGATAGAATTGCACGGCATCCATCGATCCTTGTATTACTCTATATATTTATCTAGTACAATCCTTACGGTTAAAGGGAGGCCGATAGGGAGCATTTTCAGGATGGCCACGTAGCCAGTTTTTCCAATGCCGTCCGTCCGATGTGGAGTTTTTGGCTAATTTGACACAGTTTACGGTCTTAGCAGCAAATCTGACTCTCCGTGTGTCAAAATTGCAAAAATAGCATCAAGTTCGTACTGCACTGCAGGGGCATGAATATCTCCTCCGCACGCCACATGTCCCGATTCCGTGCCCCAGGCCCACGAACGAGCCGCAACCGTGCCCCAAGCGCATTGAGTCAATGGGCTCGCGATCGATGGAAGAGAGCGTGGAACAAAGGAGGAAAACAGAGGAGGCGGTGGTGGCTCTAGCGCATGGTGCTCGCGGCGAACGCGCACAGAGCGCCAATGAGGGCAAAATAGAACGACGACGCCTTGAGGGGTCTCTGTGTGGTGGTGGTGGCGGGTGGAGCGGCATGGTGGCGGCGGCTCGGGCGCACAACGGAGATGGCGGCTCGGCGGCGTTCGCTGAAAATTGGTGCGACCATGCACTTGGTCCCGGTGAGGGGGTCGTGTCGGGTGACTCGGGGAGGCCGAAGAGGAACCGAGGTGGCGGGGCGACGACGCTAGTGTGGCGGAAGATGGTGGCGGCGGTGGCGCTCCATGGCGGCGTAGCGAACGAATGGAGAGGGGCGAAAGGTGGAGGACGCACGGGGACACGAGATGACATGTATAACTCGGCTTGGGGCTCACCAGCGAGGGAGATCGGGCGCGGCACAACATGACGTGGGCGCAGGTGAGCGTGATGCGGTGCGGGTGAGCAACGAGTCAATGCGCCTGGGGCACGGACGTGGCTCGTCCGTGGGCTTGGGGCACGGACTCGGGCCACGTGGCGTGCGGAAGCTCGTCCGTGCCCCTAGGGTACGGACTCAGGACACGTAGCGCGCAGAGAAGTCACGCCCCTGGGGCACAGACTTTGTTCCATTTTTGTAATTTTGGCGGATTGAGGGCCAGATTTGCTATTCAGGCTGTAAATACTGTCAAATTAGCCAAAAACTCTCTGATGTGCGGATGTCTAGCCAAAAACTCTCTGATGTGCGGATGTCCTTTTTCCGGCTGTCTAATCTTTCGTAGCGTTGTGCTCGCACGGCATGCATCCATGTGTCCACACGTGCCTGGTGCTTTGGCTGCTGTGCTCCTGTTGTGCCTTTATTTCCCATCGTGCCCCCATGGTCCTTCTTCCTCGTTCGAGTATCCAGTGTCTCTTCCTCTTCGCTTCTGCCGCCCGTTCGCCTGCTTTGCTCCGGTTTCCGCCGCTCGTCGTCTGCCCCTCTCTTCCTGCTGTTTTCCCCATCGGTTCCGCATGTCTTGGGGATGGTTATCCATCGATCTATACTTTTTTTTTGTGCAATGTTTCTTCTGTGCGTCCGAGGGCTCCTCTATGGATCTGTGCAGTTTTTGTTTCCCCTAGGGTTTTTCCTTCGCATTTTTCTTGTTTTTGGTTGTTGTGATGTTCTTTGGTTGTTTCCTTCCCTTCTTTTAGTTGGATTGGTTGGGTTGCTTTTTTCCCTTTCTTGCTGCTCTCTTCTCCATCGCTTTTGTTTTTTTTCCCAACATTTGTAGGTTGGAAAAATTGGAGACGCGGAGATGAGGTGAACATTCAATATAGGTGTTGGAATGGTCCTTGTAGTGAGCAAAGAAGCAGCAGATAGAATTATCGAAGATACCCATGGATCGAATCCTGCTTATCGCATTGGAGAGGTGATCCAAGATGAGGGGGTTCACTACGTCTGAGCTCATAAGCTTACATTGCTTCGAGTGGTTTGAGATTTGTTTGTCAGCTGGGCAAAGCAACCCAATTTTTTGTAACAGCATAATCTTGTGGGGCTAAGATATGGAGTAATAGTGGTTTTACTCCTATAAGAAATATGGGAAATAATATTTAACTGGTTCCATAAGAACTTAACATAAACGATTGATATTGTTATTTGGGACATCTTACTCCCTTCCAGAGAAGAGAACATCTAATGGGAATGCTCAAATACTTCTGAATTTTCTTGTAGATCGTCTAGAAATCTTCTATATGAATTTTCACCTAGTGCTGCTCTCCATCTGAATGTAAGGAAGCATTGATACTTAATCTGTATAGTCTAGGAATATCACGTTTAACTTTGGAGAACTAAAAGGATTTAAAGAAAAATAAATAGAATTATTTAGTAGAATTTCATAAATTTTAGAAGGGAAAAAGAACCTAGGGCCTACAGCCTGTGGCCCATGTGGGGGCCGACTGGCATTAAAGAGGACCAGGTGGAGGTGCAACCCTAGCTGCCCCTGCCTCTTTCCCCTACTGCCACCACCCCAAGGCCAGCGTCTTTGCCCCGCCGCCATCGCTTTCTGCTTGCATGTCTTTGCAGACCTCTACCTTCTTTGCTTTCCTAGTGCGGCCTCTCTCTCCTACCGCTTGCAAGCAAGCTTGCTGCAACATGCATACCGCCAAACCTGCATGAATGCTCTTTCCTTGTTGCAGTCTTCTGCGCTTTTCTCTACGTGAGCTGCTGCATGCAGGTGTACCTTGTTGGCCCTTGATCCTTCAGCCAGAGAGAGAGAGAGAGAGAGAGAGAGAGAGAGAGAGAGGTTGTTGCCGGGATTTTATGTGGTGCTGCTGCAAGGAAGAGGAAGGAGGAAGGGAAAGGAGAAAGAGGAAGAAAGAAGTTAAAGAGAGGGTTTTCGTGGGTCTTTGTGATCGTGGTCGTGTTCTTCAAGGGTAATATTTAATAATTCCTAGATGTATCATAGATTAATCGTTATTCAATTCGTAGATCGATTGGTCTAAGGGAATGGTAGATTTCTATAGTGGATCAACGATGGAGGTCCTTGACCATCGCATGCATAGCATTGATCGCTAGTATCAGGCCATGGACAGTCGCTACACTGCCATTGACCACTCCAATGCAGTTGTGCTTCAACGTCTTGATCAGTTGACTAGGTGGGTTTCTGAGATGCAGGTAGTCCAAGGGCAGATCTTGACAACATTTCAGATGTCAACTCTCGACTGTCCTCAGTTGAGCAAACAATCACCTACTCTCGTCGCCGCCAACTTGATTGTAACACCCCAGCTTAGCAAAAGCCCAAGATTAGCAAAAGCCCAAGATGCCACCTACAACTACCAACACTATCAATTTTATCCATTAAACAAGTAATACTAACATCTAACTTCCAGAAGAAGCATTCATTAATTTAGTAATAAAAAATTTCAGCAAGCCTATTGACCACAAATCGAAGGTAAAATGAACCAAAAGTTACCAAATGCAGCATAACTAAGTTTCAATTAGGGAATGCTGCACCTAACAATAATTTGAACCATAAGAATTTAAGAGATACCACAAGATGTCCATTTATTACAATAGAAATTTCTAACTAGTTTATAATCAAAAGGAATAAGTTTTTAGATGGTGTGAAGTGCAGCAAAAATGAAATCATTTCATGAGCTACTTCCACCTTGATGCATGCTGTCATCAACGCTCACCTCAAACGACAAATAAACAAGAGTGAGTCAATGACCCAGCAAGTACACGTAAAAATAACACACGAGGCATCATATCATAAAAAATCATTCACATTATCTAAAATAAGATAATACATATTCATCTTTCATGAATGCAATGCAACTCATGCACATGCCACAACTTCACTTTTGCTTATACCAGTATAGTGGAGTGTAACACCCGTCGGTGTTCACTCATACCCGCATTCTCAAATGCGGGGACCCATTGCCCATTCTTTTTCAGACGGGAACCTCATTGCCCGTATCTTACATATGGGGACATCATCCCACTCCCGTGGGTTATATCATTCCAACATGAATGCTTGATATGCAATACAATGAATAATCAACATTTTTTTCATAATCATCATCAAATTATCAAAAACATTTAAGCAATATGAAATAAGCATACTTCACATGAATAATCATAATAAGAATTCATCTAACCAAATGATATTGCCAATCAGCCAATATCACTCTAACATGTACTTGCTTTTTTAGTTGCGACAACTGGAATAGAGTGAGGGTGATACCAATCCCGAAGCCACTCCGCCTACATCAAACACCCCACTCAAAACAAGCCACGGCAAAACAAACTAGCGCATTATATACAACGCTCCTACACGCTCTCAAATTCCACAATTCTGTCCCGGAACTAAAACTATCATAACTTTCAACTCGCACATCAAAAAATAATAAATCATATCATTATGGAATCTATACAGAATTGTGCACAACTTATTAGGTGATCAAAAGTTTAGATTAAATGGTCTAAACCCCCGTTTTTAACCCATAAGACAGATTTGTCATCTTCTGGACAACCGACTTAATAATTTCATATCTTTTAATCTGCACATGCAAAAATAATGATCTAGGGCTTTTCAGAATCCATATAAAATTATCTACCATAACCTAGTTATGCCAAACATTCTATTCTGCCATTAAATTTGTCAAATTAAAGTTTTCCCACGACTGCTTCCAATAGCAACCCGGTTCTGGACTACAGTTTTCCAAAAATCATAACTTCTATTCTATCGTGTTCTTGGACTCTCTGAAATCCTTAAGAAGTTATCTATTTTTTCATGGAGATCCAAACCCCAAATTAATCCATCTTCTATTTTTAATCTACAGGTTTATGCATGTTTCCAGTGTTGGGATACGGGTAGGCTATGATAGCAACAAAACAAAATTTTCTACCACGTAAATCAGGAAGCCAAGCAAGTAGATGATCACAGATCATTACCACCAGATGCGCAGAGTGTCGGACCTGGGAACGAAAGATCCCGAACCCTCTGTGTTCATACACCAGTCCAGGATTTCCGGTGTACACAGTTACAAAAATGATAACATAACCATATCTCGCATTGCATTAATAGTAAAATCAGAGTTCGATACAATTGGGCATGAAGCCAAATAAAAGATTAAACAACACAGCGGAAATAAAAATAGTAGTAGTAGGCCAGAACGATCCGCCACAGTAATAAATGCGAGGCGAACCTAGGCGCGGTGTCCTCACCGCCCCGATAGTAGTCTTCACTGAATAAAGATATTCAAGAAGCATGAGCACTACTACCGTGCTCGCAAGTTACACCCAATATGGAATTGTAATGCATGCATAAAGTAAACAAAGGACTTTGGCGAGGTTATTTTATGAAAGCGGCAGCTTTTAGTTTAAATAATCATATTAGATTGCAAGGCCATTTTCATACAAGATTTAAAATCATAATTTAAATGACAAATGTATAATGTGGATAACCTCCAAGAAAGGTGATGGGTATCCTCCTATCACAATGGCTAGTCAGCCCTAATTTTTCCACAGACTAACCATCCGAAAACATCTGTTGAAACCATTTTAAAACCAAAAACAAGTCTAACTCCAAGTGGCTTTGCTAGCATGTCCATGATCATGACGCCGCTATTCAATAGTTTCTACTCGCAGAGTTTGTGCAGCTTTACCCACACGAGATAATTTGCTCCTTGTGTCGGCCAATCCACGCTTCCAAAGGCGTGTGACAAAGCAATTATCACAAGGCCGTTATAATGATCGCCTCAAAGAACTCATGCCCGCTAAGGTTTCGCTTCCATTGACTATCCATCCTCCAGGAGCCCCTCTTACGCCAAAGTGGGACTCTTGTCGACCAACACCCACTCATACAATATGGCATGAATATCTACAAGGTATCCCAAATTATTAAGCCAGGTCTTGCCCAGACAAAACGTGTGGTGGTACGGTAAGGCATAGCAAGATGCGGCTCAAAGACCGGTCCTTAATCGACTTGGGCGTCTTTCAAAACAAACCCTAGGCTTTAATCCTAACCAGATTAAACCTGTGCATAAACCTGCACCCACCATTCATCCGTTTCGCCCAAGTCCAAACCATTTTAATTTTATTTAGTAAAACCACCTTTAATAAGCCTCTATGGTAAGACAATACCATAGATTCAAATTTTAAATCAATTCGAAATGGTTTGGCTAAATTCCCCAAAATTGGAAATCATGGTCTAAGCATTTGCTAAGCATGTGAGTTTCTACCATACTAGTTTATCTATTGGTGACAAAGGAATGACATATCAACATTCAAGATTGGCCATACAATGATAGCTGGAATAACTAATTATTTAAACAGGAATTTGAAATACTTGAATAGAAGTATGCATGCATTTAATAATTTGAAAACTGAATTTAAATAACTTTAATATAGTAGGGGCAATATGGTCAAAGTGTAACTTGCCTTCGCTAAAGTCTTGAAATTCTAAATCTTTGGAAGAATCAAATTCCCCGGAATCGTCGTAGTCTAAACGTGAAAATACGACAAATCAATTAAAATTCAAATAAATTCAAAAGGACAAATTAAACTAAATTCAAATGAAATAATTTTATTTTATTTAGCTAGATAATAATTTTCTAAGATTTTAGCAATTTGAATCACTCAATTTGGAATTAGGGTTCAAAAAAATATGAATTTTACAAATCTAAATCCTAAATTTGTAGTTTAAATCATTTCAAATTCAAACAGACAGTTTAAACTTACTCCAAATCAAATAATTATATTTTATTTAGCTAGATATTAATTTTATAAGATTTTAGAATTTGGAATCACTCAATTTGGAGTTAGGAATCAAAAGATATGAATTTTACCAGTTTAAAACCTAAATATGCCATTTAAACCTTTTTCTGATTTAATTTCCTAAAGGAAATCTAATTATTGCGCAATAATTACATCAGCCTTGATTTTTACCAGTTTTAAAATCAAAACTAACATGTGGGCCCCATGTGTCATAGACACGGCCCACATGGACTCGGTCTACACGGTTTGCGCACAGGGGGTGTTTGACGTGGCGTGGGCTTGTGCCACCCGTGCGCCACATCAGCAGAAATGAGCGACGTGGCTCGCGTGGCATGAGGTGGCGCCGACGTGGTTCTGACGTGGACACGCCACGTAGGCAAGACGCCGGTGACGCTACGGTGATGGCCTCGCCGGCGCTACGCGCCACGGCGAGGCGTGTGGATGGTGCCAAACGCAAGAGGAGAGCAAGAGGGTCACAGTGCGCTCACACACTCGACGAGGCGGGGACGGAGGCGGCCGGTGACGAGGAAGAAGCGGCGGCGCGGTTCGGGCGACGAGGAAGTAGAGGCTCCGAGGGTCCTCCGACGAAGGCGAGGCGAGCACCAGCTTCGCGGCGTCATGGTGAATCCAATGGTGGCGGCGGCGATGACGCGGGGTCGACGGAGGCGGCGCAATTGAAGATCCGAAGCTTCCTCGCCGGTGGCGAAGAAACTCCAAATTGTGGCGCTAGAGAGGGGGAGGGTGACAATGGGTGGTGGCGTCGGGATGGTTGAAGAGAGGGGCGCCCGGGGCTGCCTTTTATAGGGGTCAGGGGTGTCCGAGGCGGCGAGGAGATCGTGGGGGTCGTGCGCGGCAGTTGCGGGGCTCGTGGGCGAACCGCCGCGGAGACGAGGGAGAGAAGGTGGGGATCGTGGGGGTGCGGGCGCGGTTCGTGCGCGTGCACGCGGGAGACGCGGGACAGTTGGGGGCGCCCGTTGGCGAAGCTCGCACGCGAGCTTCAATGGCGGCGGCGCTGGGAGTCCGCGCGGAGAAGAAAGGGGGCAAGGACGAAGGGGTACAGGCCCACTTGGCGGTGAGGGGATAGGCGCTGGTGGGTGGGGTCCGGTGCGGGGAGAAAGAGAGGGATACGGGCAGTGCGTAGTTGCTGGCCGTCGGATTTTAATCCGACGGTCACAACTTGATGAGGGGTTGTGCAGGTGTGTGTGGCTTGGGCCAAGAAGAAAATGGTTTGGGCGCACAAATGTGGAATTCGCCCAAAGCTAATTTAGGTTTTAAAATGATTTACCAATTTAGATATTGATTAATTCAAATAGGCTCTAGAAAATAGAAAATAAATTCTAAAAATTCTAGAAAAATTCACGTAAGTCCCTAGAATTATTATGGACTTAAATAAAATAATTTTAACTTAAAGTTGATAATAGATTTTGAATTTAAATTTGTTTTGGCTTTAAATAATTTAAAGAAAGGCTTTTAAAATTTCAGAAAATTCACAAATTCAAATAAGTTTTAAACTTTAAACAAATTTGAAATTTTTGGGCTGTTACACAGAGCAGCAGAAGAAGATTTGGAGCAGCCTGGTCCAACGTAGAATGTGTCGATGTAGTGGTTGTAGTCGATCGTCCAGCGTCGAGCACATCGATGCGGTGGTCGTGGTCGATCGTCTCCTCTAACGACCTCTGCAGCTCCTTATGAAGATCACGGATCGTCCTCAAGCGTAACAACAACTGCAGTAGCGCATCTACAGTATCCACACGTCCAGAGAAGGAACAACCATACGCCGGTGTGCTAGAACCAAGTCGCATGGCAGAGCTCTCAGTAAGATGCGGCTAGGGTTTCGGGTTAATCCCCTGCCCTCCCAACAACCTCATGCATCTCCTTATATAGTGCTCGTGACGGATCCTATCCGAACACGTTTGACGAATCGTATCCATCCTGGTTTGTTCTAACCCATTAAGTGTGTGACCCTGTAGGTTCGTGCGTAATCGGTTGTGACTCAGAAACTCTTTCTGATCACGAGTCGTTAGCGGTTCCTAGCAGGACATAATGATTCCCGAATACACACAAATTATATCGGATGAACCTTAATGCAATATGATCTACGACTAGGTCCTCATCACTTACGACCAGGTCCTATCTCTATACGACCAGTTCAGATTTGGTCACGACTACCAGAACTCCACGACTAGGTTACGACCACTCAGGATTACGCTCGACCAGCCTACGACCAGCTCAGATTCCATACGACCGATCCAGAATCGATCGAACAAGCGATGACCTACTCGTGTATTCTCCCTTTGCCTCACGATGTCCGGGTTGAACTCCAGGTGAGATGTTGTGTCATCCATGGACTGTTCAATACTTTCTCGATCGAGTGTCGGATAACTTCACGTGGTTGAACACTTCGATCACTAGTGGCATGGCCATGCACTTACTTTATCCGACCACCACGAGAGGCCCAGAGACATCTCTCCTGTTATGTTAGGAGGGGCAAATCCCATATCCGACCAGTCACATTCCTCCGCATGTTTTATAGCATACCCGAAAGCTACCTTTATAACTACCCAGTTACGAGTAGCGATTGGCAACCCCTAAGAGTGCTATTTCACATGTAGGAAACCATGTTGATCTCATGTCTAAGGATTATACATCATCATTGCTTGAGACCAACTAACGACACATAGAATCATAACAATCTCAATAGTGTCTCAAGGTGGGTCAATCCAACCCTATGTTCTCTAACATGTGTTCACATTATTGATTCGATATCCCTATACCCATGACTGGTGAAACATGGCCATCAATCAATACAATGTGCCAGTTGATACAATCAATAGTGTTTCGACCATTGACATCCGACTAGGAATTCATTTAGAATGACATCATATAAGTTAAGAGGTTCACCAACAAGTCATATACTCGTTAATCTTCATAATCAATGATTCATTCAAGGAACATGATAACATATTATCCAATATTATGAACATAATAAAATATAATCATCTCTATGATTGCCTCTAGGGCATATTTCCAACATCCAGAACCCGACAAACTGACCAGACAGCAAGCTTACAAAATTCATAACTTAAAATCTACTCATCCAATTAACATGAACAAATATTCTATAGAAAGCTATCGAGATCCTCTACAATTATCTAGAAGATGAAATTCCTAAATTTCGCACCACTAGTACCCGAAACTACAGTTCAACAGAAACAACTGAATACCGATCTACTAAACGATTTCTACCGATTGGAAAAATTGCTAAACAAACAGAAGAGAAATTTGATCATCACCCTTGGAGATCAATACGACGACGAACATGAAATCCCAGCGAATTCCTCCTCCCTCTCTTCCTTTTCCTTTCCTCTTCTCTCTTCCTTTCCCTTTCCTCTTGCTTTCTTTCTATTCTAGTGTTGAATCCAACACAAGGCCATACAAAACATGCACAAGGGTAATTGCTAGTAGCTAGCAGCAGCAGGGTGCAAGGGAAAAGAAGATGGCGCATAGGAGGAGGCTTGGGGGTGGCCGCTATAGCAAGGAGGGAGAGGTAGTGGAGCAAGGGAGGCAGGGGCTAGGGTTAGCTGTGCCTTCCCCCCTGGACTCTTGTGGTCGGCTCCCCCTTGGGCCGAAATGCCGTGGGCCGAGAGCCCGCGGCCCAGGTTTTCCAACTTAAGCGAACCCCCCCTCTAAACTCTGGTTAAATCCATTCTCTGAATCGATAATCCTTTCTAAAACAAAATGGGATATTACATTGATCCTTCTACCTCGGTTGCCGTTCCTCCTTCTTCCTCTTAGGCTTGGCCTTCAGCTTTTGGTACTTGATGCCAAAGGGGGAGAATATCTATCTACTACTATCTACTATTTAATACTTCTTTATTATTGTTGAACATTATGTGTATAATAGGATAGAGGATAAGCTTATTGCTTATTATATTTTGTTCTATCTTTCTGAGCGTTTTGAACATCTTTATCTTTATCATTTGGATGAGTATGGTTATTTGAAATGATTTCCAGTTTCTATCTATTTTGTGATTGTGACTAAGAGATTGGTGAAATCAATATAACCTATTGATCATATTGTTGTATTCTCTCAAATCCAAAATTCAAGATAAACTCTGTCAAAATTCTCTTCACATATATGCACGTTTTTCACATCTTAATTTTATGCATATAGTCAGGGGGAGTTACCTCCTATATTGATGGCTTAGCTAGCATATTGATCTTTTCACTACTCTTATGCTATTCATGTCACATACTATCTAAATCATATCCTAGAATATACACCTTGATTGGTACTTGTTGTATATTCAAATCTTTTCATTTTATCTCTATGGTTGAGGTTGTCATCAATTACCAAAAAGGAGGGAGATTGAAAAATCTAGGCCCTATTTTAGTGTTTTGGTAATTAAAGACAACCATGTGTTGTGATCTAACTTGTTTTGTCAAGTAATTGAAAAGGTTAATCTCAGCAGAGATGAAAGAGCACTAAAGGATCTCATCTAGCTCAAGGCAAATGTATCTAGTCAAATAGGACCTTTTCATAGTTTTTACCGGTCTAGGAGTAAGAAGGATAAAAGATCGGATTACTAGTGTAGGTAGTCATACTATGAAGAAGGGTCAATGGCTAGTAGCTTGAAAGCAAAGGGTGCCACAATGCTCAAACTCACTTGGTTTAATCTTGGTTTTATTTATGTGTAACATCCCAAAATTCATGATTTTGGAATACATAATAGAAACGCATTGGAAACAATATTTTGATCATGTTGCATATGAAAATCTACCCATGTTTGAAATTAGAACTTTTGATTAAAAGCAAATCATGAAATACAAATAAACATGCACTCAAAAAAATTAGATAAAACAAAATAGAAATAATAGGTGAGAGAATTATTCTGGGCATAATCTCCCAGGAAAAATTTATTAAACAACTTACGTGGAACTTTGTTAAGAATAACAAATACATAAAACAAAAACTTGTCAGAATTTTAGAGAAATTCACAGAAGATATAAAAATATGAAAAATTTACATAAGAAACTATATTAGGTCAGGAAGCCTCACAAACATTTTCATAAAATTTAGACCTCGTTTGATTAGTACAAAAATTTGGTAAATAAATCAGTTTTAAATCAAAAACCCTAACCTAATCTCTCCTGTCACTCTCGCTGGCAATGGGTCCTACTGCTAGGGAGCTTCGTCCACCTCGCGCTTGGCCTCGCTAGCTCACACTCGCGAGTGCGTCACAGTGCGCCCGCGGTTTCGCCACACCGCCTCTGGTTTGCGCCGTCCAACCGCCCCCATCAGCTCCCTATCACCTCCGCTCACCTATGCCTGCTCTCTCCTCGTCCATTCCTGCCCGAGGTCACCTCGGCGCCTCCGAGCGCATCACCACCCTTGCCCGTGGCACGCGCCTCCCTCTTGCAAATCCTCCGCCCATTGTCTATAAAAAGCTCGCCTCAACTTCATTCTACCCTTTCCTCACCACTCCACTCATTTCCCACCTTCTTCTTCCCTCAGTTGACCTCAAACACCCAGAGAGCTCGAGCTCTACTTCGGTCGCCGTGCCACCGCCACCATTTCCACTGCAATAAGGGTTTCTCTTCGCGTTATTTGTGTCATCTCGTGTTCCAAAGCACCTTGAACCTTTCCCCTCACTCAATTCCCTCTTTGATCCATAGGAACTGCCAAATCACGATTTCTTCTTCGTCTCCAAATGACAATGTCGCTTTCACCGTCGCATGCTCCTTAGTGAACCCCATGTCGATTAGCTGCACCAGGAGCATCGCTAGGACATCCTCGAGCTTCCTGAAGCCTTGCTGTGCCTCCCCATTTGCCCGAACACCTCCTCCACGTGAAGCTCCACTGCGCCGTCTTGGTTCTTCGTCGCCGGCGATACTCCGACCACCTCCATCCTTCCTTTTGGTCCCGGTGAGCTCCTAGAGACTTGTAGATACTTCTCCTAGGGCGACGATGGTTTGGCTGTTGGCTTGTAGTCGTAGCTTCACCACCGCTCTTCTCTAGTGCGCCGCCGTGTCGGGCCACCCCAGCCCTCGCCGTCAGCACCATTAGGTGCGCAAGAGCACGAGGAACCCATTTTGGGCTTTCCAAGACCACCGTGCGCGCCATCGCGCGGCGACGAAGTGCGATCTGAAGGCCGAAGCGTTGCTCAGGTCTTTCTCGAAATGGACATGCCTTCGAGCAACGCCATTAAGAGCTAAATCCCAGTTGTTAAGACAAATCAACGTGTAAATGATGAGTTAATTAATGCCTGAGTCACTGACATGTGGGACCGAGCTAAAAGATTAAAGAAAAACTAAATCGAATCAATATTTCTAAATGAGTCACTTACAAGCGGGTCCCACAACTTAAGTGCACAATGAACGCCTCGGTGAACCCGTGCACTGTGCTCGTGGACTTGCGGTCTACGCACTGTTGTGTGGACCGAGTCACTGACAAATGGACCCCACTTATCGAGTTAATAAAAATCAGAAGAAGAGGTAAAGTATGATTTTAGTTTTGGGGAAATTTGTCTTCGCTGTTGGGAAAGCATAAACCTCAGTGATTCTATAAGAGAATATGCTTTCCTAACAAAAAAGCGTAAACCTCAATAGAACATACGAGAGAATACACTTTCTCTGTTGGAAAGCGTATTTCTCTTTTTCTCGGGTATTTCCAAACCGAACCAAATTAAAACGTTAATAAATTTTGCATAAAAAATTCCAAATTGAATGATTTTTTATTTATAAATTCATATAAAATCATGATCTACCAGAATATGTAAAAGTATTTGAATTTGGTCACTTTTGAATTTATTGGTGTTATTTAATTCGTTTCCGGTTGTTTTTGAATTAGACGTTGATTGCTCGAGCGATTATTTCGATGACCAACCATCCATATACTCATAAAAGCAAGAGCAAGGCAACCAACTCCTTTGATCATGTTGATCCTAGTATTTTACTTATTCTAATTTGTTTTGCAAAATCTATTATGCATGCGTGTATGTTTTGTATGATGCTATGTTTGGGAAGTCGGTAGTTGTAAATCCTATTTGCTGTATATATCTCCTTGAAAATTTGATGTCTTACTATTGTAGCTATTAGATTATGGGTTAGACAAAATATAATGTCACTTGGGAGTTTTTGAGTGCGGTTATCGCACAACTGCTTATTGGAGCGATAGATTTTCCTAAAAATTTATAAAAGGACAATACGATAAATGTGAATTTAGGAGTTTTATGAAAAATGTCCAGATGGGGTACCTCTGTTATTTTGTATAAAAATAAAAATAAAAAACCTAGTTTTGGACGCGGGCGAGTTATAATATATTACGAGAAGAGTGAGGGGTGTACCTCACTAGTAGATAGGGGGAGATTTTCACCTGAGGTTGATTAAGGACCGGACGCTAGCAACTCCAATCTAATACCATACGTACAACCATATGTGCTGGTATAGGGCGGCCTTAGCTAATTAAGTCATTGAAACTAACCTTGCATGTTCGTAGGCCGTAGAGTGCAGACATGACCGGGTAGGCATGTTCGAAGGGGCTCTCTTCTTTGAGGCGTTGGGAACAAAGTTTGCCAACACAACTACGAATGCCTCACTCGATGGGGGGTACCTGAGTGAGTGAGGATAAATATTCATTGGACTAGTGCCAGGTTAGGACAAAATGATGTAAAAGCTTCAACGCGTGCTCTAGACTGCTTACCATTGGTAGTGAGTGGTGGCATCGACGGATGACGAATAAACTAGAGAATCCGCGTACTATAGGTAAAGTTGTACACCTGTGCAGAGTGTAAATCTATTTAAATAGTTGTGCTCGTGGTCATGAGCGTGCTTAGTGCGGACGGTATGGGTTTAGTTTTGATTTTCAAAAACTGTTTTATTGGAAAAACATGGGTAATGACTTGTGGGTTTTTATTTGAGTTATTTGCCATGTCTATGGCTGAAAAAGAATTGTTGCTCACAACCGAGGAGGGTTCGAGGTGTTGTTATATTTCATTTGTGTTCATAACCGAGAAGGGTTACGAGTTATTGTTGTTATTCATTCAGTTCTTTACTTACTGTTCTGTATCTATTTAACTGCGCTTTCAAATTCCGCTACAAATTACTACCTATGAATATTGTAAATAAAAATAGCTTTAAGCAAAATAACTTGTAGAGTAGAGCTTCACCTTTTGATAGCTTTGCATTTATAGAAATTTTGCGATACACTACAAGTCTTGCTGAGTACGCATTGTACTCAATCTTGCTTATATTGTTGTTCAGAGTTCGAAGATGAGCCAACACCTGACGATACATTCTTCGCACCCGGAATCGGAGGGTTCGGTGACGGGTCTATCCAGGCCTTGTTTCTTGTTGGTTGCCTGAGGGATCGGATGGGCATGTCGCTGGAATTTTGCTACTTTTATTACTTCTTCTGCTATTATTTTTACTCTCTTTATACTGCTTTTATTTGAACGGTTGGCCGTTGAAGTAATAACTTTACCGTTTAAGTTAAGTACCATTTACTTTACTTTTATATGTGAATGTATGGATGTGAATACCAAAGGTTGTGAATGTGTGTACTAGTCACTGATCATGTGACTAGTACAGTATACACATAGGATCTTTGGGTATTCTACGCCCGGAGGTTCGACATTATGATAGTTTAGCCACAATTTATTTGTGCTTTTATTGCTTGGCCGGACTGACCGTGCCCTGGGTCTGGGTTGCGCAATTAGCTTTTTCCAGATGGCTCCCTATTTGCATTTCTACTGGCTTTACTGACCGCTGGTGCAAGCCCGGATTAACCGAACCCCCGGTCTGGGTTGCGCGGTCAACTTTTTCTAAAGACTCTCTTTGGCATCACCTTTTCTCAAAATTGCTATCTGGACTGATCGATGTTGGAGGGCCAGACTGACCGGATCTCCGGGTCGATTGACCTGACCAGTTTTTTTCCAATAGCATGTTTTTTCTCGATTTGGATTTCTTTGAACCCGGTCTGACCGCATCTTGAGTGGATAGACAGACTGGACCCGACATAATGGATAGTTTCTGTAGCATTAAATGCAACATACCATTATACTGTTGTCCAAACTGACCAACCCTGTTCCTGCGGACTGACTGGACTTGCTGATTTTTCACAGTTTTGTGCTCCAATGGCTAGTAAAGTGGGTGAAAACTACAAATACCTCACCCACTATAGCAAGGAAGTTTTTAATAACCTCATTGAATACTCTTGAGCCCTTTGCCATCTCTTCTACTCTTTGAGAGCATTAATATCATCTTGCAAAGGTTGTAGAGGTTTTTCCAAGTGCATTGAGTTCAGTGTGATATTTGTAGCACTTGGGCATCTTCAAGCGAAGAATCATTGGTTTATTACTCTTGGAGATTGTCGTTTCCTAGACGGCTTGAAGAAGGTGATTCGGTGATCTTCTCAATAAGTTTGTGAGAAGACCCGGTCATTTGTGAAGGTTGGAGCTTGCCTTTCTGGAGTGGAGAAGAGCTACCTTTAGAGATCGAGGGACGTGCTCGTGTGGAGGCTGCTTGATTTGTTCAAGCTTCCTCAACCTGGATTAGTGGAGACCGGCAAGTCTCCGAGACCACGGGAAAACATCGGTTGTCTCCATAATGTGGTTTATCTGCTTGCTCTTCTATTTGTGTATTTATTTTTACAAGCAATTGTTTATCTTGTTTAGATTGCTTAGCTTAACCTCGAGTAAGTAGTGCACTTAGAAAGCCTTAGATTATTTTGGCTTTAATTTATGAAATTGTATTTCATAGCTTTAATTTGGTAAAATATGTTTTTAGAAAAATAAAATAAAAATAAAAACCACGTATTCACCCCCTCTAACCGGTTATCCTTGATCCCACACCTGACCTTATTGATGACCTATGGTTGAAACTTCAGGGGATTTGGATCAGCGGATCAAAAGTTAGGTCGTTTTGTGTTTGAATTGGGCTGCAGTTCCTGTAGCCGGTGGTTAGACTGGCCATTAGTCAGACCGACATCAGCAGTTAGACTAGCCAGCTCTTGGTGGTCAGACCGGCATCGGCAGTCAGATTGGCCAGCAGTTGGCGGTCAGACCGGCCAGAGGGCCCTTTGCTTGTGGTTTTTCGGTTTCAACACAAGACTTCTGTTGTGCTTGTGGTTTGGATCTTCCTCATTAGTTGTGGAAATATGTACTTCGTTATATATCAACATCGATCAAATATATATAAGAACAACACGCGAGATTGAAGGTACCTCATTCGTTTTGATGGAAAAAAATCCAACAATGATCATTAAAAAAACTTACAAATTCTCTCATTTCGAGAGGAAAAAAGAAGAAGAATATACACCATTTATTTTGGTGAGACTAGATTATAACAATGTAGATTAAACATATATAAATAAGTTGTATAATAAATACAATTGTATTTTCAACCATAGGCATTAGAATTGTATAACTAAGACAGCTACATCGTAATATCTAGCTATGTAATTGCGCAGGTAATTCTGCCAATTTAACACAAAAGGGAGAATATAAAAGCCCACACAAGTTAGATCACTCACGTAGTGGTTGTAATTTTTTGCTTTTGCATTTCTCGAGAGGTAGATTGTAAAAATGAACTAGAGGATAAAAACGAGAACAATTGCAATTGTTGTTGCTATTTCTGTATTTTTCAGATCCCCTTGTCCTTGGAAATGCAGCAAATTAATGTGCAGCCTGTTGAGGAATCGTTCTGGCGAGTCCAGTCCGAACGATCACCTTGTAGACAAACGTAGAATCACATCAAGCAATGCAAGAACAAATAATAAATTGAACACACAGATAGACAAAGGTGTGGGGGTATTCTTCTTCTTTATTCCTTCGTTAAGCGATTAGCCTTTTACAATGACTTGCACCTCCTATTTATAGTCTAGAGACCCTGCTAGGGTTTTGGATGGGGCACCCACCCATGGGCCGACTCTGAGCCAAGCCCATGGTTTCCCAACACTTCCCCTTGGGCACCCGTGCTCACATGTTCATGCCTCATCAAAACTCCATAAAAACCATGTAGAAAAATTTTGGAGAAAGAGTACATGATACACGTCCTGCTGCGTTTCACGAATTGCCTCGTTAAAAACCTTAGCCGAGAAACTTCGGGAAAACTCATCAATGGAAAAAGAGTACAATCCACCCTATTTCATTTAATCTCCGGGATTTATTCTTTGGGTACTCGATCTTCGTGATCAAGTTTCTATATTGAGTTCGTGAAGATTCTCCCCTTGAATTCTGCACTTCTCTAAGTCTCATCATTCCAATTCCACGTATGCACCTTTCAAAGCTCGATGCTGGAAGTGACTTAGTGAATAAATCTACAAGATTTTCACATGACTTAGTATGCAGTACTTTAATTTTATCTATCTTTTGCTATTCATGAGCAAAAAGAACTTGGGGTTAATATGCTTTATGAGTTGACTCTTCACATAACTCATTTGCACTTGTGCAACACAAGTTGCATTATCTTCATAGATAATAGTGGGGGTTTACGCGGTATTTAATCCACATGACTGTTGGATGTGGTGAATCATCCGCCAAAGCCAAGAACATTCTCGTGAGGCCTCGTACAGTGCTATTATTTCCGAGTGGTTCGTTAAAGTCGATATAAGACATTGCTTAGATGATTTCCATGAAATTGTAGTTCCACCACATAGGAATACATAGTCTAAGTTGTTTAGCTAGGCAGAGTACAGTGGTTTGAAGGGAGGCCTCGTCCGATGGATATGTAGGCCAAACTCTTGAGTGAAGAAGGAGCGCCAATTCGTAAAGTCTGGAGCTAGATTTTTGAAAATCCGGTTGTTCCTTGTGATCCATAAGGCCCAAGTAGTTATCACAATGATGTCCATGAAGAACCGTTGGTTGATCGAGTCTTTGAGATGAGGTAGTGCTTGTTGCGTTGAGGTGAGAGGCGATCATTGTGGACAAACCAAATCCCAGCATTGTTGGGCAAAAGGGCATGTCCAGAAGAGGTGCTGAGTTGATTCCTCGATTCCAAGGTCGCAAAGCTGGGCGGAGTAGTCATCCGAAGGCACAATTCTTACGTCGAAGGAGGTTTACGTGTTGAGCTTTGTCTTTGAGAAGGAGCCAGAAGAAGACTTTGTGATGCCTCTGGCAGACACTTACCCATAGCCAGTTGAAGTAGTGAGGCACCGGATGGGAGCCCATGAGCAGTTGGTAAGCTTTGATCGAAGAGAATTGCTCGGAGTTCCAAATATAGTGCCAAGAGTCTTCCTGGGATGAGAGCGTTAGGTCTTGAACGAGTTGTTGCACATGCTGGTACTGGGTGTACGCTTGAGCCGACAGCGGGAGATGGAAGAGAGATGAGAAGTCTTCAACTTGCTTGACTGAGGAGATTGAGAGTGAGTCTGTCTTAGCAAACGAAAATAATTTTGGATGTTGCTGGCAAAGTAAGTTTCCATTCCACAGATCCTTTCAGAATAGAGTTGAGTCCCCATTGCCTATAGAACATGTTGCCAGGCCCTTGTACTACGGAAGCAACTTAAGAATGTCTCTCCACCAAAATGATCCTACCCGCGCGTGGTCCGAAGGCTGTGAACTTGTGTAATGAGACTCCCAGACAAGATTAACCCAGGGAAGATTTTCATGATTAAAGAACTTGTGGAGGTTTTTAAGGAGAAGCGCATGATTTTGAGCCCCCAGGTTTAGGACACCTAGGCCACCTTGTTTTTTTGGTTTGCAAACCTCTTTCCAGGCCACCAGTGATTTTCCAAGGCAATGAGAGGCTGAACTTCTCCAAAGACAGTTCCTGTGATATTTGTCTATCTGCCTTAGAACTCCACTTGGAAGCTTCAGTAAACACATGTAGAAGGTTGGCAGCTGAGAGAAGACTGAGTTCACCACTGTTAGTCTACCTCCAATAGATAAGAAGGAAGCACAACTAGCTAGTCTTCTGTCCACCCTCTGAATGAGTGGGAAGAAGTCAAGGATTTTTGGTTAGGTAGTTCCCAGGGGGAGTCCTAGGTAGGTGAACGGAAGTGAGCCCTGATGACAACCAAGAGTTCAAGACAGAACTTCCATTTTGTTCGGCGAGACGTTGATTGGGATCATGAGCGATTTGTTAAAGGTTCTAGTACAGTTTGCTAAATACATAAGTGCTCCGGTCCCAGGACTTCCACCCCTTCTTCTCTAGGTCTGTATGGATTCTTGTCTTGCTGCAAAGATCTCCCGACCATTGGCACTTTCGAAGGGTATGCCTTTTCAAAGCCGAACCATTCTAACACCTTTTGAGTGTTGGTTGACTGATGCACTAATATCCCTTCAGGGGCATGCTCAAACTGCAAGCCTAGGCAATATTTGGTTTTACCCTAATCTTCAATTTCAAACTCTGACTCCAGGTAAGAGCTTGCTTCCGTGATTTCTTCCAAAGGTTCTGATGATATTGAGACCATCTTCATACTATGAGATTATACAAAATCCATTCTGAGATCGTCGTATAAATACACAGGGATTATTATCATTGTTCGTATAGCCTTTCTTGCATAGAAAATCGCTTCAAGCGATTATACCACATCTTGTCTGATTGCTTAAATCCGTACAGTGACTTTCTGAGTTTCACACTATACAGATTTATATTTGCTCTATCTTGGTTCAAGATAGGGATACATTCAGGTACCTTCATATAAATGTTCGAATCCAAATTTCCATAAGATATGCAGTTACCACATCCATTAATTACATTTCTAAATCCAAGTTTACTACCATTGAGATTAAATATCTAAAGGTAGTTCCGCCTATGACCGGGGAAACCTTGTGCAATGAGTCTTGCTTATTTTCATTTCTTTTTCGAACAAATATCCACTTATACCCTACGGGGTGCACATGGGGAGGCATGTGGCTTACAGGTCCAAACACCTCTATTTTATTCAGAGATAATAATTCAGTTTCTGTTGCCTTCTTTCAATCTGATCTTTTCTTACATTAAGTGAGCGATGCAGGCTCTAGATCAAGATCGATGATTGTGGCAATTTTCTTTGCAAAGTAAATGTCAACATTGGATGTTGTCTTATTCATAGATTCTCCCGTGGTCACCAAGTTTATAGCTATTTCTTCATGGGACGATTCTTCTAATGCTTCTACAAGCCCACCACTGCTTCCAATTACAAGGGCAAGTCCCTTTAGTTTTTTAGCTCCGATGTGTGCGCACACATCCATACTGATATCTCCCTTCGTGGGAATGTTCAAATCTGGTATGCCTTTTCTGAAGGTTCCATACTGGTGCCAGGTCTCAACTGGCTCCCCTTCTTGTTCTGGAGAACTTCAGTGATCGGTTGTGTCAAGTCCTTCTTATCCTTTTTTACCAGGCATCCTCGGTTACTTCGGATTCGAGGGGCCAGAGTTCTCATCCTTTTCCGAGGCCTTTGGACGGGATTAGGGATACCTTTTTCTTTCTTTGGTATTTCAACCCTCTCCGGTGCATTGCGAGCAGGCATGTAAGACCTGGGATTAACACTCCCAAATCCTCTGTGCCTTTCTGAACTAGTCCCATGATCAGTAGCTAGTTCACACAGTAAACAAATGTGGTAACATCCATAAATCGTATAACTTTATTAATAACCAACAGAGTTTATTACAAAAGAGGCTTATATGCCAACAATAAATAACACAATGAAAACGAAGAAGAAGTAGTAGAGTCCGATTAATTCGCCACGTGCAATCGATCGATATGCCTAGTCGTCGAGATCCACACCGATGGTGAAGTCCTTCTCCTCTGAAATTTGTTTGCATAAAGCAAGTATGAGCACATCTACCGTGCTCGCAAGTTACACCCGTCAAATAACAGGATGACATGCATACAAGGATGTAACAAAGGATGGCTTAATATGGTTGATTTGCGAAGCAAAGATTTTCTTTAAATACTTGTACTAAGTTCAAAAGCAGTTATTACCTAACTAAAATTCATTTTATAAATCAATTTTATAGTCAGATAACATTCACACATGAATGGTGAAGGATACCCTCCTATCACTTGGCTTCCCGCCCAATTCCCATTTGCATAATCCATTTAATGAAGTCTTTTGAAACAAAACCAAAGTCTAACTTTGAGTGGCTTTGCTAAGCATGTCCTTGACCGTGGACACGGCTATTCGAATAGTTCCTTAACACTCTGCAGAGGTGGTACAGCTTTACCCACATGACATGAATTCTCTAGTTTGTCTGGCATCCGTCGATGCCACCGCTCACTACCTTAGGTAAGCAGTCTACAGCACGTGCCAAGGCTTTTACAATGCGTCATCCCAACGTAGTTATGCCTTGCTAAGGTTTCGCTATCGTAGGCTTCGCACCAAACGATAACCCCCTCTTGCGCCATGTGAGTATTAACAATAAGTCTTCGCGACACCCACACAACCGGATGGCACAACCACATTGAAACGTTGCAAATTAGTTAGCCAGGTCCTGCCCATACAGGACATGTGGTAGTACGATTGTGGCTTAGCAAAAGCGGCTCTCAGGCCGGTCCTTAACTGACTTGGGCGACTTCCAAAACAATCCCTGGGCCTCAACCATTCGCTGCATTGAGCCCGTGCATAAACTTGCACCCACCAACCATCCATTTCGCCCAAGTACAAACCATCTTTTGATTTTATTTTGTTTTCAAAATCATTTCCAAGAGTCCATGGTAAAACAATACCATAGCTTCATTTTAAACAAGATTTGAATCATTGGCTAAATTTCCCAAATCAAATACTTTTTGGATCTAAGCATTGCTAAGCATAAAGTTTTTCAATCAAACGCATCTTGTTAACACTATCGTATTAACCAAAGTTTTATCTAGGGCGACAAGGTATGAGGGATTTAATATTCAAGATTTGTCAAGTACGAGACCAGTAAGTAAACCATCCGTACTGTGCTCATAATCCCATAATCCAAACTCCAGCAATTATGTAATCCTATACTCCAATATTAAATAGTCTAATATCCACTATATCAGTCTATTTCTATGATCTGACCTCCATCGATCCAACATTCAGTAATGCTCTAATTCTATAATCTGGCATCCATCAATCCGTTATTCCTTGATGAATTATTTCTAATAATTCAACACCCAACAATCCGATGATTATATAATATAATTTTCGATATTCCGATATCCAATGATTATCTATTTCTATAATCTATTCCTCGATAATCCATTATCAACAATTATCTACTCCTAGAATCTAAACAAGTTTTATTTCTAAAATCCCACCAAGAGCTCATCCTACAATCCAACATCCAAGCCCATCAGTATTCTATAATGACTACTTCTATAATTCAATCTTAATAGTCCAATCTCAATAATTAACTATTCAATATCCATCGATCACTTATTTCTACATTTGTCAATAATACATTCCTATGATTCAATCTCCAACAATTATTCTACCCTATAATCCAACAATCACAATTATGTAACTGTATAATCAATATCTAAGAATCATGTCCTCATATAATCTGATACCCAATGATCAAGTTATTCCCCAATGATCAAGTTATTCCATAAAACATTCAATATATGTCTCTATAATTCAATTTCCGACCAATTCCATCTTTGCAATATTTATCAATAGACTATTCCTATAATCCGATATTCAATGATCATGTAATCTTATAATCCAATATTTTCACTTTCTACCTCCAATATATATATCACAGTCGGAATGTTTCTTCATATGGTCTATACTGACAATAAATGGCTATACACAGGAGTTGGGTATAACTATAAAGCTTAAAACAGGGATTTAAATTACTTGAATATAAATACGCATGCAATAATAATTTAAAACAAAAATTAAATAATTTAAAATAATGGGTGCAAATATGGTCAAGAGTGTAACTTGCCTTGCTTAATTAATCGATGTTCCCAAATGGTGTTGAAATCCGGTAGTCCGAAGTCGTCGAAATCTCAGTTGTGGAGAAACGTGTACGGGTGGTCGGAGGCGAGGACGACGACGTCGACGCGGGGTGGCTCATGGAGGCGACGGTGCTCGGCGATGCTCGGCGACGAGAGGGTGAGCACGGCGTAAAACGTCATGGAGGCGGTTAGCGGTGCGATCGATGATTAGGGGCTCCACCGTAGAAGACGCAATTGGCGATGAACGCCGTTCGCCTACGGATTCAACTCCAAAATTCGGTCAAGATAGTGGGAGAGAGAGGAGAGGTTTTGGGGATGGGTGGAGGATGGAGAGGGCTCTGGTGCTCCCTTTATATAGGGAGGAGGGTTTGAATCACCGAGATTTCGCTTTGGGAAGACGCGACGGTTTTGGGGCAATTGAAGAACGAGTGAAATCTGAAATCGATTGAATTCAAAGGAGGAAACGTCCAAATAATGGTAACGTAACGGCGCGAGGTAATTGCGGACATTCCCTTTCAAACGGAATCCATTTTAATGCACCGTGTGCGGAGAAAGGGGAGAAAGGATTGGTAGCAGCCATTAATGGAGCTCGGAGCTCCGTTGTAGCAGTGGGCAGCAAGGGCGCGGTCGGGAGAGGGGAGAGAAGGGGCAGCGGTGGCCGGGGCCGAGGGAGGCACGGTGAGGGGCGGCGCCGGCAGTTGGTGGCGTTGGGCGGCGAGGTTGGCAAAGGAGGAGGCGCACGGGCATGGAGGTGCTGTTAGTTTTGAGAAGAAAGCCAGCCAAGAAGAAAGGTTCGGGAAGAAGAAGGAAGTAGGAGAGAGAAATATAAGCTTAAAAGGAATTAAAGAAGGTCTATATTGATTGAATGCAAAAAGGCAAGTTGGCAGCCATTGCATTGATTGGCTTGATGTTAAGTGTGTTCACGGGAGAGCAAGTTTGGATGGGTGAACGCATGGGAAAAAAAATTAATATTTTTTTTATTTACTTTCTTAATCCGAATTACTGTTCATTCACAGATGGTCCGAACTTATTATTATTTTTTTTTAATAAAAAACGAAATTAATACCGGTTAAGCAATAGTCCAGTTAGATTTTTAAAACAAAGCAAATAGGGTCCAAAAATTCTAGAAAAATTCACCAAAATTTCTAGAATTAATTTGAACTTAATAAAAATAATTCCAACTTAAAGTTGGCTTTTATTTTTGCACATAATTTATTTGGCTTTAAAATAATTAGGTAAAAGCTTTTAAAATTCCAGAAAATAATTACATTTTTTTTAATTTTTGGCTTTTAAAACTTCAGAAATCCAAATAAAGCAAATAAACTCTTTTAAGTTCAGAACATCCAATAAAATAATAATTTTATTTATTTTTATTTTGGTAACAGCACTTTGGGATGTTACAAGGCACATGCAACTTAGTCACGCTCTTCAAATCACTAAAGTGGTCAAGTAGTTGATTCGCTAATGCTTGCAAATAAATTATCTTCTAGAGTTCAATTATCTTCTGGACTTCTCTTGTCTTCTAGACTTCAATTGTTTTCTGGACTTCCCTATTTGCTTCACTAGTGCGCAGGTCATGTGCATGGATTCCTGTGGCTTACCACATTATTTTCCGATATTTTTCGTCAAGGGGTTGATTTCCTCTTCCTAATGACGGGAAACTATCCTCATCTAATATACTATCAGCGAAACGGGCGGTATGCAAATATCTCGTCATAGAGTCCAAATACCTGATTATGAATGTTGTCTCATAACCAACGTATATCCCAGACTTTCGGAGAAGGCCCATTGTAGTTCAATACGGTGGCGGTATAGGTACATAAACCTTGCAACCAAATCCACGAAGATGAGAAATTTTCGGTACTGACCCTTGCGCCGGTTGCATAGATGAATGAATGTTATATGCCAATGGTCTAAAATTGATGAGAGTTGCTGCGTGCAGGACTATGTGTCCCCAACATGTAGTTCGTAAATTACAATTCTTCAAAGATCTGCTAGTCCATTCTGGGTGTGGATATGCGGTACGAAATGTCATCATTAATTCCCATTGCCATGCAATAATCATCAAATACATTCGAAGTAAATTCTTTGGTATTGTCCATTTTGATGGACTTCATATGATGTTTAGGGAAATTATTTATAATTTCACTTATCTGTGAGATTACCTTTGCAAAAGCATGGTTTTTCGAGACAATAAACATATGTGTGATCATTTCGACGAAGTATCGATGAGCACCATAAAATACCTAAATAGCCCTTGAAGGGGCTGTATAGGACCGCAAAAATCTTCCTGGATACATTCCAGGAATGCATTGACTTCATCCTTCACTTTCAGAGCAGAAGGTCTAGTAATTAATTTTTCGGTGGCACATGCGGGGCACACTAAATCTTCCTGATTCAGGAAATTCTTTACATCAATATTATGTCCCTATGAATTGCTAATTATATTTATCATCATTCTAAGACCTAGGTGGCATAATCTATCATACCAGAGATAGAAAAGTTCAGAGCTTCTAAGTACGGTTTTCAGGATAGTATAGGCTGCGAGTGCCTTAGTATTAGTGTAGTATAGCCCAGTTTCATATTAAGGAAGTCGTTCTAATATCCTTTTTCCACTTTTTTCACACTTTGTAATGAGCAGGTATTCCTTACCATACTCATCTTCGATCTCTACGTGGAAATCGTAAGCGCGAATATCCTTAAGAGTTCTAGTCGATTTTGGGTACAACAAGGCTTGTTTAATGACCAAAGTAGTGCCCAATTGGAGTATAATTGTGGCCCTTCCCGAGCCTATTATACAAGTATCGTTGCCTGCGATTGTCGTAAGACTACTAGCATTCTTGTTGATCGACTGAAAAAATTTCATCTCTCTCAAGGTGGTATTTGTTGTGCCGCTGTTCGCTAAGCACACTTCCTTTATAGGGCACCACACGCGTTCTAATACTTCAAATATTAGAACATAACTTGCTATTATAAATATGAAAAAATAAGTCTTACAGGATTTAATGCTTTGCTCTCCTAGAGCTTACAACCATTATTCAAAGTTCCATCACAATCACAAACTGCAAGTGACTGTAAAAAGATCTAAGCGCAATGTGTGCTCTAGATCGAATCAGCGAAGTATGTAGAAACTTCTGCCTGAATCTGCTCCATGGTGATCTTCTACTCTTGGGCAACTACGGCTGCGGCCGTTGCGATGTCCAAAGGAGGGGTAATGGGGGCTGTTACTGAGCTGTCCACATCCATAAGTGCAACTAATGGCTATGGATCCTCTGTGCCTACAATGGTGAGGTGTGCCTTATGCTGTCATTTGCCCTTCTTCTTAGACTGGAAAGCATCAATAACGTGTTGCGACCCACGACCTTACCCTTCTTGCCCCTCTCCTTGATGAGAGGCTTCCTCACTTCGTAGCTGCTAGCATTAGCTTCATGACCAATATTGCTACTAGACGGTTGTGAGATGTAGTTCTTCCTTAGAACATCATCTTGAGCCTGCAACTTGCATGGTGTCGATCAATTCGGCATACTCCTTATAGCCGTCTTGACGATAGTTGCGTGCGGATTGCACCTGACGAGGATCTAATAATCCTCATTTAATTATTTATCTGTAATTCATATTATGGATAATAATGACGTCATATGGTTCTTGAGTATACCCCTTAATATTCATAAGGGAGAAGCTAGAGGTCGTAAGTTCTTCTACGACCACTCCATAGTCGTAAGTCCTCCTACGACTACTCCATAATCGTAAGTCCTTCTACGACTATACCGTGATCGTAAGTTCTCCTACGATTAGTCTGGGGTCGTAAGCTCTTCTACGACCACCACCTCGTCATAAGTTCTTCTACGACCAGTCTCTAGTCGATAGGGCTCACAGACATATGGGCCTAGTCGATCAAGGAATCTTCTGTACCATATCAAAGGATATGAGTAGTCAATTACGCTATTATTCTCTAGAATAATGGCACGATTTAACTCTCTATCATGGTGATAACTGCCTAGCGACGTAGGAACGTTACTACTCCCACAATAATCTCCAGTAATGGCTCCACGATCTAAAGCATTAAGGTGGCATTTGGACAAGAGATACAGCAGCACACTCTGAGTACTATATAAAGGGCATAATCATCAGGAGGAGGGAGGGGAGAAAATTAGAGCACAAGACGCAACACTCTAGTCTTTCTCTTGATCTTGTAATCCAGCATACTCAATACATACACATAGGAGCAGGGTTGCTATTCTCCTTGGAGAAGGCCCGAACTTGTATAAAAATCCCCATGTCGTCTCTCTTTGCGTGATTTGAGTCTAGGAGACCCCGAATCAAACAATCTTTACGTAAGTTTGGTTCTAAAACACCGATAGTTGGCGCCGTCCGTGGGGATCTTCGAGTCATCAGCTATCCTTCGCTCTTTTCCAACTCTAATGCTCTCATGGCAAGAGAGTGGAATGAGGAGAACTGATTCGACTTGGCCGATTACGCAGATATCGACATAGATGCCGGTTTCGACTACGAGCCGAGTATTGCATCATCCGATGGTGATGTCGCCTCCGGAGATCATTATCCAGGAGACCATATCACCGATGGAGTTGAGAAGGGATCCTTATCCCCCGCAACATTACGTCCAAATGAGGAACCAGCTTCCTCAGAGGGCAAGGGTCAATCCAACCACAATCAGGACTGTACCAAGATAGGCTCAGCACATGGTGAGGGTTCCTCCTCCAAATGTTCAAGTCCGTCTAAGACGGTCCAACCTGGTACGACAAGTCCTAGAGGCAATCATTCTGGAGCTTCATCAGCACCTGGTGGTCATCTCTCTTAGGTTAGCCCCACAAAGGATGGAGTCGAACATGCTTTTCCTGCGGGTTCGACCATCCCATCGCAAGGCTCACCTGCGGACGGAGACTGTTCTAACCCGGAACTCCCCTTCCTGAAGGGGTTTACTCTAAGTCGCTAGATGGTGTCATTCGACTACTCCTCGAGAGAGGATGCCTCAGCAGTGGAGATCATCAGCATCGGTGACGATCGCTCTACAAGAGATAGGAGTGAGAATGCTTCCCAACGATAACCTTTGTGACCCCTAAGTGGTAATAGCGAGGACACATATGACCCAAAATTTCAAATTTGGATAAAGTTTAAAACATATTTGAATTTGTGGAATTTCTGAAATTTTAAAAGCTTTTTCTAAATGCTTTAAAGCTAAAATAATTTAAGGCAGCCACCATCGCCCACGCCACCTTGCCTCCCAGTTTGGATGCAAATCCAGCAGCCTTGCCCTCTCTTCCTCCCCATCCTCTTTCCCCAAACGCCTTGCGCATCCGCCATTTTTCGACTCCCCCCCCTTGCGCGTCGCCTCCAACCGCCCTCAACCCCACCCCTTTCCCCACGATCTCATGGGTTTAGTGTAATGGCCCATGGGCGCCGCCCGATCTCCTCTCCTCACCTCCCTCGCCCTATAAAGGCGCCCGGGGCGCCTCCTCCATCTCCATCTCTCCTCCGCTCACCCTCTCTCTCCCTCTCAATCGGTAGGATTTTGAGTTCTATTCTTGTGCCTTGAGTCTTCTTCCCGATTTGGCGTCACCATCGCCTCCTCTTGCCGTCGCCGGTGCCATCGGCATCGCACACCTCTCGCCTACACGTGCGCCGTCACCGCCCCGAGACCCAGCGGGCCAGCGCCACCGGAAGCCGCACCTCGCCGCCGCCAAATCCTCGTCGCCCGGCCACCTCGTAAATCCTCAGGTAAATGCATGGTAGTCGTTAGGCTCCTCGCTCCTCCTCTCTGCATTGTGCGTGTCATGAGGCTACCTGGCGTGAGGCAGCCGTGGCGAAATCACCAGGCGTCGCCCGGGCTCGCGTCGGCGTGGCGCCACCTCGGCACCACGCGGCGCCCAATCACGTGGCGCCTCGTGGCGAGCCGCGTCGGTCTTGTAGCGCCACCTCGCCGTGAGCCAAGCCGTGGACCAAATCCACATGGATCGTGTCAGCGACACAAAGGCCCCACACGTCGGTTATTTTTAAATCGGAGAATTACGTGCGTTGACGCCGTCGGCGGTCTTGCGATAAATAGATTTCCTTTAAGAAAACAATTCGGGAAAATCATTTAAATAATGATTTAGGATTTGATTTGTAAAATTCATAACTTATTCATCCTAGCTCCAAATTAGATGATTCAAATTGCTTGAAACTATTTAAATTGCAAATTTAGAATTTAAACTTGAAAAATTCATATCTTTTATTTCCTAAGTCCAAATTTAGTGTTTCAGACTCATAAAGTCTTCTAAAATTATTATCTAGCCAAATAAAAATATAATTATTTTATTTGGAGTTAGTTTAAACTATTGTCTTGTTTTTATTGGAAGTTCAATTGATTGTCGTATTTTCACGTTTAGATTACGACGATTCCGGGGAATTTGATTCTTCCGAAGCTTTAGAATTTCAAGACTTCAGCGAAGGCAAGTTACACTTTGACCATGTTGCACCTACTATGTTAAAGTTATTTAATTCAGATTTTAAAATTATTATTGCATGCATATTTTTAGTCAATTATTTTAATACCTTGTTTAAATGCTTAGTTATTCCATTGGTTGTTGTATGGCCAACTTTGAATATTGAAATGTCATCCCTTGTCACCATAGATAAATTGTTTGGAAATGCTTAGCAAATGCTCAAATCATGATTTTGATTTTGGGAGGATTTAGCCAAGCCAAATCATTACAAATTTGTTTAAACTTGAACCTATGGTATTGTTTTACCATAGTGTTCTTGTAAAGGTGGTTTTACTAAATGAAATAAAGATGGTTTGGACTTGGGCGTAGCGGATGAAAGGTGGGTGCGAGTTTATGCGGGTTTAATCTGGTTAGGATTAAAGCCTAGGGTTTAATTGGAAAAGCGCCTAAGTCAATTAAGGACCGGCCTTTAAGCGTTCCTTTGCTATGCCAAAGCGTACCACCACATGTCTGTATGGGAAGGACTGGCTTAATAATTTGGGATACCTCATAGATATTCGTGCCATGTTGTATGAGTGGGTGTTGGTTAGGCAGTAGTCCCACATGGCGCAAGAGGGGCTCCGGAGGATGGTTAGTCAATGGGCGAAACCTTAGCGGGCATGAGTATTGTGAGGTAGATCATTATAACGGACCTTGTGATATTTGCTCTGTCCTGCGCCTTAGGAAGCGTGGATTGGCCGACACAAAGGGTATAATATCTCGTGTGGGTAAAATTTGTACAAACTCTCAGAGTGAAAACTATTGAATAGCGCGTCATGATCATGGACATGCTAGCAAAGCCACTTTGAGTTAGACTTGTTTTTGGTTTTAAAAGGGTTTCAACAGATGTTTTCGGGATGGTTAGTCTGGTGGGGAATTTAGGCGGTTAGCCATTGTGATTGGAGGATATCCATCACCTTTCTTGGAGGTTATCCACATTGTTCAATTGTCATTTAAAATATGATTTTAATTATTGTATGAAAATGGCCTTGCAATCTATTATGATTATTTAAATTAAAGCCGCTTGCTACATAAAATAACCTCGCCAATTTCCTTTGTTTACCTTATGCATGCATTACAATTCCATATTGGGTGTAACTTGCGAGCACGCGGTAGTTGTGCTCATGCTTGCTTTATGCAACAAAATTTAGAGAAGACTTCTATCGGGCGGTGAGGACACCGATGCCTAAACTCGCCCAGACGATTACTGTGGCGGATCGTTCGCCTACTACTATCTTTTTATTTCATTTGTGTTATTTACTCTTTTATTTGGCTTCATGCCCATTTGTATCGAACTCGATTTACTATTAATGAAATCACGAGACTTGGTTATGTTATCATTTTTGTAGCGTGTACACCGGAAATCTGGGTGGTGTATGAACACAGAGGGTTCGGGATCTTTCGTTCCCGGGTCCGACAACACCTCCGACGATGGACAGAGTCAACACTCTCATGAGTATGAAAGAAATTCTCGAAATACTCGCACTTCACTAAGGCAAGCTTGAGGCTTAAGTATGGATGTTCCTGAGGCAACCCGACAGAGAAGAATCGCAGCTCGGAGAAATTCGTCTAGGCACGTTCACTATCAGTCGGAGGAAGCTCAAGAACTCCAACGCATCAATGATCTTCTCAAGAACCCATTTCGAGAACTTGCTCGAACGCCTGGCTACGAACTCTTTGCTGAAGAGATCGCACAAAGGCTTCGAAGCACGGTGGCCAAGCTTGAGCACCCTCGCCGACATCAACCTAGAAGTCGTGGCGGTACAACTTCGTCTGCTTCTAGTCGTTCGAAAAACTCACCGCATGGAGATCGCCGTGACAACCGATCACGACGCACTCCTGATCTTTGCCCCAGTCGAAGGAGAGTTTCTCGAATGACTGATGACCAACAAGCTCCCAGGAGAGGTGATCGTTCACCACTCCAACCTAGAAATTTGCGACAGCAGATGGAATACAAGGAGTATTTCCCTCGTAAGGTTGAGACCCACTACACGTCGGGTCCACCTATGACCGGGTATCGACGCGTACGATCACCTGGTGATGTCAATCCTTCTTTTATGCAAAGAAGGCGTCAAGAAGTCATTATCGTACGTCGGGCTTTCTCACCCGACCTCCGAGCAGTTCGCTGGCCACCTCGGTATCGACAAGTGAACATGGAGAAATTCGATGGATCTCAAAACCCCATTGAATTCCTCCAGATCTACACAACCGTTGTCTAAGCAGCAGCAGGAGGAGAGCATGTAATGGCAAATTACCTTCCTACTGTGCTCGAGGGATCTGCTCGATCGTGGTTGTTAAACCAGCCACTCGAGTTGATTTATTCATGGCAGCACCTTTCCGACCTCCTACTAGCCAATTTCTAGGGCATCTAACATCGCCTTGGGAAGGAGGACGACCTACACAGAATGAGATAGAACGACCACGATACTCTGCGCCAGTTCATTCGACGCTTCAGTCAAGTTCAAAATTCCATTCCTGAGGTTTCTGATTCTTCTGTCATCAGAGCATTCAAGCAGGGAGTCCGTAGTAGAAGGATCATGGAGGATATCGCCTTAAATCCCAGATCAATATGCTACCGCCACTGTCACCGAACTCTTCAAGATGGCCGATCGATATGCTACCACTGCTGAAGCGGTCGAGTGGAACAACACTATTGATCGAGATGATAAAGTTTCTCAAGAGGTAGGCGAATGTGGTAAGAAGAAGGATAAAAAGGCCAAGAAATCCAAGAACAAGGCAAAGGGCCCAAAACTTCAAGCCAACAGTTCCAAGGAGGTATTGGCCATGAGCGATAAAAATCCTCAAGGCTCCAAGCCATACTCTGATCGAGGTAAAGGTAAGCACCCTGAACGAAAGAACGATAAACCTAGATGGTGTCCTTTCCATAAAAAGGAAGGCCATGACCTTCACAGCTGCTGGGTTTTCTAACGAAAACTCGACGACTACTACAACAACAAAGGACCACTCCTTACCCTCGAAGAGGTAGGGCAAGCTAGTGGTCGTACACAGTCAGACGACAACGTGGAGATGTCATTCCAAGATCCTGAGCATACCATCGAGCACATCTTTGGGGGATCATCGGCATACGAGTCAAAGCGACAGCTCAAGGCTGTCGAACGAGAGGTAAACTCCATTGACCCTCCTCTTGTTAATAAGCTACTGAAGTGGTTAGAAGCCACCATCTCCTTCGAGAAGGTTGACTGCCTGCTCCCTTCCACTCAACCAGGTCGCTTTTCGATCGTGGTCGAGCCCACCATCAACAACTGTCGAGTAAATCGAGTATTGGTCGATGGTAGCAGCTCGTTAAACATTCTGTTTACGAGTACCCTAGACGAGATGTAAATACCTAGGACCAAGGTAAGGCTGGTACGAGACTCCTTTCATGGTATTGTACCGGGGTCTTCGGCCAAACTCATTGGCCAAGTTTCTCTTTCTTTAACATTTGGTTCACTAAGTAATTTCAGGACAGAGAAGATCTCCTTTGATGTGGTCGATTTTGATACGACATATAACGCCATACTCGGACGACCAGCTTTGGCAAAATTCTTAATGGTAACTCATTATGGGTATCAATGTCTTAAGATGCTAGGTCCCAAAGGAGTAATCACAATTCACTGTGATAATAAGATGGCGCATACATGTGACCGTCGATCCCTTGAGATGGTTGGTCAGATACCAACTCGAGAAGAAAACACAAGGCAGCCTTCGACCAAGCAGTCAAAGCCTAAAGCTGCACCTAAGCCGAACGATCAGGTCAAGGAGGTTCCTTTAGATCCCGAGGAGCCCTCGAAAATTGTTCGCATCGGGGATACTTCTGACCCTAAATAGGAAGACGCCCTCGTCGCTTTCCTCTGGGCAAACACAGATGTCTTCGTGTGGCAAGCATCCGACATGCCCGGAGTCCCTAGGGAAGTGATCGAGCATAGGCTAGCTCTACGACCTGACAAAGTACCTGCAAAACAAAAATTACGGAGATCTACCCTGGTCAACGAGATGCTATAAGGTCAGAATTGGACAAGTTACTTAAAGCAGGCTTTATAAGAGAAGTCGACCACCCATAGTGGTTGGTCAATCCTGTAATTGTTAGGAAGTCTAATGGCAAGTGGCGAATGTGTGTAGACTTCACTGATCTTAAAAAAGCTTGTCCAAAAGATGATTTTCCTTTACCTCGTATCGATCAGTTGGTTGATTCTACTACTGGTTGTGAAACATTAACTTTTCTAGACGCATATTCTGGCTACCATCAGATTAATATGTGTCTAGAAGATGAAGAAAAGACCGCGTTTATTACGCCATTTGGAACATTTTGTTATGTCAAAATGTCATTTGGTCTAAAAAATGTTGGCGCTTCTTTTCAATGCTTGATGCAATCGATTTTTTCACCTCAACTAGGCCGAAATTTGGAAGCCTATGTTGATGATCTAGTCGTAAAAAGCATCAAGCGGCTTAATCATGTTTCAGACTTGTAGGAGATATTCGACAACCACAGAAAACACTAACTGAAACTCAATCCTGAGAAGTGTGTGTTTGGAGTCTCTTCGGAGAAATTGCTTGGATTCCTGATCTCTGTACGAGGGATCGAAGAAAATCTCGAAAAGATAAAGGCCATTGTGCAAATGCGCCCTCCAACCACGAAGAAAGAAGTCCAGAAACTCACAGGGTGCATGGCGGCTTTAAGTCGTTTCATTGCATGACTGGGAGAAAAAGAACTACCTTTCTTCAAACTACTAAGGAAGCACGAGGGTTTCGAGTGGTCGGAAGAGGCAAACGCTGCCTTTGAGGATGTCAAGAGATATCTTATGAGTGCTCCTGTTTTGGTTTCTCCGAAACTAAAAGAGACGCTCTTAATTTATCTAGCTGCCACGCCACGAGCGATGGCGCGATCTTGGTAAATGAAACATCAAAAGCGTCAACGATCGATTTACTCGTAAGTGAAGTTTTGCACGGGCCTAAGGAGCGTTACCCTCAGGTCCAAAAACTTCTCTATGCCCTCCTCACGTCTTTGAGGAAACTGCAGCAGTATTTTCAGGCGCACAAGATAATTGTGTCGTCTTAGTTTCCCTTAGGAGTGATCCTCCAGAGCAGGGAAGCAGTGGGACGCATGTCAAAATGGTCAGTAGAATTTGGGGAGTTCGACCTCCATTTCTTATCCTGAACAACCATTAAATCCTAGATCTTGGCAGAATTTGTCGCCGAATGGATAAATCCTGTACCTGTTCAGGATCCCCAATACGATACTCATGACCAGTGGACGATGTACTTTGACAGGTCACTTACTTTAAGTGGCTTGAGGGCTGGGTGATCCTTGAATCTCCTAACGGAGAGACCTTAAAGTATGCCATTCAATTAAACTTTCAGACCACTAACAACGTGGTAAAATACGAAGGTTTGCTGGCTGGTAGACGAGCTGCGAAAGCGCTCACGATTCGACGACTACTCGTGAGAGAAGACTCTCAACTAGTCATGAATCAAGTTGGAAAAGAGTACCAGTGCTCTAATCCGACCATGTCTCGGTACTTATCGGAGGTTCGAAAGCTTGAAAAATATTTTTTTAGTTTCGAGGTACAATTTATCCCTCAAAAGGATAATTTCCTCGCAGACTAGCTCGCTCGTATAGCTTCTTCTCGATCACAAGTACCAAAAGGAGTCTTTTTGAAACAGCTCCAGAAGCCATCTCTGGTTGAAACACCAGAGACAACTCCTATTGAGACAGCCTCTCTAGAATACGAGGATACCTGGATGAATCCCATCTTTGAGTATCTTCAGGCGGGTACCATACCCGACGATGATCTCGAGGTAGATTGCTTATCCCGAAAGACCAAAATGTATACTTTGGTCGAAGGAGTCCTCTATAAATGAGGCACTCAAGGGGTACTCACGCGATGCATATCGCAGAGAGAAGGACTAAACCTCCTTCACGACATACACGGGGGCATCTGTGGAACTCATGCTTCCTACAGAACGCTGGTCGGAAAAGCCTTTCGATAAGGATTTTACTGGCCAACAGCTCTTTATGATGCCAAAGAGTTGGTTAAGAAATGTGTACAATGCCAATTTCATAACAGGAAAATATAACAACCGACTCAGGCATTGCAAACGATTCCTCTATCTTGGCCTTTTGCGACCTAGGGTCTCGATATCCTAGGACCATTCCCAAAAGCTCCAAGAGGCTTTGAGTTTCATTTTGTGGCTACTGATACATTCACAAAGTGGATCGAAGCCGAACCTGTGATTGGGATAACAACGGAAGTGGCAAAATGGTTCATGATGAGAAGCGTGATCACTTCGGTTTGGGGTCCCAAGTCGAATAATTACAGATAATGGTAAGCAATTTTTTAGCGCAAAATTTTAGCTATTTTGCGATGAGTTGGGTACCAAGCTATGTTACGCCTCTATTGCCCATCCCCAAAGCAATGGGGTAGTCGAAAGAACGAATGACCAAATAATGCAGGGAATCAAAACTTGAGTCTTCGACCAGCTTGTCAAGCGCTCGAGGGCTTGGGTACAAGAATTACCCTCAGTATTATGAGCAATTCGTACAACTTCTAGTCAGGCTATAGGTGAAACACATTTTTTCCTAGTTTTCGGTGCCGAAGCCATGCTTCCACCAGAACTAAAGATCAGGTCAACAAGGGTCGAAACTTTCAACGAGTCAATCCAACAACAACTTCAAGCGGATGACATTAACCTACTCGAAGAAAAAAGAAATCAAGTCTTAATCCGTTTAGCCGTCTACCAGCAAGCCCTGCGCAAATACCACGATCGTAAGGTCCAACCTCGTAGCCTTGCTGTAGGTGACTTGGTATTGAGCAAAATTCAATCCCAGTCTAATCGGAACAAGCTTTCCCCCAAGTGGGAAGGTCCTTACACAGTGGTCGAAGTTATGCGACTAGGTTCGGTATGACTAGCAATGGAAGATGGTAGAATTCTCTCCAATTCCTAGAACATTGACCAGTTACGTAAATTTTATGTGTAACCGACCAATCCTACAATAAAGCATCAGATTCTTTCTATCTTTATTATCTTACTTTGAGTAGCGCTTTGACAATTTTTCGACCATTCCCTGGTCGTAGGTCTCCCTACGACCATCACCTAGTCATAAGTTTTTCTACGACAACACCCTAGTTGTACGTCCTACTACGACCAGCACTCAATCTTCCTTTACAATGCTCAAAAGGATGGTAACATCACCTAGTCGAAGCCTTTCCTTTCTGCACGTGGTTCTACCTACTAGAAGAAACTTCCTAGTATCGACCCGTTCCTCCCTTTTGCTGCCAATACAAAGGACTTGGGTTCAACTCACATGGTCGAAATATTTTCAAGCCAACTCTTAGTATATTAGATTATTTCTTCATTCATTTTTGAAAAATAAACTAAGCAGAGTACACTTTTCTAATTTGCTCGACTACTTTTGGTAAATTTGTTTTGTTTCAACTAGTCGGAGGAAGAGACAACACCTAGTCAAAGTCTTTCCTCTCTGCACGTGGTCCTGCCCACTAGAAGGAACTTCCTAGCATCATCCTGTTTCTAACTCTTGCTCTTTGGAGCGATCCTCCGAGAGTGCTTTGGAATAAGTTGAACGAATTTTTAAGGTACTCCAGATGTTTGTCTAACTTAAGTTGACCGTTCTTGATTTGATTAAACTGGCCAGAAAATGTAACATCACCTAGTCGAAGCTTTTCCTTTCTGCACGTGGTCCTACCCACTAGAAGGAACTATCTAGTGTTGACTCGTTCCTACACTTTCGACCAGTGCAAGATAATCGAGACCGAAAAACTACAAGTTAGATAAACCTCTTTTTTTACGAAACCCATTTCACACTATTTACTTGGTTTATCTAAATAAACTAAGCAAATAGTCAAGGGCTAGGATAAAGTTATTAATATGACTTCAATTCTTAGTCTTAATCTTTTTTCCATTCATTATCTTATGAGTTACTAACTAATCGACAAGATGATTTGCAGGAAGAAGAAAGGATTATATATATCAACAGCAAAAAAACTTGTCTTTACAGGACTCAAGTACATACTACTCCGACGAAGGAGATCCTATTTGCATCTCTTCTGTGACTTCCTCGCCAATCGACTGCATCTCGTTCATCAACCGCTCTGCTTCTGCCTCAGAGCAGTCGAAGTCAGCTTTGATGGGTTGCAAATTAAGACTGGGGTCATGAGCTTTAAGTTTTGCCAAAACAAAACTTATTCCCTCTTTGACCACCTCTTTATCGAGTCGGCTTGGTTTGTCTTCAGAGTGGTCACCAACTCTTGCAAAGTTCTGACTTGATCACCAATGGTACTCGAGTGAGCAATCATCGTATCTTCACAAGGAGCGATCCCCTTAGCATGAAGCCCACCGAGTACATTGTTCAGAAAGAAAATATTGTCTTAAAGGTTGACCTTCAAGAACTTTATCTCTTCCTGATTATGAGTCGAAACCTCACGGAGTCGTTTTATTTCGATTGCTTGCTTTGAAAAGAATAAGACTAGTCAGATAAAGTGACCTCAAAGGGAAAACAAAACCGATCACAGGTAAAGACTTGCTTACCTGCTAGTCGAGAATCTAACTTCTTGACTTTTTCGTGGTGAGAGGCAGTGCTCGTTATATAGCGCTCCTCCCACGATTTGACATCTTGATCTTTTTCTTTGGTGAGGCGGGTAACCTCGTGAAGAACCAAGGTCTTTTCTTGGACCTCGGTTGCGAGCTTCCCCACTTCGACCTCTTTTTCTGAAAAGGAATAAGAGTTAGAAAAAGAAAAGAAGGTCGTAAGCGGTCTTAAGTTCAGCACTTACCATTTATTAGTTGTGAGGACCCCGATTTATTAGGCTTGTAATGCTTAGCCATCCATTGACCCTAGCATCACAAACATAATAATCCGTGTCTTCGAGATATGTGTACTTCCCAGAATGCAGTATACACACCCCTTTACAAAATCATGCATCAATTCCATTCAAGACATAGAACCAAAGCACGAACTAGATTAAATAAAAGACATACATAATATAGAGAGAGAGTTATTACAAAAGGGGCCGACCGGCCAAATACAACTAAGAAAGATAAACACAGCGGAAGCAAAAGCCATAAGATAGCGATAAACAAAAGAGAGCCACAAGGTTTGCCTTTAGCCCACAAGGCAACCAACCAAGCCGCCTAGCTAGACTCCCAACCATGACACATCTCACAAAAGTAAAGCCCTTTGGGCCCTACCTCCTCTGCAACAAAGTTATTAAGCAAAACAAATGAGTACAAAATGTACTGCAAGATTGACGTGTAGTATAACAGAACTATAGTTTAACTACATGCAAGCTTTATTTAAGTGGATGAGGCTTTGGACTTATTTTAGCATAAAGCAAGTTTTCATTTGCAATATTTAAATAGATTCCAAAGACTTTGCAATTCATTTTTAATTTGCAAGTAACAACGAGACAAGTAACAAATAATAACATTAGATAGATGACAACAACAACACAGGAAGTGACTAACCCAATAGCCACCACAACAATAGTATGAACATCCATTCATACCAACCCATCAAGTTTTAATTAAATGTTGTAGTCTAGTTCTTGCGACCTTACCAAGCATGTCCATAACCTAGGGCGAGGCTATTGAATAGTTTTAACTCTGCAGGGTGTACCAATGTACCCACGTCGACCGCCTTTTCGCCAAGCTATTTAGCACACTTCCTTTGGTATGCCGGCACAGCTAAGTCCTACGAGGCATTTCCAATGAATGATGCTAATTAAGAGTCGCGACAACCCGAAAGGTAGGAGACACCGGTCTAGCCTAAGCAACTGCGGGTGCTCTTTCCCTTATAAAAACAGTTTTAACCACCTGCAACCCACAATTAACACCTCCCAAAGTACTTAGCCAAGAGGGGTTCCCAATACCCTCGTGTGGTTAGCATGCATAAGCGCTTGGCTTAGTGACACAAGTAACTCGGTCCTTGGGGACCTAGGCACCATTCCATTCACACCCAACAATCACACCAACATCCATTGTGCCCAAGTCAATAACAATTTTATTTTCATTTTTTTTATTTGTTTACAAAGTAACAAAGCACAAGATGGAAATAATGGAATAATAATTTTGTGTGATCAAGGTCATCGACATAATGTCGACAACCGCCCATTTCTACCGTTATCTAAGCATTTCTAAGCATCAACGTAAACTACTAAGTGATAAGAGTCCATCCATCGAACTCTAAATCACAGCAAGATAGTCCTAGGCTTAGTAGTAGAGAATGAACATTTACCTACAGGATATGCATCTATAGGCTCAACTAATCGATATTTTAACACAAAGTAGCATGCATACATACAAGTGAAACAAAGTATTAAACTTTAAAGTAATGGGACAACAATGGGATATGATCAAACTGCTTGCCTTGCTGGTTATGCTCAGTTTGCTGCAGATTATCGCTCACGGGTTCAACACACTCGTCGACACCTAATCGAAAAGGCGAAAAGAATCGATAAGAACGACGAAAACCAAGAAGACAGCACAGCAAACAAGCTCCAAATGCTCTAAAATTTCTACAGCAGCAAGGGGATGATTTTTAGAGAATTTATCAACAAGAACCAATTGATTTGGATTCTCAATGCAAAAGATATGAGCAAAACAATTCTGCTCAGCTCTAAAAATGCAAACTGCTACTATTCACATAATTAAATTGTTTAGCAAAAATTTCTAGAAAGGTGGTGCAATTGAAATTTTTACTGTAAAACAAGCACTTCACAAGATGAACAACCCAATAGGATTCATCTCATTTGGAGCTATTATGTATTTTCTATAATTTTTCAAAGACATGAAAATGAGCACAACTAAAATGCACCCACCATTTTAATGAAAACAGTGACATGCCTAAATCCTATTCTACCATTTAGTGCACTAACAGAGGAAGCCAACAAAGTTAGATTCACTCAAAAATAATCTACAGAGATTTACTTATGCATTTTACAAGTTAACTGAGTTTTTAATGTAACATTTAAAGTTAGTTTTGAAACCTATTTGCAAACCCATTTCTGGAGCGAACTGAGCTCACAACCATTTTTAGGTTAGAGCCAGGTCAAACCAGATCTAACAAAATTGGAAACACCTCATTTGGATTTAAAATGAAATAGATATGCTTTTTACAAGTTCATTACCTTTTTAGGTTCACAAATAAGTCCTCTCGGAAATTCTAAAACCAAAATGAAGGGGAGGACATGAGCCGTTGATCCTAGATCGGACGGCTCAAGACCTCAGTGAAAAACGCATCTTGGCGCTTCAAGAGTCCGAGAGAACATGGGCCGTTGATCTTGGATCAACGGTCCATGTCCTCCAAGAACGCTGCAGCTAACGAGGAAGGAGGTCGTGGCGGTTGATCTTGCATCCAACGGACCAAGACAATCAAGGGAGGACCGGGGCGGTCCAGATCTAGCGAGGAGGACTGGCGTGAGATCTTCAAGGAAGATCTAAATGATCAAGATCTCCCCAAGGAAGATCTACGGTCAAGACCTCTCGAGGGAGGACACGGGCGGTCTAGATTTTCCAAGGGAGGACCTCAATGGTCTAGATTGTCAGGGAGGACCTAAGCGGCTAAGATCAACTCGGGGAGGTCCAAGATGGTGAGATGACCCGAGGAGGTCTGCACGGTGAGAACTTACGAGGGAGGTCCCACGCGGAGGAGATCTACAGGGGAGGACCTCAGCGGCTAAGATCCCACAGAGGGAGGTCGAGATGGCTAAGATGACCCAGGAGGTCTGGCCGTAGATCTTGAGATGGACGGCCCAAGACCTCGACACTTGACTTAAGGACACAATAAAAGCTACAATGATTGGAGATGATTAGCCAATAATGGGGAGGTCTTTGTCTTAGCGGCAGCGGCAAAGTGCCATTGTCGTCCGACAAAATCGAGAGGCTCCCAAGGCTACTTGGCGCGATGAGGACCTCATGGCGCAAACCAAGGGTGCCATTGGGACCGCAATAGCCATCGCACGCAATGGACCTACTCTCAGCGGCGACCTAGAGCGCCACGAGCCGGAGAGAAGAACAAGATGACCAACACGGCCAAAATCATAAAATTTGAAGTAAAGCTCATAACAACATACTGGCGGGTGCCCGGCTCAAAATGACTACCGGGGTTACACGGAGGTCGTGGCGAGCCGAGGAGGTCGGAGGAGAGGAGGACGGTGATGGGAAGACAATGTGCTCCACGGCCAAAAGCTCGGCTCCACTTTAGCTCGCTCTGAAGAGTCAACCCAAGATTAAGTTAGGGTTTAACTCTAGGAAGTTAGGGGAGCACAAAGGAGCAAGAGGTCGTGAGAGGGAGCCACTGGAGTACTCAAAGCACCGAGGAGCTCCAAGGTCATCAATGGCGATTTGGGGGATGTCTGTGGAGGAAGAGCTCAGCCAAGCACAGTGGCAAGGCAAAGCTCAATGGTGTGCAAAGGAAGCCAAGGGGAGATACCAAGGTGGTCTTATACCCCAGGACATAGAGGTCATGAGCCAAGGGTTAAGCTCATGGTGAGCTTAGCCCATGGCGCGGTCCAAGGCTTGGACAGGACATGGAGGTGACGGGGAGGGTAGGTCAGAGCATGGCCTAGGGCGGAAAGGCACTGACGCACATTAAATGCACGCAGCTCAGAGCCGTTGGGACAAGACATGCCACTGACTTCCTCACTGCCATGGCGCATGCGCGCGCCAGAGCTAGGAGAAGAACAGGAGCTGCCCTCCACAGTTGGATAAGAACCTCGGATTTGATTTGAAGCGGTAAGGTCTGAAGGAAAGGGGGAGGTCTTGACCTTTAGATCGACACAGCGGAGGCTCAAAGGATCCGAGGAGGTCTGGCAAGTAGGATTTTCATCGCACGGTTGTGAAATGATAAGGGAGGTCATGCGTTGAAGGGATAGGAGGTCTGGCCGTTGGATCTAAATCAAAGGCGTGGACGGATGGGAAGGACTTAACAGCAGTGTGCGATCTGACCAAGGGATGTGGAGGTCATGGCCTTTGGATCTACATCCAAAGGCGCTGATCAAATGAGGGGAGGTCCTAGCTATTGCGCATTGCGCGATGGGAGGTCGTGGCGGTTGGATTTTTTTATCCAACGGCTACGAGATGAGAAGGGAGGTCATGGGCTGTTGGATCTGATCCAACGGCTATGACCTCGATGAGGTGGGAGGACTGGGCCGAGTTGGTTGTGGAGGAGGTCGTGGCCACTGGATCTGAATCCAACGGCTACGATCTCACGCATGGGAAAAGAGATCAGGCTGAGCCAGGGATGTGGTTGGGTTTAACCCAATTTGGAAAGTGGCTCGGCCAAAGGAACAGTGCCAACCATTTGAGTTTTAAAATTAAAAGCTGAGACTTGGAGGATTTAATTGAGATAGCAAACCAACTCCAAAATTTATGAAATTTTAACTGGAGTTTGCTGACTTTAGGATTAACCTTACATAAAATTTCTAGAGGTTTTTGTGTAATGCATTTTTCTCCAAAAATTCATCAAGGTTGTTCTAGGGTTTGATTTACCTCCAAAAATTATCAAACAGGTTTTAAAACTTATGATATTTTTCAGAGGGGTCCCACAACATCTCTAGGACCAAGGAAAATTATTTCCAAAGTTTTGGCACAAGATTTGTGATAAGTGGAAAATGAGTTTGACTTTTGTCAACAAGAGCTTTGTGTTTTTGGATTCCACAACTCTTGGACAAGAATTATAGGAGAGTTCAAGAGTTTCAAGATGTGAGAAAAAGTTTTAATTTCTACACATTTAATTACATTTGAAACAAACACATGTTTATACATTTGGGATGTTACATTAGTCCTTGTAATTTTTCAATTGTAGAGTTTGCCTTCTGAAGCTTATTCAGGAGGTCTTCATTCTTCTCGCTTACCACCTCTCTGCCTGCTCATTAAGCACTTGAGCTTGCATTTCGTCATGATCATGATGAAATGTTTCAACACATTCAAATAATGCATCCATGATATTTGTATCTTGCAAGATGGTTTTATCGTTCTAACTATAATGTGGATTCAGAAGGTACGCTGTCAAGTGCAATGAAGAATCAAGCCTCCCTGCCATCTTTACATCAATTGCATCCATGATCAATTTGTAGTTGTTATCCAAATTGTTCAAGGCCTCTTTTATTTGCTTCTTTGCTTGTAGTATTTCTCCATAAACAAATGCCAAAGATGGACCATCCCCATCTACCATACGAAGAACTTTCACCAATGGTTCAAAAACCTTCAATCAATACAATATACAAGGTTATGACACAGCAAACAAGGCAAGAATCACATATTCACAAGGATATGATGATTGGCTATACCTTCAAACAAGTAGACACACCATTCCAAAAGGCCCTACTCATTAGTGTACTAGTTGCCGTCTTGCCTTTTTGTGTTTTAGTTTGAATGTTATCCTCCCATTCCGAACTAAGTGCCATCGACCTTAGCGCGTCCTTCTTCTCAATCAAACTTTGCAAAGTAAGAAAAGCCGATGCAAATCTAGTCACCCCCGGCCTTATTATATCTCTTCTCTTTGTGTGTTTCCTCATTAAGGCCAATGTCCTATGATGTGCATAGACAAATATGGTGAATACCTTTGCTTGATCGATTGTCTTCTTATATTTTTGCATATTCTTGACAATGGCTTCTAACATCAAGTTAATGGTGTGAGTTGCACATGAGCTCCAAAAGATATTTGGTCTCTTCTCCTTCAATAATGTCTTTGCTCCCATGTTGTTGAAAGCATTGTCGTGACTACTTGCACAATATTTGTTGGACCTAGTTGTTCAATGCAAGTATCTATGTACTTTCGAATATGTACTCACTTGTGTGTGCATAATCCAGCGCCTCCTTTGATTATATGAAGCTTGTCCCCAATTTGCAATGCACACACACATTCATGATGCTCCTCCTCTTTTGATCGGTCCAAGCATCGGTCATGATGGAGCACCCGGTCAAAGCTCTCTCTTCTTCATGTGTCTTTAACAAATCCTTTGTTCTTTCCACTTCCTCCTTCAACAACTTCTCCCGACAATCATATGGAGAAGGACCTACAAACCCCGGTCCAAAGCGACCAATAGCCTCACACATTTTTTTGAACTCGTCATTGTTGATGGCATTGAAAGGGACACCTAAACATAAAAACATACAATACAATATGAGGCTAACAATCAATAGTTCAACGAAAGGATATAAATCATGAGAGAATGAGAGTTGCAAAATATACCATGAGCATAAAGCCATCTCACAACATATTGTTTCACCTTATGATTTCTTTCTTTCCAAAGTGCATCTTTAATATTTTGTTGCCGGGTTGTGAAAACAATGGAAGTATCAATAGGGCAAGCAAACTTATCCATTGGCCCTAATGTATGAGATGCCAAGCCTCCAACAACTTCAAGCTCTTCATCTTCATTAGGGTCATCTTGCTTTTCAATTATCACTTCATTTCTAAGCTCTTGCTCTTTTGCTTTCTTTGCCTTCTTCAATGCTTGGGCATCCTCTATAGACTTCCTACATTTCATTTGTTCTTCTCGTGTGGACTTTGGACATCTAGTAACGTTCCCGCGAATAAGACCAATATGTTGTTTGAGCCTATACACCCCTCCGTGAATTACCTTTTGACGCAAGCGACACTTTACTCTATCCAAGTTGTTTGGATCATCTAAATACCCAAATTCCCATCCTATATCTTCGAAATTCCTCTTAAGGATGCTTGAACTTGTTGGCGTTGTCGCACCTCCGGAAGCAACGGATGACATCTTGACAAAATGACAAATTAACAATAAGTCATAACTCATAACATACATCTATATTTGTAAATCATCAATCATACACATCAATGTAATATCAAAGGGGTATCAAAGGGATCAAAATCTGAACCTATGCCCTATCAAGATTTTTTGTTTAAAAGTATGGTTCATTTTTTGTTTGCTGCCAGTACAACTGTACAACCGTGCAATTCAATATCTCCTTCAAAAGACAAAGCGATTATGAACCCATATTTCTTTTCAGGAAAAAAGGAATTGAAGTTTATAATTGGGCCAGCAGTTTGAACTTTGAAACATCGAAGGTAAACATTCTCATGCGTGATTTGAACCCATACAATGTTAATGAGTAGTACCTTTGGAGGCTGAGCGAAGGTAATAAAAAAGGAATTGAAGTTTATAAGCTGGACTCGATGGTTTATAACTAGAAATTGTTAGATTTGGTTGGTTCCTAGTTCCTAGTCGATACTACATCAATTTCTGAAATTTACATCCACGCATGAGCATGATAAGGTTTGGAAAGATATAACTGTGCTAATAGCATTAAATTATGTGTGATGCAACAGTGTCACTCTAGTGATGCATTAGTGTGATCTGTGATGTCCACCCTAAATTTTGTGCAATGTAGTCCAAGAGAACAGACTACGAGAAAATTCCCTACTTATCATTAGACATCCCAAGGCTGCTCAATTTTAAGTTTGATTGCATATAGATAAAGTGAGTGAACACAAGCAGACATTGGGACATTAAAAAAATGTGTTAGTTAGCGTTTCCTACTAATGCCGGAAGAACAAACAAACAAAATCCATTTACCCCTCGGAGGTGCAAAACCTGCACAAACTAGATTAAGCAGTTTGGGGTTCCTCGCACCTTGAGATGGGCCGCCACAGTCGAGGCATATGGGAAAAACACATGGATGCATCTGAATTCAGTTTAGGACTTTCGTGCCAACCCCAACAATTATTGTGCGGACAATCGACAAAGTAGCAAACTATGTCAACGAAAACATGAATATTTAGCAAACCCGGCATGCAAATATTACGAGATAAGATAATCCATAAACAACATGAGGTCAAATTAAATTCTTTCATGCTGGTGTACACAACTACACATACAAGCTGAAACCACATCAACCACACCATAGTCCAAGCTTTCTAATCAAAATTCAAGAATGTGGACCTGACAATAGGCCACAAACATCAGACCATTCTAGTGTGCAACATGTATATGAACTATGAAGTCATACATTCATACATTCAGCAAGTCATACAAGTATACAACTGCCATTTTTGACATGATAATATATGACAAGCATGGCAATGCAATATAAACTTCATACATTCAGCAAGTCATACAAGTATACAACTGCCATTTTTGACATGATAATATATGACAAGCATGGCAATGCAATGTAAACTTCATACATTCATCAATCAGCAATCCTTTGACTTTGAGGCTTTGAGAGAAGAACCTATCATCAAGAAGCATGAACAACATGGTCAAACAATCAGCAATCAGCAGGGAAGGGGGCAGAGCAGGAAGACTGAGGGGGAGCTAGGGCGAGCTGGAAGAGAGGGGAGGGTGGATCAGGCAGCATCAGAGCCAGACTGGGGGAGCTGCGGTGGGTGCTAGGGCTAGCTGGAAGAGGGAGGGTGGGCAGCGAAGACGAGCGACTGGGGAGCTGCAGTGCTAGGGGGGCAGGAAGAGAGAGAGGGCGGCGGTGCGAGGTGGAAGAGAAGGAAGGGGCACGGAGGAGGGGGGCGCTGGGGAACCGAGAGAGAGAGGAGAGGAAAGGCAACATGAGGGGTGGAGGGGCGGGAGGGGAGGGGGACCAGAGAGGAGAGAGAGCAGAGAGGGGAGGTCGACGGCGGGAGAGTAGAGGGAAGAGGCGTACGGCGTACCTCGATTCAATGGTGGGACGATCGCGTCTTGGAGGTGGCGAGCTCGATTCGGTGGCGGAGACAGCAGGGCGAGCTCGATTCGGCGGCGGTGAGCTCCAATCGGCAGTGCACGATGGCTGAAACCGGGGCAAGCTCGACTTGGCGGCGGGGGAGGCCGAACCCTAGCGCGTCGCAACACGGTCGGGCGTCGGGCGCTGTAGGCTATTTATCTTCTGCCTTGGCGGCCGCCTCGCCGAGCGCCGCCGAGAGGCGCGGAGGACCGCGGAGGACCGACTTCCGTCATCTAGGCCCCGGTCTGCCAAGCTCGCCACTTCGGTCGTAGGCGCAGCGTGTTTTGGCCGAGGAGCGCCTAATCGGCGCCGAAGTAGCGCCTAGGACCGACTTTCACAACCTTGGTATTTAGCAACAGTGACAATTTATTCCAACACTTTCTACATAAAGAAAGACAGTAAGAAGCGAGAAAAGACATGTATGTGAACACCGAATAGCAGGTAGTTACATTCATAGTCGTTCGAGCAAACGAAGATAATACCCTCGTGGGGTTCTTCAGTTCATCAATCTCTTAAACTCGGTCCCACCACACCTTTTCGAGACGCTCATCGTCTAAAACAACCCCTCTGTTGGGAATGTCCTTAGGGTGAGGGATATGAGCACGAGACCTGAACGTGCGAGATCCAACGACGATAGCAGGAACGAAGAACCCAAAGGAATGGTTGAAGAAATCTAACCCCTCCTCTTCTTCGGTGGTAGCAGCATCAGTAGCTCGACCTTGGGGGCTGGGAGGATAATCCACAATGATTCTCTTCCCAGCGCGGTGATCGAATGCTTCACCCCCATGGCTGGATGCCTCCGTTGCTACCTCTACCGTCTTTGATCTCGGTTCCACGACCACCACAGTGGTCGTAGCCGCTTCAGCAAAAACAGCTTCTTCCACCATTCGGACGGTGGACGACCCTTTGACCATCGCCACTGTCATTTCTCCGGCTGCCGGAGAAACAGCAGTGGAGTCCTCAACAGGAATGTCCTTGATGGTTAAAGGAGTCGGGCTAAGATCACAAAAAGGAAAACATGTCAGATGGTAAAAACCAAAAGGTAAATATTGTTCTTACACTTTTGTCTTTTTACATACCTTCATGTGCCAGACTTGATCTTGAATTTGGAAGAAACTTCCCTAAGGAAGATTTCTTCGACTTCTTCTCAACTACGTCTGGTCGTAAGCTTTTCTATGACCAGTACATAGTCGTAAGTTTTTCTACGACTACAAGATCCTAAAGATGAAATCAATTCTTGATTACCTTTAGGAGCTCCATCTTGTCCCCTACGGACAAGACCGCCAGGATTTAAGGAGCCACCACAATCGGTGGTGGGGGTTTCTCACAAATAAGCTTGACACGAGTGTCAACATCCTCTTGTGAGAGGTCTGCAGGTAAACTCTCAATAAGCCAAATTCGAAATAAACAGAAAGAAGGCTAGCACTGGAAGTTTACTTACCCTCCTCGTAATCTTTGGTTGGGTCTTGCGGTCCCAAATACCTCCACATAGGATGAGCCCTCTTCTTCAGAGGGCTAATGCGGCGCGTGATGAAATCCTTCACCATGTACCATCCGGTAAGCCCCTCTTCCTTCAAGTCTTTAATGGCTTGAATGTAGGGGGCAATCCGACTAAGATCCTTGGAAGTCAAATCCCAGGAAGAATTCTTCTTGGCCAGACTTCCAGCGAAGGAGAGGTTGTCCTCACTGGTCGTCTCCCAGTAGAACCACTTCTTCTTCCATCCAGGCCACGACGACCGGGTAAATATCTGAATGTACTCCTACAGCTACCAGCGACTCCAGCTAGCCTAGTCATTCCATAGAAGTACTGGAACAACTTCAAGTCGGCTGAAATCCCCAGGTAGGCCTCACACAAGTAAATGAACATGCCTAACATCGTGATGGAATTGAGAATGAGGTTCACCAACTCCACCCTGAAGTGTTCGAGAACAAGTGTAAGGAAAGGATGAACATGCAATCGAAGGTCACACTCACAGAACGCCTGGAAGATGAGAATTTGCCCAATCTCCCCCGACGGCCAATGCTGCCCAGCAGTCTCGATCCACTTCATGAACTTTCTCTTTGGGATCTTCTCGGCGGTGACCAAAGCCTTGATCTTGGTCACATCCATCTCCGATTCGGCCCACTGAGAACCAGCTCTGGCCATCTTTCTCAAAGGTCAGAGATTTTGGTTTTAGAAAGATTTCAAGAGGACACTCGATTTGGTCGACGGCAGAGAACACAAAAGCTTGATGAACAGTAGGAGCAATTTGGGGAAAGGTAAAAAAACTTAAGTCTCACCCATGATAAGTATTTATAACCGCACGTTTGAGTTAAAGGCGTGGTGACCCAACGGTTGCCACCGCTTTGGGAACAGCTCCAACAGGCATGTCTGTGAGAGTCGATTGAGAATCTTACATTTGTCCGCTCGAGAAAACCGAGTCTATCTTTACACCTCAAGCAAAATTACCTTCTTGACTAAGTCTTTTTCTGGTCAAATGCAACAGCAATCAAAAAGGTTTTGCTCCGACTACTAGTACTGCGACCACTTGGTGATCGTAAGATCTCCTACGACCACCTTGCAAGTCGTAAGGTTTTCTACAACCTTCTTGACCAAGTTAATTTCTAGCCAAATGAAACACCAGTCGAAGAGTTTTTCCTTTGACCACCACTCTACGACCACTTACTGGTCGTAAAATCATCTACGGCTCCTTTTCCAAGTAAGTTATTTTCACTTGAAGCTGGGGGGCTAGATGACGAGGATCTAATAATCCCCATTTAATTATTTATCTGTAATTCATGTTATTGGTAATAATGACGTCATATGGTTCTTGAGTATACCCCTTAATATTCATAAGGGAGAAGCTGGAGGTCGTAAGTCCTCCTACGACTACTCCATAGTCATAAGTCCTCCTATGACTACCCCATAGTCGTAAGTCCTTCTACGACTATACCATGATCGTAAGTTCTCCTACGATTAGTCTAGGGTCGTAAACTCTTCGACGACCACCAGCTGGTCGTAAGTTCTTCTACGACCAATCTCTAGTCGATAGGGCTCACAAACATGTAGGCCTAGTCGATCAGGGAATCTTCTTTACCATATCTAAGGATATGAGTAGTCAATTACGTTATTATTCTCTGGAATAATGGCACGATTTAACCCTCTATCATGGTGATAACTGCCTGGCGACATGGGAACGTTACTACTCCCACAATAATATCTAGTAACAGCTCCACGATCTGAAGCATTAAGATGGCCTTTGGACTGGAGATACAGCACCACACTCCGAGTAATATATAAAAGGCAGAATCATCAGGAGGAGGGAGGGGAGGAAATCAGGCACACAAGACGCAACACTCTAGTCTTTCTCTTGATCTTGTAATCCAGCACACTTAATACATACACGCAGGAGTAGGTTTGTTATTCTCCCTGGAGAATGCCCGAACCTGTATAAAAATGCCCGTGTCACCTCTCTTTACGTGATTTGAGTCTAGGAGACCCCTCGAATCAAACAATCTTTACATAAGTTCGGTTCTAAAACACCGACAGCACCGCATTCGGGTGAAAGGTAGAGAGGGTCTTCTCAATCTTTTACTCATCCGTGATTACCTTACCATAGAATTGAAGACTGATACAAATTCTGTATAAATTCTAGCTGTGCTGGGCCAGCTCTTTGAACTCCCGGTTCAAGATGTCAGCCATCTATATTTTTATGCAAAGAGTTCATAAGATTACTGCATGTAATTTGCATAAAATGGTTGCAAAATTCGCATAATGCTCTTCAAACTCCTGGGTCGTGAACCCATATTTTTCTATGCATTTTTCATGATATACTACTATTTTCAGTTATTAAAAGAAATATAAACAATCACAGATAATCAAAATAATAAATACAATATATAAATTGCATAGAAATAGTAATAACAGAGTTAAACATGCTTCAAATGCTCAAAACGATTCAAAATTTGAATTCTCGAGGCCATTTTCTTCTGAAATATGAATTTTCGGTGAATTCTACATTTACCAAGGGCTAGAGCGCTAATTTTCAGTTTTGAGAAAATTTTTCGCGTAATTTTCCAATTTCTAGAGGGTCTTTTTGCAAATTTTCCTTTCTTTTCAGGTTTTCCATTTTTTTCGTTTCTCCCAAAAATCACATGGGCCACGCCCATTTCGCCTTTCCGGCCCATCAGAGCCCACAACCGGCCGGTCCAAGGGGTGAGGGGGTAGGGAAACACTACCCCTGTTAATGTGATGGCGCGACGCCACAAGTCTTTGGCGGCCGCGCATTAGTCTTGAGGTGGCAGTGGCACTGACCTCCGACGACGAGGAGGCACGCGAGGTGTGGGCAGCGGCACCATGGGCGGTGCGAGCTGCGTGAGGTAGCCGGTGCATTAGTGTGGGACGGTGCGTGCTGCAAGCGCGATGAGAGGGCGGTCGGGGGCCGGCGGCTGCAGGTCGATGACGCCGTGGGGCGATTGGAGCGGGGACGCGATGCGGCGGCGGTGCGGCCGGATAGTGCATGAGCTTGTGCGTGGGCGAAGGCGGTGTGAAGCGGATTCAAGCGGGCCGGCAGCCGCCGCGTCTTTGGTCTGAGGCTCCGGACGGCAATCGCGGGAGGGGCAACAAGCCGATGCTTGGTGGCCGGGAGCCGGGTCGCAGTGGCGGCCAGCCGAAGTGCTCGAAGGCTTGGCCGGTGTGGTACGGCGTGCTTGATGCGGTGGCGGTCTCAAGCGCGCGCGTCGATGACGCGCGGCACGGGCACACGCGACGGCATGTCTACGAGACGAGGCGGTGGCTGCTGCTAGCCATGTAGGATGGCGCCTACTTCGGGCATGGTGATGCACACGGCGCTCGGCGGCGGTTCGGCTCCAAGTCGGCGCGTCTTCGGGCGGCACGGGCGCCATGGCGTCGTGTGCAGGCAGCAGAGATGGCGGCGGTGGCACGACTCAGTGGCGGTAGCGCATGCGGTGCACGCAGTGGTTGCGGACCCGTCGTCACGGCCGAAGCGAGCCGACGGCGATGCCGTGCGACGGGCTACGTCATCCACTCTTTCATGCAACCCGCCGATCGACTTGGCCGGCGACTTCAAGTCGGCTCGTGGTAGACTAGAGCGTATTTGCAATCTATAATTTATAGTAATCGACATCTACTCATTCAAGCAACCAACCGATTGGCATTGTGCCGGCGATTTCAAGTCGGCTCGTGGTAGATTAGAGCGGATTCGCACCATAGGAAATTGTAAGGACCTGGGATTAACACCCCAAATCCTCTGTGCATTTTCGAACTAGTCCCATGATCAGTCGCTAGCTCACACATTAAACAAACATGTTACCACAACCATAATCGCAAAGATTTAAAAATAAATACCAGAGTTGATTACTAGAAAGGTTTACGAGCCAACAATACAAAACACAACGGAAGATGAAGAGCAAGTAGTAGAGCCCAGCTAATCTGCCACAGGCAATCGACTGAGGTAGCGGCCTTGTCGTCGAGATCTTCAGCAAGTACAAAGTTCTTCTCCTCTGAACAACATTTTATTAAGTAAGAGTGAGTACAAATGAATGTACTCCGCAAGTTACACCCAATAACATAATTATAATGCATATAGTGGTATAACAAAGGAAGACTTATAGAGTTGATTTTGCGTAAAGCAATGTTTTCTTTCCAAATACTTGTACTAAGTCCCAAAGCATATATTTTATAACTAAAATTCATTTTCTAAATTCTCAAGTTTTATAGTTAGATAACATTCATCAACGAGTGGTGAAGGATACCCTCCTGTCACAAGGCTACCCACCCAATTCCCATTTGGATAGAAATCCAAAACGATTGATAAAGTCTTTTTGAAATCAAAACCAAAATCTAACTTGGAGTGGCTTTGCTAGCATGTCCATGACTGTGGACACGACTATTCGAATAGTTTTACACTCTGCAGAGGTGTACAACTTTACCCACATGACATGAATTCTCTAGTTTGTTTGGCATCCGTCGATACCATCGCTCACTACCTTAGGTAAGCAGTCTAGAGCACGTGACAAAGTCTTTACAATGCGTCATCCCACCATAGTCCCGCCTCGCTAAGGTTTCGCCCCCTTTGGAAAGAGACCCGCCGGATTCAGACCCCCTCTTACACCAGGTGGGAATACATAAAAGTAGGTCATAAAAGACACCCACGCAATCGGATGGCACGACCACGGTGAAACGTTGCAAATTAGTTAGCCAGTCATTTCCATTCAGGACGTGTGGTAGTACGATGTGGCTTAGCAAGATGTGGCTCGAAGACCGGTCCTTAATTGCCTTGTGCGACTTTCCAAAGAACCCTGCGCCTCGATCATAGAAATGAATCGATCCGTGCATGAACATGCACCCATTCAAACATCCATTTCGCACAAGTCCAAACCAATTTTCATTTTATTTACCACATCAAAACATTTCATAAACTTCTATGGTAAAGACAATACCATAATATCATTTAAATCATAATTGAACATTTGGCTAAAGTCCCCAAATTAAACCTTTTTTTTTTGTCTAAGCTTCGTCTAAGCATAAAGTCTTTTAAAATAAAGCATTGTGTTAATACTATTGTATTAACCAGAGTTTTATCTAGGGCGATAAGGTGTGAGAGATTCAGTAATCCAACCTTCCATATTAGAATCATAATTTGATAATCCAACAATATTCTTTTTCTATTATTTCGTCATCCATCAATCCAATCTTCAATAATAATTCTATAATCTAATATTCAGTAATCTGACATCTAACACAATCTATTTCCATAATCCATCATCCATTAATCCGGTATTCGTCAATAATCTATTTCTATAATGCATTACAGATACACTTCTATAATCCAACTTTCTACAATCCAATATCCGATAACAATCTATTTCCAGAATCCAACATCAACAATTCAATATTTAACAATAGTCTCTATCTATCATCCAATCTTTATTAATCCAATATAAACGATTATCTACTTCTAGAATCCGATATCCAATAATTAGCTATTTCTATAATCCCATCTTTGATAATCCCATATCAACAATTATAGATCATCTGAACACTTTTATCCAGTTAACTCCACCATTTCATCAATTCTCTAGAATCCAACCAAAATTATTTCTATAATCCCACACAGATTCATTTCTATAATCCAACCACAATAGTCATGTAATCCTAAAATCCAATCTCCAATAATTATATAATCCTATAATTCAACATCTAACAATTACTTCTATAATCCAATCTCCAATAATCCACTCTTCAACAATAATCTATGTCTAATAATTCACTATCTATAAATCCAACAATGATATATTCTAATAATCCAAGCAAATATATACTTCTATAATCCAACCAAGATTTATTCTAAATCAGACATCCATCAATCATTTATTTCTATAATCCAACAAGGTATACTCCGATATCCAACAAGACATTCTAATAATCCAATAATAATGTATTTCTCTAATCCAATATTCAACAATCATATTTTCTATAATCCAACTCCCACAATTATATATTCTAATAATTCAACCTCCATCAATCCAATGATTAAATAACCCTATAATCCAATTTTCGATAATCTGATATCCAATAATCATCTATCTCTAATAATCCACAATTCCTATTTCTATCTCCAGATTATACTTCACCTTTGGAAAGGTCTTCCTTACTTCTCATTTTGACAATAATTAGCTATTCAATGGAATTGGGAATAACTATAAAGATTAAAATAGAGATTTAAATTACTTGAATTTAAATAAACGTGCAATAGTAATTTAAAATAGAATTAAATAATTTAAAATACTGGTATTCAAATATGATCAAAGGATCACTACAACATAAACACCCCTTTAGCAACGCATATATGCGTTGGTAGAAGTCCAAATAAATGTTGTTAGGGTCTATACCAACGCATTTAGTATGCGTTGCCATTTAGGCCATTGCCAAGGTCTGTGACAACACATATACAAGTGTTGGTAAAATATAAATAAAAGCGTTGTAAGATTGCAACGCATATTTTGATATAGTGACAACATATAATATGCGTTGGCATTGGACAATAGCAAATCGCTTCCAGAATTGTTTACAACGCATCTAATCATTGCAAAATGTGTCCTTTTCATGTCCAAGCCGGACTTATCAATTAGGACCCACAGGGTTAAACAGAACACACATATCAAACTGTATAACAAAAAAATTTCATTGACATCAACAAAAAATTGTTTCATTACAAAGAATTTCCAACTGGCTTCACAAGTCTAGACTCGAGGCATGCACAGTTGATACCATCATGATCTAATAATATAATACACCCTAAAACATAAATGTAAGTACATGTCTATACTTTTAGTGGAAAATCTTCGTTCTCTATGCCCCAATGGTTCTATAAAAAAATTCTTCATTCCCCAGCATTCTCCATTCTACACAAATTTGCCGAACAGTCCAAACCATCAACATATCATATCTTCTCAATCTGAAAAGAGAAATAAAGTTCTTTTAGTGCATTATTAAAGTAAAATATAACATTCCAACTCTTCCAAACAAATGCAGGTGTTTACGTGCATCCAAGGAAAGGAAAATACCTGATTTTGATTTTTCTTGTTTTTCACATTCCAACACTTCCAAATAAGTTTGAATGATTTCCTTGAATATGATCTTGTTGATTTTTGGCCAAGTAACATGCCTTCTGTAAATGTACTATTTGCAGGACCGTTGTAATCAATCTATTGAAAAATTTCGCCAACTGATGAGTGGTCTTAATGCTCAGCGTGTGTGTAGTTTCAACTGAAAATATCTTTACTTGTATGAGTAAGATGACTCAAATCACTCAATTGTGTATGGAAACTGAAACCAATTCAAGTCCATTGTGCAACTGTGCATCTGCCTCCATTCTTTAAGGTAACACAACCATCTTTTTATGCATGTTGGCTTCATGTCTTTTCTCAAGCTAGTAAGTCAAGGACTAATTTCATATCCAAATGATATATTGGATAGACTAATGTACAAGGTAAATGGCAAATAGCAATTTAGTGTGGATAAGTACATAAAACAATTCATTTGTGAATAGCAATGCTAAAAATGCCACGGGCGCCATGCCTGTAAAACAAAGTACAGCCACAGTTGTTGCTATTTCTATAGGCTTTGTTTTACAGCAAAGAATGTAACTGCCAAATGTTGTTTTACTGACCGACTCATAGCATCCTCAATGAACCGTCTATTTTATACTTTCTGTTAGTAAAGCCTAGCCATTTCAGATGTTTCAAGCAAGAATGTTGATTATGAAAAAGCCTAAAAAACATTGCACTACAATCCTATCTGGAAATGAAGCAAAGCATGCTTACAAGGAATCTGTCGCCCCCAAAGAGGAACCAACCCTCTGAATAGACTGCAGTTCACAAACAACACTAGTTTAGCACTCCATTCGATCAATCAAAACTACATAACAAAGAAAGGCTGTGGTGAAATCCTACCCTGCATATCCTTTGTTCCTGACGATCTTTGGGAACCCATCACTCAACCCCCTGGCGTAGCCTGGCTGCGTCTGCACCCTCACCTTGACGGCCTCCATGGGGCAGAGCGCGACGTCGGCCACCACCTCGGCGGTGGCCAACCCGGCGAGGTAGATGAGGGTCTTGTGCTTGGCGGCGTACTCCGGACATGATTTTGATTTTTCTTGTTTTTCACATGAGCTCCAATGCACTTACAAATTACTAGAGAAAGCACTATGATTTTTCGGGATAGGCTCTGATCAAAAAGCGCCATCTTGAACAAAACCATGATGAAATTGCTCACAGATAGCATGGCGGTATGGCGGTAACTTATAATTTCGCCATTGTAACACATGATTACAAGGCTAGCACACACTACTAACTAAAGTTAATTCAAAGATCTAATACTATAAAGTATCTTGGTTACGCAGAAAGCGCAAAGATTTCAAATTGCAGAACTCAATCGAGTCAATTACGTTACTCGATTTCACAATCAACTTCTCCTGTGACTTCACCATCACCTAAAAATCATTTCCCTCGATAATCACAAATCGCCAGGGCTGAAATCATCTTAGGAGATAAGAGGAGAATAAGAAATTTAGCACCGAAACTACCGCGACGACCGCACATCTCCACCGGATATCCGAAATGCCGCCACAGATCCCTGGCTCTGAAAACAACCCACAATTCAAACCGAGTCGAGATCACCACACAATTCAATCCAATAAGGAATCAAATGCTACGAATCGGGTGGATCCAGCCCCAACACAATCAAGTCAATTAAGTTACCTAGTTTCACAATCAACTTCTCCATCGTCCTCTTCTCGACCAGCGCCGACCTCCTCAAGCCGCCAGGATCCGGCCGCCACCTCGCCAGACCGCCACCATCGTCCTCTTCTCGACCAGCGCCGACCTCCCCGAGCCACCTCCCTGAGCTCTTGCTCGAGATCCGCCCGGCCGCCCCAACCTCATGCTCGCCACCGCCTCGGCTCCCCTGGATCGGGCCGCCTCGGCTCCTCGTGCTCACCGCCGGATCCGCGCCGCCTGCGCCGGATCCAGCTCCTCCCCGCACCGCCCAAGCCATATCCCATCGGATCCGGGCCTCCTTGTCGTCGCCGACCTCTCCCGACGAGGCGTTCTTTGGCACTAGAAGGACAGGAGCGAGGCTGGGGCGGCGAGAGGAGGGAGACGCCGAGACGGGGAGAGACGACGATAGGAGAGGAGATGAGCGGCGGGCGGTGCAGGAGGATTAGGGTGTCGAAGGAAGAATCATTAATCTGTGGGAGGAGGAGGTAGCGCGGCGCTGCAGCTAGTTGCAGAGGGAATGTTCTTGCGGGGAGGTATGGAGGCGTGGATAGGGAAGAAAGAAGAAACCACGATTGATTTACGTGGAGACGTGAGCAGATTTTTAGGGAGGTGAGGAGATTTTACCCTGCATAAGCAAAAAATTGGTGGGATTAGAAATTCTGAGAGAGGGAAAACGGTAGGATAAAAAAAGACACGAGAAAAAATGGAGGGAATGAATGGAGGGAGATGAAAATAGTTTTGGGAGATGAAAATAGTTTTGGGAGTTGAACTGCAGAAGCGAAACTAGACGAGGAACCTAAGCTGATCGGAGTCAAACTAGACCTTCTGTGCTTGCCGAATAATTTAAGGAGTTTTCATGTTTCGAAAAATATTCATGATCGTATTCAATTGATTCATATTTGCTCCATATTTGTATTCAACATTATTCGTATTCATGTTCAGGGTATTCATATTCAGATCGCATCCGTAAAAAATAAAACAAATATGGCGAGTCATTATCCGTCCGTATTCGTTCCGTTTTTTTTCCCCTACTCGTGTACACTAATATGGCGAACTTCAGTGGCAAACGATTCTATTCCGTAAAATTTTCAGCAAAAAGAAAAATAAAAAACTAGGCATTTCAAATGTTTGCAACGAATAAGGTTGCAACGCATGTTATCTGTAGCGATTCACATGATTTATAACGAATAGGTTTTGCAACACATATTATGCATAGCCATAATATTACTTTGCAACGTATGCATAGAGCGTTGCGATGTATGCGTTGGAAAAGGGGTGTTCATGTTGTAGTGGATGTAACTTGCCTTGCTTATTTAGTTGTTATTCTGAAGCGGTGTCGAAATGCGAAGAAGTGTCAAAACCTGGTTCTCCGCGGTCATCGTAATCTATACATAAAACGAGCCAAATAAATATAACAAATCCAAATAAAATCCAAAAATTATAAAATAAATACCAAAAGGAAGATACCACCATAAGATGAATTTAGGAATGAGAATCGACGGAATCGGACTTCGTATGAAGGAGAACGGATGTCCGAAAGTCTTAAAATCACATGAAATGATAGAAATCAAAAATGGAATAGAATATATTGGAATATGTTTTTCTGATTTTTCGTGCAAATAAATGCATAAGTCCACACGGGCCCACTTGGAGGTGAGACCAAGAGAGGAAATGAGATGGGAGTATGACAAGGTGGGGTCCACATGGAAGTGTCTTGAGAAGAAAAAGAAAAGAGGAAGAAGAGGAAGGCAGTAGGGAGCAGTGGCTTGGGTGGCTCGATCCATGGGCGACGCCAGTGAAGGAAGGGTGGCGGCGGCCGGCCGAGGGGAAAAATGGGATCCCGGTGAGGTAGGGGTCGCAACAGTGGCGGCAGCGGCGCCGGTGGATGGCCGGAGGTGGTGCGCATAGGAAAGGTGGCGCACGGGTAAGGCGGCGCACGGCGGCGGCGGCTCATTGAGGTGGTGGTGTTCCGGTGGCAGCTGGCGGGAGTGAGTGTGAGCATGAGAAGCGCATGGGCAAGGGGAAGCCGTAGGCGAGCTCGGGGAGGCCGAAGGTGGGGCAAGGAGGCGACGCGACGGTAGCCATGGCCGACGGGAGGCGCTCACGGTGGTGAGGCAACTCGGTGGCGAAGGGGAGGAATGGAGGTGGGGGAAAGGGAGAGGAGGCCCGGGGGCGTGCCGTGACGGTCGGAGGTGGATATTATGAAAGGGCGGCGCACCAGCTAACGATGGGGGAGAAAGAGGGGCTCGGTTTTAGCCGGCTCCAAGGGAGGGGAGGGGAGGAGCAGAGGAGGAGGGGAAAGCAGGAGGTGCTGCCGCCCATTTATAGAAGAGGAGGGGGAAGGGGGCAGCTCGGGGAGGAGCCGTGCATAAGGTCGGCATGGCCATGGCAGCGGGCGCACAGGGAGGGGAGCAGGTAGGGAATGGGGGCGACAGGAGATGGGCAAGGGGCGGTTTGGGAGACTAGGGCATGAGCTGCATCGGGAAGGAAACAGGAGCATGGGCTCCCAACGGTCGGGAAGAAAATTGAGGAAAGAGACAGAGAGACACGACCGGCGCTAGGAGGAAGATGACCAGCAACGGGAAAGAAAGAAGAAAGGAGAGGAGAGAGAAAAACAAAAGAAATTCGGAAAATCCGAAAATTCAAAAATGCAAGAAAATTTTATAAAATACTTTGGAACCCGAATAGGCCAAATAAAATAGTTTTGGATTTTTTTTTTGAAGTTTATTTTAGCCATTTAAAATATTTTTCATTCAGAAATTCAATTTTAAGCTTTAAATTAAATCGATAAAATCCAAACGATTGCTTTTATTTTTAAAGCTTCAAAAGACTCAAAATAGAATAAAACAATTTTTATTTAATTGAAGTTTATTTTACTCATTTTAAATTATTTTTATTTCTGAAATTTCAAATTAAGCTTTAGCGAATCAAGAAAAATCAAATGGTGATTTTTATTTTGAAAACTTCGAAAAGGCCTAAAAATCAAATAGATTAGCTTTGAAATAATCAAAATAACTTCCAACTTAAAGTTGGCTTTTGTTTTTTCACATAACTATTTTTAATTTTGAAAGACAAGAAAAACTATTTTAAAATTCAAAAAATCAAGAAATTAATTTAGTTTTTCTTTTTAATCTTTAAATCTAAGAAAATCTCGGAAACTCAATAAACCTTATTTTTGAACTTTTTAAAACTCAGGAAATCCAAGAAAAGCAATAAACTCTTTTAAAACTCAGGAAAACCAATAAAATAATAATTTTATTAATTTTAAAATAGTAACAGAACTTTTGGATGTTACAGAAATAATCTAGAATGCCAAGTTTGTGGAATTGAAAGTGATCTAGAAAATTTGATTCGATCTACGAGCGTCGTGCTACGACAGTTACCTTTCGATCCGAGTAGAGTAGGCCTAGAGGTATGCCGAAGTCGATCGTGCTAATAATGTGTTGAGGAACTGTCGCTGGTGAGTCCAGTCTGAATGATCACCTCGTAGACAAACGTAGAATCACATCAAGCAATGCAAAAATAAATAGTAGATTGAACACACAGGGAGACAAAGATGTAGGGGGTATTCTTCTTCTTTATTCCTTCGTCAAGCGATCAGTCTTTTACAATGACTAGCACCCCCTATTTATAGTCTAGAGACTCTGCTAGGGTTTTGGATGGGGCGTCCACCCATGGGCCGGCTGCTGGGCCAAGCCCATGGTTTTCCAATACTCCCCCTTGGGCACCCATCCTCACATATTCATGCCTCATCAAAACTCCAAAAAACCCTGTGGAAAAAATTTGGAGAAAGAGTACATGATACACGTCCTGCTGCGTTTCACGAATTGCCTCATTAAAAACCTTAGTCGAGAAACTTCGGGAAAACTCATCAAGGGAAAAAGAGTACAATCCACCCTATTTCATTTAATCTCCGGGATTTATTCTTTGGGTACTCGATCTTCGTAATCAAGTTTCAATATTGAGTTCGTGAAGATTCTCCCCTTGAATTCTGCACTTCTGTAAGTCTCATCATTCCAATTCCACGTATGCACCTTTCAAAGCTCGATGCTGGAAGTGACTTAGTGAATAAATCTGTAAGATTTTCATATGACTTAGTATGCAGTACTTTAATTTGTCTATCTTTTGCTATTCATGAGCAAAGAAGAACTTGGGGTTAATATGCTTTGTGAGTTGACTCTTCACATAACTCATCTGTACTTGTGCAACACAAGTTGCATTATCTTCATAGATAATAGTGGGGGTTTACGCGGTATTCAATCCACATGACTGTTGGATGTGGTGAATCATCCGCCAAAGCCAAGAACATTCTCATGAAGCCTCGTACAGTGTTATTATTTCCGAGTGGTTCATCAAAGTCGATATAAGACATTGCTTAGATGACTTCCATGAAATTGCAGTTCCACCACATAGGTATACATAGCCTGTTTATGACTCACCAGATATGGTCGACAGTACCAAAGACTACAGAGCCATTCATAGACAAGTGTAGGGGGTATTCTTCTTCTTTACTCCTTCGTCAAGTGATCAGCCTTTTAAAGTGATTATCACCCCCTATTTATTGTCTAGAGACCTTGCTAGGATTTTGGATGGCATGCCCACCCATGGGCCGGCTGCTGGGCCAAGCCCATGGTTTCCCAACACAGCCACTACCAGGAAACCAATCTTTCTTGGCGGTTTTTCATTTTCCTGTGGCCCACAACCAACCATCAGAAAAATACATATTCATGACTACAATATTGCAATTGCACAAGTGGCACGCGCATCTCCCTGGCCTATTCTCTTATAACATACTCGGGTATTTCCTTCTTAGCGTTTCATAATGTGTGCAATCAACCTTTCAAAACTTTGACCACATGCATATATAAAAATATTAAGATTTGTCGCTTTTAAATTATACTCGTAGATTTGCTATTGAAAGTAACTTCACTTCCTCTAGAGGTGTAACAGCCCAAAATTCAAATTTTAGTTGAAAATTAAAACTTAATTGTTTTTGTGGATTTTCTGAAATTTTAAAAGCTTTTCCTTAATTAATTTAAAGCCAAAATAAATTTATGTGCAAAAACTATTACCTATTTTAAGCTGAAAATATTTTATTTAAGTCCAAAATAACTCTAGGAATTTCTGTGAATTTTTCTAGAATATTTGGATTTTATTTGCTATTTTCTAAAGCCTTTTTGATTTATCAGTTTTATTTTAATTGGAAAAGCAATTAAAAATCAATCAACAGTCCTTGGGCCGAATTCTCAATCCGGCCCATTTCCTTTTCGCACATAGCCCGCACAGCTTAGCCCACCACGCCAAATCTCGGCCGTTGGATCTAGATCCAACGACCTGCACGCCTCCCTCTCCTTTCCTCTCACCGCCAGGTGGGCCCACGCCTTCTTCTTATCCCTCGCCTTCTTCCCTACGTGGCAAAGCCAACGCCGCCATTTGAAGGAAGGCCGAAGCCAGAACGGCAGCCTCAATCGCCTCGCTTTTCCACGCGATCTTCACACCCACCTCCGCCTTATCCCTCACCTTCTCCCTCCTTCTCCGCGTCAGTTCACCCGGAGCCGCCGCCATTATCTCTAACGCCTCCTCACCGCCCCGGTGCCCCTCGGCCCCTATAAAAGGGAGCACGAGGTAGCCCTCTTCCTCTTCATTCCAAACCCCCAAGCTCTCTACCCTCTCCCTCTCCCAATTGCCGGCAATTTGAGTTTTCCTCCGCGCCGCCGAAACTCAAATCTTCTTCGATTCCGGCGCTAGCGAAGGCTCATCGACGACGACGACCTCATTTTTGGCACCGCAGCCTCATCACCGTCCCCGTGTGTGCATTGTCCTCACTGGAGCACCGCTAGGATCCTCCGCCACCGCGAGCCCGAGTTCGCCGCCGCAAACCTTCCTCGCTGCCGGCCTTTCCTTGTCGCTCTCTCGATAAGGAGGTAAGCACTAGAACCGCCTCGTCGCCCTCGTGCGATTGGCACCACCCACACCCCACACCCCTCACTAGAGTCCCTATCGCCAGCGAGCATGGCCCCAACGCCGACGCCGCCTGTTCAGACGTGGCATCGCCACCTCATTGCCACGCAATCGCCACATCGTCATCTTTGCCCACGTGGCAGTGACGTGGATGCCCAGTCACATGCCACGTGGCATTTATTTCCTTCACAAAATCAACTCGGCCGGAAATTCTAATTTCCTAAGGGTTGACGCAATAATTTGATTTCTCTTTAGAAAAATAATTCGGTAAAATCAAGAAATTCAGAATTAGGGTTTTATTTAGGTTTAAACTTCCAAAGCCCATATCTTTTGCACCCGAACTCCAATTTAGGTGATTCAAATTTCTAAATCTGTATAAATTCAAGATATAGCTAACTAAACTAAAATTATTTGATTTGGAGTTAGTTTGATTTGTTGTTTTGAATTTATTTGAATTTGTCGTATTTTAGCATATAGATTTCGACGAATCCGGAGAGCTTGATCCTTCTAAGGATTTAGAGTACCAAGACTTCGATCAAGGCAAGTTATACCATTGATCATGTTGATTCTAGTATTTTAAATTTATTTAATCTTGTTTTTAAATTATTATTGCATGCATAATTTTATTCAGCTATTTTAATTCCTGCTTAAATCCTTAGTTATACCAATTCCTTTGTATAGCCAATTTTGATTATTATGTTATCATTTCCTTGTCACCATTAGATAAAATAAAATTGAGAATAATTATATGCTTAGTCAATTCTTAGATCGTAATTGTGTATTTGGGAGTTTTAGCCAAATTGTTCAAACTTGGTTTAAATTGAGTCTATGGTATTGTTTTACCATAGAAAGTTTATTAAAATGATTTTACTTGAAAGAAAAATCAAAAATGGGTTTGGACTTGGGCGAAATGGATGATTGGTGGGTGCAGGTTTATGCACGGGCTCAATCTGGTTAAGGTTGAGGCCTAGGGGTTACTTTGGAAAGTCGCCCAAGTCAGTTAAGGACCGGTCTTTGAGCATATTTTGCTACGCCTTACCATACCACCACATGTTCTGAATGGGACAGATTTGGATCAATAATTTGTAATATCTTAATGTTATTTGTGTCATATTGTTGTGTGGGTGTCGGTTAGATAGTATTCTCACTTGGCGCAAGAGGGGGCTTCCGGACGGTGGTTAGCCCAATGGAAGCAAAACCTTAGCGGACATAAATACATTAAGGTAGAGCATTGTAAAGGCTTCATGATAATTGCTTAATCACACGCCTTCGGAAGCGTGTATTGGCCAAGGTTGTGAAAGTCGGTCCTAGGCGCCTCGCCAAAAGGCGCACGCCAAAACGCATTTGATCGGTGGCGAGCTTGGCGACCGGGCGCCTAGACGACGGAAGTCGGTTCTCCACGATCGGCCGCCAAGGCGAAGATAAATAGCCTTACCGACGCCGGACAGTGTTACGACGCTAGGTTCGGCCTCCGCCGAGTCGAGCTTGCCGGTTCTCCAAATGCATCTTGCGCCGATTGAGCTCGCCACGAATCGAGCTCATGCTTTGTAACATCCCTATTTTTTTCTACTTTTTGAAAATTTTGAAAACCTTAAAAGGAACCATTTGGTTTTATTAATTTGCTCAAGCTTAAATTGTAATTTAGAATTTCAAAAGTGGTTTAATTTGAATTAATTAAAACTTGAATTAATTAAAGTTGGTTTAGTGAGTTTAGTTGGATTTTAATTTGGTTTTTCCCTTGGCCTTATGTTAAAAATAATTAATTGCCAAAAATTAAAAGCAATAGTGAGGCTGAAAATATTTTTACTAAGTCCTAAATAATTCAAGGGATTTCTGTGAATTTTCCTAGAATTTTTGGGTGCCTTAAACTATTTTCTAAAATTGTTTTTGCTTTTCTGGTATTTTCTAAAAAAGAAAAAGGCTTAGAAATCTCCTCCCTCAGTTTGGGCCAAATTTCTTTGGTCACATTCTTAGGTCTCAGACCAAGAAGCCCTTCAGGCCAATACAAGCCCCTCTCCAAGACCGTCCGACGATCGGACGCCTCAGCCTCACCTCTCCCTCTCTCTCCTTCTTCGACGCCACGGCCCGCCTGTCCCTTCTCCTCGGCGCCTTCTTCCCCAGGCGGTCAACGCCCACGCCTCCTTCCGCCCATCTTTGCCATGATTCGGCGGCTGGGCGCCGCCATGCGCCGCCCGCTCACGCCCATTCCCCTCAATCTGCCAAGACGCCGCCCGCCTCCGCCGCACGGCCGCCATCTCGCCACGCCTGGCGCTTTCACGCCACACTCCACGCCGGCCGGACACCGCCATTAATGGCGCGGAGACCTCCACGCCGCCCTCCTCTTCCACCCTCCGCTTATTTAAGCGCGCAAGACGGACTCTTCCCCTCTTTCTTTTCTCTCTCTTCCCTCTCTCTTGAGCTCGCGGATTTGAAGCTTTTGTCGCCGCCACCGAAGCTCGCCTTGCTTTCAGACTCGCCGCTGGAGCTTCTCTCTGCCGCCATCGCTCTTGCTCTTCGGCCATGAGGCGCACCCGTCTTCGCCGCGCCTGAAGCGCCGAGCCTCTGCTGCTGCGTCGCTGTCAAGCCGCCTCATGCCGCTCCTCGCTTCCGCCGGCCCCCTGCCTCAAGCGCCAAGGCCCCTCGAGACAAGGCGAGGATCCTCTTCTCCCTCGTCCTTCTGGTGCCCTCCCCGCTCGTCGCCTCGCGGCGGACGTGGTCCGAGACGTGACCGCCTGCGTGGTCGCTTGGTCACGCCACCTCGCCCAGCGGCTGGCGATGTGGCCGCCACGCCGCTTGTCCACGTTGCCGCCTCCTTCAGAGCCGGGTGGACCTAGTCCACCAACACCTCTCTATGACAAGTGGGCCCCACTTGCCGAAATCCTTTTATTTTATTTTCGGCGGTTTTCCTCTGGCTGACGTCACTGCCAAGAGAAGATCGATTTTCCTTTAGGAAAACAATTCCCGAAATCGGGAAAATCCTTTTCTTGATTTTATGTGTTTTCCTATCTTCTTTTGGCCATAACTTTCTCATTCGAACTCCGATTCGAGTGATTCAAATTTCTAAATTCATCTAAAATCCTTGTCTTCCTATTAGTATTTATTTGGTATTTTTTTGGATTTTATTTGGAGTTATTTTATTTATTTAGCTTTGTTCGCTACAGATAGGTTCCTAAGATTTCTAAGTTTTACGACCGATTTAATCGAAGCTAATCGCTTAGTCTTCAACGAAGGCAAGTCATAGACCATTGATCATGTTGATCCCATGTTTATAAAAGTATATTGTTTTATATAAACATGCATGGCTAATTTTATAATAATGGTTTCGGGATTAGTTAATTACCTAATTGTCATATGCCTCCTTGATAAATTGCAATCGACATGTATCCTTGAATGACATAACTCCTTGGACACCTTAGGATGGTTAATTACTAGTTGGGCACTATTGTAATACCAACAGGGGTACGCTTTATTGCTTAGTCATGCTCTAGTAGACGTTGGTCTCGATCTCATGATTCAATAAATGTTGATTTGCCCTGGCGCACATGGTTTGTGGCTTGTGTAGTAACGACCTGTGTTGCTAATAATGCGAAGTGTGGTCCTGTGTGAGACCACGACATTTGTTGTCACCTTACTAAAATTTGTGTGCCATGACTAGGGTGGTCCTCCGGTCAAGTTGAACCCAACATGATGAATTTGACTAAAGGAAATTATGGAACCGTGGCATGAACCACTTTTGATAAAAAGATGTTGTGCCATGACTAGGGTGGTCATTTGGCCAGGTTGAACGAAAATAATTTATGCTCGGACGAGTGGGTGGTGGAAAGGGTGGGTGTCAAACGCACACTTGGAACGTGGGAACCGCTCTTGTCTCGAAAGCAACCAACTAAGGACTTTACCTTGAACCATTGATCGGGCCTCAACCGCACAACCACATGTCTAGATTGGGATAGACACGGTGACTAATTAGCAATGTCTTGGTTCGATTCTGCTTTTGGTTGGGAACGGCGCAAGAGGGGCAGATGGAGGCGAAACCTTAGCTAAACAGAATCGAAGTCAAAACAGAACTTTGTAAAAGCCTTGTCACGTGCTCTAGACTGCTTACCTAAGGTAGTGAGCGGTGGCATAGATATATGCCGAACAAACTAGAGAAATTCGTGTCTTGTGGGTCAAGCTGTACAACCTCTGCAGAGTGTAAAACTATTCGAATAGCCGTGTCCCCGGTTATGGACATGCCTGGTGATTTCACGCAAGGGGTAGAACTTTTGTCGAAAATGTTGGAATGGTTTGGTCGAATCTGGTAGTTGGTTGATGTTTGGGAAGTGAACAGGGTGTTCACTAGTTGTTTCAAAGAAAATTGCTTACTTATGTATTAGTCTTTTAAATTATGCCTTGCAATCTACTTATTGTATTTACTGTCAAATAATGCTTTCCGCAAATGAGCCATAAAGCTATCCTTGTTAAGCCTGGCATAAATATTACTTGCATACAATTCACTATGACTTCTTGAGTACATTCAAAGTACTCATGGCCTTGCGCCTCTGCTTAAATCAAGAGAGGAGGGTGAACCGATGAACTCGAGTTCTCTGAAGAAGACTTCTTTGAAGACTTTGCGAATTAGGTCGCGTCCTTCACTCGATTGTCGGTGGGCATATTGGGTGACCTCGCCAGATGTTGTGTTTCACGCCACTCTCTTTTGTTGCTTAATACTGTGTGGCAACTGTTGTAAGACTTGACCATAAGGTCTCTTTTGGTTAATAGTATTAATTTGTCCGCTTCATCTTTAGTTTGGTTGTGTGGTTATGATTACACTAATGTTGCAAGCTGTGTGAGCTAGCTCTCGATCATGGGACTAGTTGAGAATACACAGAGGGTCCTAGGGTTGCATACCGGGGTCCTAGGGTTGCATACCTGGGGTCCCGACACGCGGTCATCCCACCATTGAATCGAGGTACGCCGTACGCCTCTTCCCTCTACTCTCCCGGCGCCGACCTCCCCTCTCTGCTCTCTCTCCTCTCTGGTCCCCTCCCGCCCGACCCTCCACCACCTGCCGCTTTTCTCCCCTCTTCTTAGTTCCCCCGACCGCCCCTCCTCCGATGCCCCTTCCTTCTCTGCTCCACCCTGACCGCCACCTCCCTCTCTTCCCACTCCCACTAGCACCGCAGCCTACCTGATCTAGCTCGATGTTTGCTGCCCACCCTCCCTCTCTCCACGCCCCTAGCACCCACCGCAGCCTCCCTCTGCTCGATGTCATCGATCCACCTCTCTTCCACTCGCCCTAGCTCCCCTCGGTCTTCCTACTCGCCCCTTCCTGCCGATTCTTGATTGTCCGACCATGTTGTTCATGCTTCTTGATGATGTGTTCTTCTCTCAAAGCCTCAAAGTCAAAGGATTGCTGATTGATGAATGTATGAAGTTTACATTGCATTGCCATGCTTGTCATATATTATCATGTCAAAAATGGCAGTTGTATACTTGTATGACTTGCTGAATGTATGAAGTTTATATTGCATTGCCATGCTTGTCATATATTATCATGTCAAAAATGGTAGTTGTATACTTGTATGACTTGCTGAATGTATGAATGTATGACTTCATAGTTCATATACATGTTGCACACTAGAATGGTCTGATGTTTGTGGCCTATTGTCAGGTCCATATTCTTGAATTTTGATTAGAAAGCCTGGACTATGGTGTGGTTGATGTGGTTTCAGTTGTATGTGTAGTTGTGTACACTGCATCAAATAATTTAATTTGACCCTCATGTTGTTTATGGATTATCTTATCTGGTAATATTTGCATGCTGGTTTGCTAAATATTCATGTTTTCGTTGACATAGTTTGCTACTTTGCTGATTGTCTGGCACAATAATTGTTGGGGTTGGCTTGAAAGTCTGAAACTGAATTCAGATGCATCCATGTGTTTTTCCCATATGCCTGTCAGCCTGTGGCAGCCCATCTCAAGGCTGAGGAACCCCAAACTGTTTAATCTAGTTTGTGCAGGTTTTGCACCTCCGAGGGAGTAAATGGATTTTGTTTGTTTGTTCTTCTGGGCATTAGTAGGAAACTGCTAACTAACACATTTTTTTAATGTCCCGAATGTCATTTTGTGTTCACTCGGCTTTATCTATATGCAATCAAACTTAAAATTGAGCGACTTTGGGATGTCGATGATAAGTAGGAATTTTCGTAGTTGTTCTCTTGGACTACATTGCACAAAATTTAGGGTGGACATCACAGATCACACTAATGCATCACTAGAGTGACACTGTTGCATCACACATAATTTAATGCTATTAGCACAGTTATATCTTTCCAAACCTTATCTGTCTGTATGCGTGACAGAAATTCTGTAAATTGATGTAGTATCAGACTAGGAACTAGGAACCAACCAAATCTAACAATTTCTAGTTATAAACCACTGAGTCCAGTTATAAACTTCAATTCCCTTTTTTTATTACCTTTCGTTCAGCCTCCAGTGTACTGCTCTGTTAACATTGTATGGGTTCAAACTGAGCATGAGAATGTTTACCTTCAGATGTTTCAAAGTTCAAACTGCTGGGCCCAATTATAAACTTCAGTTCCCTTTTTTCCCTGAAAAGAAATATGGGTTCATAATCAGTTTGTCTTTTGAAGGAGATATTGAATTGCACGGTTGTACAGTTGTACTGGCAGCAAACAAAAAATGAACCATACTTTTAAACAAAAAATCTTGATAGGGCATAGGTTCAGATTTTGATCCCTTTGATACCCCTTTGATATTACATTGATGTGTATGATTGATGATTTACAAATATAGATGTATGTTATGAGTTATGACTTATTGTTAATTTGTCATTTTGTCAAGATGTCATCCGTTGCTTCCGGAGGTGCGACAACGCCAACAAGTTCAAGCATCCTTAAGAGGAATTCCGAAGATATAGGATGGGAATTTGGGTATTTAGATGATCCAAACAACTTGGATAGAGTGAAGTGTCGCTTGTGTCAAAAGGTAATTCACGGAGGGGTGTATAGGCTCAAACAACATATTGGTCATATTCGCGGGAACGTTGCTAGATGTCCAAAGTCCACACAAGAAGAACAAACGAAATGTAGGAAGTCTATAGAGGATGCACAAGCATTGAAGAAGGCAAAGAAAGCAAAAGAGCAAGTGCTTAGAAATGAAGTGATAATTGAAAAACAAGATGACCCTAATGAAGATGAAGAGCTTGAAGTTGTTGGAGGCTCGGCATCTCGTACATTAGGGCCAATGGATAAGTTTGCTTGCCCTATTGATACTTCCATTGCTTTGACAACCCGGCAACAAAATATTAAAGATGCACTTTGGAAAGAAAGAAATCATAAGGTGAAACAATATGTTGTGAGATGGCTTTATGCTCATGGTATATTTTGCAACTCTCATTCTCTCATGATTTATATCCTTTCGTTGAACTGTTGATTGTTAGCCTCATATTGTATTGTATGTTTTATGTTTAGGTGTCCTTTCAATGCCATCAACAATGACGAAGTTCAAACAAATGTGTGAGACTATTGGTCGCTGGACGGGGTTTGTAGGTCCTTCTCCATATGATTGTCGGGAGAAGTTGTTGAAGGAGGAAGTGGAAAGAACAAAGGATTTGTTAAAGACACATGAAGAAGAGAGAGCTTTGACCGGGTGCTCCATCATGACCGATGCTTGGACCGATCAAAAGAGGAGGAGCATCATGAATGTGTGTGTGCATTGCAAATTGGGGACAAGCTTCATATAATCAAAGGAGGCGTCGGATTATGCACACACAAGTGAGTACATATTCGAGTACATAGATACTTGCATTGAACAACTAGGTCCAACAAATATTGTGCAAGTAGTCACGGACAATGCTTTCAACAACATGGGAGCAAAGACATTATTGAAGGAGAAGAGACCAAATATCTTTTGGAGCTCATGTGCAACTCACACCATTAACTTGATGTTAGAAGCCATTGTCAAGAATATGCAAAAATATAAGAAGACAATCGATCAAGCAAAGGTATTCACCATATTTGTCTATGCACATCATAGGACATTGGCCTTAATGAGGAAACACACAAAGAGAAGAGATATAATAAGGCCGGGGGTGACTAGATTTGCATCGGCTTTTCTTACTTTGCAAAGTTTGATTGAGAAGAAGGACGCGCTAAGGTCGATGGCACTTAGTTCGGAATGGGAGGATAACATTCAAACTAAAACACAAAAAGGCAAGACGGCAACTAGTACACTAATGAGTAGGGCCTTTTGGAATGGTGTGTCTACTTGTTTGAAGGTATAGCCAATCATCATATCCTTGTGAATATGTGATGTCTATTATGTGATTCTTGCCTTGTTTGCTATGTCATAACCTTGTATATTGTATTGATTGAAGGTTTTTGAACCATTGGTGAAAGTTCTTCGTATGGTAGATGGGGATGGTCCATCTTTGGCATTTGTTTATGGAGAAATACTACAAGCAAAGAAGCAAATAAAAGAGGCCTTGAACAATTTGGATAACAACTACAAATTGATCATGGATGCAATTGATGTAAAGATGGCAGGGAGGCTTGATTCTTCATTGCACTTGACAGCGTACCTTCTGAATCCACATTATAGTTAGAACGATAAAACCATCTTGCAAGATACAAATATCATGGATGCATTATTTGAATGTGTTGAAATATTTTATCATGATCATGACGAAATGCAAGCTCAAGTGCTTAATGAGGACTAGCACAAGTTTAAAGATCAAGAAGGGGTCTTTCGGAAACCTACCGCCAAACTTGGATATCAAAAAAGCAATTTTAATCCCGGTAAACTTGTGCTCACAATCATGATTTCAACTCAATGCATGCTTATTTAACCATTTGTCTTGTACTAATTTTCTTCTATTTTTCCTAATGGCTAGCAATATGGTGGTCTACTTTTGGATATCAAGTTCCTACTTTGCAAAAAATGGCCATAAGAATCCTCTCCTTGACCTCAAGTTCATCCGGATGTGAAAGAAATTGAAGCACTTTTGATATGGTAAGTCTCAACTCTCAAGTCTCAACTATAAAGTATAAACTATCTCATTCTCAATATGTCAAGTTGTCAACTATGTAACTACTAACTACTGCACTGCACTTTGCAATTTGTAGATACATTCAAAGAGAAGAAATAGGCTAGATGTGAAACGTCTCAACAATCTAGTCTATGTTCAATTCAATGCAAGACTGTTGAGCAAAAAAGAGAAAAGCAATGTGAAGAACATCGATGTCATTCTAGCTTCGGATGCTACACAAGCTCAAGGGTGGATAATTGAAGGTGGTGATGATGATCAAGAGGTTGAGGCCATTGATGAAGCATCTGAGGCTAGTGAAGCCATGCAACCTCGTAGAAGCACAAGAGTGAGAGACCTCTATGAAGATGATTTCTCCTCCGATTCCGAAGAGGATGTCAACGAGGGGGAGGACGACATTGAGTTCAAGTCCGATCAAGAGGAAGTGGTTGTTACCAGGAATTATGAGGAGGAGGACGAAGACACTAACTTATGATTGACAGATTGAGTCATCTTAGCAATTCATCAAAAACTATATTATTTTGCTTGCTATGTGGAGTTGGCACTGTCATGTTATGAACTATGATATTTTGATTATTTTCAATGTCAAGTCTTTGAGATGTGTGGCTGCATATGTTTCATACTATCATTCATTCATGATTCATCAATCATTCATTCTTTCACACAAGTATACTACACAATAGCAAAATAACTCATCATTGATTAAATATGCAGGTTTACATCAATGTTTGATTACAATACAATGATACATACATGTTTACATCAAGCTCTTGGAGCCTTGGAGGGGAGATAATATACATGACTATATCAAACTGCACATGTCTTGCTTCTTCAGGTAATTTTCCTTCTATCTTGCTCAATTTGATGCCTGATGCTTGCTCAATTCATCAAATCATTCCTGTTGTGGGCTTATCTGCACCGTAGCCAAGCCGGCCGCCTGGGCGCCGCCTAGTCACCACCTTGGCACCGCCTAGTCCGCCTAGGCGCTAGGCCCCAGGCCACCGCCCGCCTAGCGCCTATCGCTTTCTTGAACCTTGGTATTGGCCAACATTAAAAGCAAATTATCTCGTGTGGGTAAAGCTATACAAATTTTGCAGAGTAGAAAACTATTCGAATAGCCGTGTTCGCGGTCATGGACATGCTGTGCAAAGCCACTCTAAGTTAGACTTTGTTTTTGGTTTTTAAAATGTTTAACAGATGATTTTAGGATGGTAAATCCTTATGGTAAAATTGGACGGTTAGCCATATGATAGGAGGGTATCCTTCACCATTCATTCATAGAGGTTATCCACTATACAACTATCAATAGAAAATTTGATTTTAATTATAGATTAAAAATGGCATTGGAAATTAATATGAGTATTTAAACTGAAAATGTTGCTTTATGCAAATTAAACCCTGCCAGTCTCACTTGCTTACTTATGCATGCATTATAATTCTTTATTGGGTGTAACTTGCGAGAACGGAAGTTGTGCTCACTCTTGTTGAATAATCTTTATTCAGGAGAAGACTTCTATCAAGACGGTGAGGACCCAGACGTTTAGGCCTACGCTCGCAGACGATTGCCTTGGGTGCATCGTGTGACCTACTACTACTTTGCTTCTGTTGTGATATTTATTTATTTGGTCTCAGGCCCATTTTGTATTAAACTTTGAATAATATTAAATAAATGTGTGATATGATTGTAATGTCACTTTTGTATGACTGTGTACACTAGAAACCCTGGACTAGTGTATGAACACAGAGAATTCAGGATCCTTCGTTCCCGGGTTCGACAGGAGGCCCTGGTGAGCAATGGGCTGCTCGTAATATCTAATCGCGTAATTGTACATGTAACTCCGCTAGTTAAAAATATAATAACATATCCAACAAATTCTCATATACAAGAATTGAGTGCTAAAATAATAACCTAGCCTCTACATTAGATGAGCTCCTCTTGCTTGGGTTAGTATGGCCACCTCTCATGGCTTTATACAGTGGCCCGCTAGTCCTCTTCCAAACTGAAGAAGGAATTAGATCTTATTAGGATTAGGATAGGAATCATTGCAACACACCTCTTTATGCCCTAGGTTAGGATATGAGTCACCTTACTCAACAGACATTAATGACATATATGACACCATTGTTGACAATTTAGGAGGTAGTGGAGTTAGAAATAGAACCGGAACAAACAGGAACATTTTCTTTTCTTTTTTTTTTAGAAAATGAACCAAGAGTTCTATATTCTTTGTGTAACAGTTGCACCCAAACAACAATATTGTTTTTATAATATTTCCAGATTATGTAGTTTTCAGTGCATATTGCTTACATTAGAAAAAGGTTTCTCATGAACTGGGTGCAGCGTACATTTTAAACTAACAAAAGGAGATCCAAAGATTGTCTAGCTAATTTCTCGAACAATTTTTTTTGTAGTCAAAATTTTATTGTCTGTGTAATTTGACACTTTTTTTTCTCTCTTTTAGGTAAGCTCCTAAGTCAACATTGAGGAAAAAATTAGGATTAATTCCTTATGTGCTACTGAAATTTTGACGAAATCTCTGATTGTGTCATTGACATGTAGGGTCAGGGCCCACATGTCAATGACACAATGAGTGGTATATAAGAGATGAGGCAAACTTTCGGTGGCATATAAAGAATTAACCCCAAAAAATTATCACCAGATGGTTGCGACCACGCTTGATTCCATGTATTTTTTTTCTGTTTCTGAAGTCCAGCCATCTTTTCTAACATTATCATTTGCATTTGAACTTCGATACTCAATATTTCCACGCCGTAAGGCATAAGCTGGAGCTCCCTTTTTCCAGGGAACTACGTAATCGGCTATTGCCTATTGGTTCCCATCCAAATCTGGCAACCAATTTCCTCACTGAACGATCAGCTAATAAAGCCAGGACCAAAATTTTCAAGATTTTTCAGGAACAAAACTGGATCTAATATCGACACTCTGGCCTTCAATTGCAAACTTGCACTCATAGATGGTGACTTCTTTTACTCGTGACCACGACTGAGCAAAGTTTCACAAATGCTCTTGTATTTTTTTCAACTAAAAAAATCATAGATTTACCTCCCTGTTACATCACAATAATATATTGTTTTAAGGCGCTTTTGTCGAAGAACCAAATTTTAATTACGATTGACACAAGATGCCACCAGAGAGACGTGAGATTTTGGGGACAGGAGTTGATTGCTAGCGGCTGCCGTGTGAGCTTTCGTTGCTGCGATTTTTGTTCGTGCGAGAGAACAGAGAAGACCGGAAAAAGCAGCGACTACACAGGGCAGCGCACGTCCGCACGCGGAGAGAGCAGCAGAGCATATTTTGTAGTTCTAATTAGATTCATTATTTTTATGGTATGACATATAGTAGATAAATCTAAATTGTTTATTGCATCCGTAAGATAGATTGGATGATGGAGATTTTTTTTCTCTAATTAATGTGAGAATTTCTGGAGTTTTTCTTTTTCTTCAATTAATGTGGATTTTTTAGCTTTTTATATCCTAGAATTTCTTGCACCTGATTAACTGTATATTCATCAACTTAACACATACACCCATAGAAACCTAGTACATTCATCAACTTAACACATACACAGTATCATGACAAACTGATAAAATTCTGAGCACTGTTTTCAAACTGATACCAGTTAGTGCACCAAATGCTAAGTAGCCACAAGCATTCACATTCACATTCACATGATTCATCAATCTGACACTAGAGTGCACCAAATTACTGCAAAAGTAGCTCTAAGAATTTGAAACCCTACACAGTATCATGACAAACTGATAAAAGCCTAAAATGTTCTTGGCATTATCAGTTACCAATTAATCATCATGCTTGGACAACAATGATATCGCATAAATTTCACACCACCTCGCAAATGCATTCACAGTTACCAAATGCTAAGTAGCCACAGGCATTCACATTCACAGGATTCATCAATCTGACACCTCACTTCTGGTTCTTCTAAAATGCCTTCTGGCATAAGACAATGCATACAGAATTATGCACCTCAGTGTTGAATTATACACCTCACTTCTGGTTCTATAATTATGCACCTTGCTTCAACAATTATGCACCTCAGTGTACATGAAAATTCATATTATTTTTTTTGTACGACCGTGCACAAAACATTTCACAATAAATGTACATTCATCACCTGAATTTCCTGCCGCTAATTAACTGTACATTCATCAACTTAACACATACACCCATGGAAACCTAGTACATTCAGTTGATCATAACGAAAAGAGGACCTGGTCCACTACAACCTGATATACATTTACAACATTTCACTTTCTATGATACATCACACCAATTAAGTTTCCCTAAATGATGTATTGACTTGGGCTGGCTCTTCAAAGTTCTCTAGGATTACATATCCGACGTGTAGAACCAACTGCTAGAGCACCTCTGCACAAATCAAACCAAAAAATTGAAGAAAAAAACAACGCAATCCTCAATCTGCACTCGACGGTGGCTTGGGCGCCATGACAGAGGGAGGAAGGCGGCGACGCAAGAAAGAGCGCGAGGTCATGGTCCGCGGCCGCCGACGCAGCGGCGGCGCCGACTCGGGCCCGGAGCCCGCTGGGGGTGGCTTAGTGGCGCCGCAATGGAGTGGGAGGAAGGATTGCAGCAATGGGAGGGGGAGGAAGGCGGCACCACGCCCGAGAGTGGGGAGGGGTAGGCTGCAAGGGAGTGGGGAGGAGGGCGGCGCCAAGCGAGTTGCGAGGCGCTGGAGGGAGGTGGCAAGACCAGTGAGGCGATGGGCTAGGGACGAGGAGGAGGGTGGCGTCGCAGCTGGGTGGGCGCTGGAGGGCGACGCCAAGCAGGAGGGCGCTGGAGGGCGGCCGCATCCGGGAGAGGGAAGGAGGGCGGCGCTAGGACCAGGGAGGGCGGCGGCGGTGGTTCGGCGGGTTAGAGGAAGGCCATGGACAAATGAAGAGGAAGGGTTGGCTGGCCGGTTGAAAGAAGTGGATTGGAGGGGGTTTAGTGAAAAATGGTTAAGTGGATTGGAGGTAGGATTAGTACTCGAATCTTGGTTGTTCAATCCAGATCCAACGCCTAATATTGGTATTAGCACCTTATTACCTAAATACCTATTAGCACTAGATACGTTCCCTAGAAGTTCTAATTGAACTCTTTATTTCTGTGGTATGACGTCTAGTAGGTAAATCTAAATTGTATGGGTTCATATAGCGCGAGGTTTAGCCATATCAGATGGGTTCATATGATCATGGGAAGCTCAGGGCGCGCTCGCAGATCATATACTCAAGTAGACAGCCTCATGGCCGCACCTTACGTATGCACCATCTCAGTCATCCTATTAGCCGTTTGCTTTCCGCCGCCGTCGTGCCTCGCGGCCGAGCTCATGACATGGAAGTGCGACAACGGCACATACTACGCCGCCAACACCACCTACCAGTCCAACGTCCGCAGCCTACTCGCCTCCCTCGCCGCAAACGCCTCCCGCTCCTCCCCCGTGGGCTTCGCCACCGCTATCCTCGGCGCTGGCACAGACATGGTGTGGGGCCTTGGACTTTGCCGCGGCGACACCAACGGCACCGACTGTGGGTCGTGCCTCTCCCTTGTGCCGGTCGTCGCCTTCGGCCGGTGCCAGGGCGTCAAGGACGTGTCCGTCTTCTACGATCGATGCATCCTCCGCTACTCCTATCGGGACTTCCTGACGAACCCGGACAACACCCAGGTCCAGGTCAGCCAACCCAGTACGCAGAACGTCACCAGCGGAGCGGAGCGGTTCAACGCGCTCGTCGCCTATCTCGTTGGCGCGCTCTCCGACCTGGCGGCGTTCAATACAACGACGAGGTACGCTGTCGGGCTGGTGACCTCGGACAAGGGGTTCCCGGCGACGACGTCCGACGTGGTGCACAGCATCAACGGGATGGTGCAGTGCACGCCGGACCAAGCACCGCGGGCATGCCGGGGGTGCCTCCAGGCGCTCATGGACGAGATGCAGGCGCTCATGGGCGAGATGCCGGCGTCGTTCAACGGAAGCATTGGGGGGCAGATCAACGCGGTCTGGTGCAACCTGAGGTACGAAGTGTTTGAGTTTTACGACGGCAGCCCGATGGTGAGACTCGTCGCACCGCCATGGATACCTCCGTCGTCTACAGAGCAAGGTACGTATGGCTGGCTTACCTGCTCTGCTCTGCCTACTATTGTTTACATACGGGGACATATAGTTTGCGGGCGTCCACCGCCGGAGACCTTTTCTCAGGGGGGACTGCCCTCACAGCGGCCCAATCATGCACTATAGCACGGACGGACGGCATCGGCGACAGACCGGAGGAAGTATATGAGTATGTATTAAGAGACTAGGATGGGCTATGTGCATCATAGATGCAGAGATCAGAGAGAGTTTACTCTTCTATTATCTAAAAAATTAAGAGGCTAGGTGATCAAGAGGGGCAGACACATGATGCATGCATTCGACCAAGTCCAACATGCAATTTGCACAGTTGCAGTATCATACCTACAGCTGCTTGTGAACATTTGTACATTTGCTGCAATTTGCAAGCTACAACTTGGTCTATTGTATGTATGTAACTGCAGGAAACGGGGCCAGGGGACGAGAAAATGGAGCAACGGTGTCTGCAATTGTTCTCGGGGTGGTTGTTATCGTCCTGTCCATTTTTACCATCTACCTCTGGAGAAATGCAAAAGCAAAGAAATCGCAGACACTACGTGAGTGACCTATCTTATGTGTGCTCTTATACATTCTGAGGGAAGTAAAATCCCACAATAATCTTGAAAAGTAAAAATAATTCTAAAAATTATCTCATTAATCAGGAGAAAAGGAGAAGAATATACACCGTTTATTTTGGTGTGGGCAGGCTACAACATTACAGATTAATCATATTGATATTAGAGTTATAACAAATACAATTGTATTTTCATGATAGACATTAGAGTTATATAACAAAAACAACTATATCGTAATATCTAGTTCGCGTAACTGTACGGGTAACTCCGCTAGGTAAGAATATAATAACATAGAAGTACTTTCGATAGCAAATCTACTAGTATAATTTAAATGTGACAAATCTTGATATTTATATATATACTTGTGGTCAGAGTTTTAAAAGGTTACGTGTTGTTCTTATATAGATTTGATGGATGTTGATATATAACGAAGTACATATTTCTGCAGCTAACGACGAAGATGATCATTCTGGATCACTTCTCTTCGACCTGCCAACATTAATATATGCAACTGCAAATTTTGCTCAAGAGAACAAGTTAGGACACGGAGGCTTTGGAGCAGTATACAAGGTACTACCATTACTATACTTATATTCCGATATCTTATCCCATGAGCTTATATATATATATATATATATATATATATATATTCCATTACTATACTTATATTCCGATATCTTATCCCATGAGCTTTTATATATATATATATATATATATATATATATATATATATATATATATATATATATATATGAAAATGGTATGATACTCCTAGAGTACGCATTCCACTTCTCTTATACCACTATAAATATATATATATATATATATATATATATATATATATATATATATATATATATATATATATATATATATATATATATATATATATATATATGAAAATGGTATGATACTCTAGAGTACGTATTCTACTTCTCTTATACCACTAAAATCGTATGATGATACCTCTTTATCTATTTAAGTATACTCTAATAATGATTATAAGATACTCCAATGTGATTTCTATGAAAAAATACGTTAAAGTCTACTTTTTATAGCAAAATTTGTGTATATACTTTTTTATATTGAAAAAGGATATATAGCAAAAATAAATGACTCCAATGAAAAATTTTCAATCAATTCGCAATGGAGTATCTTATGATTGGTATTTAAGTATATTGAATATGATAAAGAAGTATAATATATTTGTTTAAGTGGTATGTTTGAAGTGGAAGTATGTATTCTCGGGAGTACCGGACGAGCGTCCTGTATATATAGAAAGAGAGAGAGACGTACAAGTGTACAACGGTACATTAACCCACAAATTCCAGGGGATCTTGCCTGATGGACGGGAAATAGCTGTGAAAAGACTGGACAGGGCCTCAAGCCAAGGTCTGAAGGAGTTGAGAAATGAGCTCTTATTGGTTGCCAAGCTTCGTCATAACAATCTTGCAAAGCTTCTCGGTGTTTGCTTGAAGGGACAGGAGAAATTACTCGTCTATGAATACCTGCCTAATCGGAGCCTAGACACCATTATTTTTGGTACTAAACATTACCCCATTTTTCTTTATCACAATTCTAGACAACTTACTGAATTTCACTGTAAACTTAAAATATCGTGAGAACCTTCATTCAGCATAACTTTGTTATTTTGCAGAACCTGAGAAGCGTGCACAGTTAGACTGGTATACGAGGTACAAGATCATATATGGAACAGCACGAGGCCTACTATACCTTCATGAGGATTCGCAAATAAAAATCATACATCGTGATCTAAAGGCCAGCAACATCCTGCTAGACGCCGACATGAACCCGAAGATCTCAGATTTCGGCCTGGCGAGGCTCTTCAACAGCGACGAAACGACCACCGTCACAAGCCAAGTCGTCGGAACACTGTGATTATAAAAGCCATCAACTTACTCTTTGTTCTTCACAAGTGTTCCACGCATAATCTCAGCTAGATCCATCCATTATTTTTCATGTTCGGCAGAGGATACATGGCTCCAGAGTACGCAGTTCTTGGGCACCTCTCGGTCAAGCTAGACGTCTACAGCTTTGGAGTGTTGATCATGGAGATCGTGACGGGAAGGAGAAACAATGACGAGTTCGAATCGGTGGAGGAATGCATCACTTTGCTGAGCTATGTGAGTCCTCAATTGTTGTGTCCTACTAATCTGCAACACACGGTGGCGTTGCAGAAACTAACCAAGTAGTACGTAACGCCTCTCTCTGATCAGGTATGGGCTAACTGGACCAGAGGAACACCGCTTGAGATCACTGATCCGACACTGGATTTCCAAAACTCGGAGAGCGAGGTGCTCAGATGCATCCACCTTGCGCTTCTCTGCGTCCAGGAGAACCCGGCGGACCGGCCGACCATGCTCAGCGTCCTCGTCATGCTGCACGGCGAAGCTTCGAGCTTTCCGCCGCCGTCCAAGCCTGCGTTCGCCTTCGCGTTCGGCGGAATCGAGCCTGGCAATACAGATGATACCTTCTCTTCCTCTGGAGGCCCTGGTGAGCAACGGGCTGCTCCTCCTGTCTCAGTTAACGGCATGTCCGTGTCGGAGTTCAGTCCAAGATAAGATCGACGTAGCAAGGAGGGAATATCAGCATCCCCTCCCCGACAATGCCTGAAGACAAAGTTGAAGCAGCGATTTTTCTATGTATCTGACTCGGTGTTTAAAAAAGGAATACGGTTGTTGGATGGATAAGATATCGTCAAACGATTAATCGAAATACGGATGATTAATTGGAATTATATGGATAATTTGGTATTCTCATATATTTGATGATAATGCTAGTTTCAGAGATATTTGAACACATTATATTGTCAATACTATCAAAGAAACTTATACCACCCTTCAATTGTACATAATAACTTCATTACTAACTCAAAAGATAACAAGATTGATCGGCGGACTATTATAGTTCTGCACCAAAATACGACTTGCAACGAGTTTAGGTAATATATTAAAAACATATATTATCACTTATGAATGCTACTAAATATCTTTTCAGACCCAACCATGTCAGCTCTATCCTATAAAAGTAGTATCGATTGAGATAATATACCATTAGATAGAGGTCACTATCTAACTTGCCTTCAATGTAGTCATCAACAGCATTAATCACAGGAATGCAAAGCTCCAACTCATTTTAAGGTAGTGAACCAGCTCACGCTTTGCATTCAATAAACCTCCATATATGAATCATGTAGCTGACTTTTTATCTCCATCAACAAGTCGAAAAAGCTTAACAAGTGGAAGGAAAACATTAATGGCTAGCTCTATATCAACTGCCGATTAATCAGATAATGTGGAACGATTATACGGAAACAAGTCAATTATGTAGGGCGATTATACGGAAACGACCGACTAATCGGATAATGCGGCCGATTTGGCGTTCAAAAACGTTAACTGTGCTCCAATTCATATATACGTGACGTTTTGCTTGACGACTTCCGACTGTTTTTTACAACATTGTGTTGGAAATATGCCCTAGAGGCAATCATAGAGATGATTATATTTCATTATGTTCACAATATTTGATAATATGTTATCTTGTTCCTTGAATGAATCATCAGTCATAAAGATTAACGAGTATGTGACTTGTTGGTGAAACTCTTTTTAACTTATGATGATGTCGTTCTAAAAGTATCCTTGGTCGAAAGTCACTGGTCGGAACACTAGTGACTCTACGATCAGCACATGTATTGATTGATGACCATGTTTCACCGGTCATGGATATAGGGATATCGAATCAATAATGTGGACACGTGTTAGAGAACATGGTGTTGGATAAGACCCATCTTGAGACACTATTGAGATTGTTATGATTCTATGTGTGGTTAGTTGGTCTCAAGCAATGATGATGTATAATCCTTAGACCCGAGATCAAGATAGTTTCTCACGTGTGTAATAGCACTTTAGGGGTTGCCAAACGCTACTCAGAATCGGGTGGTTATAAAGGTAGCTTTCGGGTATGCTATGAAACACGCAGAGGGATGTGATTGGTCGGATATGGATTTGCCCTCCTAACATAACAGAGAGATATCTCTCGGCCCTCAAGTGGTCGGATAAAGAAAGTGCATGGCCATACATCGATGGTCAAGAGTTCGACCACATAAGGTTATCCGATACTCGATCGAGAAAGCATTGAACATCCATGGATGACACAACATCTCACCAAGTTCAACCAGATATCGTGAGGCAAAAGGAGAATACATGAGAGGTCGCTTAGTTCGACCCGCCATTGATCGGGTCAGATGGAGATACAAGCAAGTCGAGATCGGTCGAACGTAATCACAGAGTGGTCGAAACCAAGTCGTAAGGAGTTACGAGTTGGTCGTGATCAAATACTGAATCGGTCAGATAGAAATAGGACTCGGTCGTAAGTGATGAGGACTGGTCAGAGATCATATTGCATTAAGGTTCGTCCGATATAATTTGTGTGTATTCGGGAATCATTATGTTCGCTAGGAACCGCTACGACTCGTGGGCGGGAAAGGGTTTCGAGTCACAACCGAACTACACATGAACCTAACGGTCACACACTTAACGGGTTGAACAAACCAAGACGAATACGATTCGTAAAGCGTGTATGGATAGGATCCGCCACGGGCCTATATAAGAAGATGCATGAGGTTGTTGGTAGGCGTGGGTTGACGCGAAGTTGCCCTCATCAAACCCTAGCCGCCATCTTCTTGAGAGCTTTTGTTGCGATTTGGTGCCGCACACCGGCCGCATTTGTTGTTCGCAGGCTGGACGTGTGGATACCATAGAGGCGCCATCAGAACATCCCAAATGTACAACTGGGTTTATTCAAGTATAATTATATGTGTAGAAATTAAAACTTTTTCTCACATCTTGAAAACCCCTAAATTCTCGTAGTAGTTCGGTCCAAGAGTTGTGTAATCCAAAAACACAAAGCTCTTGTTGACCCAAAAGTCAAACTCAATTTCCATTTATCTCAAATCTTGTGCCAAACATTTGGAAAATATTTTCCTTGGTCCTAAAACTGATGTGGGACCCCTCTGAAAAATATCACAAGTGGTAAAACTAGTTTGATAAATTTTGGGAGGTAAAACAATCCTTTAAACAACCTTAACGAATTTCTTGAGAAAAATGCATTGCATAATAACCTCTGAAAATTTTATGCAAGGTTAATCTCATTGTCAGCAAGCTCTAGTTAAAATTTCATTAAATTTGGAGTTCATTTGCTATCTCAAATAATTTTGCTAAGTTTCAGCTGTTAAAAACTAAATTTAAAAGCCTACTTTGTTCCTTGGGCTAGCCACTTTGCAAATCTGGTCCAAACCCAACCCCATCTCGACCTCCTTCCTCACCTTGATGAGGTCGTAGTCGTTGGATCCAATCCAAAGGCCACGACCTCCCTCAACCAACGCACTCAGACCTCCCTTCAAGTCCTCTCGACCGCGTGGACCTCCTCTGTCAACGTGGGCGCCAGACCTCCTCGCGGTCAACACCGCAAAGGTTTTCCCACCTCATCGTCGTGAGTCATTGGATCAAAATCCATGGCCATGACCTCCTCGCCAAACTACTCAGACCTCCTTTTTAGACTCACTTGAGGTCGAGCGTTGGATCCAATCCAAAGGCCACGACCTCCTCTGCAAACCATCGCTGCGTGGATCTCCCATTTGTTGAGGTCATCGCCTGGATCAAAAATCCATGGCCATGACCTCCCTCACCTGAACTAAGCAAACCTCCCATTTTGTTGAGGTCGAGCCGCTGGATCGATCCAACACCCCCACCTCCCTCAAAATATCCAGCCACAACCTCCCCATCTCATGTTGTGCACCGCTGATTTAAAATCCACTGGCCACGACCTCCTCCTTGTCTTGTGCAAGATAGACCTCCTCACAAGACGCGTGAGGTCGTGAGCCCTTAGATTTAAATCTAAAGGCCATGATCTCCTGATGCGTTGCGCAAGCTCAGACCTCCCTCTTTTGATCGAGAACTGCTGATCAAAAATCCAAAGGTCCCGACCTCCCTTGTCTTTTTGCGCAACGCCTCGCACCTCCTCACCTTCTCATCACCATTAGATCTTAACTGATGGCCATAACCTCTTGTGCGCTACGCGTAGTGCTAAGACCTCCCTTTGGTTGTGCGCCTGGATTTAAATCCAAAGGCCATGACCTCCCCTCATGCTCTTAAGTTCGTATGCGGTTAAGACCTCACAGAGGTCCGCACCGCTGATTGAGATCCAACGCCGTGGACCCCCGTCCTTTTTTCCACGTGCGATTCAAGAAGATGGAAATCGGAGGGTCACGACCTCCAAATTCAAATCCAATGGCTGTGATCTCCTCCTTCTCCTTTTTAAAACTTACTGCTTCGATTTAGATCCGAGGGTCATGACCTCCCTCATTTCTAATCGGACGGTGGTGGCAACTCCTCGTTCTTCTCCTAGCTCGCGCGCAGCAGACGCCATGGCAAAGGATGGAGGAAGGATCTGTCTTGTCCAACGGTTTCTATGCTGTGGCGCATTTAATGCGTGTCATGCCTTTCCGCCCTAGCCCATGCTCCGACCTACCTACTCGTCTCCATCCATCTTGTCCAACTCCATGGACCTTCCGTGGACCTCCCTTGGGCTAAGCTCACCGTGAGCTTAACCCGTGGTCCAGACCTCTCTTGCCCTAGCTATAAACCCCCCCCATGTTGTTCTTGGCTTCTTTTACACACCATTGAGCTTGGCCTTGCTGCACTGGCCGAGCATCTCCTCCATCGACCTACCCTTTTTGGCCGCCATTGTTGAAGTCCTTGAGCTCCTCGGTGGCGGTGCTTGGTGGCTCCTCTTCAACCTCTTGTTCACATTGTGCTCCCCTGCACCTCTGAGTTAACCCTAACCCCATTTGGGTTGACATTTTCAAGAGGCCTAACTTGGAGCTTGAGCTTGGAGTTGGCCGTGGAGCAACCCTTCTTCCCCAACTCGGTCCTCCACGTCCCCAACCTCCTCAAGACCTCCGCGACCTCCGTGTAACCCTCCCGGTAGTCCCGTGAGATGCTGCACTGCATGTATGTTGTTGCGGAGCTTGGCACACGCTTGAATGTTCGCCGCGGAGCTCATTATCGCTGCTTGTGTTTTGGCCGTGTTTTGCGCCGCCAATCTACGGCTCGTCGCCGCTCAGGCCACCTCGCCGCCGAATGGTCTCCGCGCAGGCAAGAACACTATTGCGCACATCGCTGGTGTCCTGGATGGCGCCGGTGAGGTCCTCATCGCCGCGCCGAGCCTTGGTAGCCTCTCGGGATTTTGTCGGACGACCATGGCACCGTGCCTTTGTCATTAAGACAAAGACCTCCCCATTTTTGGCTAATCACCTCCAATCATTGTAGCTTTTAATGTGTCCTTAGTGTGCAGGCGAGGTCTTGTGCCGTCCATCTTAGGTCTACTGTCAGACCTCCTCGGGGCCATCTTAGCCATCTTGGACCTCCCCGGGGTCTCTTTGCAAAAGACCACCCCCGGTCTTTGTAAGGACAACCCCTAGGACCTCCCTCCTTGCGATCTTGACCGCTAGGACCTCCTTGTGGGAGATCTTAGCCGTTAAGGTCCTCCCTATGTTGATCTCCACCGTGTAGGACCTCCCGAGGTCCTCTCAACCTTGTGGACCTCCTGTAATCTTAGCCTGCACCTCCCAAGTGGAAATCTGAGCCGCTTAGGACCTCCCTTTGATAGATCTTGGCCGTTCAGACCACCCCAAGTGGATCTCGAACCGCCCAGACCTCTTTGTTGTTGTCTTGACCGTTAAGGTCCTCCCCGGGACAATCTAGACCATTAAGATCCTCCTTGAAAAAACTGGACCGCCCAGACCTCCCTCGAGAGGTCTCGACTGTAGATCTTCCTTGGGGAGATCTTGATAGTTTAGATCTTCCTTGAAGATCTCACCGCCAGACCTCCCTCGCTTGATCTGAACCGCCCGGTCCTCCCTCATGTGTTGTGGTTCGTTGGATGCGTGATCAACGGCCACGACCTCCTCCGCTAGGCCTTAGCGTGGTGGTAGGAGGACATGGACCGTTGATCCAAGATCAACGCCCATGTTCTTCGGACTACAAGAAGCGCGTGCGTGTTTTCTCTCGAGGTCTTGGGCGTTGGATTTAAATCAACGGTTCACGCCCTCCCTCTGCTTTTGGAAGTTTAGAAATTCCAAGAAGCACTTATTTGTAAACCGAAAAAGGTAGGAACTTTAAAATGCATAACTAATTCAATTTCAATCCAAATAGGGTGAATCAAATTTTGTTAGCTCTGGCTTGACCTGGACTTTAATCTAAAATTGGTTAAGAGCCCAGTTCAGCTCCAAAACACAGTTTTGCAAATAGATTTTAAAACTAACTTCAAATATACACCCAAACTAATGTTTAACTTGTAAAATACACAACTAATGCTCAGAGATTCTTTTTGAGTGATTCCAACTTTGTTGGTTTCCTCTATTAGTGAACTTACTATGAAAATTAGTTTTGAGCTCGTTGCTATTATAAAAATGAGGACTTGTGCATTACAATTTTGTTCAAGTTCTTGTTTTTGAAAAATGGTAGAAAGTGCAATCTAGCTCCAAATGAGATGAACTCAATTGTGTTATTCATCTCATGAGGTGCTGGTTTTGCTGTAAAAATTTCAGTGTCACCACTTTTCTAGAAAATGTTGCCTCATAATTAAATTAGTGAATAGTGCAGTTTGGTATTTTTAGGCTGAGCAGAATTGTTTTGCTCATATCTTTTGCATTGAGAATCCAAATCCATTGGTTCTTGTTGCTAAATTCCCTAAAAATCACCCTCTTGCTGCTGTAGAAAATTCAGAGTGTTTGGAGTTCGTTTGCTGTGCTGTCTTTGTCGTTTTCGTCGTTCTTATCGATTGTTTTCGTCTTTCCGATTAGGTGTCGCATTTAGTACTTTGAACCCGTGAGCGATCCTCAGCAACAATTTGTCCAGCAACAGTAAAGGCAAGCAGTTTGATCATTTCCATCATTGTCCCATTACTTTAAAGTCTAATATTTTGTTTAACTTGTATGTATGCATGCTTTTGTGTCAAAGTATTTTATCGTTTAGAGGTAGCTATTCCTATTGCATAGTTGCCCTAAATTGTTACCCCCGCCACAAACCATAAGTTACTAATATCGCTGGTGAATTAGAGCCCGGTGATTTAAGTATGCTCTTTTATTGCTTTTACGGTGTCATGCTTAGCAATGCTTAGATAACGGTAGTATGGGCCATCATCGACTTAGTCGATGGTCTTGATCACTCAAAACCGATTATTACTCCTATATGTCCAAAGACTTGTGCTTTGATTAATTTGTAAAATCAAAACTGAAAATAAAAGATTGATTTAGACTTGGGCATATTGGATGGATGGTGCGGTTTTTGGATGTGGTGGTATGCTCGGGTCCCTAAGGACCGAGTACTTGGGTCACTAAGTTGCGATTTCACAGACTAACCACACGAGGGGCATATGGAACCCTCTTGACTAAGTACTTTGGGCGGTGTTAATTGGGGTCGCTTCGGTTGGTGTGTTTTAAAGATAAAATGTGTGTGTGATGTGGGAGGAGCATTAGCTTCCTGAAGGTTGTGTGATGTCTCCTTCTCCCGTGGGTTGTGCGACTCGAATTAGCATTGTCCATTGAACTGTCTCGAGGACTTAGCCGTGCTTAAGCATACCTATGGTAGTGTGCCTAAAGGAAATGCGGTCCGACGTGTGGGTACAAGTGGTACACCTCGCAGGACAAAACTATTCAATAGCCTCGCCCTAGGTTATGGACATGCTTGGTAAGGTCGTTCAAGACTAGACTACAACCTTAAATTAAAACTTGACATGGTTGGTATGAACGGGAGTTCATGCTATTGTTGTGGTGACTTGGGTTAGTCACTTCTAGGTTGTTCTTGTTGTTGTTACTATGTTACTACCTCGTTGAATTTCAACAATTAAAATGCTTTGTCAAATTGCCTTCAATCTATTATATTATTGCAAATGAAACTTGCTTTATGCTAAAATGAGTCCAAAGCCTCATCCACTTAAATAAAGCTTGCATGTAGCTATTTATAGTTCTCATTATCTCACACGTAAGTCTTGCGGAGTACTTTATGTACTCATCCGCCCGTGGTTGTGGCATTTTGTGGCTTTTGTTGCAGAGGAAGGAGGTGAGCCCCAAGGGCTTCACTCTTATGAGATGTGCTTCGGGTTTGACGACTAGCTTGGCGGTCCTGTTAGTTGCCTTGTGGGTAAAGGCACACTAATTGGCTTTTGTTATGGTCATCTTATGGCACTTTTGCTTCCGCACTGTATCTTTGTAGTCTTGTTGTTATTTGGCCGTATGCCCTCTTTTGTAATAACCTATTCCTTTATTAGTATTAACTTCGTTTGTTGCTTATGTACTATGTGTTGTATGGAATTGATACATTCTTTTGTTGTGAGGTATGTATACTTGCATTCGGGAAGTATACATCTCTCGAGACCGGTTTATTTGGTTGATAATACTAGGTCAATTGGATGACTAAGTATTATGAGCTTAATAAACGTCGGGTCTCACAGCTACTACGATTGTCGCGCTTGAGGACGATCCGCGATCTTCACGAGGAATTGCAGAGGTTGCTGGAGGGGACGATCGACTACGACCACCGTATCGACTTGCTGGACGTGGATGATCGGCTACGATCTCTACATCGGCGCGCTCTTCGTTGGACCAGACTGCTTCAACCCTTCTTCCGCTGCTCTGCGCGTCTGGCGGTAACGATCTATGATCATCTACTTGCTTAGCTTCCTGGTTTGCGTGGATAAATTTTTTTTTTTTAGCTATCGTAGTCTACCCTGTATCCCTTCACATTGATCTGACTCGTTCCATATTTCGATCTGATGTGTGTTACTGTACTGCAGGTATCGACTACTTGTTCTCCAGCCAGATAGCATAAAGGCACTACCCATATTGTCAGAAACACATAAATTAGCATTTTCGATGGTGAAAGATGTGAATCGAGCTCACCACATTCTGACAAGACACGACCGCGCTAAAATGGGCTTCCCATGTAGACTGCAGAGATAAAGTGCAACCAGAACAGGTTCAAATTATGATACCCACCAGCAAATTTAAACTCATGTAGGCAAGACGGTAAACGAAACATCTTTATATTACAACCATGGTGCAGCTCAACATCCGCAGAACCAGAACCAGCATGTTCTGAACCAGTCTCTCGATCAGTTGCATCGGAAAGACACAGAATGCAAGAGTACAATAAGGGAGGATGTCCGAGTATTGAATTAAAATTAGAGAACTTCCAGAAAATCCTCTAGCAATTGCCATCTAATTAACGAACAACTAAGTCTTCTACACCGTCTTGAAAGAAGCCTCTGAAGACCACCATTGCAAGGAAAGCTTCCAAGGATCAAGCAAAACCCCTGCCGGACCAAATTAGTCGTCCCCTTTAGTGTCATCTTCATTGTCCCTTTTCCTCTTGTTTGGCAGGGCAGATCCAGACTCTTTGCTTCCGCTGGTCACTTTGCTTTCGTCTTCCACATCAGCATCTGGTTCATTCTCCTCAGCTTCATCCTCTTCATCTTCAGCCTGAAAAAGGTACACTTGAAATTAGCTGAAAGAAGTATAAAATAGTAGGCAAAATGTAATGTGTATTACTACACTCAATTGTAAAGTACATTGCCCATTGAAAAGTACTGGGCCACTCAATGAGGATGCAGGGAAGGCCAATGAACAACTAGGTAGAAATGGTTCTCTATTAATATATTCCCTTTGACCCTGTGTGGGGCCATTACAAGTTTTGCAAGGGAACAACAAGAGCAAGCTACAACCATGTAAACTGAGCCCACATAAGTTAGGCCACTCACGTGATGGTTGTGATTTCTTTGCTTTTGCATTTCTCGAGAGGTACATGGTAAAAATGGACAGGAGGATAACCACGAGAACAATTGCAATCGCTGTCGCTGTTGCTGTATTTTTCTGGTCCCCTTGCCCTTGCAAATTGCAGCAAATTAATGTACAGTCACTACCAGAAAACCAGTCTTTTACGAGTGTTTCATTTTTCCTATGGCCCACAATCAACCATCAGAAAAATACATATTCGTGACTATACTATTGCAATTGCGCAAGTGGCACACGCATCTCCCTTACCTATTCTCTTAAGAACATACTCGGCTATTTCCTTCGTAACACGTGAAATCAACCTTTCAAAACTTTGACCATGTGTATATATAAAAATAATAAGATTTGTCACATTTAAATTATAGTAGTAGATTTGCTATCGAAAGTAACTTCTCTTCCTGTGGAGTCCCTGGTGAGCAACGATTGCTCGTAATATCTAGTCGTGCAATTGGACGGGTAACTCCGCTAGTTAAAAATATAAATCCAACAAATTCTCATATATTTTAGATATTATGGTTGAAACTTGAAAGAGATGCTAGAGGTGAACGAAAGAGATGCTAGAGGTGATGAATAGTCATATAGCCAGGGGCGGATCCAGTAAAACCTACCAAGATGCACAGAACACCGGTCCAAAATTGTTTTATATATATATAGCTCGTATTCTCGTGTATAAACATACTGGACACCCGTTTGTTTTGACGAAGGACACCGACGGACGTGGGCGCGGGCGCTTTGGCGCGTGGGCGCGTTGGCGCGTGGGCCCGCTTGGCCGCTTCCCGCCCGGGCGCATAGTAGGACCAGCCGAGGCGAGTGCGCGGCCCAGACGCCCAGCTAGCGAGCGAATCGCTCGGCCCAGCTGGCAGCCGAGGGCAAGGGTGCGTGGGCCAGGCAGATGAACGGGCGTGCGTGATACGCCGATACGGGCGTGCGACTTCTTGTCTTCTAGCATTCCAGCCGCCGGTCGACGTCTAGCTGCGAAATTTCTAGCCGCCGGTTGTACTCGTAACTGCTCCAGGCTCCAGGCCCTTCGTTGTCGTCACTCGTCAGGGATCAACTGCGTCGGCCGTCGGCAGCACCTCGGCTCGATCACGGCATCGGCGTACTGCTTCTGCGGGTCTGCACGCAGCAAAAGATGCAACTGGCCAACTGGGTATGATGCTTCATGCTTTCATGCTTTGATCTGTGTAGTATACTAGTATGGTTTGGGATTGGCACTTTGGCAGTGGAGCTTGTCGTTACTCGTTAGTGCTTGATACTTGATAGTCTCTACTGGTTGTGAAACAGTATTTGTTGATAAATGACCATGTGTTAGGCTGTTAGCATTTAAAAGGACTGAAGGAGAGTGTACGTACCATTCTCCAGCGGCGAAGGCGCGAAACCACATGAGCTATCTTTCGGTTTCTTCGTCGATCAACAATCGTCATCACTATTCACTAGGTAATTTCGATTTCTCACGGTAAAGGTAAAATACCGATTTATCTCAAGCACAATCAATAATTTTATGTTTAGGGATCCAATTTGCTAATCGTTGGTATATTTTCTCATTTATTGTTCATGATTTGAAACTTTATCCATCATTTATTCACTTTGCCACAGTTAACCAAAACTACTACTAGGAGTATAGGATTCTTTGTTTTGGCAAGCACTCTGATGTCTATTTTTTTATTTGTCATGTTGAATTGTTTAACAAATTACTATTCTAATTTCTATACAACATTGCTTCATAATTAGACATATGTGATATATATATAAGACACCCGGTCATTTTCGTTCTGGATCCGCCCCTAGGCAGGGTCATACTATTCAACCACTCGGATGTGGACTTTGCGGTGAAGCCCGGCGACCGGATCGCGCAGATGATCATCCAGGTGGTCGTGACGCCGGAGGTGGCGGAGGTGGAAGACCTCGACGCCACCGTGCGCGGCGAGGGAGGGTTCGGGTCCACTGGCGTTTGAAATGTGCTAGTTTGCTCTAGGGAGGGACTTGTCTGTCTCCAGGGACGGTGAAGGAACGCTCTCATCTTTCGATGCCTGTACGCATTTTGTGATGTTGGATGGAATGATCCAACCGAGAAGTTTATGTTGTGTCAGTAATGCAGCATTCGTGATCTTATTTCCCACTAAATGTGTTTATAACTTGTAGGTGAGCTACAGAATTGCATGCGTACGTGGTTTTCCATTCCAATTTCCAAAGAGGCAAATTGCAAGCAGACTGCAGGTTTGAGGTTGCTGTGGGTAACGGGTAACCGCTTGAGAACGTAAATAATGCACAAAGCAGATCGTCAGAACGCCGCAGCAGGGTGTCCGAGTATTGTTGCATGCATCTGGATGAGCACAAACTGTGATCCTGTCTCTAAACCAATGGGACTCTGATCTATACTCACGATATATGGACATCTCGTTTGCAGAAATTGCAAGTGCTCGCCGTTTGCCCTGATGCCCAGAGGTTTTTTAGTTGTGGGAGACTATCTCACTATGTAGAAAGCCAAATGGTGGCTTTGTCACCGCTGCATAGTGCGTAGCCTGAAGTTTTGCCGTGAAGCATGACGAGGACTCACAGCATCACCTTTGACGTTTCTTAAGTTATTTCCGTTGTCTTTCTCCTAATTTATTTCTTCCCCATCTCTTGCCTTTCTTCTAATGTGATGCAGCAGGAGTCTGCACGTACGAGACCATGCGAAAACTCCTTTTTTTTTCTTCTCCTGTGCACTAACCACTTGGAAATTGCAAGTTGAACAAAGGACGGAGACGTGGCAGAGATCGATGCTGAAACCCGGCCGGTACCCAGCATGGTACTACTGGAAAGGTATTCATACTTTGCGAACTAGAAATAGTAGTTTTGTGAAAGAAGATATAATTGCACGGCACCCATCGATCCCTGTATTACTCTATATATTTATCTAGTACAATCCTTGCGGTTAAGGGAGGCCGATAGGGAGCATTTTCAGGGTGGCCACGTAGCCAGTTTTTCCAATGCCGTCCGTCCTAGGTGTAGTTTTTTTTTTCCTAATTTAATACTGTGTACGGCCTCAAGAGCAAATGTGCCGTCCGTCCACCAAAATTACAAAAATAGCATTCAGTCGTGCCGCAGGGGCACGGACATCTCCTTCGCATGCCACGTGTCCCGAGTCCGTGCCCCAGACGCACGAACGAGCCACAACCATGCTCCAGGCGTACTGAGTCGATGGGCTCGCAGTCAGTGGGAGAGAGGGAGGAACAGAGGAGGAAAACAGAGGAGGGGCGGCGACGGCTCTAGTGCACAGTGCCTGCGGCGAACGGCGGCGCGGGTGTGGCCAGCGAGGGGGCAAAATAGAACGGCGGCGTCTCGGGGGGGTCCTCCATGTGGTGGTGGAGCGGGTGGAGCGGCATGGTGGCGACGGTGGCTTGGGCGCACAGCAGCGGTGGCGGCTCGGCAGCATTCATCAAAATTAGCGCGAGCATGGGCTCAACCCCGACGAGGGGTCATGCCGGGTGACTCAAGGAGGCCAGAGAGGAACTGAGGTGGTAGGGCGACGACGCCGGCGTGGCAGAAGATGGCGGCGGCACTCCACGGCGGCGTAGTGGCCAAATAGAGAGGGGCGAAAGGTGGAGGACGCACGGGGACACGAGATGACATGCATAACTCGGCTCAGGGCTCACCAGCGAGGGAGATCGGGCGCGACGTGACGCGACGCGGGCGTGGGCGGGCGTGGCGCGGGCGAGCGACGAGTTAGTGCACCTGGGGCACGGATGTGGCTCGTTCGTGGGCCTGGGGCACGGACTCGGGCCACGTGGCACACGGAATCCCATCCGTGCCCCTAGGGTACGGACTCAGAACACGTGGCGTGCGGAGAAGTCCGTGCCCCTGGGGCACGAACTTTGTGCTATTTTTGCAATTTTGGCGGACTAAGGGCCAGATTTGCTATTGAGGTCGTAAACAGTGTCAAATTATCCAAAAACTCTCTAATGTGCGGATGTCCTTTTTCCGGCCATCCAATCTTTCGTAGCGTTGTGCTCGCACGACATGCATCCGCATGTCCACACTTGCCTAGTGCCTTGGCTGCTGTGCGCCTATTGTGCCTTTATTTCCCATCGTGCCCCCATGGTCCTTCTTCCTTGTTTGAGTCGCCAGTGTCTCTTCCTCTTTGCTTCAGTCGCCCGTTCGCCTGCTTTGCTCTGTTTCCGCCGCTCATCGTCTGCCTCCTCTCTTCTTGTTGTTTTTCCCCCATCGATTCCGCATGTCTTTGGGGGATGGTTATCCATCGATCTATACTTTTTTTCGTGTAATGTTTCTTCTATGCGCCTGAGAGCTCCTCCATGGATCTGTGTGGATTTTGTTTCCCCTAGGGTTTTTCCTTCGTGTTTTTTTTTTGTTTTTGGCTGTTGTGATGTTCTTCGGTAGTTTCCTTCCCTTCTTTTAGTTGGATTGGCTGGGTTGCTTTTTTTTTCCTTTCTTGCCACTCTCTTCTCCATCACATTTGTTTTTCCAACATTTGTAGGTTGGAAAAATTGGAGACGCGGAGATGAGGCAAACATTCAATGTGGGTGTTGGAATGGTCCTTGTAGTGAGCAAAGAAGTAGCTGATAGAATTCTCGAAGATACACATGGATCGAATCCTACTTATCGCATTGGAGAGGTGATCCAGGATGAGGGGGTTCACTACGTCTGAGCTCATAAGCTTACATTGCTTCGAGTGGTTTGAGATTTTTTTGTCAGCTAGGCAAAGCAGCCCAATTTTTTGTAACAACATAATCTTGTGGGGCTAAGATCTAGAGTAATAGTGGTTTTACTCCTATAAGAAATATGGAGAATAGTGTTTAACTGGTTCCATAAGAACTTAACCTAAACGACTGATATTGTTATTTGAGACATCTTACTCTCTTCCAGGGAAGAGAACATCTCATGGGAATGCTCAAATACTTCTGAATTTTCTTGTAGATCGTCTAGAAATCTTCTATATGAATTTTCACCTAGTGCTGCTCTCCATCTGAATGAAAGGAAGCATTGATACTTAATCTCTATAGTCTTATAATATCATGTTTAACTTTGGAGAACTAAAAGGATTAAAAGAAAAATAAATAGAATTATTTAGTAGAATTTCATAAATTTTAGAAGGAAAAAAGAACCTAGGGGCCATGGCCCCGTGGCCCGTGTGGGGGGCCGACATGCATTAAAGAGGACCAGCTGGAGGTGCAACCCTAACTGCCCCTGCCTTTTCCCTACTGCCGCTACCCCCAAGGCTAGCGTCTTTGCCCCTGCCACTTGCTGCTCTACATGCATGCTGCCTGCTCCTCTACCTTTGCTGCTTTCCCCAGCCGCAGCACCCTCTCTCCTGCCGCTTGCAAGCAAGCCTGCTGCAGCATGCATACTGCCAAACCTAGATGATTGTTCTTTCCTTGTTGCAGCCTTCTCCGTTTTTCTCTGCTTGAGCTGCTGTTGCTGCGCTATGTACTACTGCATGCTGCATGTAGGTGTGCCTTGTTGCCCCTTGTTCCTTCAGCCAGAGAGAGAGAGAGAGAGAGAGATTAAGGTAAAAGCTGCTGCTGGGATTTTATGTGGTGCTGCTGCAAGGAAATCAGCAAGGAAAAGAAAGGAAGAAGTTAAAGAGAGGGTTTTCGTGATCGTGGTCGTGTTCTTCAAGGGTAACATTTGATAATTCCTAGATGTATCATAGATTAATCGCTGTTCAATTCATAGATTGATTGGTCCAAGGGAAGGGTAGATTTCTGTAAGCCCTAGTTCGTCGAGTTACGACGCATAACCTTGCGGGGGAAATTCTAGGTATTTAGGCTCATATTACAGGTTTCATCCAATTAGAAAAGATATATATAATTTCATTAGCTTTCCAGGAAGGTCTAGATCACTATATTCGGAATAGCGAACAAAAAGTTACGGCCTCGGTAAGGTTACTATCCAGAATTCGGACGTTGTTGGCAAAGATTGTGTAGATGGACAGTTTTCACCTAGTAAATGAAAGAATTAAAATTTGGTGGTAATTTGATTTAGCTAGGAAATTTTGGTTAGTTATCAGAACTGGTATCATTCATATCTTTTCAAGTTTTAGAATTAAAGATATGTAATTGTGAAGCGAACTGTCCTGACAGATTTTGAGACAGTCTTTGGAGAAGGAAACAGGGGGATAAAACAATAGAATCAGAAGTTCATCATAACTAGAAAGTTGTAGGACATTGCGTGAGGACTCCAGAAAGTATTGGTTTGCTAGATTTGGAGATCGGATGAATAAGTCAGAGCCATTTTAATACTGGGACATCGGGTAGTGTGTCTAGTAGATTTGGATTAATTTGGTTGGTTTGACGTAAACATACGAGGGCGATTAGTGTAAAGTGTTGGCGCTGTGATGATGTGATATTGAGGTTGCTTTTGAATTGTTTGTTCAGGGAGTGTGGCCTCTAGTGGCTTACTGCTGCCTCGCTATCCAGCTCCGAGGGGATAAAGAGACAAGTGCATGGTAGAACGGTGATCGGCGGTTTTATCGCTATCTTCTTTATTATTCATTGCCATTATGCTATTTATTCCATTACATTGCTTATTTACACATCTTGAGAATGAATATGAATTGTTATTATTAATGATGTGAATTGTTGATGATATGATGTTGTAATAACATGGAGGTAAAGATGATAAATTATGTTGATGAATAATTAAAGATGTCGCATCATTTTCATTCATCATGATAAGAGTGCATGAGCCATGTCGATGAGAAAGTCATGTAACTAGTCCGGTGAGGTCAATGAGAAAGATACATGACTAGTCTGGAGTGCTCTACATAAAATCCTACTTCGGTGGGGACTCCACGGGAATGAAGGAGGTCCTCGATCCTTTTGAGGACGGTCTTGAGAGTGAACACTTTTGCGAGTGTTCACTCATGCTATACCAGTATAAGTGAAGAAAAGAGTATGTGGACATGTGGTATAGAGTTGCATCGCATTAAATGAAATGTGGATATGATATTTGACTATGAGCAAAAAGAGAAATAAAAGGATAATGTTAATGATGATATTGATTATGGTTGATAAATCATTGTTCATTATTTTATTATTGTGCTTACTGAGTTGTGGACTCACTCTTGCTTTACTGTTGTTTTAGGTGACCGTTGACGACATTTCACTTGGGAAAGGATAGCGCACTTGGAACAATTGCATACACTCAAACACTTGATGCATTGGACATGGGAACCTTTACTATAGCGTGACGATTTATAATTAAGACATGATAGTTTTGCTTAGCCTTAGTTGATAGGTTGGAGTTTATTATTCATTTAATAGACTTTATTTGATTGGTTTGTGTCAATCTTGGCTTATTATCTCGCTATGCTTTCTAGGAAATAATTATCTATGATTGTCCTATCATTATGCTTGTGTAAATGTGACCCGTGGACGAGTTTTATCAATTATATGCTTGCTGTAATTTATTGATGTTAAAATTGATAGTTAGCGTAGTTTAATGGCATTCCGAACTCCGTATTGGACCGGGGTGTTACAAGTTTATACTACATGAGGGGCATCCAGAATTCTTTCGATAGAGTACCTTTCAAGTGGATGGCCTAACCACCTAAGTATGATATGGTTAAAAAGAACATGTAATATGCTGCTATATCACCTTGATCACACAACACACAAGCACACAAACATGTAATGTCCCTCTTATGCTTGCCCCTGTGCGCCTTAGCTCACGCAAACCTCTAGTAGACAAGAGTGAGTTGGATTTGAACAACAAGAGGTCCAGCTATACTAAAATCCTAATTGCATGGCGATTAGGCCACCACATATACTTAGCCAGAGTCCAAGTTGGATATTAACAATTTGCTCATGAGTGCAAGCAATGCTGCACCGCGGCGCCTCAAACTCTCGTATTGCTTAAACATATATAGTTCATCCTCTAGGTTGTCTCTAAACAAGTCCTCATCATCTATATACAATAGAAGAGACAACAACTCCAATAATTTGTCTCTTGGCACGGTACACAACACATTATAAAATTTTTCCAACTGCCCCACGTGTCACCATTCTTTTATTAATTTCATATCTATCCCCATCTCTCTCTTATCATCAACCAAGGAGCAAGCCACCGATGGAGAGAGCCACCTCAACGCCGTCAACGTGCCTCCACCTCCTCCCTCGCCACCTTGTTCCTCGCCATCGGGGGGTCGTTGACCTCCGCCCCTCATCTCCCGACTCCCCACGCCTCCCCTCCCCTCATCGCGCTTCCCCACCCTCACTGGGCTCCTCTCATTGTCATTCGCCGTCAATGCCTTCCCCCTCACCGCCACTAGCCGCCTTCACCTTCTCTGAACTTTCCGTCGCCTCCTTCGAACTCGCCACTGCGGAACCTCACCAGAGTCCAAATTCGACTGGATCCGCCTCGCTAGAGTCCAAATCCAGCCGAATCCGCCATGCCGTCATCGTTGTGTGGTCGCTGTTGCTTTGTCTCCAGTGACATCACCACCATGCTGGTCTGTCGAACCCCGGGCTTTGAACACCGAAACCCTCGTGTGTGTACCGTACTAGTCCCATGATCAGTGGCTAGTACACACATCCACAACATTGATAATCACATCCATATATTCATACATACATACATAAATAGATTAAGGTACATAACTTAAGCGATTACATTATTTAAAACACAATGGCTGACCGACCAAATAAAAGCTTATGTGTCAGATGTAGCGAAAGTAACAGCGGAAGCAAAATATGTAATTAGTCCAAAATTCCAGTGGCATGCCTATCTGAACCCTTTGCAATCGACTAGAGACAAGTCTTAGAAAGACCTGTCACCGAACCCACCGGTTCTGGGTGCAAAGAAGGCGTTGTTCGGCGCGGGCTCATCCTCTAAGTCTAAACAACAAATTAAGCAAGATTGAGTACATTGTGTACTCAGCAAGACTTGCATTGTATCGCAAAGTTTATATATATGCATGACTAACAAAGGACGAGACTCTATGCTATAAGTTATTTTCAGCATCAAGTAAGTTTTATTTGGAATATCAACATGTAGTACTTTGCAACAGAACTTTGAAGAGCAGTTAAATAAGTAAAGGACAACAAGTAAGTAATTGAATAAATAACAACTCGCAACTCTCCTCGGATGCGAGAAACATTTTATATTCTGCCAAAGACATGGCACTAAACTCAAATATAAACCAACAAACTATCCCATATTTTCCAACGAAACTGCTTTTTTTAAAAAAACCAAGACTATACCTGATGGACCGCACCAAGCACGCTCATGACCATGAGCACGGCTATTTAAATAGATTTACACTATGTAGAGGTGTACAACTTTACCCATAGCACGTGAATTCTCTAGTTTGTTTGGCATCCGTCGATACCACCGCTCACTACCTTTGGTTAGCAGTCTAGAGTACACGTCGAAGCCTTTACATCATCTAGTCCTAACCTTGCACTAGCCTGGTGAATGATCACCCTCACTTCACCCAAGTACACCCCGTCTCAGTGAGGCATTCACCGTGGAGAGAGCCCCTTGGAACATGCCTACACCGGTCATGCTCGCACTACCACAGCCTATTAACATACAAGGCTAGTTTTCAATGACTCAATTAGCTAAGGTCGTCCTATACCAGCACATGTGGTTGTATGATTAAGCTTTAGATTGGGAGCACCAGTGTTTGGTCCTTAATTGACCCGGATGAGGATCTCCCCTATCTACTTGTGAGATACACCTCTCACACTTCTCATAATATAATATAACTCGCCCGCATTGCAAACTATAATATAACTCGCCTGCATTGCAAACAAAGTATTTTATTTTTATTTTTATTCCAAATAATAGAGGTAAACCCCTCTGGACCATCATTTCAAAAACTCCCAAATTCGTGTTCATCATGTCATCCTTTTAGCAAATTTTAGTAAAGACTATAGCTTGACTAAGCAGTTATGCGCTCGCACTCAAAATTTCCAAATTGACAACTTCTATTGTCTATACCATAACATAATGGATGCAATGGTAAGGATATCAATATTTCAAGGAGTTCATGCATCGAGTAGGATTACGACTACCATTATCCCCAATTTTAGCAATTTTAATCAAACATACACGCATGCATAATAGATTTTGCAAAAAAGAAGTACAATAATTAAAATAGTAGGATCAACATGGTCAAAGGGGCACTTTCCTTGCTCTGGTTGCTCTGAATATGAGGATGAAGGATTGTCGTAAAAGTCGTTCGAACAATCGATGTCTAATCAGAAGAGTCGGAAGCAAATTAAATATAGAACAATAATTCCAACAACAACAAAATCCAAATATTTTTGTATATTTAGGTAGATCATGATTTTAGATGAATTTATAAAAAAAATATTCATCTCATTTGGAGTTTGTATGCAAAAGTTATTAATGTTTTAATTTGCTTCGGTTTGAAAATTCCAGAAATTAGAAAAGTGCTAAAGTCAAAAGTGTATTTTCTGAGGTCTACGCTTTCCAACAGAGAAATTGTATTTTCCTCTGTGTTCTACTGAGGTTTATGCTTTCCAGTAGAGAAAGCGTATTTTCCTCTGAACTAAAAGCAGTTTTTCTTATTTTTTCGATTTTTATTAACTTACATGTGGGGCCTATTTGTCAGTGACTCATATTTTTTTTTATTTTATTTATAAACCAGAGGTGGTTCCACATTTCATAGACTCATTATTTAATAACTAGTGATTAAACCTATTTCCGATTTTAATGACCTGACAGCTAGGGTCCACATGTTAGTCTCTCGATTTTAAAACATGTTTTAAAACCGAAATAGTGCGTGGTCCTACATGTTAGTGACACATTTCCTAAAAATGTTTGAAATTAGATTTTTATTATCTTTTCAGCTGGTCCCACCTGTCATCCACTCGGTACATTTAACTAATGTCATTTAGTGTTAACTAAATCCTAACCAAGAGTGGGTCCGACTGGTCAGCGAGAGGGTGGAAGGCAGCAGAGCTGCGCGCATGGCCGAGCACCATGGCGAGCTCGCCGCTGATGAACATCGTGATGAGCGGCGACATTGAGCGACAGAACGAAAAGAGGGAAGCAGGGCGAAGCTATGGGTGGTGTCAGCAGCGACGGGGATGGCCACAGGCGGCGTTGCGGTGGCGAAGAGCAGTGGAACATCTCGGGTCCATGATGTACTTCGCGTAGGAGGCATTCCCTGGGCTAAAGGAGTGGTGCACTGGGCTCAGTGAGTCCAAGCGATGCTAATGCACCTGGCGCAAGGACCTAGGGTCACTAGAGGTGAGCTTGCGACATGCAACCGCAACGGTGCCATGGGTGGCTAAGAGGGAAAGCATACTAGAGGCTCGCCCATGGCGAATTGGTGCGCGCGTAAGGATTAGCGACTCACCACGACCACGAGGGTGAAGAAAATGAGGTTGGGGAAGGGCTGAGGTGGCTTGTTGACGACGAGCAGTGGCAGCACGAAGGAGGTTCACGACGGTAGCTTCCCACAACGATGGAGGAGCTACAAGGAGCATCGTGTTAGGTCACTGAGGAGTCGAGAAGGTATAGACACAAGGAATCGGCCCAAGGCTCACCGAGTTTCAAAGAAGAACGAAAATGGCGGCGACAGTCGTGAATGAGGAAATGTGGGTCAATCTCGGATTTAGGGAGAGATTGCTTGCATTGAATAAGGGGTTAGCACCAGTGGAGTGTAGAGCACCTCATGACACGATTGGCTTGGGCTCGGACTCACCAGAGTGACGCAAACACGATGGCAAGCTCGAGTGAGTGCCCGAGCCGAGGACGAAGGCAGACACGATCAGGCTATGGGTCTCCTGGGGTTGTATTAAGCAAAGGAGGGAGGTGAGTGAGGTAGGAGGATAAAAATGACACGAACGTCATGGGTGAGGAAGCTCACTAGAGCAGGACTGGTGTGGAGGCACGCTCACCGGCTGTCGAGAACAACACGTACGTTCCCGTACTAGGGCTTAAATGGCTTGGACAAATGTGAGAGAAAAACGGCGAGACGCCGACGGCAGTGCGAGAAAATTGCGGTCGACTCTGGTCTCTTCGCCAGCACAGGATATACTCACCATGAGTGGGGTGGCTACCATGGGCGGAGGTGACAGGGTAGCTGAGCGCAAAACTGTGGGCGGCGAGAGGAGCCAGCGGGCGAGGTGGAAGACACCACCAGACGAGTGGGCTCGGTGTGTCAGCGAGTGCGAGAGTGGGAGCAGGGCTCTGGCGTGGGCTGGAGCTGGGCGAGCGAAAATAGGTTGGCTCAGTTTCGGCCCAAAGGTCCGGTGGGAATTCAAAAATAGTTTCTGAATTTCCAAAACATGGTTGAGTGTTTGCTGAATTTTTGTACTAAGCAACCGGTGTCTAAAATTTACATTTTTTTTGTGAGGGCTCCTAACCTAGTATATTTTCTTATGTAAATTTTTTAGGATTTTATATGCTCTGTAATTTTCCCAAAAATTCTTACAAGTTTTTGTTTGCATGTAAATGCATTGTTCCTTTTAATGAAAATTCACAAAACACGCTCAATTAGGTTTTCCCTCATGCCATCATGCCCAAAATTTTCCTCTCATGTAGTTTTATCCTATTTCCCAAAAATTGGGATTTTTGGGAAGTTACATGGTCTGTGCGGTCGCCGTGCGTGGAGGTCATCGATTCATCATCATCTCTACCTTGGCTGAAGCCGTTGTCCTCACCACAGCAGAACCCATAAACCGCATGGGCAATGAATGGCACTACTCCAACAATGAGTTGGGTAATCGCTGGCCTCTTCTTTCGCTTGTTCGAGAAGTCTGTTGCGTAAATAATGACTTGCTCTCTCTCTCTCTCTCTCTCTCTCGTCCTTCTCTCCCTCCATGTATGATTTTGTTGAGGTGGCACAACTAACATACGACTGAGGTTATACTATTGGAGACACCTTATGTGCGCAGGATTCAAACGCACGATTTCTGATGAGGACATCAACCCGCCGGATACGACCGCTACCCCACCTCCAACCAGGCTACTCTACTGCCATCGATTCGGCTGCATCAAACGCTACTCCAACGTGCCGACGAATTTACTTCACTTATACCTGGTGCTGCGCCACTTCACATTGGGCCGAGGGCCTTGTATTTGTATCAATTATTTGGTCCAAAGGGCAGCCACCACTCTAGGTTATCTGGACCGGCCACCTCCTTGGACTATTTGGGCCGACCACCTCCTGGGCCGCCTCCACCCCAGGCTGGCTGCACTATTCATGGTGTACTATTCATGTGAACAGTGTAGTGAATAGTACCGCCCTATTAGCTCTTAGATATTTGCGGCTCCCCCTCCCCTATATAAGGAGGCCGCACCCCTTTAGTTTTTCTTGGATTTTGATAATGTTTAGTTTGCCTTCGTTGCAACTTATATCTTTTACGTGTGTCGGCTAGACCACCCAATTAAGATCCTTATTCAGAATCCCAACTCAATTCAATATTTCAATTCCTATTTGCAATTTCAGATTGCTTTATCTTGTTCTTGCGTGCTTCTTCGGTGTATGCAGGAATCGACTTTCGTGGTCAGGTCATCCGAGTATTCGTGCACGATTGATAATGACTTGTCGAGCAGTTCAGCGATTGTGTGGTTTTGAGCCTTGCGTGTTCATAGCCAGGATCGTGAGAGTTGAGCGACTACTACCGAACTTATCGTCTCATCGAAAGATCGGGCCAAAACAAGGACCTTCGGGTTCATCAGGTGGTATCAGAGCTACAGTTCTTCGGTGAGAAATCGGTACCCTTAGTAATAGATTCGTTTCATTTTTCATACCTAGAGTTAGAAAATTGCCCACAAAATTTTTTCATCTATCATTATCCGAGCCCTTTGAGCCTCTGCAATCTTTCTTTTCGGTATTTTGCTTGTTGAATTTTTTATTACATCGTCATGTTAGTTGCTGAATTCTAGTCTAGTTAGAGTCTAGTTCGTCTTTGTCTAGTTTGCATCTTCATCTTCATGTCCCATTGCGCAGCTTCGTCGTTGTGTCAAACCTCTGTGCATCAATTCCCTGCCGCGGCCTCCACACCTCCCTGCCGCAGCAATCCCCTTCCCTGTCGCGGCATCCACCAGTACCTCCTGACGCACCAATTTCACCACCATCATCTATCGCCGCCTCCTCCTCCACAGATTACAATCGATCGGCCACCAGCGCCTCCTACCATCTCCTGCCGTGGCAGCCAACTGAGGCCAATCTTTCCGGCCGAGCCACTATCTTCATAGCCGCTGCCATCTCTGGCAGCGTCTTGCAGTGTCCCTGCCTTGGCCACCAGAGGGCTTGCCGCGACCACCGAAACCGCTGCCATCTCTTGTGGTGTCCCTGCCTTGGCCAACAGAGGGCTTGCCACGACCACCGGAACCGTTGCCATCTCTTGCGGCGTTCCTGCCTTGGCCACCAGAAGGCTTGCCGCGACCACCGGAACCGCGGCCATCTCTTGCAGCGTTCCTGCCTTGACCACCAGAGCGGCCGCCTCAAGCGCTGACGTGGCAATCAGCATCTCTAACCAATTCGGTTGTGCCGAAGTGCATTAGGTTTTGACCGAAAGTTGGCTTCGGTTTGCAGAATAAGGAACAAGGAAAGAGTTGTAAACCGTTTTTGATCTCTCGTGCAAACCTTAGTTGGTTTTGGGTCTTCAAGAGGGAGAAGAAAAATAGAAAAAAAAAGAGACAGAGAGCAGCCTTGTTTCGGCTATGCAAAGAGAGAGAGAGAGAGAGAGAGAGAGAGAGAGAGAGAGAGAGAGAGAAAATAGAGAGAAGAAAAAAAACAGAGAGAAGAGAAGAAAATCAGAAGGAGAGTGACCACCTGTTCCGAAATTTGAAAAGCCTATCAAACCTTTGCCAAAAATAGTGAAAATTGGTGAAGCCGTCCTTCATACATACACAAGCCTCCACGAAAAATTTGAACAAGTTTGGCCTATGGGATCAAAAGTTATAGCAGTCCGAAACGAATCCGAGTCCGTTTCCGACACACCTTCAGTAAAACGGGCATAACTTTTGCATAAGGAGTCAGAATTCAAAGTTTTTGTACTTTTAGGAAAACTAAGGATGGCACGCATCTAATAAAAATGACCAGCCAGCACTTGTCACCCTCCAAGACCCCCAAAATCGGCTATCTTTGGCCTCGAATTCGCGTTGGAAGTTTTCGGTTTCTGTTTTTGCCGATTCTTTCAATCTTTCTTTCGGAATTTGGGTTTTGTCTCAACTGCAAAGTTGTAGATCTTGTCGAAACCTTTCAAACGAGTATATATAAGCCATACAAAACTTTGATTTTTCATCGTTTGAGACTAGCTGTTGTTTTGCTCAATCTAGAGGGCTGTTTGCATTGCATCGATACCGATATTGCTGTCTTTTGTGCTCTACGTCGTGCGAACAATTTTGTGCCCTTCACAGAAGTTTGAGTAGGTGGCTAGCGTCTCTCCTAGCACTTGTTGTGTGGTTCTCCATTGCTTACACCAAGTCACATTTATCGTTACGTGTGCGTACATACACTTCTCTGCATAGGGCTTTGATTAGCTAGCTTTGATTAGGCTAGGATCAGCAACTTTGACGAGTACTTTGAACAATCTTTCCACTTGCATTAACTGATTTGATTATTGCTGATCCTTGCTACCATATTGAAGCCTTTTGAGCTCCACTTCCTACTAACTCAGCATGTACCGTTCCTCGCAATCGTTGGGCTAATCGCAAGTGAGAGTATCACGAACCAGCCACCGATTGTACCACTTCCTTGCTGCATTGGTAAGAACTTGTAAGAACTGGGTATAAGCTTGAGTGTGAGTGACTTGGTTGAGCCTCCAGAACCTAGTAGTTGATAGGGACATATACTTATGATTTGTTTCCTTGTTTTACGCTAACTATGGCGAGTTCACGGGATGATTGCAAGATAGATCCACATATTCTTGAGCCATTGAGCGGAGTGCAAGAAAGTGAACGAGGAAGATGCACGCTTGAGACAAGTTTCCCCACCACGGGAGGTATATGATCGTGATAGTACGTCTCGTAAAATTAAAATCATTGTGCCTTCTTTTGCTGGGAATTATGATCCTGATGCATATCTCACATGGGAATTAGCTGTGCAACAATTATTTGCATGCCATGAATTTCCTGATCATCTAAAAGTTAGGGCTGTTACCTGTGCGTTTTATGATTTTGCATCTATTTGGTGGAGTGAATACTGTCGTACTAATCAGAACATACCTAGAACTTGGGATGCTATGAAGAGAGCTATGAGAGCTAGATTTGTGCGTTCATATTATTCTCGTGATTTGCTGAATAAATTACAACGTTTACGCCAAGGTAGTAACACTGTAGAAGAGTACTATCAAGAATTACAAACTGTCTGGTCTCGTTGTGGCTTAGAAGAAACTAAAGATGCTAAAATGACTAGATTTTTAGGAGGATTAAACGGTCACATTCAGAATAAACTTGTTTATAAACCTCCAACTGTCACTCGCTTGTTACGTCTTGCTTGCAATGTTGAAAAGGAAGTACAGGGACGACAATCCAAGACTAGTCGTGCACTTTCATCGACTTTCACTACACCTTCACCTGTACAAGAAACAAACAAGTGCATGGTACACACCTCCGCATCCAGATCATCTTCGGTTGCTTTTTCTACTGCTGCATCTACCATGATTGCCGCCCCTGCTGCTGTGAGCGACACTCTATCTCACTGCCTGGCGTCATCGGCTCGCTCATTGGCAATTGATCTAGAGCAAGAAAAAGAAGGGAAAGCTTGTGACTACTCACCGTCACCAGTACCAACATCATCTAAGTCAAGCCTACAAGACAATGACAAAGGTACTGATTTGGTGCTACAGCAAGACATAGAGCAACCTTGTGAGTATATACCTGCTGTAGTGCAATCTTTTAATTTTTCTTATGTTGACTTGAATGAACCACGTGCTGATCTGAAATCTCATAATTTTGTACATGTTGAATTAATTACACATAAAGAAGTACTTGATAGAATATCCCCTGCTGATGCTTTGTACTATATCATGCTTAATGAGCATGTTAGTTTGAATGTGCTATGGAGAAAGTTTCTGAACTTTCATCTCTAAATTCTCTTTCTAGCACCTACACCTACTATTTTAAATTAATTGGAGACTATGGTATAGACAATCAATTTCTGGTTTATCGAATATGCATAACTTGTGATCACATGGATGAATTGAAGCTTGCTGTTTTAGACAACAATTCTTGTGTGCTGAATCTTGTTCAATATGAGAGAAAAATAAAATTTAGTGCTCATCCAATGCCTATGTGTTCACCTTTTATTGCACCATCTAGTATGGACATTCTGAATAAAAATGTTGAATTATGGAAGAACTTACAAATCTTTTCACCCTTGCTAGATGAATTTGCTATTGCTCAATTGAAAGTCGATTATATGAATGACTTGTGCACTTTGAATTCAATTATTGGTTGCCCATTCACGAGCAATAAATAACTCTACTATATACTTCACTTATACTTGTAAATTGAGTTGCAAATTGAATGCTATGAGAAAATATACCTTTGCTGATTTGATGCATGCACAATCACCTTTGATTTCCAAAGCTTTCTCTATTTCTTTGCCACCTGCTATTGCTAACATTTTGCAGAAAGATGAGAATGCATTGCTACAAGTTTTAAAGCTTTTCTTGCCGCGGGAGGAGGATGAGCATGAGTCGAGGATGACTCAAATGCAAGAAGGGGAGGATAATGAGGACATCAACCTGCCGGATACGACCGCTACCCCACCTCCAACCAGGCTACTCTATTGCCATCGATTCGGCTGCGTCAAACGCTACTCCAACGTGCTGACGGATTTACTTCACTTATACCTGGTGCTGCACCACTTCACATTGGGCCAAGGGCCTTGTATTTGTATCAATTATTTGGCCCAAAGGGCAGCCACCACTCTAGGTTATCTGGACCGGCCACCTCCTTGGCCTATTTGGGCCGACCACCTCCTGGGCCGCCTCCACCTCGGGCCGACCGCACTATTCACGATGCACTGTTCACGTGAACAGTGTTGTAAATAGTACCGCCCTATTAGCTCTTAGATATTTGCGGCTCCCCCTCCCGTATATAAGGAGGCCGTACCCCTTTAGTTTTCCTTGGATTTTGTTTATGTTTAGATTGCCTTCGTTGCAACTTGTATCTTTTGCGTGTGTCGGCTAGACCACCCAATTAAGATCCTTATTCAGAATCCCAACTCAATTCAATATTTCAATTCCTATTTGCAATTTCAGATTGCTTTATCTTGTTCTTGCGTGCTTCTTCGGTGTATGCAGGAATCGACCTTCGTGGTCAGGTTATCCGGGTATTCATGCACGGTTGATAACGACTTGTCGAGCAGTTCAGCGATTGCATGGTTTCGAGCCTTGCGTGTTCGTAGCCAGGATCGTGAGAGTTGAGCGACTACTACCGAACTTATCGTCTCATCGAAAGATCGGGCCAAAACAAGGACCTTCGGGTTCATCAATTTCTATCAAAAACAACTGAGCCAAGGCATGGATCGGCAAGTAATGGGGCCCACACAGTCCAAGGGTTAACGACTTCTTGCTCGTGTGGTTTGAGTTGAAACTTCAAATTTTTGAGTTATAAGTTTAGAAATCAAAGTTGAAGGTCCAATATTTCTTGAGTCAAGAGTTTGAAACTCCGAGTTAAAACTTTAGAAATTTCAATATAAATGTTCGAAATCCGAGTTGAAAGTTCAATTCTCGTAGAAAGTTGGAAATTCTTAGTAGAAAATTTTAAATTTATGAGTTGGAAGTTTAAAAATACAAATAGAAATATACAACTTTAGGATATTTGAGATTTTTACTTTGTCCGAAGCCACCAATTTATTTCCAAAATTGGAAAAATATCTTTCTAGGAAGCCACAATATACGCACGCAAAAGGCGGAAAACCACAAAGTGACATACGATCGATATTTGAATGGTCAAGCGGAAAGCCATAGATTTTTTCTGTCAAAATAACTCGTAATAGTCGCTCGATCCATACAACCAATAATCACAACTAAAACAAGATCAATCACAACAATTAGCAAGAGCAAAATTAGATGAACAAAAGACACAAGATATGAGAGATAGCAATCCGATGATCTTCTTTCAAAGATATTTTTCGTGTACATAATAGATGAGCTCTCTCCTACATTTATATACTAGGAGTCTTGCAAGGAATTTGGTATCGCCCCATCTTCTTGGAAGACAAGAAACCATCAGCTCACAAGGCTACCGCACCCTTAGAGGGATCGGTTTCAGAGCACTCCCTTGGGCGAATACCACGATATGCACATGCCTCGTGAAAACTCCAAAAAACAAGTAGGGAAAAAGATAGGAGAAAAGAGTGCATCGCATACACAAGTTGTATTGCACTTGTTGCCTTATTAAAAACATTCATGTGAGAAACCTTCTAGAAAAAACTCACTAAGGGAAAAGAGTATAACAGTTGATCTTCTTGATCATATCATCTCCTAGATTATTATCCTCCTACATAATATTTTAGCTTCAATATCAAAGATATATATGGGCTATAGTTTAGGATTTTCTCCCTCAAGTATGCACCTTTCTAAGTGGTAAAATCTTCAAGGTAGCTTCAGGTGGTGATAATCAAATTGATTCCTTCTAGGTAAATCAAAGTTAATACTTTCATAATCTAAAATACGACGATCAAAGTTTAGCATATATGTTCCCCCTCAAGACAACACCCATTGGAGTCTTCCTGCTCCAATGTCATAATCACATTTTTCATAGGTGATGGTATTGTGAGTAAATCTACTAGATTATCACTATGTTTAGTCTTCTAGACATTTTGTAACACCCCGGCTTAACCAAAGCCTAAGATGTCACTTACAACTACTATCACTACCAATCTTAACCAATAATCAAGTATTACCAACATCTAGACCTCAAGAATAACATTCAACAAAATGTTAAACATAAATTTCAGCAACATGTTGTACCATAAATTGAATTTAAATTGGACCAAATAATTACCAAAAGCGTCCTAAATAAGTTTAATCCAGGAAACGCATCAACTAATAGTAATACGAACCAAAAGGAACTAAAGGAATCCACCAATTGACCAATTATTACAATATAAAACGCTAAATTGCTCATGACCAAAAGTGATGAAATGCTAGGTAGAGTGAAGAGCTACAAAAGAGCAATTGTTCCATGTTCTACCTCCACCCAATGCATGTCGCTTTCAACGTTCACCTAAAACAACAAATAAGCAAGCGTGAGCCCACGACTCAGCAAGTACAAAGCAAATTAATAATCAAGGCATCATCTTAATAGCAATTCATTTCCGTTTATCTCATTATCTCTTCCACTTTTCTCTTTTCATGAATGCTATGCAATCTCATGCTCATGACTCAACGCATCTCTTTGCTTATACCAGTATATCTCTTTAATATGGGGACCAATTACCCATCCTTTTTCATATGGGAACCTCATTGACATATTTTAAATATAGGGACCTCATTCCACTCCCGTGGGTCAAATCTTTCCATCATGAATGCTTATTATGCAATGCAATGATTATTGTCTTTCACCATTAGCAATGGAAATAATCATCATTCTTAATAATCATCATCATCAAGTTATCGAAAGCATATGAGCAATATGAAATAGGCACCATTCACATGAATAATCATAGCAAGGATTCATTTAAACAAATAATAATTCGAGACATTCAAATATCATTCTACCATACACTTGCCTCTCTAGTTGCGATGACCGGATAATTTGAAGGTGTCACCAATCCCGGCCACTCCGCCTATAGTAAACACTCAACTCAAAACAAGCCACAACAATAAAAATCAGCACTTATTCGACAACGCCCTACGCGCTCTCCAATACCACAACTTTCCTCATTGCCGACGGTCTCCCCGCTATCCCGGCACTAAAATGGTCATAACTTTCAACTCCTACATTTTAAAATGGTAAACCATACCATTTCTGGAATCTAAATAAAATTTCCAACAAATTCTTAGGTGATCAAAAGTTTAGATTAAATCATCTAAACCCCCAGTTTTAATCCAGAAAACAGATATATCATCTTCTGGATAGCGGACTTAATAATTTCATATCTTTTAATACACACAGGAAAATATAATGATCTATAACTTTTCAGAAACTACAGGGAATTATCTACCATATCATAGTTATGCCAAAATTTTCATTCTACCATTAACTTAGTCAAATTAATATTTTCCCACGACTACATCTAGTAGCAACCCGGTTCAAGACTGCAGTCTTTCAAAAATCATAACTTCTGTTTTACCCGTCCAAAAATTATGTCCTTGGACTCTATGGAATCCTTACAAAGTTACCTATCCTTTTCATGTAGATCCAAATCCCAAATTATTCCATCTTGTATTTTTAATCTACAGATTAGTGCATGATGCCAAAACACGACAAACTTAACAGACAACAAGCCTACAAAATTCACATCTCAATATCTACTCATCCGATCGACATGAATAAAAATTCTACAGAAATCTATCGAAATCCTCTACAACTTTCTAGTAGATGAAATTCCCAAATTACGCACAACCATTACCCGGATTTATAGTATAACAATACAGCATACTAAACTAATCTACTAATTGATTTCCCTCGAATAGAAATTGCTAGTTCCCTCTTTAATCCCATTTTTAATCTCTAGGTAAGGTAAACAAAATGTAGGGGAAAACTTGATCGTCACCCTTGGAGATCAAGATGTCGAACATGAAATACCCGTGAAATCCTTATCTTCCTCCCTTCTTTTCTTCTTCTCTTGTCCTTGCTGATCTTCCTATTCCCCTTGTTGATCTTCCTCTCCCCCCTGATTTGGTGGGGCATACAGCAGGCAGCAGTACTCGTATGTAGGATAGTCTAGGAGCGCAAGGGCTAGGGGATTCATGCAGCATTCAGCGCAGGAAGCAGTTGCAAGCAAGAAGCAGTTAGCGCAAGGCATGCATGCAAAGGTAGCAACAGGCTTGGCATCAGAGAGCACAGAGCAGAGGAAGAAACTAGGCGGCTCGCAAGGAGGCAGGAGGGGTAGGCGGCGCAAGAAGAAGGGGTAGGTGCAGGAGCTCTGGCTAGGCACACATGGGGTTAGTTTTTTTTTTTGCTGGTGGGACTGCCTCCCCTCGTCTCCTTCTTATGGTCGGCTCCCCATTGGGCCCAAAAGGCGTGGGTCAAAGGCCCGAAGACCAATTCTCTCACCAATTCTGAATTTCCTCTTTTAATTCCTTTAATTCCCTCTCTAATTTAATTGCACTCTCTAATGATAATCAGGATATTACACATTTATTCCACTATTCTTCCTAATATTGTGAGGATAAAATAATTCAAGAGCAATGTGCTTAACACTTTCAAATAGTCACTATTTAATTGTGCAACACAAGCTAATATTTTGTCCTTACAAAGAACTATGGGGGTAAAATTAGTTCAATTCACATACCTTCTGGATATAATTAATCAAGCCTCTTCATTTGGGCTAAATTCTATGCAACTTTCTTTGAGTGGATTTTCAAAGCTACAATCAATTAGTCTGTTCTACAGAACTATAAGAATTGGCTTATACCACTATAGATATAACTAGTCTAAATTTGGTGTTTAGGGGATTAATCAAATTGCCCATATCACCAATATGCTTGTACCTTCATAGTACTTGTACCTTCATAATACTAGAGGATAACGCCACTTCCACTATCTTCATGGTGGAGATGCACTAATAAGTGTTTATATCGCACACTTCTAGTGTTATGGTTCATTATTTCATTCTCTCGGGTCTATATGGGTCTTTGTCCACTTCTAGGGATCATATAGTCATTGGTGTGATTCAAGATATTGGTTGGTAAGTCACTTCTTGACTTATTCCTTCAAATAAAATGCTCTTCTTCTGGTTGAGACATATTAAGGTATGAGATTTATATATGTTGCGATTTTCATTCCTTCTCATTAGAATCATGAGTCCATTAAGGATCTCCTCATACAGATTATCAAAATCCTTTAACCGCATATTCTTTATTTGTAACATCCCAAAAAAAATCTATTTTGGGAAGACATAGTGAAAATAAATAGGAAAGTAATTCTGAGCTTATTCTGTATATATAATTATTTATGCATGTTTTTTTGAGATATTTGCATAAAACAAATAATGAATTTAATACAAGCAACAACATGTAAGGATTTTTGGGAAAATCACAGAGCACATAAAATCCTAAAAATTTACATAAACAATTATACAGGGTCAGAAACCCTCCCAAATAATTTCGTAAATCAAAAATCCAGCAAGCACTCAACCAGAAATTAGAAATTCATAAACTATTTTTAAATCTCCCTCTAACCCATGGGTCGAAACTGAGCGGACACAAATCCTTTTGTTAGCGCCAGCGTGTGCGCTCGTTGCCCCGTTGATGGGTGGGCCCTACTCGTCAGGTGGTGTCCTCCACCTCATGCCCACGCCAGCGCCAACGCACCAGAGCACCTCGCTCGTTCCGTCGTTCGCTCGTGGACTGCCTTCACCGCCCACAGTTTAGCACCTCACCTACTACTGTCGCCTCCGCGTGCCTCGCCCATGCCATCTACCCCCTTAATGGCACCCACCCCCGCGAGCGGAGAGACCCAGAGGCGACCACAAGTTTCTCGCGCTGCTGCCAGCGTCTCACCGTTTTTCTCACGTATTTGTCCTAGCTATTTAAGCTCTAGCTGTGTCACCTTCTTCCTTAGCTTGCCCCCATTCCATTTCGCGCTAACCCGAGCCTCATAGCTCCTTGGTTTTGCGGGAATGTGCGTGTCGTTCTCGACACCGGTGAGCGCGCCTCTGCACCATTCTTGCTCTAGTGAGCTTCCTAAACCACGACACTTGCATCATCTTGATCCTCTTACCTCACTCACTCCTCTCCTTTGCTTAATGTAGCCCCGGGGGATCTGTACCTCGAACGTAATCACCTTCGTCCTTAGCCCCAGCGTGCACTCGAGCTCGCCAACTCGTTCCCGTCGCTCTAGTGAGTTCGGGCTCAAACTAACTGCGTCACCATCTGTTCCATACCCTATTGATGTTTTTCCCTCACTCAATATAGGCAATCTCACCATGAATTCGAGCATCACCCTCGTCTTCCTCATTCACGGCTGCCACCACCATTTCTGATCTTCCTCGAAATCTAGTGAGCCTCAGTCCAATTTCTTGCATCTACACCATCCTTAGCACTCTAGTAACCTTACGTGACGCTTATTGTAGCACCTCCGTTGCTGTGGTGAGCTGCCGTCATAGACCTTCTCTGCTCCATCGCTGCTCGTCGTTGACAAACCGCTCTAGAGCCTCTGCGACCTCATCTTTTGCACCTGTGTGGTCGTGGTGAGCCTCTGAACCTCATGCGCACTTCAATTTGTAGAGAGCGAGTAGTTTACGCCATGTTCCTCGTAGCCACCCATGGCGCCGCCGTAGTTGCATGCCGCTAGCTCGCCTCCGGTGACCCTAGGTATTAGCGCCTAGCCCGTTAGCACCTCTTAGACTCATTGAGTCCAGTGTGTCTCTCCTTTAGCCCGGGGGAAGCCTCCTTTCGCCAAAGACATCACAGACCCGAGGCGTTTCGCCGCTCTTCGCCGCCGCAATACTGCCTTTGGCTATCCCCGTCGCTGCCACCACCACCAATAGCTTTGCCGTACTCTCCTCTTTCTGTTCTGCCACTCAACATCGCCGCTCATCGCGCTATACACCCGCGGCGAGCTCGCCATGACGCTCGGACATGCACGTAGCTCTACGGCCTTCCTCTCTCTTTGCCAGTGGGACCCACAGGTTTAAAAGTTAGTTAGCGCTTAATGACAGTACTTAAAAGCACTAAGTCGATGATAGGTGGGACCGGCTGAAAAAGTAATAAAAATTCTAATTTAAAATATATTTAGTAAATGAGTCACTTACGTGTGGGACCACTCACTATTTTCAGGTTTTAAAAACATGTTTTAAAACCGAGAGGCTGACATGTGGACCCCAGCTGTCAGTAGATTAAAATCAAAATAGGTTTAATCATCAAGTTAATAATTAATGAGTCTATGACATGTGGGATGCTTCTGTTTTATAAATTAAATCAATAAAACAAAAGAATGAGTCACTGACAAGTAGGCACCACATTTAAGTTAATAAAAATCTGAAAAAAAATGTGAAAGCCGCCTGTAGTTCTGAGGAAAATATGGTTTCTCTATTAGAAAGTGTAAATCTCGAAGAACTCAGAGAAGAATACACTTTCTCTGCTGGAAAGCGTAAACTTTAGAAAATACACTTTTGACGTCACCCTTTTCTATTTTCTGGAATTTTCAAACCAAAACAAATTGAAACCTTAATAACTTTTGCATAAAAACTCCAAATGAGATGAATCCTTTCTCTAAATTCAACTAAAATCATGATCTACCTAAATATGATAAAATATTTGGTTTTTTGCTGTTGAAATTATTTTGCTATATTTAATTTACTTCCAGCCCTTTTGATTAGACATCGATTATTTGGACAATTTTTATGACGATATCCCATCCTCATATTCAGAACAACCAGATCAAGGCAAGCACCTCCTTTGACCATGTTAATCCTTCTATTTTAATTGTTTTGCTTCTTTTTCCAAATTCTATTATGCATGCGTGTATGTTGATATAAAATTACTATGTTTAGGATAACGGTAGTTGTAAATCCTACTCGATGAATGATCCTCCTTGAAATGTTGATATCCCTACTGTCGTAGCTATTAGGTTATGGTTTAGACAATGAATAATGTTAACTTGGATTTTCCGAATGTGAATCTCGCATAATTGCTTAGTCAAGCTATAGTCTTCACTAAAATTTGTAAAAAGGATGACATGATAAATATGAGTCTGGGAGTTTTTGTAAAGAAAGTCCAGAGGGGTGTACCTCTATTATTTTGTATAAAAATAAAAATAAAAAACTTAGTTTGTGATGCGGGCAAGTTATATTATGTTTTGAGAAGTGTGAGAGGTGTATCTCACAAGTAGACCGGGGAGATTCTAGCTGGAGTCAATTAAGGACCGAACACTGCTACATCTGACCTAAGCGTAAGCGTGCAACCATATGTACTGGTATGGGACGCCCTTAGCAAATTAAGTCATTGAAAACTAGCCTTGCACGTTGGTAGGCCGTAGTAGTATGAGTATGACTGGTGTAAGCATGTTCGAAGGTGCTCCCTTCACCAAGGCATTGGGCACAAAGCCTTCCAACAGGTAAATGCCTCACTTGACGGGTGTGTACCCAGGCGAAGTGAGGGTGTTCATTCACCAGACTAGTGCAAGGATAGGACTAGATGATGTAAAGGCTTCGACACGTACTCTAGACTGCTTATCGAAGGTAGTGAGTGGTGGTATCAATGGATGCCAAATAAACTAGAGAATTTATGTGCTGTAGTTAAATTTGTACCCCTCTATAGAGTGTAAATCTATTTAAATAGCCGTGCTCGTGGTGATGAGCGTGCTAAGTGCAGTATTGCCGGGTATAGTCTTGGTTTTCATAAAAACAATTTTGTTGAAAAATGAGGGAAAGGGTTGTTGATTTATATTTGAACTGAGTGCCATGTGTGTGACTAAAAATAAAATATTGCTCACAGCCGAGGAGGGTTGTGAGTTGTTATTTATTTAATTACTTACTTGTTGTCCTTTATCTATTTAACTACTCTTAACATTTCTGTTGCAAAATACTACGTATTGATATGGCAAATAAAATTTGCTTAATGCAAAATAACTTGTAGCATAGAGCCTCATCTCTTGATTAATCATGCATTTATATAAATTTTGTGATACACTACAAGTCTTGCTGAGTACACAATGTACTCAATCTTGCTTAATTTGTTGTTCAGAGTTTGAGGATGAACTAGTTCCGGACGACGACGAGTCTTTCTAGAGCTTAGTCCTTGTCAGTTGCCTGTAGGATTGGAGGGGGCATACTGTTGGAAATATGCCCTAGAGGCAATCATAGAGATGATTATATTTCCTTATGTTCATAATGTTGGATAAAATGTTATCTTGTTCCAAGAATAATATTGTTAATATTGATTATCAAGTATGTGACTTGATTGTGAAACTCTATATTTCTGCGATAATTATTCTTATACGATCCCTGGTCGGAAACATATGAGGACACATATGAATAGACTAGCATATGTATTGGTTGATGACTATGTTTCACGGGTCATGGATATGGAGATATCAAACCAATAATATATGGACACATGTTAGAGAACATGATGGTGGATTAGACCCACCTTGAGACACTATTGAGATTGTTATGATTCTATGTGTCGTTAGTTGGTCTCAAGCAATGTTGATGTATAATCCTTAGACCTGAGATCAGCATGGTTTCCTCATATGTAATAGCACTCTTAGGGGTTGCCAAACGCTACACCGTAGCTGGGTAGTTATAAAGGTAGCTTTCGGGTATGCTATGAAACATGCAGAGGAATGTGACTGGTTAGATATGGGATTTGCCCCTCCTAACATAACAGGAGAGATGTCTCTGGGCCCCTCGTTGTGGTCAGATAAAGAAAGTGCATGGCTATGCCACTAGTAGTCGAAGTGTTCGACCATGTGAAGTAATCCGACACTCAATCGAGAAAGTATTGAACAATCCATGGATGACACAACATCTCACCTGGAGTTCAACCAGACATCGTGAGGCAAAGGGAGTATACACGAGTAGGTCACTTAGTTCGAATAGTTACGGACTGGTCGTATGGAGATACGAGCTGATCGTAAACTGGTCAAACGTAGTCACAGGGTGGTCGTAACCTGGTCGTAAGGAATTACGAACTGGTCATGACCAAATACGAACTGGTCGTATAGAGATAGGACCTGGTCATAAGTGATGAGGACCTGATTGTAAATCATATTGCATTAAGGTTCGTCCGATATATTTTGTGTGTATTCAGGAATCGTTGTGTTCTGCTAGGAGCCGCTACGACTCGTGATCGGAAAGGGTTTCCGAGTCACAACCGATTACGCATGAACCTATAGGGTCACACACTTAACGGGTTGGAACAAACCAATATGAATACGATTTGACAAACGTGTTCGGATAAGATCCGTCGCGAGCACTATATAAGGAGATGCATGAGGCTGTTGGGAGGTACGCGTGAATCACCACCGAAACCCTAGCCGCCATCTTCCTGAGAGCTCTGCCGTGTGACTTGGTGCTAGTACATCGATGTACGGTTGTTCCTTCCCTGGACGTGTGGATACCGTAGAGATGCTACTGCGACTGTTGCGCTTGAGGACGATCCGCGATCTTCACAAGGAACTGCAGACGTTGCTGGAGGAGACGATCGACTCGTGAGGACGCTGGACGATCGACTACGACCACTACATCGACGCGCTCTATGTTGGACCAGGCTGCTCCAACCCTTCTTTCGCTGCTCTGCACGTCTGGTGGTAACGATCTGTGATCATCTACTTGCTTGGCTTCCTGGTTTGCGTGGTAAATTTTTTTTTGATTTGTAGCTATCGTAGCCTACCAGTGGCCCAACACATACCACTGGACCATTTTGGTTTATTTTCCATATTTTCCGTTGCACTATGTTATTTTGCTATTTCTGATGCTTAAGCTTTTATTTGGCTGGTCGATCCATGTGTTGTAAATAATGTAACCGCTTAAGCTTTGTACCATAAATTGTTTTATTTAGTATGTCATTGATCGGTTGACTAAAGTGGCACACTTTCTTTCAATCAAGACCAAGATTCGTACCGGTCACCTAGTTGAGCTCTATGTATCCAGGATCGTGAGCTTGCATGGTGTGCCGAAGACAATCGTTTCTGATCGTGGTTCCATCTTCACTTCCCAGTTCTGGCATAGCTTGCAATGGGCTATGGGAACTCATCTTTCCTTCAGCACAGCATATCATCCCCAAACTAATGGTCAGACTGAGAGGGTCAACCAAGTTTTGGAAGACATGCTCCGTGCTTGTGTTCTTTCCTATGGGAAGTATTGGGAGAAATACTTACCATTCACCGAGTTTTCTTACAACAACAGCTTTCAAGCCAGTCTCGGCATAGCACCTTTCGAGGCCTTATACGGGAGAAAGTGTAGAAGCTTGTTGAATTGGTCTGAGACCGGCGAAAGACCTTTCTTTGGCCCGGACTTGATCAATGAGGTCGAGAGTCAAGTCCAGCTTATTTGTGAGCGTCTACGCATAGCTCAACCCAGGCAAAAGAGCTATGCGGATCGCCGTCGTCGTGAGTTGAGTTTTGAGCCTAATGACTTTATTTATCTCAAAGTCTCTCCTTTGAAGGGCCATCAGTGTTTCGGCGTCAAGGGCAAGTTAGCTCCTCGGTATGTGGGTCACCGCATCATCGAGAAGAAAGGAGTTGTTGCCTATAAGTTGGATTTGCCTGCTGCACTTGAGGGGGTACATGATGTGTTCCATGTGTCCCAGTTAAAGAAGTGCCTCCGTGTTCCAACTGAGGAAGCTCCGTTGGAAACTCTTGATGTACAAGAAGATTTGACCTATTGCGAGCACCGTGTTCGCATCCTTGAAGAGGCTGAACGAAGAACGAGAAATCGTTCCATCAAGTTCCTTAAAGTTCAGTGGTCAAATCATTCCAAGGATAAAGCTACTTAGGAAAGGGAAGATCGTCTGCATGCGGACTACCCCTCTTTCTTTTCCGAGTGAGCCAAATCTCGGGACGAGATTTTTGTAAGGGGGGAGATTTTGTAACATCCCAAATATAGGTTGTGTTTCAAATGTAACTAAACCAGGGTTTGTGTTTCAAATGTAAGAAAATGAGAAGAAATTAAAACTTTTCTTACATCTTGTAGTCTTTGAACTTTTCTATAATTCTTGTAAAGGAATTGTGGAATTCAAAGACCTAAACCTCCAGCTGACTAAAATCAAACCCTTTTTCAACCTTGTCAAGAATCTTTTGTTCAACCTTTAGAAATATTTTTCCTTGGGTCTAGGGATGCTGTGTGACCCCTCTGAAAAATTTCATAATTTTTAGAAATTATTTGATAATTTTTGGAGGCAAGTCAAACCAATTTGACCTTAGGTCAAACCCTAGAATAAACATTGAGGAATTTCTTGAGAAAAATGCAGTGCATGAAAATCTCTGGAAATTTTATGTAAGGTTGATCCTGGAGTGAGGAACCTCCAGTCAACATTTCAGAATTTTTGAGTTAGTTTGCTACCTCTAAAAATTCTTCCAAACTCAGCTTTCAAATTCAAACCCAAACTGGTTTTCACTGTTCCTCGGGCTCGAGCCACCTGTCTCGGTCGAACCAACTAGCTGTACCGACGCGGTCGATTCGGCGCGCTCGCTGTGAACCGTCCGATCTCCATCGCACCATCCATGTTGGCGCGGAGCCGCAATCGCCCGGGCGCGTGTGAGCCGTTGGATGAAAATCCGATACCGGGCGCGGTCGCCTCTTCCTCTCGCTCAAGACGCGCTGGGTTGTTATGGCTCGCAGAAGAAGAACGCGGGGGAGCAGCGCCTTGTCACCTCCCAACGGGTCCTTCTGCGAGCATTAAATGCGGGTCAGAGCCCCGCCCTCAAAGTCGCCTTGCTCACCTGCTCTCGTCGCTCCGAGCGACCGTGCACCGCGGTGGACCGTGGGGCACTCATGAGCATGCGCCAGCTCCCTCCTTCGCTCTCTCTTCTATTTAAGCCCCTCCAGCTCTCCCTTGCCTTCCTTTCAACGCCCTTGAGCTTTGCCGAGCACCCTTGTTGCTTAGTTGAGCTCAATTCACTAAATCCCCAAATCACCATTGTCGGTAGTGGAGCTCCTCGTCGTCGGCTGGCACTCCGGGGTTCATTTGCTATTCCTCTCGCGTCACTTCATGCCCCTCTCCACCTTGAACTTTTCCCCTAATCCAATTTTGGTTTGCCTCAATAGGGAGCAACTAATTTTGGAGTTTCCCCTTTTCGGCCGAAGTTTGCTCTTTTCACCCTCGCCGCCGGTAAGCTCCTCCTCTCTTCAATTCTTTGCTCATGGACCATCCTTGAGCCCTATTGAAGCTAATGTGATGACCCAGTCATGCTCATTTTGCTCAGGCCGTCGTCTCCTCGTTGTCGTCTCCGGCGTCGGTGCGGCTCAACGTTGCCAGAGCTGCTCCAACCCTCTCTGCCCCTCCGCGTCCTTCGGGTAGCTTCGCCGTAGTCCCTAGATGCTCAGGCAAAGCTTACTTGAACTGCTACGGAGCTCTATTGCTGTTGTCGTCGTGGCCGTGCATGGCACCGCCGCTCCTCGTAGGCTCGCCGCCGTTCTAGGCCGGCTCAGCCGCACTGGGTGGTGCCAGCAGGTGCGCAAGACTATTGCGGATCTCAGACCACCATTGGTTTGCGCCGCCGTGCCCTAGGTCACCGGCGATTCGCCGTGGAATGCACTCGGGTGCGTTGTTGGCCCGACAAGCACTGTAGCGACATCATTAAGGCTAATGATCAGCTTAAATATTTAATGACTGTCCTAATCTGGTTAGTGAGTCACTAACGGGTGGGCCCGCGTGCTTAAACGCGCGTTGTGCGTGTTTTTAGTGCGGACCGTCCGTTTCTTGATCGACGGCTCAGATCGCGTGGCGTTTATTCTCGCCGCGTGAGCCGTCCATCTCGAGATCTGCGGTACGCGATTCATGCGGGCGTTAGCGCATGAGATCCAAACGCGCCATGATCGATTCAAGTTGGGTCGTTGGATTTGATCCCAACAGCCTACGACCAGGGTTTCCGCGCACGCGCGCGCGCCGTTCCGTTCATCTTGGGCCGTGCGATGCAAGATCAACGGCCCAGGTTTTTCCACGTCAATTTGATTTTAAGAATATCTCGAGAGATTTATTTGCGAACTGAAAAAGGTAATAAACTTCAAAATTGCATAACTAATTCATTGTAGCTCTATTTGAGTTGATTCAAATTTTTTAGCTCTGGTTTGAACTAGGATTTAATCTAAAAATGGTTGGAATCTTGGTTCGGCTCTAGAAAATGGATTGGTAAATTGGTTTAGAAAAAGGCTTTAAATGTTGCTCTAAAAATTGCATTTAACTTGTAAATTGCATAAGTAATTCTCTATAGAACCTTTTTGAGTGAATCCAATTTTGTTAGCTTCCTCTGTTAGTGTAATAAATGGTAGCATAGGTTTTAGGCATGCCACTATTTTTAAAGTCTTTGTGGTTGTATTTTATTTGTGCTCTTTTGCATGTCTTTGAAAAATCATAGAAAATACATCCTAGCTCCAAATGAGGTGAATTCAATTGTGTTGTTCATCTCATGAGGTGCTTTGCTTACCATAAAAATCCCAGGTGCAACACCTCTTTGGAAAATTGTGCTAAAGAATTTAACTCGGATAAACAAGATGCTTAGGTTTGAATTTTTCATTTTTTTTTCGGTGAGCAGATTTGTTTTGGCCATAACTTTTGCATTGAGAATCCAAATCAATTGGTTCTTATTGCTAAATTCCTTAAAAATCATGCCCTTCCTGCTGTAAAAATTTCAGAGCATTTTGAGAAAGTTGGCTGTGGAGTCTTTTCGGTATTCCTCGTTTCTTATCGGTTCTTTTTTGCTTTTTTGTTAGGTGCCGACGAGTGTGTTGATCTCGAGAGCGTTCCTCTGCAGCATAATGAGCATATCCAGTAAGGCAAGCAGTTTGATCATGTTTAATCCCATTACTTTCAAAGTCTAATATATTGTTTGCAAAGTGTATGTATGCATGCTCTATTTTGTTGTTAAATTATTGTCGATTAGTTGATCCTATAGATGCATACTCTGTAGGTAAATGTTCAATCTCTACTACTAAGCCTAGGAATATCTTGCTGTGATTTAGAGTTCGTCGGATGAGCTCTTGTCACTTAGTAGATTACGTGTTGATATTGCTTAGAAATGCTTAGCTTACGGTAGAATTGGGCGGTTATCGACTTAGTCGATAACTTTGATCACACAAATCTATTTATTACCATATGTCCAGCACTTTGTGCTTTGTTACTTTGTAAATCTAAAACTGAAAATAAAATATTTTGGACTTGGGCATATTGGTATGTTGGTGTGATTGTTTTGGGTGTGACTGGAATGATGCCTGAGTCAACAAGGACTGAATTTCTTGCGCCATTGATCCAAGCACTTTTGCGTGCTAACCACACGAGGGGGATATGGAACCTCTCTTGACTTAGTACTTTGGTATGCGTTAATTCCGGGTCGCATGGTGGATGTGTGTGTTGTGTTGAAAACTAAACTTTGTGTTGTGTGTGTTTTTGGGTGAATAGTGGTGGAGCGTCATCCACTGCAAGGAGCATCATTCTTTTCTAAGGGTGATGAGCATTGGTCCTTTGTCTAAAGGTTCAATGACTCCGTATTAACGTATGGGTGTCTATCCATATGGGCGACTCGTAGTTAATGCATTCTATTGGAAAGTGTCATGTAAGACTAACCGTGCCGACATACGAAAGGAATTGTGCTAAATAGCTTGGCGAAAAGGTGGTCTCACGTGTGGGTACATTGGTACACCCCTGCAGGGTTAAATCTATTCGAATAGCCTCGTCCTAGGTCATGGACAAGCTTGGATATTTCCCGCAAGAATTAGACTACAACCTTTAATTAAAACTTGATGTGGGTGGTATGAATGGGTAATTCATGCTATTGTTGTGGTGACTATTGGGTTGGTCACTTCCAGGATTGTTGTTGTCATCTATCTATTGTTATTATGGTGTTGTCTCGTTGTTATTTGCAAATTAAAAACAGATTGTAAAATTGCTTTAAATCTATTACATTATTGCAAAATGAAAATTGCTTTATCTTTGAAAACAACCTCTGACCTCCACTTAAATAAGCTTGCATGTAGCATATGTATAGGCTGTTACACTACACGTAAGTCTTGTGAGTACATTTTTGTACTCATTTGCTTTGCTTAATTAATTTGTTGCAGAGGAGGTTGATCCCCCAGGGATTCACTTTTGTGAGATGTGCGGTGGATTTGATGACTAGGTTGGCGGCCCGGTTGGTTGCCTTGTGGGCTATAGGCAAACCGTATGGCTTTTGTTTATCGCCATCTTATGGCTTTTGCTTCCACTGTTTATTTATTTCCCTTAGTTGTTATTTGGTCGGTCGGCCCCTTTTGTAATAACTCTATTATGTATGTCTTTTGTTTAATCCAGTTCGTGCTTTGGTTCTATGTCTTGAATGGAATTGATGCATGATTTTGTAAAGGGGTGTGTATACTGCATCTCTGGGAAGTATACATATCTCGAAGACACGGGTTATTTTGTTTTTGATGCTAGGATCAATGGTAGACTAAGCATTACAAGCCGAATAAACCGAGGTCCTCACAGTACACACATGAGGGCTTCAGGTATTCAAAGCCCGAGGTCCGATATTATTCATTCATGCCATTTGTCAGAGATACAGTGTAGCGGAATATACATTCATACATAATAGGAGAGTACGGTCTTCTACAAGGACCTTTGAACCATCGTTGTTCATAACCTCATTATTTTCATAATAACCCATTAAGTCTGAACTTGTTGGTTCCAAGACATACATTTAGCGATTATGGTTCAGCCTCAATTGCTTTCTTCATTTGACCCGATATCAGTGCTTCCTACACTCAGCCTTGGACTTTGATTTTCGGATCTGGGTTATCATTGGAGAAACATTAGCAATTATAGAGGCAACATTGTCGACAATATTCTTTTCTCCCATATCCTCGTAATTTGATGTTATAGTGGCTTTCCCTGTGCCTACAATATGAGCATCAGTTCCTGGTCTTTACTCTTAGTTGTTCTACATTCCTAACATTATAGTTCACGCACTCTTATGTTGCTAGGTTTCATCTTCATGATGAGTCTCTTTCTTCATGAGTCTTCATGAGATCACCTTTCAAGCGAATTCTCTCCGGGAGTCTTAAGGAATGTTAAACCATTATTTCACTAGTGTCATTTAGACCATAGAACCGACAGGTGTCCCTGTAGATTTAGATCATTGAGCTACAAGTCATTTCGCCTAATGGATATACTATTCAAAACCCAGGGTATACCACTCTTAGCAGTGAGCTAGCCTCCTAAAAACACAACTTGGTTACTCCTTTATAATTTCTTCAAAATTATCTGGCAAGCTCCCGCTTCTAGCTTAGACGTGTATGAACTAAACCTCTAGTTTAGCTTGGCTAGTGTGTGAATCATAATACTAAAGATATTTTTCGTCTAGGAAAATATCAAGGCATTCAGCAATTTTAGGCTTTTCTCTCCCCCTAATGCCGAGATTAGATCTTTATTAATAGCATACCACAAAAATACCGAGCATTGGAAATGGAATTTCATATCCAACATATATCCCCGACTTCTAGTGGAGGCCCATAAATGTATGTTATGGTGGTGATATTATGTGGGAAATATTTCACTCTTGTCAACACACACTAATTTCACTTTGGGGGTTATTCATTATATGTAGTGAGCTAGAATTGTATTAATGCAGTGGCATGAAAACTGCACTACCCTTACATTTTGTTGGTTATTCCAACTCCTAGTTGGTTATTATATCTATGACAAGAAAGCCCAAACAAAGGTCTGTGTTAGCATATTGTTCTGTAGTCTAGCTTCTTTGTTCTTTCCCCATGTTTTGACTTAATTACTCGTACCATTGTTTAAACTAATTTGGATCATTAAGCTTTAAGTTTATAATTATGTAACATGTTTTCTTTTGGTCACAAGTTATATATTCTAAACACCATAACATAAATCTACAGGATGCTCTTCCATAAACATATATATAATGTTGGAACATAAAACGTTGACCATAATTAATCTGCACAGAAATACTAGATTTTCTTCTCAAATACAAAACTAGATGAAACACCCAAAAAGAACAACTATTATGCTGGAATGTTGATTATTCTACATGACTATGACAATTCAACTAAGTGGGTGATAAACAAAATGCATGACTTATATTTATAATGCCAAAATAAATACGGCCACTTTAGATCATTCTGGATCGTTATAATCCAATAGGTCATCATCTTATATTCGGAAGTTACGTTTGGTCATGGCAGATAATATGGTTGCTAGTGATGATGTGGTTTCTGACCGCTTTTACCAATATACATGTGTGGTGGCCAATGAGTATAACATGCTTTAATATTCATCAAAAGCAGTGGACGAGCAGCTGCTTCAGGCGGTTGACTTCTTGTCGTGTGTGTAGCCACATGCTGGTGGTTAGCATATTTCTTAAAGCACTAATAGTTGCCCTACAATGGGCTACAAAAATAATGGCCATTAACAACATAACATGATTGTCACTCATCATATCTACCTGATATTAACAATCATTATGCAATTAATTCATTAATCCCCTAAATAATCTAGATTATTTAATTTTTTGGGCTTATTTTTCTTCTGGTTGTGACCTAGGATATGCCTACCATGGATCTTGTTTTCCACATTTTTCTTATGCTTCTTCATATCAAATTTACCTCTCATGCCCAAATTTGTCCCCCTTTTCACTCCAACTATAAATTTTTTGAGTGACAATGTGTGCTTCATGCATTTACTTTAAATCAACTCAGATGCTTCTAGCAATATGTTGCAATCATACTTCTACTAGAGTATAATTTTATCTGGCGGGAAACCAACATATGCCTTGTAAATTTTTTCTTACAGAGTTCTTAAACAAGAAACAATACTTATTCAAGGATTATATTGTTTTCTTAGCCAAAACGATTATTTGGGGATCAACATAAGGCCAATAAATTCTATTTATTCATGTGTTGCCGTTAAATTATATTTCCCTTTTGCCTACTAGGCATCAACGTACACAAAGAACCGGTGCATAAATAACCTACATAGTTAATTTAGGCTTAGTGGATACCAAGAGCACATTTTCTATAATATTTCTAATAGGCGAGGCATCTATTATTTACTATGTCAGGTGTAACAATTCAAACTTTTATTCCATGCAAGATTAATGATTTTACTACATGTAAGATGTGCTACTGGGAAGCATTGACTACAAATTGTTGATATTTGTGATCCGTATGTGATCCGAATTTTCAATATGGTCGAATCTAAACATATCATAGTAGCGGATTAGTTTCCTACTTGGACTCCAAATCCTTTTACTTCCTTTATGTACCTCTTGTAAGCCGCATGAAGAGAGTTGACGGCTCATCGTAATTCCCCTGCGTTTTGTAAACACTCCTCATATAGTGATCATCGCTGGTTGGCGCTCGTGGTTTTTTTCCGTAAGAGTTTTCACGTAAAAATGTGTATCTTTTTTGTCTCTATTTTTCTAACAAGTGATATCAGAGCACAAGAGATTAAGGTTTTGAGAGAGATGCGAAGAAAAAAATCAGATCTATTCCGACCGCCGTCACGCGAAGCGACACGTCTTCGTCTCGCGTTTTTTCGCCTCGATCGGCGACGTCCCGAGGCCCAGTCGCGCAGCGTGTCTTCACCTCGGTCCGTGCATCGCCACGGGTCCAGCGCGCGTCTGTCTGTTGCTTCGGTCCAAGCGCACCAGCAACGCCCTTCGTCGCCTCGATCCAAGCGCGCCAGCAACGCTCGTCCACGGTCCGTGCGTCACTGTCAGCCGACCAACGCACGAGCGGACCGAAGTCAGTAGACCAATCAAAGCGTGCGTCCTCCTCGCGTTTTCTTCGGCGCTTCATCCGAGCGATCAACCACTGCTCACCAAACCAAACTTCAGGCACAGGTCCCAAGGATTTATTTTTTTATTCTTTCTATCATCAAAGCTAGCCCTTCCTGTTAGATCAGTTCACGTGAAGGATCCAGTTATCTCAGAGATTATCATTCCTGTTAATCCACATGAAACCAATTCTAGCGTTTTTGTTTCGTGCACACGAGAAGTGCACCAGGAGTTTCAAAGATCTTTGATTCGCGTAGACAGAACGTGTACCAAAGAGGTCATGATTTTTTGTTAGATTTACACAGATCGATACCAGCAATTTTAGGATTTATTCCTCATGGCGACTTTGAAGTATGATCTTCCACTCCTAGGTCGAGACATAAGATTTTCGCTGTGACAAGTCAAGATGAGGGTTGTGCTGGCGCAGATGGATTTGGATGATACATTGGAAGGATTTGAGAAACAACCTATCATATGGACCGCAGATGAGAAGCGTAAAGACCGTAAGGCTTTATCTCAGATTCACCTTCACCTATCAAATAATATTTTGCAGGAGGTTTTGAAGGAGAAGACCGTTGCTACATTATGGCTGAAGCTGGAATAAATTTGCATGACAAATGATCTCACAAGCAAGATTCATCTCAAACAGAAGTTGTACTCTCACAAATTGCAAGAAGGAGTATCGTGCTTGATCACCTTTCGGTGTTTAAGGAGTTCGTTGCCGACCTAGAGTCGATGGAGGTAAAATATGATGATGAGGATTTAGGTCTTATTCTTTTGTGTTCCCTACCTAGTTCTTTTTCAAATTTCAGAGATACCATATTATATAGTAGAGATACTCTCACTCTTAATGAAGTTTATGAAGCTTTGCATGCTAAGGAGAAGATGAAACAGATATTACCTTCTAAAAATTCAAGTTCAAAAGGAGAATGCTTGTTTGTTCGTGGTAGGCAAAAGGAGAAGAGCGCAAACAATAGATCTTAAGGCAAAAGTTTGAATGGCTACAAGAATCGGTCAAAATCCAAAGGCAAGTACAAGTCGTGCAAATATTGCAAGAAAAATGGGTATGACATTTCTGAATGCTGGAAGTTGCAGAATAAAGAAAAGAAAACAGGCTATTATAAGCCAAAAGGTAAACCAGATGATGAAAGTAAAGCCTCCTTGTCAGGCGATGATAGTTTCGATGGAGAAGTTCTTGTTGCCTTTGCTAGATGTGCTAAGACCAATGATGAATGGATTTTTGATTCTGCCTGTACCTTTCATATGTGTCCTAATAAGGATTAGTTTGCTACCTATGAACCTATTGAAGGTGGTATTGTGTTGATGGGTGATAACTCATCTTGTAAGGTTGCAGGAATTGGTTCAATTTAGATCAAGATGTTTGATGGCATTGTCATAACTTTGACAGATGTGAGGCACATTCCAGACTTGAAAAGGAACCTCATCTCTTTGAGTACTCTTAATGCTAAAGGGTACAAGTATTCTAGTGACGGTGGAGTTTTGAATGTATTAAAATGCTCTCTTGTTGTGATGAAAGCTGATATTAAATCTGCCAATTTGTACCATCTGCAAGGTACTACAATATTAGGTAATGTTGCTGTAATTTCAAGTTCATTATCTGATTCTGATGCTACTAATCTTTGGCATATGCGTCTTGGGCATATGAGTGGAATTGGTTTGGTAGAATTGAGCAAGAGAGGATTTCTTGATGGACATAGCATCAGCATGCTGAAATTTTGTGAGCATTATGTGTTTGGCAAACGCAAGAGGGTGAGGTTCAATACTTCAGTTCATACTACAGAAGGTATTTTGGATTATATGTATTCTGATTTATGGGGGCCATCTCGCAAGACATCGCTAGGAGGTGCTCGTTATATGTTAACAATTATTGATGATTACTCTAGAAGAGTGTGGCCTTATTTCTTGAAGCATAAATCAGAAGCATTTTCAGCATTTAAAGAATGGAAGACTATGGTTGAAAGGCAAACTGAAAAGAAGAAAAAGAAACTTTGCACTAATAATGTGATTGAATTCTATTCTAATGAATTTGAACCATATTGCAAGACTGAAAGCATTATTAGGCGCTACACTATTCCCTATACTCCTCAACAAAATGGTGTAGCTGAGCTTATGAATAGGACCATCATTTCCATGGCCTGTTGCATGTTGTCAAATGCAGGTTTGCATAGGCGTTTTTGGGCTGAAGTCGCTTCCACTGCTTGCTATCTTATTAATTGGCTACCCTCTATTGCAATTGAAAAGAAGACTCCAATTGAGGTATGGTCTGGTTCCCCAGCAAATTATTCAGAATTGAGAGTTTTTTGTTGTACTGCTTATGCTCATGTTGATAATAGAAAATTAGAGCCTAGAGCTGTTAAGTGCATCTTTCTTGGTTATAAATCTGTTGGAAGAATATTTCATCCTCTTACTAGTGGGACCCACTCCTCAGGGAAAACATCTGCTTAACAGGTCAAGAAATGTAACTACTCTGCAAAGGTCGATTGTACCCCTCACTTGTACTTATAGGCTAGTTATCTCACTAAGGGGTATTTCCGTCATTTGTACAGGCTGAGGAGCCTATAAATACCCCATGTATCCCTCTCATTTGGGGGAGGCTCTTAAACAATACATCAAAGGAAGTCACTAGGTGAGCCTTCGGGAGGAACCCTCGTCCCCCGCAGGCCACCGATAGGAGTAGGGCGGTCCTCTCGGACCCCCGAACCTGTATAAATCCTCGTGTTACACTCGCTCTCGTGGACGAAGGCCCGTAGCACGGCCAACGTCCGCCCTCTTACTTGTGTTCGGTTTTTACACTAACAACATTGGCGCCGACCGTGGGGACCGTAGCTAATCAACAGAAGGCTATGGCTCCTACCAAGAAGTACTCCAAGTCCACGCGGCCTCCTCCTGCCCCAGAGCATAAGGAGCTCATGGATGATCAGCCCGTTCTCGAAAAAAAACCCAAGGCGCGGGTTATCTTGGAGATCGGGTCGTTTCACCCCGGCGAATAATGTCTTGCGATCCTCGATGTCAAGTGTTCCCACATCCATCGCACTAACCGCACGAAGGTTCCGCCAAGGGAAAGAGCCCCGGCGTCATCGACGCCCAGACCGGCCCACGGCTCCCGGGAGCTCAACGCCACTAATTGCCAAGCAATGGTGGAGGCAACCGCAAGGCAAGTGGTGGACTACATGATGGCTGCGTATCGTACTCCTACTGGCCTCCAACACATCCCTCCACTCCCAGCACCACCTTCAATTCAAGTGGCCTCTGACCCGGCCGTGCAGGGAGCTTTCCTCGGAGGGGTGCAAGGAGGACTTCCTTTCAACCTCCCTCCACTTGCCCATGCGGCGGTGATGAACGGGGCTCCTTTCTGGCCGATGCACCCGCCGAGCTCTGGATGGGGAGGAGCTCAGCCCTTTCCATTACAGTTCATCCCGTCGCCTCAACCTCCGAGGCCTGAGTTCGTGCCCTCGCAATGGGCGCCCACGCCCCTCTTCAAGCTCCTCCACTTTGGGCAATGCGCCAAGCACCGGAGATGGTGAACCAGCTCCCTCTAGTTGATGCACATCTCCACCACCAAGGTGTTACTTGGCCAGGGGCGACTAGAGAGCCCGTGGGGCCAAAAGTTGCTCCCCTGGTGCCCCCTCCAGCACCTTCAGGCGAGCAAACCATTCCACCCATCATGGCCCAAGTGCACTCGTCAAGCCGTAAGGATTCACATCAAGGAGGCTGTGGCCAAGGCGGTCAGAAGAGCATGTACTCTGCGGGCACTAGGCGTGTCCCCGTGCCACCAATCGGATCCGCTGGGGAGCGTGGTCACCACCGCCACGAAGAAATGGATGTTGAATCACTAATCTCCGGTCGGATCAAGTTGCAAGTTGGCGCGGATGCTCCAACTCACTAATGCGCTTGCACCATTGCCACCACTGGCGGGCATCTAGCTCTTCCAGCTCAGGAGAGCCCCGCCACCGTTGTCGTCGCACCGCGCGATCACCATCACTCGCAAGACGAAGGACAGAGCATCCCGAGATCGGGAACCCTCTCGCCCGAGACATCTTCAAAGCTCCATTTCAACCAAAGTTCCGCCAGCCCAATCTCGGGCCATACGATGGGGACTCTGATCCCGTGCAGTTCCTGGAAGTATACTCCATGGCCATTCGGGCTGGGGGAGGTGGAGAGGTGGAAATGTGCAACTGCCTCCCCTGTTCCTCTCTCGAACAAGACGTTCTTGGTTCTTTAACCGTAAGAAAGGCTCCATCTACTGTGGGACCAAGCGAGGGACAATTGTAGCAATTTCCATGACGGCTATAAGCGCCCATGCTTCCCAACCAGCTTTTTGTCACACAATGTATGGGTGAATCCACAAGAGAGTTTCTAAGCGCTTTTCTAAAGCACGGCTGTGGCAAATGCCCCTGACTCCACAATCATCAATGCGCAAAGAAGGGTCGCTCCCGGAGAACTCAATCGCAAGACTTGGGAGAGATCCCGAGGACGACCCATGAGCTCTTCGAGGTCGCTGAAAAATACGCCCGGGAGAAGAAGACGACCTAGCCAAGAAGGGATTTCGCCCGCAGGACGAAAGCATCTCCCCAGGGAGGAGGTCAAAAGGCTCCTCCGGAAAGAGGGGCAAGGACCGGAGGGATCACTCCGGGTTAACGTGACTCCAAGATTCTTGTCAGAAAACACTCCTTCACAGAGCGCTGGGGAAACTCCACCAGAGGACCCAAGAAGGAATCGAGACCAAAAGCCCATCGAAGGACGCCCGACGAAGGCCGCAATGAAAGGAGGGCAACCCAGATCAAGGAGACAGCGCCGTGTGCCTACCACAAGATGAACGGGCATGATACAAATGAGTGCCGTCAAGACGCCATCGAATAGCAAAGCTCCTCTAACACGCCCCTGCCACGCCGAAGGCCGCCATCAAGATCCCACGGCCGCAGAGGCGATGTTCTTCTGCATTTCCACCACCCTGCACAGTCCCTAGGGATCTACCCTTGGGCAAGACTTGCAAGATGTTGAGCATGAACTCCTTTCCAAGCGCCCGCAAAGACAAGTAAATGTCATAATAGGGGCTCGGCCCCGGTCATGCATCAAAACGCCAATGAAGGAGTACCGAGAAATCAACGTCGTGGGGTGGCTCCTCAAAGAGTCCCTTCCAAATGGGCAAGCATTTCTCTTAGCTTCACGGTGATGATGCACAAGGCTTAAGGTTCCTCATGATGACGCCTCTTAGTAATCGCCACAATATCCAATTGCGAGGTCTCCCGATCCTTGTCGACGGAGGAAGCTCGCAGATATATTTCTACCAGGTAAGCGCCAGGAACTATGGGAGTCACGGGGGGCTATCATCCCATCGCATCCTGGCCGCCATCCGGCCGCCTCTCGCCGGCTACGTAGGCTACATCAGAAAATCCATTCAACCCCTTGGGAGGATCGACTAGACGCCAGAGGGTGCGAATTGATCAAAGACGTCGTCAAGTAGTAGTCGCATTAAGTTGATGACGCACCATATAAGTAAAGAGTTTCACAAACAAGTCACATACTTGTTAATCAACACAAAGGTAATATTCAAGGAACATTTATTAAATCATGGGATCACAGAGAATCACCTCCGGACGAGAAGCTATCGATTCGATGTTGTTGACATCGAGTCCCCATTCAATGCTATCATGGGAAGGGCAACTCTCAACCTCTTCTGTGCAGCGGTACATCAAAACTACATGTGCTTAAAGATACTGGGCCCTCATGAGTCATCTCCGTGAGAGGTGATCAAGACTTAGCTCGCCGTCTGCACTCACAAAACGGCAGCCTAACTCCCATGACATCAACTTTCTCGAACCCAAGGAGTCAAAGGAGGAGATTCCCTTGCCTCTCTCACCAAGGCACACCAAGGATGTACCCCCTCCAGTGAGGTGCTCCCTTAAGCCTCGTTCGGAGGAGGACCTGCAGGAAGTACAACCCTTTGACCAGGGTGACCCGCGGTCTCTTAGAATCGGGGCCGTTATCCCAGGAAAGATGGAGAAGAAGCTAATGGAGTTCTTAAAGTCCAACACCGGCATATTCGCTTGGACACCGTCAAACATGACACTTCCTTTGGACGTTCATGAGGGCCTCTGCATCTCTCATATCGCGCCAAGGGCAACCACATCAAAAACACCTCGCCAAGCCTTCTATCGGCTCACAATGGGGCAGGACCCCCTTGATACGCTCAGGAAGCGCGAGGGATGCCAAAAGATGGTAGCCAATCACATCGATCCTGCTAATCCCCTGCGCACCATACCAATCACCTGGCCTTTCGCCCGATGGGGAATGGACCTGCTCGGACCATTCCCACCAGGCAAGGGGGGCTACAAGCGTGTGGTAGCTTCAGTGAATTACATCACCAAATGGGTAGAGACGGAGCCCCTAGCCTCCATCACGCCTCGCTCCATGATGGAATTCCTTTTGAAGAATATCGTCTGTCGCTTCAGTGATCCTAAGGAACTCACAGTGGATAACGATACCCAATTCGACGCTGCAGCCTTCAGAGATTTCTACAACTCCATCGGGACCACCCTTTGCTTTGATACGGTGGCTCGTCCAAAAACCAACGGGGTCGTGGGAAGAACTAATGGGCTAGTCTTGCAACGAATATGTTGCCGCCTTGAAACAAGTGCACTCAAGAGGGGAACCCGGGCAGAGGAGCTCCCCGGCATCCTATGGGGCCTACTCACGACCCCCAACTGCTCCACCAAAATGACCCCATTCTCACTCATGTACAGGGCTGAAGCTGTCCTCCCTACCGAGATCCGTCACCGCCCTCTCCGATTGGAAATGCTCTCAAGACCACTACGCGCCCACTTCGCCAAAACGAGGATAATCGCTTTTGATTGAGGTGGACTTTATGGCGAAATCCACAAGTTTTATGCTTAAGACTCTCATCAGATGCCCACCGTGGCACCTATCGAGATGTAAACACTATCTTACTTAATGCAATGAAGACGTGAAGTTCCTACATGATCGCAACATTTATGCAATTATGGCCTGGATCGAGGGTAGTCCCTTAACACGCTGCTGTTAAGGGATTGACCTATTTTGTGAATGTCTTCTCAATTTTGTGCCGAAGTTGACGATTGAGAGGTCTCCCTTCTGATACGCTGCGATTAGAAGGCTGCTCCTAACACGCTGCTGTTAGGAAGAAGACCCGTTCTACAAGTCTCGCTTGTCTCACACAAGCTCTCGCTAACCCTTCCCCTGCAAAGGATGTCACCTCCGTGGTGCCTAGGGCGCACGACCCCCGTGGTCTCCCCTAATAAAAGACCAAAGCGGCTTGGTCGTCTGTCGACTCGCCATGGCGGCTTATGCCCCGTTGGACCCCAGGCGCAAGTGACGGCTCGGGCCTAGTGCCCGAGCCTATGGATGTGCTAAGGATTAGTCCCCCTTTAGCCTCCAGGCTATACGCCGAACGACCTCCGGGTCACTCATTGCCCTGTTCTAATACAGGCAAAGGCCAACCATGCCTAACACATTCGCATCCCCTCGGGAACGTCCATATGTCAGGGGCACACGTCCAAGGTGCCCATGACTTAGCCTCATGGGCACCTCCAAGCCCACTGGGGGGCTATAACCCCTAGTGGCCATTTGGTGCCCCACGACTTAGTCTCGTGGGCGCCCCTCTGGTGCCCCACGGCTTAACCTTGTGGGCACCCCTCCGATATGTCCATGACTCGGTCTCATAGCTCGAATCATCTACCATCGACCTGGCTCGAATATTGATCAAGGACTATCATGCTCGCATAAGACCTCACTTGTGTCATTCTTCACTCCGACGCGCCGCCCGCCTCGAAGGCTATGCCTCGGCTCGGTGGCCCCGCGTCCAAGACTTGGACCACAGGTTTCGCTTCGACGCGCCACCCGCCTCGAAGGCTATGCCTCGGCTCGGCGGCCTCGTGTCCCAGACTTTGCCAACAGAGGCTTCGCTCCAACGCACCGCCCTCCTCGAAGGCTATGCCTCGGGCCAGCGGCCTTGCGTCCAAGACTTCGCCTACTTAAGCTTTACTTCGATGCGCCGCCCGCCTCGAAGGCTATGCCTCAGCTCAGAGGTCGCTCGTCCACGACTTTGCCTGCACGAGCTTCACTCGGACGCATCCCCTACCTTGAAGGTTGTGCCTCGGTGGGGTGGCTCTACATCTAGTACTTCGCCTTCAGGAATGGAACAACGAAAATCACCCCACACGAAGGGCCAACGAGAAGCGATAATCGCCTCGTGCCTCACACAAGATCAATGGAATTTTTCCAAGTCTTTGGCGCCCTGGAAAAAACGTCCTGCTAAGTGCACGTCAAAAAGGATATTCAACAGGATACAAGACCTCAACACTCTTCTTTATCCCTCGGGCGCCCACGAAGGCGCCCAAGGGATAGGGGGGCTAGTGGTGTTGAGGATCCTACCACCTCACCGCTCCAAATGCCCTGTGCATCCCGTGAGTCGTCAGAGCAATTCAGAAGAACATAACAACTCACACACGCTATTCAAAAGCACTCATACACCCGAAGAACACCCAAAACAGAGAAGTGTTTTTCGACGCAATATCAAATCACCCCTGCTGAAGCCCATCCCACACGGCATGGGATGAATGACACCCTTCGGAGAGAGGCACGCGGCTCCAATCCCTCCGGAGCAACTCCATGCAGCCGCTAAAAGGCCACCACCTCGCTTGCTCCGCCTTCGGCTCGGCGGAGCCCCCGGCCTCGACATGCCTTCGCGCCCCTCGAGGCACCTCGCCTGCATCGCCTCCAGCTTCGGCACCTGAGGTCCCCTTGCCCTACCATGGAAGCGCCTAGCCATGGAAGCACCCTGCCTTAGAGCGCCTTGCTCCCGAGCGCCCTACGGCCTAAGCGCCCCCACACGCTTGCACGCCTCGCGATGCCCTCGGGGCCTCATACCTTGGGGCCTCGTGCTCTCACGCCCTCGGAGCCTCGGGGCCTCATGCCTCGGGGCCTGATGCCATCGGGGCCTTCGGGCCTCGCGCCCTCGGGGCCTCGCGGTGTCGAGCCCTCAGGCCTCGGGGCCTCATGCTCCCGAGGCCTCGCGCCCTCGCGGCATTGAACCCTTGCACGCTCTCACGTGCCCAAGCCTTCGCACGCCCCACGCGGTCTATGCCCTCGCGCCCGTAACTTGTGCACTCGAGCCATCTCGCGCCCGTAACTTGTGCACTCGAGCCATCTCGCGCCCGTAACTTGTGCACTCGAGCCATCTCGCACCCACACCCTCGCGTGCCCTGCGCAAAGGAACATCAATATACATGTAAAATTATGTAAGAAGTGAATTTCTTCAGGCACTAACACTGACGGAGCAGACCACTCCTAAAAGTCCTACACGCCTTGCACGCCCTGGCGCCCCGGCTGATAGGTATGGTTTGTTTATAACGAAGTCAAAGGAAGGGATCGTGTCTGGAAAACAGGAAGCAGTCTTGCGCCCTCGCAGTGCCCTAGGGGCCTCGCACCCTCGTGTGCCCTAGGGGCCTTGGGACCCTCAAAGCCTCGCACCCTCATGCGCCCTCGTGCCCTCGGGGCCTCGCGTCTTCGTGCCCTCGTACCCTCAGGGCCTCGTGCCCTCAGGACCTCGGGGCCTCGGTGCCTCGGGACCCTCGAAGCCTCGCACCCTCGTGCGCCCTCGTGGCCTCGGGGCCTTGCACCCTCGTGCCCTCGGGGCCTCGCACCCTTCGTGCCCTCGGAGCCCCGGGGCCTCGCACCCTCGTGCGCCCTCGGGGCCTCGGGACCCTCAAAGCCTCGCACCCTCGTGCGCCTTTGTGCCCTCGAGGCCTCGGGTCCCTCGGGGCCTCGCACCCTCGTGTCCTCGAGGCCTCGGGGCCTCGGGACCCTCGGGGCCTCGCACCATCATGCCCTCGCGCCCTTGTGCCCTTGGGGCCTCGCACCCTTCGTGCCCTCGGCGCCCTCGGGGCCTCGCACCCTCGTGCGCCCTCGGGGCCTCGGGACCCTTGAAGCCTCACACCATCGTGCGCCCTCGGGGCCTCGGGACCCTCGGGGCCTCGCACCCTCGTACCTCCCGCGCCATCACATGTCACGAGATACTGCACTGCACTAAGAAAAATTTCAAGGTGCCAAATGTGTAAAATATAAAGGACAACAATTATTTGTAAACTACAGAGTCAAATAGAGGTCCCATGTTGTGTTGTGCAAGTGCATATGCATTTACATGGTCATAGCATAGTAAATCAGCACTGTGATTGCACAATTGAATTCCAGCATCTCGATTTCAACACACTGTACACACTGGAGCTATGATGCATTTGAGCGGCCAGCGGCGCTGGTGCCCTGGCGCATGTTGAGGAACCCTCCGGTGGCGGCGCCAGTGATGATGGAGTCCTCCTTTTTGCGCACGAACACCGTGGTGCAGTCGAAGGTCGAGAAGAGGCCGCCCGGATGGCGGCTCCCGACACGGGCGCGTTCATGCAAGACGGCACTGGCGCCACCGACGAGGCGCCCATTTGGGGAGTTGTTGGTGCCCTTGAGGAAGTGGAAGACGGAGCCGCTAACCGCGCCCATCGTCTGCGCCGCCCACGTCGTCGAGATGTGGTCCGCACGGCTCCGCGATGTCTCCGGCGTGCCCATCTCCCCCTCCTCCGGCGATTCGGCGGCGGCGGCGGAGGCGGTAGTGGAGGTGAGCCGGGCGGAGCAGGGCCCTAGGCTTGGCCTACGCCTTCTTGTCGTCGGGCTCCGGGTCGTCGAGCGCCGTCCCGGGCCGCCGAACGGCTTCAGCTGAGAGCGTGGATAAGTATACAACGAAGGAACATCAACAGACGAGTGCACTTGCCGCGGTGAAGGCCTCCGAGGAGGGCGAGTCGCGGCATTGCCGGTCGGACGTGGCATCACTCCAAAAGCCGATCCAGCGCGGGGCCTTGCCACCGCGGGCCGCGCCGAGTGCCAGAGCACGGCGAGGTGACAATGAAGCCGGAGCGAGCCACGCCAAAGCCGTGGCATAAGCGGCCGAGCGAGTCACGCCAGCAGCCGGGCACCAAATCGGGCCGCACGAGGCTAGGCCAGGGGCCGGCGGTGGCGCTGGAGGCCTTCACGGCGGCGTGCGTCGGGTAGGAGTCCGAAGAGCAGGAACTCGGCAAATATAGCTGCAAGCTCACCTCGCTCAAAGCTTGTCGCCGACCCTCGGTTTCCCGTGACTGCCGGAGGCAACGCCCTTGGCCGCGCGTTTTCCTTCCCAGGCGTCTCGGACTCCGTCGTGGTCCGAGTCGCGTGAGCCTCGCCAGCACCCTTCCGCTCGCCTTAGGCTGGGGCCGCTCCGCGTCGCCCTCTGGAGAGCTTCCCCATGGCTTCGGAAAGAGAGGGCTGCAGCACCAACAAGAAAGCCCACGGAGCAGTCTGCGGAAGAAGCAGGTAGGGGCAGGCATTTCAGGGCATCCGAGAGAGCTGTTGAGAGTTCCTAGTGGTGAAACAGTCTGTCGGGCCCGCTTAAATGGCCAGAATGAACTGTCCCATCCGGTCTAAAGCAAAAACTGGTCTTCAACTTTCGATGGCTGCGCATGTGCGACTAAGAAAAAGAAGGAAGAAAGTGGCGTCGAGAGGCAGCGTGTGCGCACTCGGTTCAGGAGATTGGAATCCTCGTCGGCATGTTTTTTCTTTTTGGAGCCGTCGGATTCCACACGGTTGCTCCTTCTTGCCGTCCGATTTTCCTTTCGGTTTGCGTGCCCCGCTGCCGCGCAAAACTTGCGCGCGCGCCCACGGGTCCACGGGTCACTCGTCTGCAAGCGCACAGGATGCGCTGCATTCTTCCGATTTGGTGTGTCCAAGGACACGCAGGGCCCACTAGTAAAGAATTAAAGAAAGCTTCTGGCCTTGGATTCCACGAGACCAGAAAACTATCGCTGTCTACTTGCCTTGCCTTGAATTTTCTGAACTGAGCTACGTCTCATGTGAAAAAGAAAGCAAAGCATAGATAATCCGTTTCTGAAGTACCAACATGTGATCCTCTATGTCCCTAGCTACGGCGGCTCTGGTTGGCATATATCTGCGTACATGCACGAAGGTGTAGTCTCGCAAGGAACTCACAGTGGAGAAGGTGCAGTCTCACACTTTCGGACTCAAGCACTATTCAAGTTCATCAGAACTCTTCTGAGGTATCGACGTCCGCATGAAAGACACAAAGCAAGAGTGCCCCTTTGGCGTTCCCTCGAAACGCCAATGGGCAGGGGGGCTACTATTGGAAGAATATTTCATCCTCTTACTAGTGGGACCCACTCCTCAGGGAAAACATCTGCTTAACAGGTCAAGAAATGTAACTACTCTGCAAAGGTCGATTGTACCCCTCACTTGTACTTATAGGCTAGTTATCTCACTGAGAGGTATTTCCGTCATTTGTACAGGCTGAGGAGCCTATAAATACCCCATGTATCCCTCTCATTTGGGGGGAGGCTCTTAAACAATACATCAAAGGAAGTCACTAGGTGAGCCTTCGGGAGGAACCCTCGTCCCCCGCAGGCCACCGACAGGAGTAGGGCGGTCCTCTCGGACCCCCGAACCTGTATAAATCCTTGTGTTACACTCGCTCTCGTGGACGAAGGTCCGTAGCACGGCCAACGTCCGCCCTCTTACTTGTGTTCGGTTTTTACACTAACAACCAAATCTGGTGTTAAAGGATATAAGTTGTGGAATACAGAAACAAATAAGGTTGTGATTAGCAGAAACGTTATCTTTAATGAATCTGTTATGCTTCATGATAAATTGCCCACTAATGTTTCTGTTAAGAGTGAGCCGAATTCAAGTGTTCAGATGGATCATTTTGTTGGTTCATATGACACATCAGAAAAGGAAAATATTGTTGTTCATGATGCACCTATTGTTCATGATCCTCCCATTATTGAGCAGCCACCACAACGGTTCATTGCAGTTGACAGGCTTAGGAGGGAAATTAATCCACCCAAGAGGTTGATTGAAGATGCTAATATGGTTGCTTATGCTTTGAGTGTGGCAGAAGAAATTGAAGGTAATACATAACCTTCATCATACTCTGAGGCTATTAACTCCACTGATTGTAATAAGTGGATAACTGCTATACATGATGAGATGGAGTCACTTTAAAAGAATGACACTTGGGAATTAGTGAAATTGCCAAAAGAGAAGAAGCATGTTCATTGCAAGTGGATTTTCAAAAGAAAGGAAGTTATTTCTCTTACTGAACCAGCAAGGTATAAAGCAAGGTTGGTTGCTAAAGGTTATAGTCAGATTCCAGGCATTGATTTTAATGATGTCTTTTCCCCAGTTGTGAATCATAGTTCTATTCGCACTTTACTCAGTATTGTTGCTATGCATGATTATGAACTTGAGCAAATAGGTGTTAAAACTGCATTCTTACATGCGGAGTAGGAAGAAGACATTTATATAGACAAACCTAAGGGTTTTGTTATTTCTAGAAAAGAACACCTTGTTTGTAGATTAAAGAAATCTTTTTATGGATTGAAGCAATCTCCTAGGCAATGGTACAAGAGATTTGACTCATTTATGCTCTCTCATGATTTTAAACGGTCTGATTTATTTAAAGACTACTAATGGCTCAGTTATTTATTTGCTTCTTTATGTTGATTGCTGCAAAAGATAAGTCAGAAATAGCAAAACTGAAAGTACAATTGAGTAATGAATTTGAGATGAAGGACCTAGGTGCAGCAAAGAAAATTTTTGGCATGGATTTACTTGCCGATTTTGGCAGATTTCACGACGGCAGGGACCTACAGTTGGGGTTCTGCTACACTGGCATGTCTGTACCGGCATCTATGCGACGCGTGCCGATCAGGGAGTGCGGAGGGTAACTTGGGTGGCTGCGCATACCTCCTGAAGATCTGGATGTGGGAGCGTTTCCCCATGGGTCGACCCACTCGTGCTGCCTTGCAGGTACATATCTCTTTTTAAATTAATCACTTAATCACTCATATCTCATTCCATAAGAAATACGACTGATACATATCTCCATGCAGGCATGGCCATGGCCCATTGAAGACGAGGCCTCGCGATCCACAGTAGCCTACCTCTGGGGCTCCATCATGGCACCTACTGGGCGTCCAAGGTCGCGGTACCTCGTGTATACAAACGAGCTCGATGTCATCACGCAGGACCAGGTGTTGTTTCATAAGTTATTTTACTTGCTGCATTCACCTATTGAGCTAAGCGCACTTCTTGTCAGAGGTCACGTGGGCGCCATCGTCCGCCGACGAGGTCCTCCAAATTGAGCTAAACCCGATGTGCGGCGTATGAAGCTTTGTGGTTGACCCTCTCGCCGCTGATCTACTTCCATGCGGTGGAGTACCATTTGCCCCATCGGGTGATGAGACAGTTTGGGAAGTTTCAAGCATCTCCACCAGCGATGTTCTCGACAGACATAAACCTTCATGGGTAAGTCCTCGTCGTCATGTATGTGCAGCTTCCGTAGCGCTTTTTGTGCTAACTGTTAGATTGTCGCCGTCGCAGGATGAACCGAAGGCGGAGGTACCGGCACACCGACTGGTCCGCTCATCACCGAGCCTACATGTTGGAGTGGCTGGACCGAACAAATCAGTCCAGGAACGTGCCCCAGATCCATCAGAGGCATAACTTCATTAGATACCTACAATGGCTACACGGCGTCATGCGTCTCCAGCTTCGACCGACGATGACCGATGCGGATATAGATGAGGGTGACGACGACGAGGAGGACATCGTGGACGACTACGACGAGTTCACACGGACAGGCACTCAGTCGAAGAGGACCCCTATCAACGCTTACTACGTGAGTACATTTTATCACACCACTAATTAGCAATGTCACCATGCGTAAGCTAATGTAATGTGTTGACCCGTTCGCATGGAAATCAGCTCACCCGCATAAGCAATGAGGCCGGGAAGGTTCTCATGCTACAGGAGGGTTCGGAGGGGAGCTTCCAACGCTTCCGAGACTTCGCTAAGGTAACATACACTACGTTAAATTAACATGTTATCCCTTGTTATTTAAACTTCACTACCTTTTTGTTCTTTAACCTTGTAGTTGGTTCACCGCCAATGCCGGCGACTGGCCGCTAGGATGAGCTGTGTGGTGGCAGCAGAGAGGTTGTGCAACCTGGCCCGGCTCGGAGTGGCGCAGATGAAGCAGACGAGGCCGAGGAGGCCGGCGAGGACGAGGAGGAGACCGGCAAGGACGAAGAGGAGGGTGGCGCAGACGAGGCCGAGGAGGACGAGGAGGACGTCGCTACTAGGATTCCCGACGAGATGCTCCTCGCGGACCTAGTTGGTGCACCGGCCCCCCACGCAGCCGACGCAGGACACCCTACCACGCCGCCGTAAACGACGTGATCGCGTGGGCATTAGTTCCATCAACGTCGTCGAGGACACGCAAGGCCAACACCCAGTAGCGAGATTCACGCCGAGGTCGGGTGCGCACCGAAAGCGCAAGTGATGGGATGAATGAATGTGTGCTTGCATTTTGTACAATCATATCGAATGGAACTTTCTATGGCCATTTTGAATGTTGAATGAAATGAGATGAATGATGGTTGCTTCTTATTGTTGTTTCAAAATTGTAATGATTCTCAATGCCTGATGGTTGATTCTTATTGTTGTTTGAATGAAATCAGACTGTGTTGATTCAATGCATGAGGTGTGGCTAACTCAGATGAGTGATACTGTCACGTCGTCAGTACAAGCGTGACAATGCAGGCTTGCCACGCTAGTGTAAAGGGCGTAACAGAACTTAGCCCCGGCAGCTATGCACTTCTTCGCACCGCCATTGGAACATGTTGGATTGTGGCGTGGCAGCGTGTTTTTGCCACGCCGTGCATTCTGGCGTGACAAGGCAGTCCTGTCACGCTAGAATAAATGGCGTGACAGGACTTAGCCCCGGCAGCGATGGCCCTTTTTGGCAATGCCTCTGTAATATCAAGCATTGTGGCGTGGCAGCACAGTACTGTCACGCTGGGGAAAGTGGCGTGACAACACAGGCCTGTCACGTCGGGGAAAGTGGCGTGGCAGTAAGTTTTTAGGGTTTAGGTTTCAGGGTTAGGGTTAGGGTTTTTTAGGTTTAGGTTCAGGGTTAGGTTTAGGTTCAGGGTTAGGTTTAGGTTTCAGGGTTAGGGTTAGGGTTAGGTTTAGGTTTCAGGGTTAGGGTTAGGTGCGCTGCCACTTTTTCGATGGATCGACGGTCCGAGATGTCTGACGGGCATTCATTCAAGAAGTACATCTTTGAACTACTCGGTGCGGGCGAGAACTTCAGGCGGTGGAAACCTTACGTCTGGGACCTGCTCAGAGGCACCGAAGGAGCCCAAGACTCGCCAGAACATGGACAACCGACATACCGGCCGACGCGTCGGACGTGGAGAGACTCAATTGTCTCGATGCCTTTTTATCCCCACGAAACACAACAAGTGTTTCAAAGAGACAAAGTTTGCTTGGACGACATCCTCAAGGTTATACCTCGCCCGATATGCTTATCAATCATCCTTTCTCTGAACGAATAAAATTATATAAAAATTACAGAAGCAACAACACTATGACGGGAGGCTTATCAATCATCCTTTCTCTGAACGAATATCACTTACCTTTCTACTTACAACTCATTACTGATCGACTGGACAACCCTGACCCTCGCTAGGTTTTCATATCGACGTGATAACACTCTACGTCTTTCTTTGCAGAGTCATGTCTTCTTGTTCTGAAAAGCTGGCGAGGCGGTTAGGGTTATCATCGCAATAAAAGCTGTCCGTCTTGTCTTGCCCCGCGCAAGGTTTGTCTCCTTTAGCCTTGCCATCGCAAGCAAAGTCGCAGGTGTGGTCTTGTCATCGCATAAAAGATGCACCTGTGGTCTTGTCCGTCTGGTCTTATCACTGCACAAGGCTGTCTCTTTTGGTGTTGTCACTACGCAAAACTACCCCGTTTGGTCTTATCTCTGCGCAAAGTAGACAGCCTCGTCAAGTCTTGTCGTCTACAACCTAACACATTACCCCGTCAGGTCTTGGCCTCCCCCCGCGGGCTATAAAATGTGCGCCCCACGCTCCGGAAGGACCACTCGATCCTTCAAACCGTAGGAAGAAGAACTTTCTCCGTCATACACTAACATACCATGGCAGACGCCCAGGGACCAGTCCAACCGGGGTCGCCGAAGCAAGACCTTCACCTGGAAAGGAGGGAGGACTTCGCCCTAACTACTGGTTGATGCCGAACAAGCATGCTCAACCTAAGTGGCCGAAATACGGACACGGGGAAGACGCTATCGTGCAGGTCATAGACGGCCCTTTCGATGGCGGACGACGTTTCTTCCGATGCCCATACTCTGGGGTAAATAGTTTTGTTCATGTTACTTACTTCTAATACATCCTCCATACTAACCGTCTCTTACAGCAGATGGCGAAATGCAACTTTACCCGCTGGATCGATCCTCCCCATGAACGACATGTTGCGATGCACGTGGATATATTGTGGAACCGAATCTTTGATTTGGAGGCGCAAATTGAAGATCTGAAGGAGCAAAATAATGACCTCTGCCAACAGATGCAGCGCGAGAGGGGCAATGAGGAGGTCATGAACATAGGAAGTTCCTATGATCCCAAATACTGCTGCGCCAACCCTAGCTGTATATGTGCGTGCCACTACAACGACGGTCAGCCACGTCCGAGGCGCCCAGCTAGAGAACACTCTATGTGGGTAGTGCGAGGCATCTTTCCGTACTAGTTCCCGGAAGGTCTAATTTATTTCCATTCAAAAAAGGTGTATATGTATCGTATGAGAACTTCGGTTTATTGCATCGTGCATGATGTTGTTCCTTATGCATGTAACCAAACCATGTGCGTCATGTTATTCCAAGCTTTGTTATGAAGTCTATTTTAATTCGCAACTTTAAATCTCGTCGTCTTTTCGCATTCAATTCTTCGCATAGTAAAGCATCCAACAACATGACAAAAACGAGTTTCGGAAGTTTATGGTTTAGTCTACGACCACAAACCTATTATTCCAGTAGGATGTCTACGCACCACCTATCATTCCACTAGGATGTCTACGCATCTTTCATCAGCGATACTGTCTAGCATATGTGCATAATTATGCCTCATGTTGTACCACACAATCCACATATTACTCATTTTTCCTAGGATGTATTATGTATCACTTCTGGGACACGCCCTGAAAATATTGTAAAGTGTCAAAGGGTTTCAAAGCACAAAAAAAATTACATGTCCATATATCTATTTACTCTCATTTAAAAAGGATGGTGTTATATTTGGTTACGTAGAGATGTCTCTATTTTCAAGTTGTGAATTGTTAAATGTTACATGTACATGGCGTTATGTGTCACCATATCTTCAATTGTTTTTGATCTTCCAAAACGAAGTCCCTTTGTTGGCTCCAAATCTATAAATCCAAATGGAATACAAACAAACTAGAATTAGCCTTTGTCACGCCGTCATAAATGGCGTGACAATCGAATTTCGACCACGCTAAACAAAAAGCGTGACAAGTGCCATATAAGCCCTCCACGTTGGCCTTGTGTGGTCGAGGGCTTCGTGGCACCTTTGGCCACACCGCTCTTGGTGGCGTGCGACTTTATTTGGTCACGCCATCGAGGTGGCGTGACCAAAAGGTCAGATTTGGAAATAAAGTTGTCGAGGGGTTAACTTTAAAATATAATTAAGAAAAAGATTAAATAAAAAAAATTCCTCTTGATTCTGCAAGTACTTCCAAATAAGGTTCAGATGTTAATATCATTGGCACTAAGTACTGTATGAACATCAAATCCCTACAAAAATCCGTATCGTAATAATCCGTATACAGCCGGCAAATTCGTATCCCTACAAACAATTATTCGTGATATTAACCCTTGCATAATTTTCCATGGCATGTTGTTGCACCATCCTTGATAACGATTTAGTCACAGGTGGTGGTTTAGTCACATGATTTATAATGATTGAGTTTAAATTTCTAATCATTTTATGGTTGTAAGGCTTTCAGTCACTTTTTAAATATCTTTGGTCTTTGTGGTACATTACTTCTGAATAAAATGGGTTGTGTGTATCCTTGATACAGAAGTCGGAGGAGATTTTTCTCTTCCATTATTAAAAAAAATGTTGTTGCACCATCCATTTGCTATCAGGCAATGAGAGACATGCATGTTTGGAAGTTAGGACTCAGGAAGCGGCATGCCCATGAGGACAAGAGCAGAGGGTGGTGCTTGGAGCAAGGAAAGTGTTGAGACCAGGCGCATATTATTAGTTGGGAAAAGATATAAAAAAGATCTTATGAACGTAATTAAGTTAACAGCACAAGACAACATCATTCCATATCTGGCACTAATTAACAAAGCTAACTAAGCTTGGTAGTTAACTTGTTCAATCTATTAGCTCAAAGAGCGTCACAAGCTAGTCGACATGAGTTGGGGCTGTTTGGTTGCCACCCTGAACAACATACCTAAGCATTTTCTATTCCTGAGGGTAACCTAAACTTGCTGCAGAATTTGCTTGATCAGGCATACCACAAATTCAAGGAAGTGAGTGGATATAGAAGTCAAGAAGTGTTTGGCTCGAGATTTGCCTGGGTATGCTAAACAACAAAACATAAATAAAGATCCACAAATAACAAACGACAAGTGGGTTCCCTTTTTGTCTAATATAAGAGCGATGGTTACACTCAGGCAGGTTGGGGAGGAGCTCCGGCGACCGATTTGCTAGGCCTGACTCCGGCAGCAACGCTCAAGCAGGAATCATCAGGCAGGAATCTTCAGGACGCCAACCAAACAACCCCCGACGGTTACAGACATAGGCTCCGGCCAGGCATTTTGGCTCAGGGTGGCAACCAAATAGGCATTAGAGTCAGCTCACACATGCAGCAGAAAAAAGTCTGGAATCATGGGGCTCACACACTGGTGATAATATGCTCATGTGCCACTGTAACTCTGTAAGTGTGATTGTGGCAGAGTGGAGTAATTGTACAGCGGAGGCAAAGTGAAGCTTTGACAAAATGGCCGCCTTCAACGAAACAAAGAAAAAAGCTTTGACAAAATGGTAGAACACAAAGCAAAGCCATGTATGTGGAACACCAAAAACAGGCTGCATGTAAGAACTTTCGATTAACTCAAGCTTTTCTGTTTCTTTGGTTTAGTGAACAGAACAAATTCTGCTGCTTAGCCATGATTTTGCTTTTACTGTCACCGGAAGTACGACCTGGTTGACCTAACAAGGCAGTCACTGTCAAAATTAGCAAATGAAGTGTACCTTGATGCCATGAATTCTTACCCTTGAATTAGCTTCTGATGATAATTTTCTGCTGTGCCCTTGGTTCGGAAGTGCAAAAAGCTTTGCTATGACTGAAGACAAACGCGAAGGCAACTAGACAAGTGGGTGAAGCACTGAAGTCTGGGCCAAGAAGGTGGAACACTGAAGCGCAACAGCTGCCAGCCCAACCAACTACCAAGTTTAGCACGAATTTTTTTAATTAATTAATCTATTTTTAATTTTTATTTTAAAGTTAACCACCAGCGAACTTTATTTCCAATTCTGACATCTTTAGTCATTCTACCACCCGTAGCGTGACAAAACAATTATTTGTCACGCCGTAGGATAAGACCGCTAAATAAGACTTTTTAGCGTGACTTATTACACTAATATTAGAGCATTGGTGGTAACATGATAAGAGCTTGTCAGATACGGACTGACGTGACATCGTTGTTTGGTTATGCCACGAGTCAGAATTGGAAATAAAGTCATCGAGAGTTAATTTTAAAATAAAATTAAAAAATTAATTAATAATAAAAACTCGTTTAGCACTTTAGCCTTCGTTGAGTCCAGAGACCGACTAGCACAGCTGCACAGCGGCACACGCACGGCATACTTTAGCCTTTCTTGAGTCCAGAGACCGACTAGCCCAGCGGCACACGCACGGCATACTTTAGCGACCGACTAGCACAGCTGCACACGCACGGCATTACAACAACAGCTCGTCTCTTCGACAGCTCGTTCGTCGAGTTTTTGCATAAAATTGCGCGGTTGGCGTGTAAAATAATAAATCTAGCTTTTTCCGTGTATCAAATGAAAAAGTGGTATCTTGTCTGTATCCTAGATGACCAATTTTTCATGCGGACAACACATAGCCTCGTCGGCTCCTGAGGACACGGATTGCCCTCGTCTGGCCCTAAGGCACGAAAAACCTCGTCCGGCCCCAGCGGTGCGGATTCCCCTCCTCCAGAAAAGGCGGAGAGTTGTATGAATTTCTAAATATAGAAAATAAACTCCAAAAATTATAAAAATTTTGTGAAGACTTCTGACACAGCGTAATTACTAGGATATTTTTTAGGAATTTTATATGTTCTGCATTTTTCTCAAAAATTCCTTTAAGTCTATTGTTTCTATGCAAATGGAATAACCGATTTGAGGAATTTTCAAAAACATGCTCAAAATACTTTTCATATTTATTATCAGTATAATTATCCTAAGTTTACAGTGCTATTTTAGGGCATCGACAAGGTGTCATTCTTTCCTTTGATGCGCTGAAGGGCTATATTTATTATTTCTCACGCCAACATCGCTATTTTAGTCAAAAACTCATCATTCGTATGCTCGAGAGCCTCATGTCTGCGATGCGCCGATGCCGCCCTTGCACGAATTGTGACCACGTCGACCAAAATAGCAAAACCTACCGTCATGCTGTGCCACCGCGCACCATTGTCGCTACTCTCTAGCCTCTAGGCTCTAGATAGGTTGTTAAGATTGGACGTAACTCTTCTGATGTCAACTGCGACTACTAAGGGCATCTCTAATAGTGTATTTATTGTCATCTCTTAGCTATGCCACGTTAATAAAATCCTACGTGGAGGAGAGAGGGGGAAGAGAGAGAGCACAGATTGTCTCTTCTTGAAGAGACTGTTGTGCACGCGAAACAAAATATGATACATTAATCTACTCTAGTTGACATGTAGGCCCGTTTGAAAGAAAAATTATAAAATATAAATATTAGATAGTGTGCTAGAGACTATCTATTAGAGATGTTGTCTCTAAAAATGATGTAACATATGTTAGCGATAAAGTTATCTTTAACTATTGAAGATGCCCTAAGTGAGCTTTTTCGACTAGGAAACTTGTGAAGACATCTTCGAAATAAAATGAGAGACGACATTCTTCAACATTACATGGTAGTATATATTGAAAAGGAACTAGCATCAAAGATAAGTTCAAACAAAATTATTAACTTGTATGACCTGCTCAGTAGCAGCCGAGCTAAATATAAATTAATAGAGATGTAGTAACTTTCTTATGTGTTGTCAAACATATGTTGTCATATTTTGTTATCCATGCTATGTTGGAGCAAATTAGCGGACATTTAATTTCCTTTTGTATCGTCAAACATATGTTTCTATGCAAAATTTACTCAAATCAGTACAAGTCAAAATGTGGAATGTTATACATTTCCACACAGTGAAGGTACGTACGTACCATGTTTTTCGCTTTTTTAAATAATATTGCTTTAATAAAGGTTTACAAAAGTCAATAGTTAATTTTTTTTTACAGAAATAGACTACTGTCGCTATTTGAAATAGAGAAATATACCTTACGTCATTCCAAATAGCTACAGTAGCCCTGTCACTATTAGAACAGTGCTGAAAGGTATAAGTCACCAATTGAAATGGCAATAAGCTCCTATTGCCAATTCAAATGACGATAAGAGTCTACCGCAATTTCAATTGGCGATAGGAGCTGGAATTTTTTTTAAAAAATATTTATATGTAGATAATTCAGTTTCAAATTTTAGTGGATTTCACTAAATGTTTTTGGCAATATCTTTAAATGTCCGCGTAGTTTGGAGTGTGAATTTGGAAAAGATAACGAAATATGAAGAAGAGAATGTGAGATTGGCGGCGCAATAATACAAACAACCCCCTTCGGAGTGAAATAACAAAAATATTTGGGTTTAGGATTGCCAAGTGCGTTGTTGTCTCGATTGTATTGTTTGCAAAACCGATTCCTTTCAGAAAAGAGTACAGAATTTGAAATAGATGAAATATTTTGGAATAAAATTTGAAAGACTTCATAATTTAATTGTGAATTACATAGCACGTAGGGTTTAGTTACGTGCATTAGAAACGACAGCATGCATGAATCAACAAACCGGAAAACATCAAAATCCAAGCAACTTTCCTGGAGAGACTCCGAACACACATTTCTCATGATTAAGTTTCAACCAGGTTGTTTTCTGAGGTTAACGAATGTTTCTTGCAAGTCAAAAATATGATTAAGACTGTGTATGCTTTTTATGACTAGATCTTCAACATAAGCTTTCAAATTTTGGCCTAGTTGGGGAAGGAATGTCTTTTGCATCAAGCGTTGGAAGGAAGAACCAGTATTTTTTAAAACCAGATGGCATTTTGACATAGCAAAAATAAATGTGGTTTTCTCTTCTTCATCTAAACACATACTAATTTAATGGTAACCAGAATATGTATCCAGAAAACTTAGAGACTCCGGTATATTTATTAGGCTCATAATACTTAGTCACCCAATTGACCCTAGTATTATCAACCAAATAAATCCGGTCTCGAGAGATGTATACTCCCTGCACGCAAGATACATACCTCACAACAAAAGAATGTACCAATTCCATACAACACATAGTACATAAGCCACAAACCGAAGTTAATATTAAAAGGAAAATAGCTATTACAAAAGAGAGGCCCTTAGGCCAAATAGCAACAATTAAAAAGATAACAATGAAGCAAAAAGTGCCATAAAGATGGCTATAACACAAAGCCAATCGGTGTGCCTTAACCCCTAGGCATCGACCGACCGCCAACTAGTCGTCAAGAAACCGCAACACGTGGCACGTAAGTAAGGCTCTTGGAGCTCACCTCCGTCCTCTGCAACAAATTTGTTAAGAAGCAAATGAGTACAATAACTTGTTTATTGTACTCGCAAGACCGACGATGTAAGATAACAGTAACTATAATTTAGCTACATGCAAGCTTCATTTAAGTGGATGAGGCTTTGGACTCATTTTAGCATAAAGCAAGTTTCATTTGTAATAACATAATAGATTGAAGGCAATTTGATAAAGCATTTGTAATTGTTGAAATAACAACGAGATAATAACATAATATCAACAACAAGAACATCCTGGAAGTGACTAACCCAAGTCACCACAACAATAGTATGAACATCCATTCATACCAACCCATCAAGTTTTAATTAAATGGTTGAGTCTAGTTCTTACGGGGCGTTTCCGAGCGTGTCCATAACCTAGGACGAGGCTATTCGAATAGTTTTAACCCTGCAGGGGTGTACCAATGTACCCACACGCCTGCATCGCCTTTCTTTTAGGCACACTACCTTTGGTGTTCAAGACGCTAAGTCCTATGAGACCTTTCCAATGGATTTATGCTAATTACGAGCCGAACCCACGGGACAAGACACATTAGACAGATGCCTAACCGGTCCGCCAATGCTCCCTCCCAACACCACACACACGATTTTATTAAAACATACCCACCAACCAGCTCATAATTAACACCTCCCAAAGTACTTAGTCAAGAGAGGTCCCATATCCCTCGTGTGGTTAGCACGCAACATTACTCGTAACGGTGGCGCAAGTAACTCCTCGGCCTTAACGACTCAGCATACTACCACATTCCAAAACCACCCCATCCATCCAATATGCCCAAGTCTAAATCAATCCTTTATTTTCAGTTTTTGACTTCACAAATTAATCAAAGCACAAGTGCTGGACATATAGGAGGAATAATTATACTTGTGTGATCAAGACCATCGACTAAGTCGATGATCGCCCATTACTACCGATAGCTAAGCATGTCTAAGCAGTAGGGAACGCAACTACTAAGTGATAAGAGCTCATCCAACGAGCTCAAATCACAGCAAATAACCTAGGCTCGTTGGTAGTAGAGGATAAACACTCCTACAGATTATGCAACTATAGGATTACTAGCCACCTTTAACACAAAGTAGCATGCATACATAGAAGTAAAACAACATATTAACCTTTAAAGTAATGGGACGCTAGAGGATATGATCAAACTGCTTGCCTTGTTGCTGGTCAATTTGTTGCGGAGGGTTCATGATCACCACAAATGTCTAACCCTAACGGAAAAAGCAATAAAGAACCGATAAGAACATTTAAAAGCAACAAAGACAACACAGCAACAGAACTCCAAATCCTCTAAAATTTCTACTGCAGCAAGAGGAGGATTTTAGGAATTTAGCAACAAGAACCAATGGATTTGGATTCTCAATGCAAAAGTTATGAGCAAAACAACTCTGCTCAGCCCTAAAAATACCAAACTGCACTATTCACTAATTTAATTATGAGGCAACATTTTCTAGAAAAGTGGTGAGGCTGAAACTTTTACTGTAAAACCAGCACCTCATGAGATGAATAACACAATTGAGTTCATCTCATTTGGAGCTATTATGCAATTTCTATAATTTTTCAAAAACAAGAACTTGAACAAAATTATAATGCACAAGTCCTCATTTTTCTAACAGCAACAAGCTCAACACTAATTTTCACAGTGAGTTCATTATTAGAGGAAACCAACAAAGTTGGTCTCACTTAAAAAGAATCTACAAAGCATTAGTTATGAATTTTACAAGTTAAGCATTAATTTGAATGTATATTTAAAGTTAGTTTTAAAACCTAGTGGCTAATCTGTGCTTGGGACTGAACTCAACTTGCAATCATTTTTGGATTACAGTCAAGTTCAAGATAGAGCTAACACAATTTGAATGACCTCATTTGGAATTAAAATGAGAAAGATATGAAATTCTAAAGTTTATACCTTATTTCAGCTCATACTTAAGAATTTATCGACATTTCTATAACTCACAGAGACATGGGAGGTCGTGAGCCACAGATCACAGATCTAACGGCTCAGACCTCCCGGAGGACAACACACACGCAGATGGGAGGTCCAGAGGTCTCGACCTCCTAACCACGCACATCTGCGCGAGGTGAGGGGGAGGTCGTGGCCATAGATGGGAGATCCAACGGACCACAACAGGAAGGGAGGTCCGGAGCGGACCAGTCTAAAGGGAGGTCCTCATGGTGAGATGACCTCGAGGAGGTCCCAGAGGAGGTCCTCAACGCCATGCACCTCGTGGAGGTCTGGACGGCCCAGACAGCCAAGGAGGTCTTGGCGCTCGAGATCTCCTCTGAGGAGGTCCGGACGTCGAGCTCGCGCAACCACGTGCTTGCGCACGCACGCAGCTTGGACAAGAGGTTAATGCGCGCAGACCACGAGGAGGTCGCGAGCGCGGAGGTCTTAATCGCGCACAATAAATGGTGGATTTAAGGCGGTTAAGACGCCAATGATTGCGAGATTGAGCAATGATTAGCACCATTAACGCCAGATCTCGCCCTAAAGCGACACGACACGCCGGACGCCCCGACAAAATCCCGAGCTTGAAGAAATGGTCTCGCCCGGCGATGTAGAGCCCGCCGGTGAGGTCAATGGTACCGCGGTCCGCAATAACCATGCGCACTCCAACGGACCTCCTCTCGGCGGCGCGACGGCCTTAATCGCCATGGCCGAAGAGAGACGAGACGACCTTCACGGCCAAAATACAAAAATGCAAAGCTGACTCGCGCGACAATCAAGCTTGTGCCCAACATAAGCTCCGCAACATGCATTCACGCTGGTGCCAAAGACTAAAGGACTACCGGAATTACCGGAGGTCCTAAAGATGTCGAAGAGGTTGAGGATGGTCTTTGGCGGAGTTGGGGAAGATGGAGAGCTCCACCGCTTCAAGTCCAAATTCCAAACTCCAAGCCTCGGCCCAAGCTCCACTAGCCCCTCCTGAAAAGGTCAACCTAACAATGAGTTAGGTTTAACTCCAGAGATTTGGGGAGCTCAATGGAGCAAGAGTTTGAGAGGGAGCCACTTTGGAGCAAGCCTTCACCACCAAGGGCTTCAAGCTTCTCAACAATGGCGGCCAAGTGTGGAGGTCGGTGAAAGAGTAAGCTCAAAAGGCACAGGTGCAAGCTAAGGCTTGGAAGTGTGCCAAAGAAGCTACGGAGGAACCCAATGGGGCTTTATACTAGGGCACAGAGGTCATGGACCACTGGCTAAGCTCCTTGTGAGCTTGGCCCATGGCACGATCTTGGAGTGGACAAGACTTGGGGTCGACAGGGGCGAGCTCGGGCCGACCATTGAGGCGAAAGTCGACTGCATTAAATGCGGTCAAGAAAGAGTCATTGAGCAGTACCTCTGCCGACATGCATTAAATGCTTCGCCGAAGCTTGCCCGCCAGAGGAAGGAGAAGAACAGGAGGTCCTATGGGCGTTGGATAAGACCTCGAGGAGGTCCCGCCATCGGATCCTATTTTTGAATCTATTACGTTTTAAGTGGCGGGAGGAGGTCCCACCACACGATCAAACGTGGGGAGGTCATGGCCTCACGATTTCACTTCACGTGAAAACGCACGCGAGGAAATGGACAGAGGTCCAAAGCGTTGATTTCAATCAACGGTGCGGACCTCTGTGAGGTCTTAACCGCACTCCAATTTTAAGAAACCGAGGGGAGGTCATGGCCTTAGATTTTCGATCCAAGGGCTATGACCTCAACAAAGCGGGAGGACCTTCTTTGTGAGGTTTTTCAGAGGAGGTCGTGAAGTTCAACACACGTGGAGGTCATGACCGTGGATCTTTGATCCGGCGGCTATGACTCGATGAGGTGGGGAGGTCTTATCTCGAGAACGCTTGAGGAGGAGGTCGTGGGCATTGGATGTAAATCCAACCGCCACGACCTCAACTAAGTGCAAAGAGAGGTCTTAGCGGCGTAACGCGGGAGGGGGAGGTCTCGCGGGTTTACATGGGAGGTCTAGCGCTCACGCTGACCCGAGGAGGTCCACGAGGTCAAGAGGACCTCAAGGGAGGTCTGGGTGCGGTTGGTTGAGGGGAGGTCGTGGCGGTTGGATTGGATCCAACGGCCACGACCTCATCAAGGTGGGAAAGGAGGTCGATGGGGTTGGGGTTTGGACCAGTTTGAGTACGGCCACCCAAGGACAAGGTCTGCTTTTAAATTAAATTTTCTAACAAATGAGGCTTTACGTAATTGTTTGAGGTAGCAATTGAACTCCAAATTTCATGAAATTTTTATAGAGCTCACGACATTAAGATGAACCTCCAAAATTTATCAAACTAGTTTTACAACTCGTGATATTTTCAGAGGGGTCCCACATTAGTTTTTGGACCAAGGAAAATATTTCCAATTGTTTGGCCCAAGGTTTGAGATAATTGGAAAATAAGTTTGACTTTTGGTCAACAAGAGCTTTGTGTTTTTGGATTACACAACTCTTGGACAAGAATTCCATGAGATTTTAGGGTTTTTCAAGATGTGATAAAAAGTTTTAATTTCTACACATATAATTATACTTGAATAACCCTGTTTATACATTTGGGATGTTACAAAACTCAACAGTTTGCAACCAGCAGTCGAATCAACTAATTGATCAATACGAGGAAGGAGGAAATCATCCTTCGGACAAACTTTATTCAAGTCAGTGAAATCTACAAACATTCTCTACTAACCATTAGATTTTCTAAGCATTACAGGATTAGCCAACCACTCTGAGTGGTCGACCTCTTTTATGAAACTTGCCTTAAGTAGCTTGTTGATTTCTGATTGGGGAGCCTCTTGTCGATCATGTGCAAATCGCCGTATTTTTTGTTTTACGGGCTTTTTATCAAGTCGTAAAGCTAGCATGTGTTTGATCACCTCCTTGGGGACCCTAGGCATGTCGGATACTCTCCACGCGAAGACATATGTGTTTGCTTGGAGGAAGGCAATGAGCGTGTCTTCCTATACGCTATATATAGTGGAATCTCTTTGACTTGGTCGTTCGGATTGGGTGCAACCTTCGGCTTTGAGTACTTTGCCAAGTGCTGCACATTGTTTGTTTCTCGAGTGGGGACTTGGCCAATCATCTCGAGGGACTTCCAGTCGCATGCGGGAGCCATCTTCTTGTCATAGTGCAATGTGTTGACTCCTTTGGGACCTTGGCACCTTTAGACATTGGTAACCGTAGTGAGCAGCTATTAGGAACCATACTAGAGTTGATCGACCAAGAATGGCATTATATGCCATATCAAAATCGACCACATCAAAAGAGATTTTCTCTATCCTAAAATTGTTTGGTGTCCTAAACGTAACAGGAAGGAAAACTTGGCCAATAGGTTTGGTCAAAGATCCAAGTACGATCCCATGAAATGATTATCGTACTGGTCTTATTTTCATTCTAGGAACTTGTATTTCATCCAGGGCATTCGTAAAGAGTATGTTAAGCGAACTGCCACCATCAACTAACACCCAATTAACTCGATAGTTGTTGATGGTAGGTTCGAACAACATCGAAAATCGACCTAGTCGAATAGAAGGGATCGGACAATCATCCTTTTAAAAGAAATGGTAACTTTCGACCACTTCGGTAATTTATGGACAGCAGGAGTGTCGATAGAGTTTACCTCACGTTCGACAGCCTTAAGCTGTCATCTCGACTCGAATGCCGAAGATCCTCCGTAGATGTGATTGATCGTGTGCTCGGGGTCCTGGTATGGCATCTCCTCATCATCCTCTGACTGCTTGTGACCACTTGTCTATCCTACCTCCTAATGGGTAGGAAGTGGCACTTTGCCAATGACGAGGATTGTTGACTAGTCAATTATCCGGGTGTATCTTTATTTGCTTAATTATAGATAAACCAGATTTTTACTAGGCCTGAGTTAGTTTTCTGGACCCAAGATCAATTAAGCAGTCAGAAGGTGGGCCTAAAACCTCTTCCGGAGGCCCAGTTAGACCTCCTCTATGGGTTCCTCCAGGACCTCTCCAGGACCACTCTAGGACCTCTTCCCCGGAGAGGAGGTCCTAGAAAGTGGTTACTCACGTGTGGTTAATAACAGCTACACGTGGAGATATCGGTGATAACGGTCATCACGAAGAGACACAACTGTTAGCTCAAAGAGACGCAACCCTTGAGCGAAGAGGCAGCACTGTGACAAACTACCGACACTTGTAAAACTATAAATAGTCCGCCTATGTGCCCTTGTAACATAGATTCACATCCAAACCCTAATCCACGTGTATTCACAGCCACTTTCCCTGTAATCAGAGCATACTCTTTGCAATACACATTCACCATTTTGAGTCCTTTGGCGAATAGATAGTAATCTCTATTTTTCCTTTATATTCGTGTTTTGTCCGTTCTGTGATAAGAGTACTAGACGTCGACAGCTGGCGCCATCCGTGGGGAGAGTTGTCATCAACTTCGCCTACTCAATTCTGGTAATATGTCCCGTGCTTTGCTGATGAATCACAATTTGCCTGCTTGGAGAGACAAAAGTATCATCGACATTTCCGACTACAATGACGACATGGAGGAAAACTTTATCCTCGTATCCGGCAACATCCATGGTTCCTCCGGGGCCATTGCTAAGGCATCGTCGCCCACTGAGTCCACATCCGCTGGCTCCACGCCGGTCGTGCCTTCGTCCACAAGTGTCGTTGTGGATGAGTACTATCCCATGCCTGTCTCCCTTGGAGGAGGAGATTCGGAAGGTCCCTGGACCCCAGTAAACCATGATGATCTCACTAGCGACCTCCACACTGAAGGCCTGGAGAGAACATCTGGGGGAGAATCTTCTATTCACCCTACAATACAACTTGTCCTCTTCCTCAAAGGACGAGGGCATATTCACCCCTTCCGCTTGTTCCGGCGGTCGTCAGGTCGCCGCCATCGGTGGCAATCAACCCAATCCCGGCGATAATCCTGAAGCATCAGGGCAACGCTAGGAGCGGAAAGAATGGGAACGCCTCCAACGAGAGGAAGAGACCCGACATGTCGAGATACGTGCCACCACACAAGCGCACATTTCATAGGTTCGTGACCACGACTACCGAGACGCCCCTGGCTCATCAGCGAGGGTGCTACCGCCGGTGATGCATATGCCACCACCGCGGGCAACGATGGCAAGAGATCCAAATACCTTACCAACCCCCATGCAGGAGGATTCCCCTACAGAGCGCATTCGCTACTTAGCAAGCACCATCGCACGTCCTCCGGAAGGATTAACTCCAGAGCAAGGAGTGCAAGTAATGCGTGCAATTGCACAAGAGCTACAGGATGCAACAGAGAACATTTCTACCCAATCACCTACTGTGCTTTCCCAAATGGATTCACACCTAGAAGGGTCCCCGATTGGACGTCAAAGGCAAAATCGGAATTATGGTGCTATTGGCCATCACTCTCAAGGCCAAGGTGAGCATGACACCCATTTTTTGGGACGTAGTAGACGTCCCAGATCTCCTGGTGGTCATGATAATCGTCGTAATACATGACAATGTGTTGGACCTTATGCAGATTGCAAAGCTTTTTCTCCCACATGGAGAAATGTTACCTGGCCAAAGAAGTTTAAGCCAAGGAGTATGGAGACTTTTGATGGGACGTAAAATCCGTCAGAATTCCTCCAAATCTACACTACCGCCATTCAGGCTGCTGGAGGCGATGAAAAGGTAATGGCTAATTATATGCCCACAGTTTTAAAGGGTTCCGCTAGGACTTGGTTATTCAACCAACCTGAGAGATCCATATATAACTGGGTGATGCTTTGTAATGCATTACAAAAACAACTTCAAAAGTTGTTATGCAAAGCTAGGGAAGGAGGGTGATTTGCATCGACTCTGCCAAACCCCCGAGGAAAATTTACGATAATTTGTAAAACATTTCATAGAAGTCCGTAACACTATCTCAAATGTTTCTGATTACTCTGTGATTCGATCTTTTAAACAGGCGGTGAGATATTGAAGGTTCACATAAGACCTCAACATCAATCCGCCCAGGTCCGTGTCAGAACTCTTCAACATGGCCGATCGGTACTCTGATGCCCATGAGGCAGTAGAGTAGAACCGAATGGTGGATAAGGGAACCACCCCTCCTCAGCCAGGCCTCGAGGATGTCAAAGAAAAGAAATCCAAGATGTCCGAAGGCTCCACGAGCAACAAAGGAAAACCTAAGAAGAAGGAGAAGGGGAGGTCCAAGCAGTCTACTAGAGAGGTCGCAACAGTTGACCAGCGACCACCCTATGACAAGAACAAAGACCCTTGGACCAAAAGGAGGCTAGGAGGTCGTTCAAATGACCAAACTGCGTCACGATCTGCGAGTACGTCCTAGGAGCAATGAGCGCTAGTGCCCATTGCATAAAGTTCCTGTTCATGACCTCCACAACTACCGTACTTGGCAGAAGCAAATGGAGGATTATTATGATGGGAAATGTCCAATGCCTGTCCCATCAGAAGATAGCGGACCACCAGTGGTCCAACGTAATGATAAAGACACGAAAATGCTGTTTCAAAGGACGGATCACCACGTCAATGTCATTTACGAGGGTTCAGCCACCTACACCTCTAAGCTGTAGTACAAGGCAGCATGGAGAGACGTCAACAGCGTTGAAATCCCACCTAGTCGTTTGGAATACCCCAAGTGGTCGAAGACCTCCATGACCTTCACTAAGAAAGACGTCCCTAAAGGTATGTCTACCTCTGTTAAAGTACCATTATTAGTTTCTCCTACCATAAGTAATTGCAGAATAGGGAGAATATTAATAAATAGTGGTAGCTCTTTAGACCTGTTATTTATTAACACCTTAGATGAGATGCAAATTCCTCATTCTAAGATTAAACCAATGACAAGTCCCTTCTGTGGGATAGTCCCGGGTATGTTTGTTACACCAATAGGGCAAGTAGTTTTACCAGTAACCTTCGGTACGGCTACTAATTTTTGAACTGAGTTAATCACTTTCGAAGTGGTTGATTTTGAGTCTGCCTATAATGCTATTTTGGGAAGACCGCCTCTAACAAAGTTCATGGCCACTACACACCACGCCTACCAGAAGATCAAGATTCCTAGGTGAAAAGGCGTGATTATGGTGGAAGGTGACTAGGGCATCGCACTTTTGTGGAATCGTAAGTCGTTAGAACTTGTCGATCAATTACCTCTGAAAGATCTTACTTTAGAGGATACAACAAAGAAAGCCGTGAACATCAAAGCCACTCCTCAGCTCAGTGAGGAAGTAAAGGTAGTACCGTTTAGCCCCGATGACCAATCCAATACAATCCAGATTGGCACGGGATTAACTAAGAAATAGGAAGACGAGCTCCTCACCTTCCTCCGGGCCAACTCAGATGTCTTTGTGTGGAAGCCATCTCATATGCCTGATTTCCTAAGGGAGGTGATTGAGCACAGGCTAGCTATCCAGCCTGAGAAAAAACCAGTCAAACAAAGACTGAGACATTTCATCCTGGATCGTCAAGAAGCCATCAGAGCAGAGCTCGATAAGCCCCGAATGGCTTGCGAATCCGGTCTTAGTCAAGAAATCTAACGATCAGCATGGCGAAAGAAGATGAAGAAAAGATTGCCTTCATCACACCATTCGGCGTCTACTGCTATGTCAAGATGTCGTTCGGGTTAAAGAACGCTGGAGCCATGTACCAGCGTTTGATGCAGAAAACCTTCAGCAGTCAGCTGGGGCATAATTTAGAGGCCGATGTAGATGACCTCGTTGTGAAAAGTAGCACCAAATATGACCATTTGAAGGATCTCGCGGAGACCTTTGAAAATGTAAATAAACATGGAATAAAACTTAATCCTGAAAAGTGTACCTTTGGGGTTAATTATGACAAGTTGCTTGGTTTCCTTGTTTGTTCTCATGGGATTGAAGTTAATCCCGAGAAAATTTGAGCCATTGAATAATTGCGACCACCTTCTACAGTGAAGGAGGTCCAAGCCTTAATTGGTCGAATGGCGGCTCTTAGTCATTTTATTTCTCAATAGGAAAACGTTGTTTACCTTTCTTTAAGGTGATCCGTAAGAGTAATAAAGAGTTACAATGGTCCGAAGAAGCTAACAAATTCTTTGAAGGCTTAAAGGCTTATCTTTCAAATCCTCTAGTATTGGTTTCACCTTTAGAAGAGGAACCTTTACTAGTTTACTTGGCAGCAACACCAAATGTGGTCGGTGCAATACTTATCGCAGAAAGGGAAGGGTCTCAATGACCCATCTACTATGTAAGTGAGGTTTTACACGGGCCGAAGGAAAGATATCCTGAGGTCCAAAAATTAATTTATGCTCTTCTAATGACTTCCAGAAAACTAAGACATTATTTTCAATCTCATAGAATCACACTGCCTTCATCCTTTCCTCTTGAAAATATACTTCATAACCAGGAAGTAACAGGTCGCATAACCAAATGGGCAGTGGAACTTGGGGAATTCGATCTTCATTTTATGCCCGAACAGCCATAAAAAGCCAAGTCTGGTGACTTTGTGGCTAAATGGACGAACACGGAGGATCAACCTCTAGAAAGTCTAGGGCCAGACGATTATTGGACACTGTATTTTGATGGTTCCTACGAGCTTAAAGGCTTGGGGGTTGGGATTTTATTGATAACACCACAAGGTGATCAATTCCAGTATGTCATACTGTTTCTATTCCCTACCACTAACAACGTAGCAGAGTATGAACGACTTCTACCGGGCTTCGAGTAGCCAAATCCCTCGGAGTCCGTTGGCTTTTAGCGAAGGGAGATTGGCAATTAGTCGTAAATCAGGTATCAAAGGAATACAGCTATTCCGATGAGATAATGGCTCAATACATGGGTGAAGTGAGGAAGTTGGAAAAACACTTCAAGGACTTCGAAGTCCAATATATACCGCGCAAGAAAAACTCCTTAGCGGACCAGTTATCGAAATTAGGTTCCTCACGAACGCCTATTCCAACAGGTGTTTTTCTCGAATACCTTACAAAACCTTCAATAGAAATGGGTTTGACCATCTCAGAGGTCGGGGTCATCGAGTAAGATACGGAGTGGATAAAACCATTGACCACTTATCTTGCATGAGGGACATTGCCCGATAATCCTCAACAGAAGGATAGGTTAATTCAAAGAGCACGCATATACAAGCTGGTTGAGGGATCATTGTATAGAAAGAGAGCACATGGTGTTCTTATGCATAGCATATCCCAAGACTCCAGGATAAAATTACTAAAAAAATCCATAGGGGCTTGTATAGTACACATGCATCCTATAGAACATTGGTTGGCAAAGCTTTTCGGTAAGGCTATTACTGGCCCACTGCTCTACAAGATGCCATGCACCTTGTTAAGATCTATGAACAGTATCAGTTCTATGCTAGACAAGTGCATCAACCATATTATCAATTACAAACTATTTCCTTGTCATGGCCTTTTTCGACTTGGAGCATTGATATAGTTGGACCACTACCACAAGCACCCAAAGGGTATAAATTCTTGTTTGTGGCCATCGATACATTTACTAAGTGGATAGAAGTTGAGCCAGTCGTTCATATAACGACTACAACAGCAAAGAAATTCCTTACGCAAATCATTGTTACAAGATTTGGAATACCCTGTTATCTTATCACAAACAATAGAAGCCAATGCATTAGTGACATGTTTCAAGATTATTGCGATGAAATTGGCACTAAAATTTGCTTTACTTCCATGGCACATCCACAGAGCAATGGAGTAGTAGAAAGGGACAATGGTCAGATTATGCAAGGTATTAAAAAGAGAGTTTTTAATCGCCTTAAGGCATGCTCAAAGAATTGGATAGAAGAGATTTTTTCTGTCCTATGGGCATTGCATACTACTACCAGTAGAGCAACTGGTGAAACATCATTTGCACTAGTCAATGGTGCAGAAGCAATGCTACCTAGTGAGATTCAGCTAGGTTCCACACGTATAGACCTCCTAGATCAAATAAATCAGGGGGATTTGCGCGAAGATGACATCAATATGCTAGAAGAAAGATGTGATTGCACACTATTAAAATTGGCTACCTATCTGCAAGGGCTAAGATGCTACTATAATAGAAGGGTTCATCCAAGAACACTTCATATGGGTGACCTGATCTTGAGACGCATCCAGAACCAAGCCAACTTGAATAAGTTGTCCTCTAGATGGGAGGGTCCATATACTATAGTTTGTGTCACTAGGCCAGGATCAGTTAGATTAGCTATGGTGGATAGTCTTGTTTTATCTAACACATGGAACATTGAACATCTTCGAAAATTTTATATATAAGTATCTTTTTTCTATATTATATAAGTTCAGATGTTATTTTATTATCAGGACTATATTGTTTTCGTATACATGATTACCATCTTTTGTAAGTGCCTACGGTTGATCAATTTCGCTCATGGGTCATAGTGTCTTTACTTATCAAATGGCCATCGGTATACATTTGAAAAATGACAACTGTTTGGGACCTCTTCTATAAGCCAATTCTCATTGCATAAGAGTCCAACAGTCTGACTTCATCTTTCTTAATACACACTAGTTCGGATCATTGGTTTTGTAACAAATATACTGATCCTAGCATAGTTGTTCACCTGAAACACTTCTCCCATTGCCGGACACAGTGTTCCAGGTGGGGGGCTACACATAACAAAATATACGACTTTCAACTTGTAAAAATTTAATTTGCGTGATATAGTCAGTCAACTTTTGACAAATAATGATAATTATCATACACCAAATCTTGACATTATCCCATATAATTTAAAACAAAACATTTGTATCATTACAATGTCATTTTTGAACACTTGAGCAAGGAGCACTTGAGGGAAGGGCAGGAGCACTAGCATCAATATTCCTGATGATCTCTGCCACCACTGGTGTGATCTTGGCTTGGGCCGCAATACCTTCTTCTTTTGTCTTGAACTTGGGCGCAGAGACAAGCTTCTGAAGATCAACAGAATCCCCATAAAGGAGATCTATCTTCAACAAGACTCGGTTTAAAGCTTGACTCATTGCTCTCATCAAAGATTGATATATGGTAGTCTTCAAAGCAAGTATGTGTTTTTGAATATATGTAATTTGAGTATAAATGTCATTCCTAAGGTCATCTTGGTTGCGAGAGGAGTTACCGGAGCCATCAGTTGCTCTGTGATTTCTCATAGAGAAGCCGAGATCCGAGAAAAGCTATTTCCCGTAACCGTAGTAATTTTCTTGCCAGCCTTCATCAAGGTATTCACCTTCTTTTCAAGTTCTTGTATGGCGGTATGACTCTGTTTTTCCACTTCCTTCAAGTCTTGAATATGAAGATATTTGTTAGAAGTGGTCTTCTGAATATCTTCTTTTGCCTTTTCTAGTTCTAAGAAAGAATGAAAAAAGATAATAAAATTTATGCATTGCAAATAATAGGTCAGATGCTCTGTAAGAAATAAAGAGAGGTCATTTATCTTCTTTCTCCTTAATGAGCATCTTGTTCTGTTCAAAGAGATCATGACTTTCTTTAGATTGTCTGCTCAGGATCTCTTGTAACTTTTCATTCTTCTGAGTCAAGAGGCGGACCATGACCACCGTACTCGTCTTAGATCTTTTCTCCGCCTCAGATAATTTCAATCTGGCAGCATGAAGTGCATATTCAACACTTTCTTGTCTAGCTTTTGCCAGTAAGCACTCCCTTTGAAGTAAATAGAGGCATAAGTTAATTATTTAGTTAGAATCTTACAATTGAATAATAACTTCCTGTACTTACTTCTCTTTCTCCTCTGCAAAAGTTCTAATCTCCTCTACCATGTCAATGTTGACTCTCCAGCACCTTTTATAAGATGTCATGAGGTCCTGGAGGTCCTTCTTTTCGGTTCTAGAAGGAGAACTTCCCAAAAGAATTTTATCTTCAGGTTGATCCAATTGAACCAGACGAAAAACTCCTCTGGTTGGATCAGTACTGGTATTTTGCAGCTCCTAAGACATCCTATGAGTCAGATTTATACTGATAAATTCAAAGTAAAATTATCAAGATAAAATTCTTACCAAGGTATGATCATCTTCATCTTGAGTTTCGATGGTCTCATGGACCACCTCTTCCATCCGATCCTCTAGGGAGGTCCTCTCCGTTTGGACCTCCATATCCAGCGGTATAACTTTGGACATCCCAGTAGCCGTTGATAGGATGTTTTAGATCACTTCCTTAGTGGTCCTAGAAGGTCCTTCCATTGGCGGAATTTCCTCTGCCAGGGATTCCTCTGTTGCCAATACAATTGGTGGCAAAAATTGTTCTTAAGTAGTCAGTTGTCCCCTTTTTCAGGTCTGACGGCAAAAAAGGCTAAAGAGAACAGAGAGGATTAGTCATTTTAAGCCAAAATTATAAAATTATAATCGAAGAACTTACTCGATCTCGAAGCTACTTTCGCTAAAAAGTGACATAAAATCCTCGTTCACAGTGAATGTAGGTTCTTTCCTTTGCTCTGACGAGGATGGAACTAAGGTCAGGGAGGTCCTTGGCCTTGGAACCCTCTGAAGAGGGATCTCCTCTTCGGACTCTTATGATGATCCTTCACCCTGGACCACCTCAGCCAAGAAAGTTGATATAGAACATATTGGCTGGGGGTTAGAGACATATCGAGAAATAGAAATCTTAACTTTTGTTTTCAATACCTCGCAGGTAGAAGGTCTCGAAGAAGTTGGGATTGGAGCAAGAGGTCTTGGTGAAACTGAGGCTAAAATCGGTGTGGGTTTAGTCTTCTTTGGGGCAACCGGAGGTCTGGAAGTAATCCTTGCACTCTTTGCCAAAGAAGGAGCAGAGCTCGCACCAACATCTGAGATGAGACGTTTCTTTGATGTCGTCTGTCCAGAAACATACAAATTAGGCATGAGTAAATTTACTTCTTATGTCTAGTTAATTTCTATGAATACTTACTACTATGCGATCTTTCCTAAGTGATAAAGTCGCCCCAATCAAGCTTAGGGGTTGCGCCTCTATATCGATTTGTTCCTTTTCTGGAACCCGCTCCTTTAACAGGACTGAGGTCCTAGCTAGGACCTCATCATTTGAGAGAGTTGCAGTATAATGAAAAATTACTTACTTTAACTATGAAAATTCAGTTTGAGTAAAAAGATGAGTAAGATGTTACTATTTTCAGGGACATCATGATTACAGGATAGTATTTCCCTCTTCTGGAGAGGGAAGATCTTGTTCTTGAGGAAGTCATGGATAACCTTTCGTCCAGTTAGACCTCCCTCTACCAAGTTGCTGATCACTAGGACCACTCTCTTCTCATCATCTGAGAGCTTGATCTCCTTGTCAGTAGCTCGACTTTTTTAGGACCACTCCGGTGATGCATTACGATTATAAGTAATTCTACTCTCTTTCAGAACTTCGGAATAAAACCATTCCTTACTCCATATCTGGCTGACATCTTTGGTAGCCAAGAAGAGAAACACCCTCTTGCTGGCATCTTGAAATTTGAAATAAAAAATAGCCCAAAGCACCAGCACATTTCTTGTTGCAGATGATTTGGTAGTAATACCTAAACAAACGTAGACTAGGGGCTATCCCTAAAAATACCTCAAACATGTGGGTGAAAATGCTAAGTACCAGAACTAAATTCGGTACAAGATGAACCAATTCAATTCCATAATGATTAAGAACTTCAATCAGGAAATCACGCTCGGGCAAGCGGAGACCTGCCTGGAGGTAGGGCACAAAAAGTACCGTGAAACCAGCGAGAGGATTTGTGTCACACCCCGGGTAAGCAACCCCCGGGACCCACTATGCATTCTGGACCAGTCCCAAGATCAGTAGCTAGTCCACACAGTTTCAACAATGATGTGATCACGGCCATACAACAAACTATAGATAAAGCAGACAGATTAACAATAATACCAGCAAAAGACCTTATGGTCCAGGCTCTCACAGAGCTGCCACGCAGGGCTACAACACAGCAGAAAACGAACACATGTGGAAACCGCCCGACATGCCCATGGGCAATCGAGTGGAGGACGTCCCCTAGCACGCCTGGTCTTCAAAGACCTCCTCTTCGAAGAGGTCGGAGGTCCCTAGGTGGTCTTCAGCTACTGATTAACCAGAGGGCGCAAAGCCATGAGTACTTTGAATGTACTCAGCAAGTTGTAGGGAAATGTATGCAAATAGTATTCATGTCAGGCTTGACAAGGAGGTCTTTATGGTTGCTTTGCGGAAAGTAGAATTAATTGGAAATACAATAAGTAGATGGCAAAGCACAAGTTGAAAGAATAATACAAAAGTAAACAAGTTTTCTTTGAAACAACTCGTGACCACCTTGGCCACTACCCAGACCACTCGTGATCACCCAGATCACTCCCCAGACCACTCGGAACCAACCACGACCACCCATTTTGAGAAAAGTCTACCCCTTGCGTGAAATCACCAAGCATGCCTTTGACCACGGACATGGCTATTCGAATAGTTTTACACTCTACAGAGGTTGTACAACTTTACCCACAAGACATGAATTCTCTAGTTTGTTTGGCATCCGTCGATGCCCTGCTCTACCTTAGGTAGCGAGGTTGAAACACGTGACAAGGCCTTTACAAAGAACTATTTTTACTCGATTACGCTTTCGCTAAGGTTTCGTCATTCTGAGCCCCCTCTTGCGCCATGTGATTCCATCCGGTAACTCAGAGATCACGCCACCATGACAGAACCAAACCAAAACATTACTAATTAGTTGGCCAGGTCCACCCCAGTATGGACTTGTGGTTGCATGGTATGGCCCGGATCAATGGCTTACAAGGTTAAGTCCTTAGTGGTTGCTCAGGCGAGACTATCTCATCTCATGTGCTTCGCGCACCTAAGTGCTTTCCGCACCCAAGTACTTCCCTGATTAGCCAGCATCCATATCGCCACCGACCACTCACTTGAGAGCAAGAATCAGTTTTGGGTTCAACCCGGCCAAATGACCACCCTGGGCAAGGCACAACAAATTTTATTAACAGCAGTATCGCACCACAAATGACACAACTGTGATTTCGCACCATAGTTGCACATCGGTGGTATCGCACCACAATTCCATATATCATTAAGTCAAATTTATTATCATTGAATCATGTGATCGAGAGACAACGCCTAACTAAAGCGAGGATTGAGCAATATCGCACCCATGTTGGTATCACAAAGAGGTCCAACTAAGATTACCCAACCTATGGTGTCCAAGGTACATGTCAACATGTTAATCACAAGTATTCAAGGAGTCATACTGTCGAGTAGGTATTTAGCTATTTTTAAACTATTTTTATACAATTAGCCATGCATGTTGGTATAAAACAATATAATTTTACAAAGCTGGGTATGATATGGTCAAGGTCTCGACTTGCCTTCGATGAAGTGCTAAGATTCTTGGTAGAGGTTCGGGTCCGTGCAAAAGAACCAAATAAATGCCACGAATCCAAACAAAAACCAAGAACTACCAAACTAAGAACCAAAAGAAAAGGTTAGAAATAAGATGAATTAAGGCGGGCTTTGGAGGAGGTCCCACTAGAGAGAGGAGGTCTGAGGAAGAGGTCCTGAGGAGGATATGACTACTCAAAGTGGTTGCAGGAGAGTTGGGTGAGGCTAAAGGAGATGAAAGAGGGCTGCTCAGACTTTTATAGCCAGGGGATGAGTGAGAGACTCGGAGGCGCACAAGTTCAAGGGTAGGTGAAGGAGAAGATAGGAGCAAGTAGGGGAGGAGATAAGAGGGGGAACGGGTACTGCAGAAGCAATAGCATTTAATGCAACACAATAGCATTTAATGCGCGAAGACCTTTGCGTCAGCAGTGACGTGGCGAGAGAAAGAAGAAGGTGAGTAGGACTGACAGGTGGGGCTAGTCAAAACTCGGGAGGGTGGTCCAACCAATGGGGTGGTCGCGACCCAAGGGAGGTCATGGGCAAAGGAGAGTCGTGACCCAAGGGATGTCACGTGACCAAGGGAGGTCGCGCCACGAGAGGAGATCGCGGCCAAAGGGATGTCACATGACCAAGGGAGGTCACGCCACAAAGGAGGTCACGGCCAAAGGATGTCACGTGACCAAGGGAGTCGCGACCCGAGAGAGGTAGCGGCCAAAGAGATGTCACGTGACCAAGGGGAGGTCGTGGCCACAGAGGAAGGTCACGACCAAAGGGATGTCACGTGACCAAGGGGAGGTCACGGCCACAGAGGGAGGTCGCGGCCAAAGGGATGTCATGTGACCAAGGGGGGGTCGCGACTAAAGGACAAAAGAGGAGGTCGTGACCCAAGGGGAGGTCGCGACTAAGGACAAAAGAGGAGGTCGTGACCCAAGGGGAGGTCGTGACCCAAGGGGAGGTTGCGACTAAGGACGGACAAAAGAGGAGATCGTGGACCTAAGAGGAGGTAGTGACTAAAGGACAAAAGGGGAGGTCGTGACTCAAGGGGTGGTCTCCCGGGACCACCCGGAAGGTCTCCTAGGACCACCCAGGCAGTCTCCCAGGACCACCCAGGAGGTCCAAACGAGAGGGAGGCCTAAACCAAAAGGGAGGTCTAAACCGAGAGGGAGGTCTAGACTGAGGAGGAGGTCCAAACAAGAGGGAGGTCTAAACCAAAAGGGAGGTCTAAATTGAGAGGGAGGTAAGCTAGGCCAAGGAGAAAACGAAACGAACAGAGAAAGAGAATTCAACACCAGAGAACTCCAACAAACTCAAAACAAACCAAACTCTTGGATTAGTTGTGTTGGTGTTTTAGAACCAATCTTACGTAAAGATTGTTTGATTCGGGGGGTCTCCTAGAATAGAATCACGCAGAGAGATTGACACGGGTATTTTTATACAGGTTCAGGCCTTCTCCGGAGAGAATAACAACCCTACTCCTGTGTGTGTATGGTATTGAGTGTATCTGAATAATCAGGAGAAACAACTAAGACTATTACAACTGATAGTACTTGTCTTCCTTATAGCCCTCGATAGCATGTGTGTACGCCTCGATTGCCCTCTCCTCTTTCCTCTCTGACCGTTGCCTTTATATAGTCGTGAAGGAATAGCCGTTTTCCCTTGCTGAAGAGATGCCTCATCAAATCCAGTAATGGGCGCACGTTTGTAGTAATCATCGGTAGTAACTCCTTCCGCCACTGGCGATTACTTATCGAGATAATAGGGTATATGCGTGTTATTATTTTGCATAATAACGGCGTATATTGACTATTTGGATTCCTTAATCAATTGGACCCACTTGCTGTAGGTTTTATTGATCATAAGGTGGTAAATAGGTGACTGGTTGTAGAAGAACTTACGACCATAAGATAGTCGTAGCAAGACTTACGACTATGAGGTAATCGTAGAATATCTTCTGTTGGGTAGTGATCGTTAGAAGAACTTACGACCATAAGGTAGTCGTAGCAAGACTTACGACTATGGGGGTGGTCGTAGAAGAACTACGACCACCTAGTAGGCTTCTCCTTGTAAATTTAAAGGGGTATACCGGGGACCACATGGCGTCATATTTACTTATAATAAGAATTATAGATAAAAGACAAAATGAGGATTATTAGATCCTCGTCATCTAGCCCCCCAGCTTCAAGTGAAAGTAACTTACTTGGTGAAGGAGTTATAGATGGTCTTACGGCCACGAGAGGGTCGTAGAAAGATGGTTGAAGGAAAAACTCTTCGACATTTGACCAGAAATATGCTTGGTCAAGAAGGTTGCTTACGACTATCAAATAGCCGTAGAAAAATCCTACGATCACGAGGTGTCGTAGTTTGGTGATCGGAAGAAAAACCTTTCCGATTAATATTTCATTTGGTCAAAAAGATCTGACCAAGGAAGTAATTTCGCTTGAGGTGTAAAAACGAACCTGATTTTCTTGAACGGACAAGTTAGAGAATCGCAAACGACTCCCACAAGTCTGTCCGTTGGAGCGGTTCCCGAAGCGGTGGCAACCTTTGGAATGCCACGCCTTTAGCCCAAGGCACACGGTTATAAATACTTACCAGGGGTAAAACTTAGATTTATACTTTTCCCCAAATCGCTTCCGCTGTTCATCGAGTTCTTGTCTTCTCCGCCACCAACTTAATCGAAAATCTTCCCTTTCGAGAGAAATGGTGGGAGAGTTTCTAAGTGGGCTGAGTCGAAGGCGGATCACGGTGAAGAATCAAGCCACTGTCGGTAGGGAAGATTCGAGAGAAAATTCTCGTGAAGTGGTTTCTGACGTTTGGACTGACATTGGCCGTCGAGAGAGCCCGAGCAAATCCGTCTTTCGGGCATATTATGAGTGTGGCCCGATTGCTGCTCACCCCTTTCTCACACTTGTACTCGAGCATTTTGGGGTGGAATTGGTGAACCTCGGTCTAATTCCATCACAATGCTAAATGTATTTGTAATATCTATGTGAGGCATACAGGAATTCAGCGGACCTTGAGCTCTTTCAATATTTCTATGGAATGGCTCGAAACTAGGGATCGAGGAAAAATCCATGATCCTTAAAGAAATATCACATTGCTAGAAAAAATACAAAGGACATCAAATTATGGGAGAAGCGGCATCTTTGAGACCATTGCTTCCCATAATGAAGAAATCAAGAAGTTAGATTCTCAACTAGTAGGTAAGGAATTCTTTTTACTGTGATTATTTTGTTTTTCTTCTCTAGGAGTTTTATTTTTGCTTGACCAATCTTATTCTTTCGAGCAAGTGGTGAAAATAAACAACTCATGAGGCTTCGACTCGTAACCAACGAGGAGATGAGGTCGATGGAGATTAATCTTCAAAACAACATCATGCTCCTAAACAATATACTTGGTGAGCTACGTAGTGAGGGAAAAACTCCTCAAGATGATACAATAGCTGCTCACATAAGTACTATTGGGGAACAAGTAGGGACTTTGCAAGAACTGGTGACCACTCTGAAGGCCAACCAAGCTGAGTCAATCAAGGAGGCGGTCGAAGGTGCAGTAAGCTATGCATTGGCAAAACTTAAAGCTCGTGACCCCAACCTTAATGTACAGCCAATTGAAGTCGACTTCGACTGCCCTGAGGCAGAAGCAAGTCGTCTTATAGAAGAAATGCAAGCCGTTGGCAGGAAGGTTTCGGAGGAGATGCGACTGGGCTCTCCCTCTTCAGAGTAGTTTGTGAAAAACCTGTGAAAAACAAGCTTTTGTTGATGTACTATGTAATCCATCTTGTTTCCTGCAAACCATCTTTGTCGAGTAGTTAGTAATCCAAAAGATAATTAACGAAAAGAAAGACTAGAATTGAAGTCGAGGTTAATAAATTTATCCTAGCCCGACTATTTGCTTAGTTTGTTTAGACAAACTAAGTAAATAGTTAAAAAAGGTTTCAAAGCAGAGATGTTTGGTTAACTTGTAGTTTTTGGTCACGATTGTCATGCACTAGTCGAAAAAAGTGGGAGCGAATCGACACTAGGAAGTTCCTTCTAGTGGGCGAGGACCACGTGCGAGAGAAAAGTCTTCGACTAGGTGATGTTACCATCTCGATTAGATTAATCAAATCGAGAAACGACAACTTGAGTTAAGCAAGCGTCTAGAGGGCTTCAAAAATTCATTACGCCCTTCCTTGGTGGACTCGATAAGTCATCTGGTAGCAAAAGTAGGAAGCGAACAATGCTAGAAAGTTCCTTCTAGTGAAGCGGGACCACGTCGCGAGAGGAGAGACTTGACTAGATGTGTTTCTTCCTCGACTTAGTTGAGACAGATCGAATACACCAAAAGCGATTGAATAAATCTAAGAAAGTGCACTCTACTTAGAATACTTTTCAAAATAACTGAAGAAATAATCTAAGGGGAAAAAAGCTGGCTTTAAAAATATTTCGACCAAAAAATAACCCGAGCTCTTTGTATTGATGGCAAAAGTGAGTAACGAGTCGACACTATGAAGTTCCTTCTAGTGGGCGGGACCACATCTTGAGAGAGGAGAGACTTGACTAGGTGATGTTACCTTCCTTTCGACTGTGTGTAAAAAGCTGGGTGTTTGGAATGTAGTCGAAAGATCATGAAAGCCTTGCTCAAAAGTAAGACAATAGAGGTAGAAAGAACACGAGTCTTTATTATGCAGAATGGTTAGTTACATATAAAACTTGCGTGGCGATTCGATGTTCCAAGAATTGAGAGAACACAGCCGTCTTCCATTGCCAATCGTCTTGACCTGGCCGAGTAACCCGACCAACGTGTGTAGGACCTTCCACTTGGGAGAAAGTTTGTTCCCATTAGACTTGGATTGGCGAGCCTCAATACCAAGTCACCTCTGACAAAGGCTGCGAGGTTGAACCTTCGATCGTAGTATCTGCTTGTGAGGCTTGTTGGTAGGCTATTTGAGCGGATTAAGGCGGGTTTCTCCTTTCTTGAGTAGGTTAATGTCATCCGCTCGAAGTTGTTCTGGTTGGAGTCATTGAAAGTTTCGACTCGTGTTGACCGTATCTTTAGTTAGGAGGAAGCATGTAAACCGACTCAGAAAACCGAGAAAAAATGGTGTTTCACATGCTTGGAACTAGTAGTCGTCTGAGCGCCCATATCTGAGGGTAATTCTTGTACCCAAGCCCCCAGAGTGCTTGATGAAATTTGGTCGAAGATTGGGTCTTAATTCCTCTCATTATTTGGCGTTTTTACGTTCATTGCTCCATTGCTTTGGGGATGGGCCTGAAGCATAACATAACTTGGTACCCAACTCGTCATAAAATTCTGAAATTTTGCGCTAAGCAATTGCTTACCATTATACGTAATTATTCGACTCGGTACTCCAAATCGATTAATTCGCATCTCATCATGAACCGTTTTGCCGCTTCGTTGTTATCGATTCGAGGTTCGGCTTTAATCCATTTGTGAGCGTATCAATAGCCACAAAAGGAACTCAAAACCTCTTGGAGCTTTGGGGAATGGTCCTAGGATATCGAGACCCAGTGCATAAAGGCCAAGATAAGTATCGTTTATAATACGAAATTTGGTTGGTGTATTTACTGTTATGAAATTGGCATTGGACACACTTTTAACCAACTCTTTAGCATCGTCTGAGGCTGTTGGCCAATAAAAATATTATCGAAAGGCCTTCACCAGGCCAGCGTTCTATAGGAAGCATGATTTCCACAGATGCCACCGTGTATGTCGTGAAGGAGTGTTAATCCTTTGTTCTGCGGAATGCATCGCATGAGCACCCCTTGAAATACCTCGTTTATAAAGGACTACTTCAACCAAAGTATACATTTTGGCTTTTCGGGATAAGCGATCGCCTCGGGATCATCTTGAATGCGGAACCCTTACGAAGATACTCATAGATGGGAGCCATCCGGTATCCTCGTATTCTAGAGTAGGCCGTCTCAATAGGAGGTGTTTACGGTTCTTCGACGAGCGGCGGCAGAGTTATTCAAGAAGACTCCTTTTTGGTACTACTGATCGGGAAGAAGCTATTCGAGCAAGGCTGGTTTGATGAGGAAATTATCCTTCGAGGATGAATTGTGCCTCGAAACCTAAAAAATCTTTTCTAGCTTACGCACTTCCGATAAATACCGAGACATTGTCGGATTAGAACCTTTGGTACTCTTTCGGACTTGATTCACGACTAGTTGAGAGTCTCCTCTCGCGAGTAGTCGGTGAATCGAGAGCGCTTTCACGGCTTCGTATGCCAACTAGCAAACCTTACGTGATACGCCACGTTGTTAGTGGCACGAAAGTTACTTGTATGGCATACTTTAAGGTCTCTCGATAGGAGATACCGGAGACCACCTCGAACCCCGAGCCACTTAAAGTGGCGACCCGTCAATGTACATAGATCCTTTGGTCGTGGAAATCGTCTTGAGGATCTGAACGAGGTTGATTTGTCCGTCGGCGACAATGTGAGACCCGGCGTTTATTAGGCTCATAATACTTAGTCATCAATTGACCTAGTATTATCAACCAAATAAACTTCGGTCTCGAGATGTATACTTCGAGAATCACGATACACATACCTCACAACAAAAGAATGCATCAATTCCATACAACACATAGTACATAAGCAACAAACCGAAGTTAACATTAATATGGAATAGATATTACAAAAGAGGCCCTTAGGCCAAATAACAATAATTACAAAAGATAACAGCGGAAGCAAAAAGTGCCATAAAGATGGCCAAAATAAGAACCAACCGGTGTGCCTTTAGCCCACAAGGCAAGCCAGGACCGCCAAGCTAGTCGCTCTCCCAACCACCGCTTTGACTTCATAAAAGTAAAGCCCTTTGGGCTCTACCTCCTCTGCAACAAAGTTGTTAAGCAAAGCAAATGAGTACAATAACTTGTTTATTGTACTACTTAAAACTGACGTGTAAGATAACGAGAACTATAATTTAGCTACATGCAAGCTTGATTTAAGTGGATGAGGCTTTGGACTCATTTTAGCATAAAGCAAGTTTCATTTGCAATAACATAGTAGATTGAAAGCAATTTGACAAAGCATTTTTAATTGTTGAAATAACAACGCGATAATAACATAATAACAACAACAAGAACAATCACGGAAGTGACTAACCCAAGTCACCACAACAATAGCATGAACATCCATTCATACCAACCCATCAAGTTTTAATTAAAAGTTTGAGACTAGTCTTGAGCGACCTTACCAAGCATGTCCATAACCTAGGGCGAGGCTATTGAATAGTTTTATCCTGCGGGGTGTACCACTTGTACCCACACGTCGAGACCGCCTTTCCTTCGCACACTTAGAAGGTGTCTTTGCAGCTAAGTCCTCTGAGACCTTTCCAAAGGATGAATGCTAATTCTGGCTGCACAACCCACGGGGAGAAGGAGACATTAGGCGACCTACAGGAAGCTAATGCTCCCCCACACTATACATATACATTTGTTTTGAAAACACACCAACCGAGCTCGCTCATAATTAACACCTCCTAGAGTACTTAGTCAAGAGGGTTCCATATGCCCTCGCGTGGTTAGTGCATAAAAGCGCTTGGCTTAGTGACCCAAGTACTCGGTCCTTAGGGACCCGGCATACCACCACATTCCAAAACCGCACCATCCATCCAATATGCCCAAGTCTAAATCAATCTTTTATTTTCAGCTTTTGATTTTACAAATTAATCAAAGCACAAGTGCTGGACATATAGGAGTAATAATCATTTTGAGTGATCAAGATCATCGACTAAGTCGATGATGCCTAACTCTACCGATAGCTAAGCATGTCTAAGCGTTAGGAAGCGCAACTACTAAGTGATAAGAGCTCATCCAACGAGCTCAAACCACAGCGAATAACCTAGGCTCATTGGTAGTAGAGGATAAAGAATTCCTCTGATTATGCGACTATAGGATTACTAACGACATTTAACACAAAGTAGCATGCATACATAGAAGTAAAACAAAGTATTAAGCTCTAAAGTAATGGGACATGATGGGAAATGGTCAAACTGCTTGCCTTGTTGCTGTTGCTCAAATTGTGGCAGAGGGTCGCTCTCGGGATCACCACAAATGTCGAAACCTAACGGAAGCGATAAAGAACCGATAAAACGATGAAAGGCAACAAAGACAGCACAGCAAACGAACTCCAAATACCCTGAATTTTCTACAGCAGCAAGGGGATGATTTTTAGGAAATTTTGCAACAAGAACCAATGGATTTGGATTCTCAATGCAAAAGATATGAGCAAAACAATTCTGCTCAGCCCTAAAATTACCAAACTGCACTATTCACTAATTTAATTATGAGGCAACATTTTCTAGAAAAGTGGTGAGGCTGAGATTTTTATTGTAAAACCAGCACCTCATGAGATGAATAACACAATTGAGTTCATCTCATTTGGAGCTATTATGCACTTTATATAATTTTTCAAAAACAAGAACTTGAACAAAATTATAATGCACAAGTCCTCATTTCTATAACAGCAACATGCTCAGAACTAATTCTCACAGTGAGTTCATTATTAGAGGAAGCTAACAAAATTGGGTTTACTCACAAATAACCTCTGAGCATTAGTTATGGGTTTTACAAGTTAAACATAAATTTTGAGTGTATATTCAAAGGAGTTTTAAAACCTAGTGGCTAAGCGTGCTCTGGAGCTGAACTCAACTTACAATCATTTTTGGATTAAAGTTAAGTTCAAGACAGAGCTAACACAATTGAATGACCTCAAAAGGATTTAAAAGCGAAGAAGATATGAAATTCTAAAGTCTATACCTTATTTGAGTCTATAACTAAGACTTCTTGGAATTTCTAAAACTCACAAGGTATGGGAGGGCGTGAGCCACAGATCTCGAGATCCAGCGGCTCAAGACCTCCCGAGAGAACATCACCTGCAGCACGCGTGAAGTCCGGAGGTCTGGACCTCTTAGCAACTCACATCTTGCGAGGTGAGGGGAGGTCGTGGCCGTAGATGGGAGATCCAGCGGACCACAACACGAAGGAGGTCGGAGCGGACCCGGATCTAAAGGGAGGTCCTCAGCGGTGAGATGACCTCGAGGAGGTCCTAGCGATAGATCTAAACATCCAGAGACCTCGAGGGAGGTGCAGGCCGTCTGATTGCGCAAGGGAGGTCTTGGGCGCTCAGATTTCCTTGGAGGAGGTGCGGGCGTCCCGAGCTCACAACCACGTGCTTGCGCGCGCACGCATTATGGACAAGAGAGGTTAATCTTGGCGGGACACAAGGAGGTCCGTCTTGCGGAGGTCTTAAGCTGCACAAAAATGGTGGATTTAAGAACATCAAGACCCAACCAATGATTGCAAGATTGAGCAATTGATGACCGCATTAAACACGGCAAATCTCTGTCCTAAAAGCGACAGCGGTCTTTGCCGTGTCCGACAAAGACCGAGCTCAAAGATTTGGTCATCATGGCGATGTAGACCTCGCCGGCGAGAACCAAGGACATCCGTGTGCGCAATAGTGTTGCGCACACCATGGACTCATTCTCGGCGGCGGCAGCGCCTTAATCGCCGGCGAGCGAGAGGACAAACACAACCCATACGGCCAAAATCGAAAATGCAAAATGGAGCTCAGCGCGACAATCAGCGTGTGCCAAAACTTAAGCTCCATAACATGCATTCAGCGGGTGCCGACATCTAAGGACTAACGGGAGGTGTGCACGGAGGTCCTAAGGTCTTTGGGAGGTCGTGGAGGTGATGGCCGGAGTTGGGGAAGGCGGTGAAGCTTCTGACCCAAGGCACCGGCTCAAGCTCGACTTTGTCCACCTCTGAAAAATGCCCAAACAATTCAAGTTAGGGTTAACTTCCAAGAGGTTTTCAGGGAGCAAAAGTGAGCAAGGTTTGAAGGAGGAGCCCTTGGAACCCTTGTCTCCTTGAGGAGCTCAAGGACATCAACAATGGCGGCCAAGATGGGAGGTGAGTTTGGGGATGAGGAGCTCGACCACGCACAAGTGCAAAGGTGAGGTCAATTGTGTGCAAAGGAAGCCAAGGAGGATTCGGGGGTGACTTATAGGCTGAGTGAAGGTTATGAGTGGGGCTAAGCTCCATGGTGAGCTTAGCCCGGGTTGGTCCATGGGGTGGACAAGACATAAGGTTGACAAGGTGTGATCTTGGTGACCAATGAGGCGGAAAGTGACTGCATTAAATCTTGGTCGACAAAACTATTATAATGTACCCCAAGGTCGGACACGCATTAATGCCTTGCTCGAGCTCGCATGCAGCAGAGGAAGGAGAAAACGGGGAGGTCTTGGTGACCGTTGGATAAGACACAGGAGAGGTCTAACCATCGGATCAATTTTTGAACCGTTATGTTTTAAGTGGTGGGAGGAGGTCCGACCACACGATCAAGGTGGGAGGTCGTGGCCCTCCGATTTCATGTCGAAGCATACGTGAGGAAAAGGACGGGGAGGTCCAAAGCGTTGGATCTCCATCCAGCAGTCTTGGACCTCCGGTGAGGACTTAACATGCGCGATCAAAAAGACATGAGGGAGGTCATGGCCTTTGGATTTAAATCAAGGGCACACAATGGCCAGGGGAGGTGCGATATGATCGCAGGCAAGGGAGGTCGGGACCTTTAGATTTAGATCTAAGGGCTACGATCAAAAGAGGTGGAGGTCTGAGCTTGCATAGCACAAGGGAGGTCATGGCCTTTAGATTTAGATCTAAGGGCTCACTGACCTCACCAAGCGAGAGGACCTTGCTTAGTGATGTTTTTCGAGAGGAGGTCGTGGCCTTTGGATCTGAATCCAGCGGCTCGACCTCAACAGCTAAAAGGGAGGTCTGTTAGTTAGATTGAGAGGAGGAGGTCGTGACCATGGATTTTGATCCAATGGCTGTGACCTCATCAAGGTGGGATGTAGACTTTGAGGTTTGACACGAGGGGAGGTCGGGGCGGTTGGATGTTAATCCAAGGGCTATGACCCGAGGACAAGGTTGGGAGGTCCTTGCGGTGTTGACTGAGAGGAGGTCGTGGCGGTTGGATGTAGATCCACATAATGCTACGACTGATCAAATGGGGATGAGGTCTGGTGAGGTGCTGAGACATGGTTGGCTGGACCGACTTGAACATAGCTAGCCAAGGAGCAGTGTAGGCTTTTAAATTTAGTTTCTAACATTTGAGACTTAGCAGAATTGTTTGGGATAGCATTTCAACTCCAAATTTCATGAAATTTTTACAGGAGCTTGCTGACAAAGAGCTTAACCTTGCATAAAATTTTCAGAGGTTATTATGCACTGCATTTTTCTCAGGAAATTCATGAAGGTTGTTTAAAGGATTGTTTTGCCTCCAAAATTATCAACAAGTGTTATAACTCATGATATTTTTCGAGAGGGTCCCACATCAGTTTTTGGACCAAGGAAAATATTTCCAATTGATTGGCACAAGATTTAAGATGGATGGAAAATGAATTTGACTTTTGGTCAACAAGAGCTTTGTGTTTTGGATTACACAACTCTTGGACAAGAATCACATGAGATTTTAGGGTTTTCAAGATGTGAGAAAAGTTTTAATTTCTACACATATAATTATGCTTGAATAACCCTAATTATACATTTGGGATGTTACAAAATCTCCCCCTTACAAAAATCTCGTCCGAGATTTGGCTCACTCGATAAAGAAAGATGGATAGTCCATGCGTGAGGCGATCTTCTCTTTCCCAAGTAGCCTCATCCTCGAGAATGGTTTGACCACTGAACTTTAAGGAACTTGATGGTCTTATTCCTTGTCCTTCGTTCGGACTCATCGAGTCTGTGAGCAGGGTGCTCGCGATAGGTCAAATCTTCACGGACATCGAGGGTTTCAGCGGAGCTTCCTCGGTTGGAACACGGAGGCACTTCTTAAGCTGGGACACATGGAAAACATCATGTACTCCCACAAGTGCAGTGGCAACTCCAACTTATAGGCAAGCTCCTTCTTCTCGATAATGCGGTAGGGACCGACATATCGAGAGCTAACTGCCCTTGACACCGAAAGCGTTGATGGCCCTTCAAAGGAGAGACTTTGAGATAAACAAAGTCATTAGGCTCAAAAGCGTAACTCACGTCGCGGCGATCCGCATAGCTCTTTTGCTGGATTGAAATGCGCATGGCAGCTCCGAATAAAATTTGGACTTGGCGCTCGGCCTCATTGATTGAGTCGGGCCAAGAGAGGTCTCTCACGGTCTCGACCAGTTCAACGAGGTTCTACACTTTCTCCGTATAAGGCCTCAAATGGTGCCATCTGAGAGGCCTTTGAAAATTTGTTGTTATAAGAAAACTTCGGCGAATGGCAAGCATTTCTCCCAATGCTTCCCATAGGAAAGGACACAAGCACAAGCATGTCCTCCAAAACTGGTTGACCCTCTCGGTCGACCATCGGTTTGAGGTGAAATGCGTCTTTGAAAACAAACAGTGCCCATAGCCTCTTGCAAGCTATGCCAAAAATGAGGCGTGAAAAGGGATCACGATCCGACACAATCGTCTTGACACACACGTGCAAACTCACGATCTTGAGGCGATATAGAGTTCCGCCAAAAGACCTACGAAGTTCGGTCTTGGCGGAAGGAAATGTGCCACCTTAGTCAATCGATCGATGGCGACCCAAATGGCATCATTCTTCTTGGGGCGTGGGTAGACGGTGATGAAATCCATTCGATCGAATCCACTTCCACTCGAGGAATTGGCAAAAGTGAAGCGATCCGGCGGACGCCGATGCTCGGCCTTGACACGGCGACACCGTCGCTTTTCGACAGCGAACCGCGATCTCCCTCTTCATTCGGGTCCACCAAAATCTCTGGCGGAGATCTTGATACATCTTTGTGGCCGGGATGAATGGATAAAAGCGAATCATGGGCTTCGCGGAGGATCAAATTCCGCAACTCCATGTCCTTTGGAACCACAAGGCGTTGCGAACCTCACAACACCATGCTCATCCTCGAGAAAAGCACTTGGCATTCGGCCTTGACATTTGCCTTAATGTGGCTCACTCCCAAATCCATTGCTGGCGGACTTGATCCGATCCACCAAGGTTGGTTGCACAACCATGGCGCGAGAGATCCATGCTCAACTATCTCCAAGTTGAGATCTTTGGAATGCCTCGAGAAGAGAGGCGAATGCTCCTTGAGCACTAAGGCATTACAATGCGCTCTGCGACTAAGCGCATAAACAGCGACATTAGCCTTGCCGGATGGTAGTGAATACCCATATCATAATCCTTGATCAACTCCAACCATCTCCTTTGCACGAGGTTGGTCGGGTTGGGTGAACAAGTACTTGAGGCTTTGTGATCCGAATACACTTCTAGCGATTACTGGATTAGGTAATGTCGCCAAATCTTAAGTGCATGAATCACAGACCAACTCCAAATCATGAGTAGGGTAGTTGAGTTCATGAGGTCTCAATTGCCTTGATGCATAGGCCACTACCTTGCCTTCTTGCATAAGGACACTGGCAGAGGCCTCGGCGAGAAGCATCGCAAAAGATATCGAAGCTGCGATGGATATCGGGAAGAACAAGAGCGGGAGGCGGTGGTCAAGCGCTTCTTGAGTATATGGAAACTTGCCATGCAAGCATCGGACCACAAGAACTTCTTGTCCTTCTTGAGCAACTCCGTCATTGGCCAGCGATCTTGGAGAAGTTCTCGATAAGCGGCGATAATATCCGCTAAACCAAGAAAACTCCGCGCCGGTGACGAAGTGGGCGGACTCCATGAAAGAACATCGGTGACCTTGCTAGGATCAATAGCTCGCCTCCGTGAAAGAATATGGCCTAAAAGCCACTTCCTTCAACGAATGCACACTTGCTGAACTTCGGCGTCTGGTGGTGCTCCGTAACTGCCTAACACAAGCAGGATGCTCGGCATGTTCCTCATCGTTCTTGGAATAGATAAGAATATCATCGATGAAGACCACGACAAACTTATCCAAATACTCCATGAATACCGAATTCATGAGGTTCATGAACAAAGCGAGAGCATTGGTTAAGCGAGCGACATGACGGTGTACTCGTACAAGCCGTGGCGAGTAGAAACGCCGTCTTTGGAATATCCTCGGGCGAATCCGAACGATGATATCCCACTCTCGAATCAATCTTGGAAAACTCGAGCTCCGGTTAATTGATCGAAGAGATCGTCGATCTTGAGGGCAATGGATACTTGTTCTTCTACCGTCACTTCATTAAGTGGGCGGTAATCAGCGCTTTATCGTAAAGTACCATCCTTCTTCTTCTGAAGATTCTTTGGACAACCCCAAGGAGATGAGCTAGAGGCGAATGAAACCCTTCTCTTGCAGCTCATAGCGCTTCTTCAATTCTACCAATTAGTTCGGTGGCATCCGATAAGGCCTCTTTGAGATAGAGGCGTGCAGGAGCCAACTCAATGACAAACTCGAGGTCTCGAGCGGGTGGCATCCACGGAAGATCGTGGGAAAGACATCAACAAAGTCACAAACTGTTGGGACTTAGCTAATATCTAGGCGGGCTTCGCTTCAAGCGAAGAGATGAGGATCTAGCGACTTGGCGAGAAGCAAACTGCTTCATGGGAAGGACTAGATAGAGATGAGCCTCTGGCGCAATCGATTTGTCCCATGTCTTTGGGACAACCAATCCATACCAAGAATCACATCAAGACTATTTGAATGGAGAAGGATAAGGTTTGCTAGAAACCTACCCTTCGATCTCGATAGGAACATCCTACACTCAGTTGACTCTCAACTCCGAACCGAGGAGAGCGAATGAGTAGCGGGACCGACAATGGAGAGAAAAAAGCTCTCCAACAGCACAAAGACTTCGAAACAAATGAATGAGATGCTCTGAATCAAACAAAACGATGGCGGGATGAGAGTTAACGAGAAGTGTACCTAGCACGGCGTCGGGTGCCTCTGAGCCTCCTCTGTGGTGATGGCGTTGGCGCGACCACTACCACGCCTTGGGTAGCGGGGCGATCTTCGGTCGAGATGCACCACCTCTGCCCGCGTCCTCCATTAGGGCGAGGCTGCTCTCTCTTCTTAGGGCATTGGTTAGCATAATGCCCTTACGGTTGCATGAAGCATGTGACCCCGGTGCCGAGTTGCGGGGCGCTCTGTGACTTCGCGGTGCGTGGTGAGACCACGACTGCGAAGGGCGAAACGAGGCGAGGTGACCTCGAGCGCCGAAGTGAGAGTGGTACCCGAGGCTGCGAAGCGGGGCCGGGAGGAACCGGCCTGGATGACTTATGGGCCTCCACTTCCGCTGCGAGAATCCATAAGCTCTCGAACCGCATGCTCGGCGACGATGGCCTTGTCGACCAAGGTCGAAAATCGAGAAAGTCGACAATGGATAGCTTGTCCTTGACTCCTCGGACAAGCCACGCTGAACTTGGCACCTTAGCCATATCGGTGGCCACATCCTCGGGAGCATAACGAGCTAGATGGTTGAACTTCGTAGACATACTCCATGGTGAGCTCGCCCTTGCTTGGCGCAAGAAACTCACCTTCTTGATCTCCATCAAGCCGGCGAGGATGTGAGCCCGTCGGAAGGCGGCCACGGAACTCCTCCCAAGAGGCGGTGTGATCCACGGGCTGCATGGCGAAAGTTCTCCCACCATGACAAGGCTGCACCCTCCGGTGGTGCGATCGAGCAGCGCCTTCTCGTGCTCTGGCAGCTGCGCTATCTTGAGCTTCGCTCCACAAAGCGAAGCCAATCGTCGCATCGGCGGGTCCTCGGGCCAAGGAAAAGGTAGGAGGCTGAGTCGAAGAAACTCGCGAGTCCTCCCGCGGTGATGGGCATTCCTTGCCAGATCACGAAGCTCCGTAAGTGCGGTGGTGTTGCGGCGATGGCGTCGATAGAACTCTCCGGTCATCCAGCGGTTGCGCTTCGATCTGAAGAAGAACCTCGGCCATAGTCGGAGGAGGAGAAGCTCCTCGTCCGGACCAGTGATGGCCTTGGCGCTTCTGAGTCGTCGGCCATCTGTTACAAGGAATTTTTGGTTAGCAACTAGACCGAAAACAAAGCCTTAAAAGAAAGCAAAAGCGATCGACTAGGGAATGGAATATCACCCCAAGCGAAAGCCAAAATCAGCGGTTATTTAAACTTTAAAAAGCTTCTAAAAGACTCTAAAACAGCCAAGAAACACCAAAAGCAAGGCTCAACTTCTCAACTCAACTAACCCGTATTGAATGAGCGAGTAATTGGTCGAGAAGATCAAAAATCAGATTGTAGATGAGAGCTAATGCTACTAAAGAGCAAGGTTAAATCAGCGAAATAAGTGTTAGATACTTAGCTAACTAGTATCACATCTTACCCTTTTATTCCCACAAGTTTTAGTTGATTAACCTCTCATTATCTATCCTAATTAGAAACCTTTGAGACTGCTGTCCGAAAATTTGATGCTTGCTGTCAGATTTAGCATCAAGCTCCTTGTCGAATCACCGACTCGAACTTCAAAACCTTGTAGTGGGCAGCTCACACTTCAATTTGCCAATCTCATTGGTTCTCCCAAAAACCAGTGTTAATCGATAACAACTATTTTGTAGAAGGGAGAGAAAACAACTTTTAAAACTCAAATTAGAGTGGGATGAGAAGAAAGCTAAGATAGGTAAGGAATAAAATCCGAGAATTTACCTAAGCTTTCAAAACTCATTTGATGCTTTGAAAATAGGTTTTCAAAATATCCTAAGGGCGACCAAGCTTGCGTTACTACGGTCATCTTGACTCGATACCAACTTTTGTGAGACCAGGCGTTTATTAGGCTCATAATACTTAGTCATCCAATTGACCTAGTATTATCAACCAAATAAACTCGGTCTCGAAGATGTATACTTCGAATGCGGTACACATACCTCACAACAAAAGAATGCATCAATTCCATACAACACATAGTACATAAGCAACAAACCGAAGTTAACATTAATATGGAATAGATATTACAAAAGAGGCCCTTAGGCCAAATAACAATAATTACAAAAAGATAACAGCGGAAGCAAAAGTGCCATAAAGATGGCCAAAATAAGAACCAACCGGTGTGCCTTTAGCCCACAAGGCAAGCGACCAGGACCGCCAAGCTAGTCGCTCTCCCAACCACCTTACACTTCATAAAAGTAAAGCCCTTTGGGCTCTACCTCCTCTGCAACAAAGTTGTTAAGCAAAGCAAATGAGTACAATAACTTGTTTATTGTACTGCATAAAACTGACGTGTAAGATAACGAGAACTATAATTTAGCTACATGCAAGCTTGATTTAAGTGGATGAGGCTTTGGACTCATTTTAGCATAAAGCAAGTTTCATTTGCAATAACATAGTAGATTGAAAGCAATTTGACAAAGCATTTTTAATTGTTGAAATAACAAGCGATAATAACATAATAACAACAACAAGAACAATCACGGAAGTGACTAACCCAAGTCACCACAACAATAGCATGAACATCCATTCATACCAACCCATCAAGTTTTAATTAAAAGTTTGAGACTAGTCTTGAGCGACCTTACCAAGCATGTCCATAACCTAGGGCGAGGCTATTGAATAGTTTTATCCTGCGGGGTGTACCACTTTGTACCCACACGTCGAGACCGCCTTTCCTTCACGCACACTTAGAAGGTGTCTTTGCACAGCTAAGTCCTCTGAGACCTTTCCAAAGGATGAATGCTAATTCTGAGCTGCACAACCCACGGGGAGAAGGAGACATTAGGCGACCTACAGGAAGCTAATGCTCCCTCCCACACTATACATATACATTTGTTTTGAAAACACACCAACCAGGCTCGCTCATAATTAACACCTCCTAGAGTACTTAGTCAAGAGGGTTCCATATGCCCTCGCGTGGTTAGTACATAAAAGCGCTTGGCTTAGTGACCCAAGTACTCGGTCCTTAGGGACCCGGCATACCACCACATTCCAAAACCGCACCATCCATCCAATATGCCCAAGTCTAAATCAATCTTTTATTTTCAGCTTTTGATTTTACAAATTAATCAAAGCACAAGTGCTGGACATATAGGAGTAATAATCATTTTGAGTGATCAAGATCATCGACTAAGTCGATGATCGCCAACTCTACCGATAGCTAAGCATGTCTAAGCGAAGAGGAAGCATAACTACTAAGTGATAAGAGCTCATCCAACGAGCTCAAACCACAGCGAATAACCTAGGCTCATTGGTAGTAGAGGATAAAAATTCCTACAGATTATGCGACTATAGGATTACTAACGACATTTAACACAAAGTAGCATGCATACATAGAAGTAAAACAAAGTATTAAGCTCTAAAGTAATGGGACATGATGGGAAATGGTCAAACTGCTTGCCTTGTTGCTGTTGCTCAAATTGTGGCAGAGGGTGCGCTCTCGGGATCACCACAAATGTCGAAACCTAACGGAAGCGATAAAGAACCGATAAGAACGATGAAAGGCAACAAAGACAGCACAGCAAACGAACTCCAAATACCTGAATTTTCTACAGCAGCAAGGGGATGATTTTTAGGAAATTTTGCAACAAGAACCAATGGATTTGGATTCTCAATGCAAAAGATATGAGCAAAACAATTCTGCTCAGCCCTAAAAATTACCAAACTGCACTATTCACTAATTTAATTATGAGGCAACATTTTCTAGAAAAGTGGTGAGGCTGAGATTTTTATTGTAAAACCAGCACCTCATGAGATGAATAACACAATTGAGTTCATCTCATTTGGAGCTATTATGCACTTTATATAATTTTTCAAAAACAAGAACTTGAACAAAATTATAATGCACAAGTCCTCATTTCTATAACAGCAACATGCTCAGAACTAATTCTCACAGTGAGTTCATTATTAGAGGAAGCTAACAAAATTGGGTTTACTCACAAATAACCTCTGAGCATTAGTTATGGGTTTTACAAGTTAAACATAAATTTTGAGTGTATATTCAAAGGAGTTTTAAAACCTAGTGGCTAACTGTGCTCTGGAGCTGAACTCAACTTACAATCATTTTTGGATTAAAGTTAAGTTCAAGACAGAGCTAACACAATTGAATGACCTCAAAAGGATTTAAAAGCGAAGAAGATATGAAATTCTAAAGTCTATACCTTATTTAGGTCTATAACTAAGACTTCTTTGGAATTTCTAAAACTCACAAGGGTATGGGAGGGCGTGAGCCACAGATCTCGAGATCCAGCGGCTCAAGACCTCCCAGAGAACTATCACCTGCAGCGCCGCGTGAAGTCCAGAGGTCTGGACCTCTTAGCAACTCACATGCGCGAGGTGAGGAGGTCGTGGCCGTAGATGGGAGATCAGCGGACCACAACACGAAAGGAGGTCGGAGCGGACCAGATCTAAGGGAGGTCCTCAGCGGTGAGATGACCTCGAGGAGGTCCTAGCGATAGATCTAAACATCCACAGAGACCTCGGGGAGTGCAGGCGGCTCTGATTGCGCAAGGAGGTCTTGGGCGCTCCAGTTTCCTTGGAGGAGATGCGGGCGTCCCGAGCTCACAACCCGTGCTTGCTTGCACGTGCTTGGACAAGAGGTTAATCTTGGCAGGACACAAGGAGGTCCATGCGGGAGGTCTTAGCTGCGCACAAAAATGGTGGATTTAAGAACATCAAGACCCAACCAATGATTGCAAGATTGAGCAATTGATGACCGCATTAAACACGGCAAATCTCGTCCTAAAAGCGACAGCGGTGCTGTCGTGTCGACAAAGACCGAGCTCAAAGATTTGGTCATCGCGGCGATGTAGACCTGCCGGCGAGAACCAAGGACATCCCGTGTGCGCAATAGTGTTGCGCACACCATGAACTCATTCTCGGCGGCGACAGCGGCTTGTCGCCCGGCGGCCGAAGGACAAACACAACCCGCACGGCCAAAATCGAAAATGCAAAATGGAGCTCAGCGCGACAATCAGCGTGTGCCAAAACTTAAGCTCCATAACATGCATTCAGCGGGTGCCGACATCTAAAGGACTAACGGGAGGTGTACACGGAGGTCCTAAGGTCTTTGGGAGGTCGTGGAGGTGATGGCCGGAGTTGGGGAAGGCGGTGAAGCTTCACGACCCAAGGCACCGGCTCAAGCTCGACTTTGTCCACCTCTGAAAAATGCCCAAACAATTCAAGTTAGGGTTAACTTCAAGAGGTTTTCGAGGAGCAAAAGTGAGCAAGGTTTGAAGGAGGAGCCACTTGGAACCCTTGTCTCGAGGAGCTCAAGGACATCAACAATGGCGCCAAGATGGGAGGTGAGTTTGGGGATGAGGAGCTCGACCACGCACAAGTGCAAAGTGAGGTCAATTGTGTGCAAAGGAAGCCAAGGGAGGATTCGGGGTGACTTATAGTGAGGTGAAGGTTATGAGTGGGGCTAAGCTCCATGGTGAGCTTAGCCCACGGGTTAGTCCATGGGGTGGACAAGACATAAAGGTTGACAAGGTGTGATCTTGAGTGACCAATGAGGCGGAAAGTGACTGCATTAAATCTTGGTCGACAAAAAGTATTATAATGTACCCCAAGGTCGGACACGCATTAATGCCTTTTCGAGCTCGCATCTTGCGGCAGGAGGAAGGAGAAGAGTAGGGAGGTCTTGGTGACCGTTGGATAAGACACAGGAGAGGTCCTAACCATCGGATCAATTTTTGAACCGTTATGTTTTAAGTGGTGGGAGGAGGTCCCACCACACGATCAAGGTGGGAGGTCGTGGCCCTCCGATTTCATGTCGAGAAAGCATACGTGAGGAAAAGGGACAGGAGGTCCAAAGCGTTGGATCTCCATCCAGCAGTGCGGACCTCGGTGAGGACTTAACGCACGCGATCAAAAAGACATGAGGGAGGTCATGGCCTTTGGATTTAAATCCAAGGGCACACAATGACAGGGGAGGTCTGATATGATCTTAGCAGGCAAGGGAGGTCGGGACCTTTAGATTTAGATCTAAGGGCTACGATCAAAAGAGGTGGAGGTCTGAGCTTGCATAGCGCACAAGGGAGGTCATGGCCTTTAGATTTAGATCTAAGGGCTCTGACCTCACCAAAGAGGAGGACCTTTTAGTGATGTTTTTCGAGAGGAGGTCGTGGCCTTTGGATCTGAATCAGCAGCTCTGACCTCAAGCAGCTAAAAGGGAGGTGCATTAGTTAGATTGAGAGGAGGAGGTCGTGACCATGGATTTTTGATCCAATGGCGTGACCTCATCAAGGTGGGATGTAGACTTTGAGGTTTGACACGGGGGAGGTCGGGGCGGTTGGATGTTAATCCAAGGGCTATGACCGAGACAAGGTTGGGAGGTCCTTGCGGTGTTGACTGAGAGGAGGTCGTGGCGGTTGGATGTAGATCCATGACTACGACTGATCAAATGAGGATGAGGTCTGGCGAGGTGAGACATGGTTGGGCTAGACCCGGCTTGAACATGGCTAGCCCAAGGAGCGATGTAGGCTTTTAAATTTAGTTTCTAACAAGCTGAGACTTAGCAGAATTATTTGAGATAGCAAATGAACTCCAAATTCATGAAATTTTTACAGGAGCTTGCTGACAAAGAGCTTAACCTTGCATAAAATTTTCAGAGGTTATTATGCACTGCATTTTTCTCAGGAAATTCATGAAGGTTGTTTAAAGGATTGTTTTGCCTCCAAAATTATCAACAAGTGTTATAACTCATGATATTTTTGAGAGGGTCCCACATCAGTTTTTGGACCAAGGAAAATATTTCCAATTGATTGGCACAAGATTTAAGATGGATGGAAAATGAATTTGACTTTTGGTCAACAAGAGCTTTGTGTTTTGGATTACACAACTCTTGGACAAGAATCACATGAGATTTTAGGGTTTTTCAAGATGTGAGAAAAAGTTTTAATTTCTACACATATAATTATGCTTGAATAACCCTAATTATACATTTGGGATGTTCTGAGACAAAATCTGCCAAGATCTGAGGATTTAACGGCCGTTAGGGACATGAAATGGATGTCGAACTCCCCAAGTTTGGTGATCATTTTGCCATCGTCCCCTTGTTTCCCTAATACGGAGGATTGCTCCCAAGGAAACTTCAGGCAACCAACCAACTATTTTGTGCGCTGAAAATAATGCATGATTTCCTCGAAGACATAAGGAGGGCATATAGAAGTTTTTGGACACGAGGTGCGCTCCTTAAGCCGTGTAAAACTTCACTTACGTAGTAAAGCGAGTGGTTATGCGTGTTCACGTTCTCGACGACGATCTTGCGCTTTCTTGCTGTGGCGTGGCAGCTAGGTAAATTAAGAGCGTTTCTTACGGCCTTGGAGGGCGAATAGGAGCACTTCGTAAGGTACCTCTTGACATCCTCAAAGGCAGCGTTTGCCTCTTTCGACCACTCAAAACCTTCGTATTTCCTTAGAAGTTTAAAGAAAGGTGGTCCCTTTTCTCCCGGTCGTGCTATGAAAGCGACTTAAAAGCATATGCACACTGTGAGTTTACGGACTTCTTTCCTTGTGGTTGGAGGCGCATTTGGAGATGGCCTTTATCTTTTTGAGTTTGCTTGATTCCTCGTATAGATACTAGGAATCCAAGCAATTTTCTGAAGAGATTCGAACACACACTTCTCGAGATTGAGTTTTAAGCAATGTTTTACGAGGTTGTCGAATGTTTCTTGTAGGTCGGTGATATGATTAAGTCTCTTCATACTTTTAACGACTAGATCATCAACATAGACCTCTAGATGTCGACCTAGTTGAGATGAAAAAAGTTGATTGCATCAAGCATTGAAAAGAAGCGGCCGGTATTTTTTAGACCAAATGGCATTTTGACATAGCAAAATATACCAAATAGTGTAATAAATCATGGTATTTTCTTCATCGTCTAGACACATATTGATCGATGGTATCCGAATATGCATCTAAAAACTTAACATTTCACAACTGCTTGATAGAATCAACCAATTGATCAATGCGAGGTAAAGGAAAATAAATCTTTTGGACAAGCTTTATTAAGATCGATAAAGTCTCGCTTTATCGCCATTTGCCATTTGACTTTCTAACCATTACAGGATTAGCCAACCATTACGGGTGGTTGACCTCTCTTATAAAGCCTACTTTAAGTAGCTTATCAATTACGATTTGATAGCATCTCGTCGATCGAGGGCAAATCTCCGTAATTTTTGTTTCTGAGTACTTTGTCGGGTAGTAAAGCTAGCACATGCTCGATCACCTCCACGGGACTCGGGCATGTCGGATGCTTGCCACGCTGAAGACATCTGCGTTAGCTTCGTAGGAAGGTGATGGCGTCTTCCTACTTGGGGTCGGAAGTATCCCCGATCACGAGCGATCTTTGAGGCTCCCTGCATCGGAGGAACCTCTTTGACCTTGTCGTTCGGCTTTGGTGCGACTTTGAAGGCTTCGACTTGCTGGTCGAAGGTGACTTTCTTCGTGTTGGTATTTATCCAACCATCTCGAGGATCGGCGATTCGCGGTGTCGCCATCTTCTTGTCATAATGAATTGTGATTACTCCTTTGGGACTGGCATCTTAATACATTGATACCGTAATGAGTAGCCATTAAGAATTTTGCCAAAGTTGGTCGTCCAGTATGGCGTTATATCTTGAAATGTCGAAATCGACCACATCAAAGGAGATTTTCTCGTCTGAAATTACTTGGTGAACCAAATGTTAAGGAAGAAACTTGGCCAATGGTTTAATTGAAGATCGATGCGATCCCAAGGAAAGAGTACGTCACCGGTCTTACCTTAGTCACGGGTACTTGCATCTCGTCCGGGGCACTCGTAAATGAGGATGTTTAGCAGTTGCCACATCAACAAAACTCGATTGACCCGACAATTGTTGATGGTGGGTTCGACCACGATCGGATACCGACACTGTGGTCGGAAGAATCGGGCGATCACCCTTCTCAAAGGAGATGGTGACTTCCGACCACTTGATAATTTATTGCGAGAGGAGGATCTATGGAGTTTACCTCACGTTCGCTGACTTTAAGCTATCGCTTTGATTCATATGCGATGATCCCGTAGATGTGCTCGACGTTATGTTGCGCATCCTAGAATGGCATCTCCTCCTCGTCGTCTGACGACTTATGACCACTCGTTTGTCCTACCTGTTCGAGAGTGGGAAGTGGCCCTTTGCTGTTGTAGTAGTCTTCAAGCTTTCGTTGAAAGACCGGCGATTCTTGAAGGTCATGTCCTTCCTTTTTATGGAAAGGACACCACCTAAACTTATCATTTTTCGATCGAGGCGCTTACCTTTGCCTCGGTCGAAGTGCGGCTTGAGGTCGTGGCTCTTTATCATTTGACCAAAACCTCCTTGGAACCCCGGCTTGGAGTTTTGACCCTTCGCCTTGTTCTTGGACTTTTTGCTTTCTTATCTTTCTTCTTACCAATGTCGCCTAGCTCTCGAGAGGTATTGTCTTCTTGATCGATTGTATTGTTCCACTCGTAGCCTCGAGGCGATTGCATACCGATCGGCCATCTCAAAGAGTTCGGTGGCGGTGGTAGGAGGATTTAAAGCAATATCTTTTGTTATCCTTCTACTACGGACTCCTTGCTTGAAAGCCACGATGTGAGATGAGTCGAAACTTCGGAATTGAATTACGAACTGACTAAAAGCGCTTGATGAATTGGCGCAAGGTCTCATTGTAGATTCTGTCTCATCGGTGCAAGTCGTCCTCCTTCCCGGGGCGATTGTAAGTGCCTTGGAAGTTCGCCATGATGAAGGTCATGAAGTGTTGCCAAGTAGATCGACTTCAGTGGTTGGTTCAATAACCACGATCGAGTAGACCCTCCGAGCACAGTTGGAAGGTAATTTGCCATTACATGTTCTCCTCCTCTTCTTTGCTCGGACGGTTTGTTGTATAGATTTGAAGGAATTCGATGGGATTTTGGGACCCATCAAACTTTTCCATATTCCTTTGGTCGAAAGCAGGTGGCGACAAGCGGCTCGGAGATCGGCGAAAATGCGACACCGATAATAACTTCTTGGCGCCTCCTTTGTAGGAAAGAAGGGTTGACATCATCGGTGGTCGTGCTTGGCGATACCGATGTGAGTTGACTGACTGTAGTAGGTCTCGGTCTCTCGAGGGAATACTCCTCGTAGTTCATCTCTTCTGCGGAGTTTCCATCTCGGAATGGTGGCGATCACCTCTCAGGGGTTTGTTGATCATTAGTCGTTGAAAGACATTTCTCCGTCACGAGATCGATCGACTTCTTGTTCGTCAATTTCTCCGTGGTGATATGTTTGATCGGTGATAATTTGAAAAAGTCGTATTGCTACAACTTCTACGAATGATGTCGGCGAGGTGCTTCGATCTTGCCATCGTGGACCGAAGCCTTTGTGCGATCTCCTCGGCGAAGAGATCGTGTCACAGTCTTTCGGGCAAGTTCTCGAGTTGGATTCTCGAGCAAGTCATTGATGTCTTTGGAGTTCTTGAGCTTCCTCTTATTGATATTGGATGCACAGGACAAACTCTTTTGGGCTGCAATCTTCTTTCGTCGAATAGCCTCAAGATCTTCCATGTCGGACTCTTGAGGCGCCTCAATGGAGTCTTGAGTATGTCGGGGATTTCCTCGCGTTCATGAAGGTGTTAGTCTGTCCGCCATCGGTGGTGCTTTTGCCATTATCACGAGGAGCCTTGGTCGTGATCTTGAGGAGTGTCCCTAGCTTCGGTCTCTAGAAGAGTGATCTTGATCGAGGAAGGGCGAAGACCTCCGTGATGATTCTACTTGCGCTCGAAGCCTCCCGCTTGAGGAGTAGTCGAGACACCATCTGGCGACTTGGACCAATCCCTCGGGTAGGGGAACTCGGGTTATCTTAGTCTCCATCCACGAGGTGTGATCTGCGGAGAGATGGTCAATTCTGAGAAAAGCATGCTTGATCCCCTCTCTCTGGCGTCATCAGGAGAGAGGATCACTGAGATCTTGGTGAAGTCCTAAATTGTGGCTTCGAACTTGTCTCACCAAGTCGAGACCGCCTTAGGGGACTTGGACATAGAGGAAAAACTCTCATCGTTTTGTGAGTCCGCTTTGGGTGTAGTCTGGTCGGATTGACTCTTGTCCTTTGAGAGGTTGATTTCTCCTTGGGCGTCTTGTTGTGGGGGATAGGGATCCTCCTCAACTCCATCGTGACATTGTCTCCTGGATCTGCGGGAAGATCCCGAGGCAACAATACCATCGGATGAGTCGATACTCGGCTCGTAATGAAGCAAGCATCCATGTCGGCGTCTGCATAATCTGCCAAGTCAAACCAGTTCTCCTCGTTCCATTCTCACGCCATGAGTGCATGAGATTTGGGGAAAAAGAGTATGTTGACAAGAGATTACGGAAGATCCCCACGAATGGCGCCAAGCTGTCGGTGTTTAGAACCGATCTTACGTAAAGATTGTTTGATTAAGAGGTCTCCTAGAATAGAATCACTTGAGAGAGATTGACACGGGTATTTTTATACGAGTTGAGCCTTCTCACGGAGAGAATAACAACCCTACTCTGTGTGTGTATGGTATTGAGTGTATCTGAATAATCGGAGAAACAACTAAGACTATTACGGTGATAGTACTTGTCTTCTGATAGCCCTCGATAAGCGTGAGTGTGCGCCTCGATTGCCTCTCCTCTTTCCTCTCGGCCAGTTGCCTTTATATAGTCATTGAAGGAATAGCCGTTTTCCCTTCTTTGAAGAGCCTCATCAAATCGATGTGAGTATGCGTTTGCGGTAATCATCGGTTGGTAACTCCTTCATAGCCTAGCGATTACTTGTAAGAGATAATGGGGTAATGCGTGTTATTATTTAGCATAATAACGGCGTATATTATTTATTTGGATTCCTTAATCAATTGGACCCACTTGCTGTAGGTTTTATTGATCATAAGGTGGTCGTGGTGACACAGTCGGTAGAAAGAACTTACGACCATAAGATAGTCGTAGCAAGACTTACGACTATGAAGTGTCGTAGAATATCTTCTGTTGGGTAGTGATCGTAGAAGAACTTACGACCATAAGGTAGTCGTAGCAAGACTTACGACTATGGGGGTGGTCGTAGAAGAACTTCGACCACCTAGTAGACTTCTCCTTGTAAATTTAAGAGGTATACCCGGGGACCACATGGCGTCATATTTACTTATAATAAAATTATAGATAAAAGATAAAATGAGGATTATTAGATCCTTGTCAAGTTGAAGTTGGATTAGTTCATATTAAACACTTTTAATTCCAAAATCTCAAGTTAAATTTTAGAACTTCAACCAAAACCAAATGGTTCTTTTATTTTGAAAATTTTCAAAAAGGCTCGAGAAAAATTGGGGATGTTACAATTTGGTTCAATCTCCTCCCGATTGCATGCCACTTTCGATGAGAGCCTTCTCCGGTAGATGCTCGTCTTGCTCCGATCCTTTGAGCTCCTCGCGGATAGCATTAATGATTTCCATCCTGCCATTGCTTGAGTTCAATGGCGGACTAAAGATCCTTTTCTTTGAAGGTTAAGTGGAGGACAAAAGGTACTTTCGATGAAAGGGAAAGTGAAAACAAGCTGGGTAAAAGCGTGCCTAAGCGGGGTAAAAGATCCATATATATACCCTTGGTGCATTTAAAACCCACTACCTTAAGGATGTAACAACTGCACCTCAATTAACAATGACACGATAACTCACGTTCTGTCAAGGAGGTTTTTTTGTGCATCAGAGATGTGTAAGAAAAAGTAGTTGCAAAGTTTTTATTTTCTCAAAGTTATCTTCATCCGTATCCATAGTGGGTGAAAAGGTACAAAAGCGCTTAACATAGAAGTTACCTCAATATCGTCTCGAAAGAAGATCGACTAATCATCGGATTTCCTTCTATCAATCCCTTAAAGACTTTAATCCATAAAGCAAATGGACTATCGACCACCTTAAACTAAGGTGGTGAAAAATCAATTTAATCGTGGATGTTATCTATTGTATGTTCAATCATAGGAATAGAAATACCAAAAGCAATATGAGTTCTTACTCATAAGATGCTTTAAGGATAGAATTTGATGGAAGTCTCTAAAGGAATGTTTCTTACGGTGGTTATTTATAAGACCAATAACCTACGGTAAAATTAAATAAATTAGGCGGAAGTCTAACATATGAGATTTTATTAGAGTTTGTTCCTAATAAATCATGAAGACTAAAACATATTTGTCCTTAGAAATTGCTTTCATAAATATCTGGTGACACTCCTTCTTCTTAAGGAAATAGTTATTTACAACTCAAGTAAAACTATCTTCTTGACCAAGTGTAGTTACGGTCAAAAACCCCTTCAAGTAAGTTATTTTCACTTGAAATTGAGGGGCTAGGCGAGGATTGTTGACTAGTCAATTATCTGGGTGTATCTTTATTTGCTTAATTATAGATAAGCAAGATTTTCTTTGAGTGCGAGTTAGTTTTTGAGCCCAAGATCAATGCTTGAGCGAGGAAGGTCGGCCTAAAAAGTCTTTTCTTTGACCGTTTTCGAAACCTCTTCAGGAGGCCCAGTTGGACTTCCTCTAGGGTTCCTCCAAGACCACTCCAGGACCTCTCCCCCAGAGGAGGTCCTAAGCGATTACCCGTATGGTTAATAACAGCTACATGTGGAGATATCGATGATAACGGTCATCACGAAAAAGCGATTGTTGGCTCGAAGAGCGCAACCCTTAGGCGAAGAAGCACCCTTGTGACAAGCTGCCGACACTTGTAAAACTATAAATAGTCGGCCTATGTGCCCTTGTAACATAGATTCACATACAAGCCCTAATCACGTGTATTCCACAACCACTTTCCTGTGTCGAGGCATACTCTTTACAATACACATTCACCATTTTGAGTCATTTGGCGAATAGATAGTAATCTCTATTTTCCTTTATATTCTTGTTTTGTCTATTACGTGACAAGAGTCCTAGGCGTCGGCGGCCGAGTAATAGTCTTGAGTTTTTGTTGAAAAACTTCGGCGATTCTGAGTCGTGACCTTCCTTTTTGTGAAAAAGTACACCACGTCGGCTTATCATCTTTCGTTTGGGCGTTTACCTTTGCCCGTCAGAATCTTGTCTAGAGCTTTGAGGCTCCCTATCACTCCACGGCTAAGACCTCCTTGAGCTTTTAGTTTGTGGCTTCTTGCTCTTAGACTTGCTCTTGGATTTCCCAGTCTGTTTGTCTTTCTTTTTCTACTTTCACCCCTCCTCGAGTGTCCTTGTCATCACGATCGATCGTACGATTCCACTCGACTGCTTCAGTAATCACATAGCGATCGGCCATCTTGAAGAGTTTAGCGACGGTAGCCAGAGAATTCAAGGCAATGTCTTCTATGAACCTCTGATTTCGGACTCCCTATTTGAACGTGCTAATGACAAAAGAGTCAGACACTTCAGGAATTGTTTTACGAACCTAACTGAAACATCTTATAAATTGACACAATGTCTCATGAGAATCTTTTTGCATTTGGTGCAAGTCGTGCTCCTTTCCAAGGCGGTTGTATGTACCCTATAAGTTTGCCAGTAGTAGATCGTAGAGATGCTGCCACGAGTAGATTGACTCGAGTGGTTGGTTCAATAACCACGATCGAGTAGAGCCTTTGAGCACTATTGCAAGGTAATTTTCCATGACATGTTCTCCTCCTCCAGCGGCTCGGACTATAGTGGTATAAATTTGATGGGGTTTTGAGTCCCATCAAATTTCTCCAAGATTAACAAGTAGAAATCTTCTTTGGCGGTGAGCTTCTTTCGGAGATCGAGATGAAAATACCCGACAACCGGTAATGACATTAGAATGCCTTCTTTAAGGAAAGAAACATTAACATCATGGCCAGTCATACTCGGCGATACCCGGTAAATGGACTGATATGTCATAGATCTCGATCCTCGAGGTAATACTCCTCATGCTCCATCGATGATGTAGATTTACATCGATCACCAATCGTCGAGAGGTTTTCATCGATTTCTTCTTTGACCAGCAACATGGTCGGGAGATCGACCAGATCTTGGATCTTGTGGTCCTCCACGAGGAGAGTTATTCAAATGGCTAGCATTTGATGGAGCCGTTCTAGTATGATTACCGGAACACTGTTGTCGGTATCGCTCGACCCTGGTCATGGTTTCTCAAAGCCTTTGAGCGATCTCTTGGGCAAAGAGGTCATAGCCTAGTGTTTGTCCAAGCTCTTGACTTGGGTTTTCTATCAGATCATTGATCTGTTGTAGTTGTCGGCGATTTCATTGCTATTGGACCCTTAAGTAACATTCTACGGGTTGCAATCCTTCTTCTTGAATGGTCTTAGGATCGTCAACATCCCGAGTTTGTCGAAGCATCCCTTAGTGAAGTCGATCACTTTGAGGATGTTAGCCGCGCTCATGAGCGTCAAGATCTCCGTCGACGGAGGTGTTCTCGCCATTACCACAAGTGCCCAAAGCGTGTGAGCAATGGGAAGCCGCTCAATCATGTTTCTAAAAGTGATCGAGGATCGTGGGGAGGACAAAGACCTCTTGAGTGTTGTTGTCCCCCTTTCATGGTTGAGTACTCGACTTGATGAGTAGTCGAAAGACAACGCATCACGACTTGGAGCAATTCCCTCTAGGAAGGGGAATTCTGGGTTATAACCGTCTCTGGTTGAAGGTAAATTCTTCGAGTATATGGTCGAATCCGCAACTATAGCAGGCTCAGCCATATCCCGGGTGGGGTGACCGAAGCGTAACGGTTACCAAATGACGATCGAGCCCCAGAATTGAGCATTCTAGGACTTGACGCATTAGATCGAACGGACATGAATGTTTTGAGGTGGGAACCTCATTGTGTTTGAGACTTGTCGTGGGGCGGCTCTGGTCATGGTCACTTGGACCCTTGCCCTGTGAGGATTCTTGCTCCTCCTCTAGGTGTAAAACTGTTGGTGAGAAGGTTCCCTCATCAACTTTATACGTGATCACGATCTCCACAGGTGCAGTGAAAGATCCTTGGAACCAATATTTCCCTCGGACGAAATGATGCTCGGCTCGTAGTCGTAGCAGGCATCCATGTCGAGTCATGCGTACTCTACAAGATCGAGACCAATTCTCCTCATTCTACTCCCTGCCATGGAAGCATTAGAGTGGAGACAAATAAAATTTTCGAATGAAAAAGATCCCCCGGACGGCGCCAATGTCGATCTTATGAAATAAATGCTCGGGTCTCCTTGATCAAGACTACTCAAGAGGAGACACTGGGAATTTTTAGACAGGTTTAGGCCTTCTCTGGATATAATAACAACCCTACTCATGTGTTCTTGTATTGATTGTGTTTACAATGAGAAAGAAGTCACCGAAACTAAGGCTTATGATTTTTGTCTCTTTGTATCTCTCCTTCTGTCCACCGGTGCTATCCCTTCTTATGGGGTGGCAGTTGTTGTGTACCGAGGCGCCTCAACAATTGGTTAATTGCGCACATTTGATGTAAGTTATTGTCGGATAAACACGATCCCGCATGTTTGCCATGCAATTCGCTAGAGCGGAGAGGATTTTGTGCAGTTATGTCGATAGCGGCTCATGTATAACTAATGCGCATAAATGGCGTAGTGAATAGAGTCCCTAGTCGATTAGGTTCACATGTCCATGGGTTCTATCACTTATAGGGTGATAAAGTGGTTGACACAGTGCGTTAAAGTCTTACGACCATAAGATGATCGTAGTAAGCTTCTGGTCATAAGGTAGTGCGTAGAAGAGCTTCGACTACTAGGTAATTGTAATATTCCATTATCATTATAAGTTAATGATAAGGGTACCTCGATGGTTGTATAAAGACATTATTATCTAAAATAAACATTATAGATAAATGATGTAATTAATTGAGATTATTAGATCATCGTCACGAGGGTTTTGGATTACGATGTTTGAGCTGTAAACTTGATAGGAAGAGCATTTGGGGCACTTTGTCATTTCTTAGGAACTTCTCTTGTCTCTTGGTACTTTAGGAAGCAATGCTATGTTATACGATCCACGGCTTAGCTTGTCTTGAACACATCTTGAACTTAGAAAAAAATCGGTTAGTGGCTTTAGCTCAATCTCAATGCTTTAGGATAAATCCTTGTTTACACAAAACTTCATGATTTTATCATGAAAGAAAAAGGAAAATGAAAATGAAAACAAAAGGAAAGGTACTTGCAAGCGATGCATTACGCTAGAGCCCCACAAGCTCCATAAAAGGGAGCTCTTCCATAACAAAATGCCAAATCTTTGCTCTAAACGATGCAGTACACCCGAGCAAAAACTAAAAATGAAAAGAAATTGAGCAAGCTTTTTCAAGTCGTAGGCTTTGTCATCCTTCTAGTAGTCAATGCTTATTTTATTATCTTGGATTACATGCTTGTTATGGCTTGGTTCATATTTTTGAGATCTATATGTTGTTCCACTAGTGATTTTAGTTATTCACTAGACTAGATGGCTTTGTGATACATGATTTGATGTCAACTTGTAGCTTGCCCTTGTTGAAATGCTAGCTTTCATACTTGTTATGGCTTGTGTATTTAGAAATTGCTAGCTCCTTCATCTTGGGTAATCTCCAAGGCTTTTTGTTCTAAAAAATTGAAACAAAAATAAAAATGAAGCCACTCCTTGCATGTCATGCATACTCCTTCTTATGTTTATTTCACGCATTCTAAAATTGAAATCTTTGGATGAGAGGAATCGTGATTCCTTGATTACTCCATTATCAAGGGGAAGATGTAGCAAAAATACTCAAAATGGGTTTTGCATGGTCATAGGGAGAAATTGCTAAAGGGAGAAAAATAGAAAATTCCAAATTTTGTAGATCTTAGTGAGGAGCATCTCATATGCATTATTGTTCTATTGATGTTCATTCTTCGTTTGAATTACATTCTTGAAACCTCACTTTGATCAAAGGTCAAAATGAACAATTGTTCTTTCATATAGACCTTAAGTGAATTTTTATGCCCTTCTTGGATTTGAAGCTTTCATGCACCCTATTTCCTCTACTAGTGTACCTCTCATTCCTTAAGTCAACTAGGTCATTTTCATGTCTTTTTCTTGTTTATTGACCAAGTTGTGTCCTTAGTGAAACAAGAGTATTTTCAAAACAAACTCAAATTTACATTTGGAGTAGATTGCCAATGTGTTCATCAAGGGTGAGATCGTGGAGCTCATGTATATGATCCTAATCTTATTGTTGAACAATTGGCAATGGTGTTGAGTGTTTAGAGTTCAAACTCTCGTTTTCACGTAGTGTCTCTTGACTATTAGGTTCGGAGGCGGTCGATCGACGGCTGGATCGGGTTTGGTAGGCTTGTGGTGGTGCGTATTACAGGTGGTGGTCGAGATTAGCCCTGCGATGAAAATCGACCGATCGAAAAAAGGTAAACATGTGAATTTTTGGAATCGACCAAAAATCATATGTGAAGGAAGGTGAAAGAATCGTTTGCACTTGGTCTCATTGAAAATAGAATTTTGAGAAAAAAACTAGATAGAGATTGAAATTTCGAGAGAGTGCGGTTTTGGCGACTTGAAATTGATCTAAGTCTAGAAATGATCGGCCAAGCCATTGCGATGGTCGGAGCCCAGTCCCAATGGGCAGACAGATGTAGCCTGCTTTTGGTTTGACCCACCAGAGGAGGTTCATGCACGGAAAGGCGGTGAGCGTAGTGGAATTAGCCAAAGTCTTGAGTTTCAAAGTATAGGTGTTGCATGATGCATATTTTACTAATCTTGAGTCAAGTTAGTAAGAACTTGTGCTGGGATCGATTCTTAGTCTATTGTTGTGCGGTGGCTTGGAGTCAATGATGGTGAGCGGTGATGATGATCGTGACTAAGCTTAGAGAACTGAGGTTCAAAACGATCGAGGATGTCGGGTGAGGTGGTTGGAGTCAATCATGGCGCTTAAGATGAACAAACGATCGAGCGAGAAGTTAAGTCTGACGGAGTTGCATCAAGTGGCTTGTGGGTCGGTGCAAGTGTCATGGTGGTTCGGTGGGGCCAGGATAAGATAAACTGCCGACATTGATAGAGTCATTGATGAACCTACATATGACGAAACATGGATTGCTTCACATTGATTGGACAATGCGTGAGATTGAAGAAATACCTCATTCGTTTGATGGTAAAAAAATCACAATAACCATTAAAAACTTACAAATTCTCTCATTTCAAGATAAAAAAGAATAATCTACACCGTTTATTTTAGTGGGGCTAGATTATAACAATGTAGATTAAACATATATAAATAAGTTGTATAACAAATACAATTGTATTTTCAATCATAGACATTAAAATTGTATGACTAAAAGACGGCTACATTGTAATATCTAGCTATGTAATTGCACGAGATAATTCCACCAATTTAATACGAAAGTGGGGAATATAAGAGCCCACATAAGTTAGGCCACTCACGTGATGGTTGTGATTTCTTTGCTTTTGCATTTCTCGAGAGGTACATGGTAAAAATGGACGAGGAGGATAACTTGAGAACAATTGCAATCATTTATGCATTTGTTCGCTTTATTTTCTAGATCCTTGCCCTTGCAAATTGCGACAAATTAATGTACAGTCACTACCGAAAACCATGTCTTTTATGGTGTTTCATTTTTCTGGTGCCCGCAATCAACCATCGAGAAAAATACATATTAAATGACTATAATATTGCAATTAGCAAGTGGCACCGCATCTCCTTTACCTATTCTCTTAGAACATACTAGGCTATTTCATACGTAATACGGCAATCAACCTTTCAAAACTTTGACCATGTGTATATATAAAATATTAAGATTTGTCACATTTAAATTATACTAGGAGATTTGCTATCAAAAGTAATTTCTTCG